>CM019825.1:59768366-60968366 GCA_009763385.1 Coix lacryma-jobi var. lacryma-jobi
GCGAATGCTTCCTTTCGCACGAAAGCTCCGCCTTCCCACTCCGGTCACGCGGACCGGAGGCGAATGCCTGCTTCCGCGCGAAAGCTCCGCCTCCCCTTGGTCCGCAGGCCGAAACGCGTGCTTCCGCGCGAATGCTCCCTTTCGCACGAAAGCACCATCATCTTTCGGTAAAATGCGGGTCGGAGGCGCCTGCGGTCTGGGTGCCGCCCCAACACTGAGAATTTTTGTATACTGCTCTTGTACTAAGAAGTTCAGTAGAAAAATATGAAATCTATTGTTTGACACATTTTGCTAGGGTGTGTAGTTCAAAGCACCTTTTCAGGGTAATATTTGTCTTTTTCATAGAGGACAGTGTTTAAATCCAAATAGCTTAAAAATTTGACAGTGGACTGTTTTGCATGTTGTCAACCTAGGGTAATTTTTGTGGAATTTTCTGAAACAGTTTAGTATAGGTTGTTGTTATGAGCATAGTTAAATGGGATTATTAAAGCAGGCAATTGAAGGAGAATAAATTAAATTAGAAAATGATGCTGTGGTGATTATATGTTTTACATGGTTAATTAGGAAGGTTAAATGATTGTTGGATGCTAAGGTCTTTTATAATCATTAGGATGATATTGACCACCTTGTTGAAGAAAATGAAGTAGATGACGTGTGCTTATCTCCTGAGTTATCTTGTTCTACGTTGCATCGCCAATGTATCCCGTTTGCATTCCTTTTATTCATACATGATATGCATCGTACAGGGTCGGTAGTGGAAGTCCAGAATCCACAGCCGCCGGAGGAGCCCAGTCCGGAGGAGACCCAGGACGAGAGGACCGAAGAAGGAGACGTCAAAGACTTACCTAAGTGCCACGACCATTGACCCTCCGACTTCGAAATAGGCAAGCCCCGGAGCATCCCACTCCTATGGTTTGCAAATTAATTACGAAATTAACTGGATATGTTTGTTGCATTAAGTTATAGGAGTTGATTGATACCGTTGGTGCATTACTTACTTATCCTTGTCTACCTACAATTATTGTCTTGATATCCCTGTTAAGTCTAGGCCGTTATATGCTTAGTCTGCTTAGACCGGTAAAAGTCGGGTGATTTCCTGTCTCCCGCATTTAGGTGGATACTAATCATGACTAGCCTGGTGCTATCATGGAAATAACCATGTGATAATTAATTTGAGACCGGGCGGGATGTAGGAGCTGCAGGACATGGGTTTTGTGTGCTAGTAGTCTCCCGTCTGTGTCGATTAGGACCCGACGAGGGCACACCTCAGTCATTTACAACGCGTCAATCACTTAACGGAGTTGGTCTGAGTACCTCCCGTGAAGCCGAGTAAGGTTATTCGAGCCGGGTATGGAGATGTTGACGCCTAACACCGAGGGCCTCAGATGTACCGTAGTGTAACACCCTAAAATTTGCAAAGTTTGGAAATAGAGAGAAAATGCTTTATTATGTATTTTTGGTGCTCATGGGAATATAGGAGAAATAAAAACATTTCTTTGAATTAAAATATATCTTAGGGTAACAACATGTTTGAGCATACATGCCGATGCATAATTTAATTTTATGATGTGTGGTGTGCTCAAAAGTTTGAAAAGATTTCAAATTCATTTTGAAAAAGCTTTTGAAATGTTTGAAAACGAAAAGAAAAGGGTTTTCTCCTTCTCCCTTCCCCTTCTCTTGGCTTCTGGCCTGAAGGCCCAGTCGGCCTTGGCCCGCTCACACCTCCTCCCATCCCTCCCCCCTTCTTCTGCAGGCGGCCCAGCCCAGCGTCACCTCCCTCCTCCACCTCTTCTCTAGCCCAGCTCGTGGACTCGGCCCAGCCGGTTATCTCCTTCCCCTTTCTCCTCGCTTGGGCCGCAACGACCGAGCCGGCCCAGCGCCCAAGCTTGCGGGAGCCCGCGTCCCTCTCCTCCTGTCCCACTGCCAGCCGGGCCCCGCCCTTTCCTCTCACTGACGCCCTGGTCCCACTTGGCGGAGTCGTCTTCTCCCTGGAAACGGAGTCCTCAACCGAACCGATTGCGCAAATCTCGGCCGAATCCGCCCCCGTGCACGCCTCGTCCGTGCCCCCTTCCGCACGTTGGGCCCTCCTATAAAGATGTCGCATCCGCCGCTCCTCACTTCTTGCGAAATCGAGTGCTCTTGTGCCCTAAATCCCTCGCGCCGCATCGTTTAGATCTCACCGGAGCCGCCGACCATCCCTTCAAGCTCCACGCCGCCTCCAAACCCTCTCCGGCCGAGGTCTAGCCCTCGGTGAGTTGCCCTTGTTCTCCTCTTCCTCCTCGTATCCTTCCCGTGTTTTCCTATGGTCTCTATCGCCGGAACGATGAACTCCGGTGAGCTCAGGCTCGGCCAGCCATGGTGGCCGCCGTCTCCTCTTTCCCCTCCGGCCAAAAGCGCCGCCTCTCCCTCTTTCTTCTAATCTCGCTCGTTGCTTGCAGATCCAACGAACCAGAGGCATCGATACCCCTTCGGCTGGAGTTTTGCAAAAGAAACCCTCAGTTTCTTTAGTTTAGAACCCGCCGTCCCTTTGCGCCTTCCTGGAATACGCCTTCTCCTCGGGAAAGCGTAAACCCAGGTCTGTTGTTTCCAAAATACGTTTCCTAATAATCACAAGTTTGCCACCGATTTTGTTTTCGCTATAAAATCTCCGTTTTAACTCCGTTTTGACCCGTTCAAGTTGCGTTAGGTTCATAATTACATAATCTACATGTTTTTACAACTGTTAATCATGTTTACAACTTTTAAATTTCGAGTTTAGTTTTGACCTAATATTTTCTTAAAGAAAACCTTGTTTAATTCATAACTTCTCCGTTATAGATCCGTTTTTAGTGGTTTTCGTGTCCACGCGTTCGTCTCGACGAGTAGAACAGTTTTATAAGCGTTTTATCCATGTTTTATGTATTGGTGTACTGTTTTCTAATTTATTGCATGTTTTGCTTGTATGTTTGCTCTTGTGTGCCGATGTTTGTTGCGTACAGACGAAGAGTTGCAAGTGAACCTGCAAGAGCTTGACTTTAAAGACTGTGACCAACATCAACTCGAAGAAGGCAAGTGCAGGCACCCTTTGATCATGTTCTTTACCTATTCACCATTAATCACTATATGCATGCATGTGTCTAATTATGTGAACCCTAAGGATTATCCTAGTTTTCCATATCTTCCTTGTTACCTGGGTTTTATGATGGGTAGTAATGCTATGCTAAGCAACTTTACTTGTTCTAAAAATACCACGTGATGATGATACATTAATGATGGCTTAATGGTTTTGGAACTATGTTTTAACGTGGAACTCAGTGACTCGGGCACATGGTATGGAATGGTGGTTATGGTAAGTTTTGGCTTGTGGTTTGTGCTCGGGTCCGCCTTTTAGGACTGGCTCATGGAGCGACCACCCAGGATAACAGTGCAACCACGAGATGTTATATGGCTCTAACCGGGCTAATTAATTAGAGGATTCTAGTGTTGCGTTAACCGGGCGGCGCTACTGAGGGATGGCCCAAGAATGTGGTATGGACTTAGGGGTCCTCTGGTTGCTGCGGCTTCCAGTAGGAACTTTAGGTGGTTATCGCTCGCTAGATGAATCTTTGTAAAGGCCCGTGGTGAAACCTTGCCATGCACCTTGGAAGTGTAGTATGGGAGTCATGACCTTGGCATATGGGAATCACTGCTCGTTGGGAAAAGTGTGCAACCTCTGCAGAGTGTAAAACTGATATATCAGCCGTGCTCATGGTTACGAGCGACCTGGACCCTCACATGATTAGTTTTGGACAGTTGGACTTATGGACATAAAATGATGGTTTCTCAGATGGAGGTGTTTACCTCGGTTGATGATTATATTAAAGGTGGTATTCTTCTTAACTAATGGGATGGGTTATCCTACACTCACTTATAGTAATCAGGTGCTAATAAAACTTGACCAACTAAAATGCTTATCGCAGTTGAACAGTGTCATCCTACCTTTGTTCAAGCCTTGCATGACATTTTATTTCCGCCTGTACTTGTTGAGTACGATATGTGCTCACCCTTGCTATTCCCCATAACCCCAGACGGTAGCCCAAGTTACCCAGAAGGTTAGTGGAGATGTCATGGAGTTTACCAGAAGACTATCAGTTGTGTTTGGCGTACGATGCCCCCAGTCAACCGTCCCTGTGAAGATTGGAGCCTCAAGTGAAGATTAGTTTATGTTCCGCTTTACTCTGATATATGTAAGTGTTAATATAGCTATGTTACGTTATATAATAACATTGTTTCTGATATTCTATACTCTGTTGTTGTATGTGTGGACTTCCTGGGCACACATATGGCTATCCTGGTTTTGTTCTTAAAACTGGGTGTTACACAATGGTATCGGAGCTGTGTTGACTGTAGGACGTATGCCAACTAGAAAATGGTCGTTTATAGGATTCCAATTTGTTATACAACCCTTGTTCTTGATATCCTTTGTTTCTACTCTTGTTAATATTCCTTTCCTTGAACATTTGACCTTCTCCTTGTCTATTTATCTTCAAGTTCTTGCTCCTACTCTATCTATCTTATGCTTCTTGCTATTAGATCTGGTTCTCACCTTTGTTGCTACGTGACCTTAGGATGTCTAGAGCAACTGACCCCTTTAGGCTATCCACCATAACACCAAGAGCGTTAGTTGCGTTGAAGCATGATTGGGTGTGCAAGTTTGTTTGTCTTTATGCCTTTGGATGATTTGCTTCTTTGTAATGAGTGTGATGTGTTGTGGGCAATGTTCACAACTACATCAAGTTGTTAGTTTAGTGTGTTGTTAGTTAGTTTGGGGGATCTTATCTTGTTACTTGTTCCAAAATCTTTCTTCAAGCCTCTCATGTTGTTTCCCTCATCTTCTCAATCTTTCCTACTCATGTTTATCTCTCCACCTATGCTTACAAGTTCTTGGTTAAATCAGATGGTGAACACAAGAAGGAAAGCAAGCATGCAGAATGCTACCAACCAAAGCTCACAACCACCTCCTCCTCAAGGCAACATGGAACAATGGATGACGATGCAGACTCAACTCATGCAGTCAATGGTTCAAGTGGTGACCAACCTCCAGCAAAGTAGTGTGCCACCAAGGGATAGTCGTGCTGAGTTTATGAAAGGACATCCTCCAGTGTTTGCTCATGCTATTGATCCATTGGAGGCAGATGATTGGCTACGTGCAGTAGAAAGGCAACTCAACCTAGCACAGTGCAATGATCTTGAGAAGGTGTTGTATGCATCAGGACAACTTCAGGGAGCAGCTCAAGATTGGTGGGAGTCATTCCAGTATGGACGTCCCAACAATGCTCCTGCTATCACTTGGGAGGAATTCACTGAGAATTTCAGGTCCTATCATATTCCCGCAGGATTAGTAGAGCTTAAACAGGAAGAATTCAGAGCCTTGAAGCAAGAATCAATGTCTGTGGTTGAGTATCGTGATAAGTTTGCTCAGCTATCGCGCTATGCTCCAACAGATGTAGATGATGATGATAAGAAACAGTATCGCTTTCTTAGAGGATTGTATGATGGTCTTCAACTCCAGCTCATGTCCAACAACTATCCCAACTTCCAAGCACTTGTGAAACGTGCCATCATAGTTGATAATAAGCGCAAGGAAATGGATGCAAAGAAGAGAAAGCTTCAGGAGCAACCTCATAGACATACTCGTCCTCGCAGTGCCTCTCCGCAAGCGAATCAGCTTCAGCCGGTACCTCAGATCAACGATAATGAGTATCGTCAGCAGTCGCAAGAGCAACACGCAAACTTGCAAGAACTCCATCATGTTACAGGAGTTGTCACTCCTGAAGCGGTTATGATCTCTGATACTCCCGTGTCGGCCACAACGACTAAGACTCCTAAGAAGACTAGAACCTCCAGCAATCTATCAAAAATGGGTTGCTACCATTGCAAGCAAGAGGGACATCTCATGCGACAATGCCCAAAGAAGTATCCATATGTGTATGGTAACAAGAATCAGAATCAGAACCGTATTCAAGCTCAGAATCAGAGGAATGAAATGCAACAGACTTATATGCGAGGCACAGTGAACAATATGACCATGGATGATGTCAGAAGTGATCCCGATGTGATACTCGGTATGTTCCTTGTCAACTCTATTTCAACATCAGTTCTTTTTGATTCAAAAGCTACACATTCCTTCATCAGTAAGCAATATGCCACAAGACATCATTTTCGTGCTGTTACTATGAAGCACCCTCTGCTAGTTAGTTCACCTAGTGGAGAGATGAAAGCCACCCTTATTTGTCCGAAAGTTAGTCTCAACATAAGGGGGGTAGAATTCCTAGCTAATCTGGTAATCTTGGAGACTGAAGGTGTTGATGTGATCCTTGGAAGGGATTGGTTACCTATGCATGATGGTACCATAGATTATGCTAGAAGAGCTGTGTCTTTGGTTAATTCCTCAGGTGAGGAAGTGGAATATGTGGCCTCTTTTCCGTCAGTTGAAGAAGGTTTGCTCAATCAGATGAAAGGCACTCCCATTGAAGGAATCAAAGTGGTATGTGATTTCCCTGATGTGTTCCCTATCAATCTACCCGGTATGCCACCAGATCGAGAAGTTGAGTTTCTTACTGATCTTCTACCTGGAACTTCCCCTATATCTAAGAGACCTTGTAGGATGGCAGTTAATGAGTTAGAAGAACTCAAGAGGCAATTAAGAGATCTACAAGATAAAGGTTTTATTCGTCCGAGTTCATCACCATGGGGAGCTCCAGTTATACTTGTGAATAAGAAGGATGGAACTCAGAGAATGTGTGTGGATTATAGATCACTCAATGAAGTTACGATCAAAAAAAAATGTCCTTTGCCTAAGATTGAGGATCTTTTTGGCCAGTTGAAAGGAGCTTGTGTTTTCTCTAAGATCAATTTGAGATCCGGCTATCACCAATTGAAGGTTAGATCAGCTGATATTCCTAAAACTGCATTCACTACAAGATATGGGCTTTATGAGTACACAGTGGTGTCCTATGGGTTGACTAATGTGCCAATATATTTCATGCATATCATGAATAAGGTTTTCATGGAATATCTGGATAAGTTTGTTGTGGTTCTAGTTGATGATATTCTCATATACTCCAAAAGTGAAGAAGAGCATGAAGAACACTTAAGGCTTGTTCTGCAGAGACTCAGAGAAAACCAGTTGTATGCTAAGCTGAGTAAGTGTGAATTCTGGTTGAATGAAGTTTCTCTCCTTGGCCATGTTGTTTCTAATGAAGGTATTGTTGTAGATCCAAGCAAAGTAAGAGATGTGTTGAATTGGCAACCACCTCAGACTGTGAGTGAGATCCGAAATTTCCTTGGTTTGGCAGGTTATTATAGAAGATTTATTGAAGGATTTTCCAAGATAGCAAGGCCTTTAACAGCTTTATTGGAAAAAGGAAAGAAGTTTGAATGGACGACAGCCTGTGAGGAAAGTTTTAGAATGCTGAAGAACAAACTAACCACCGCGCTTGTGCTAGCAATGCCTGATGTTAGTAAGAATTTTGATGTGTATTGTGACGCTTCTCGCCATGGTTTGGGATGTGTGCTTATGCAAGAAGGTCGAGTTATAGCCTATGCTTCGAGGCAGTTAAAGAGACATGAGAAGAATTATCCTACTCATGATCTAGAATTGGCAGCTGTGGTTCATGCTTTGAAAATCTGGAGACATTATATGTTGGGTAATAGATGTGAGATTTACACCGATCATAAGAGTCTGAAATACATATTCACTCAGTCAGATCTTAACTCCAGACAGCGCAGATGGTTGGAAGTGATTAAAGATTATGATCTTGGTATTCACTATCATCCCGGAAAAGCTAACGTTGTAGCAGATGCTTTGAGTCGAAAAAGTTATGCTAATATGATCATAGAACATCAACTCCCAGCTGGTTTATGCAAGGAATTTGAAAAGCTCAACCTTGGTTTGGTCGCTAGTACTCAAGCAGTGGCAATGGAAGTTGATTCGACCTTAGAGCAGGATATTCGCAAAGGTCAATTGGATGATGAGAAGATAAAGGATATTGCTGAGCTCGTTAAGAAAGACAAAGCACCTGGATTCCATATAGATGAACATGGAACTGTTTGGTTCAAGAAGAGAATTTGTGTGCCAGACTTGAAACATGTCCGTGATTTGATATTGAGAGAAGCTCATGAGTCAGCTTATTCCATTCATCCCGGTAGCACTAAGATGTACCAGGATTTGAAGAAGAAATTTTGGTGGTATGGTATGAAGAGAGACATAGCAGAATACGTGGCTTTGTGTGATACGTGTCAAAGAGTGAAGGCAGAGCATCAAAGACCAGCAGGATTGTTGCAACCACTGAAGATACCTGAATGGAAATGGGATGAGATCAGTATGGATTTCATAGTAGGTTTACCACGTACTCAAAGTGGTTATGATTCAATTTGGGTAATTGTGGATCGCTTAACTAAAGTATCTCACCTCATTCCTGTCAAGACTACGTACTCTAGTGCAAAACTTGCAGAGTTATACATGTCAAGAATTGTGTGTTTGCATGGAGTGCCGAGGAAGATTGTGTCAGATAGAGGTACTCAGTTTACATCTCGTTTTTGGGAAAAGATTCATGAGTCTATGGGTACGAAATTGAATTTTAGTTCAGCCTATCATCCTCAAACAGATGGACAGACAGAAAGAACGAATCAGGTTCTAGAAGACATGTTGAGAGCTTGTGCTGTACAATATGGTACTAGTTGGGATAAGAGTTTACCATATGCAGAATTCTCTTATAACAATAGTTACCAAGCTAGTCTCAAAATGGCCCCATTTGAAGCTTTGTATGGCAGAAAATGTAGAACTCCTTTGTTTTGGAATCAAACAGGAGAAAGTCAGGTGTTTGGACCAGAAGCTTTAAAGGAAGCAGAGAGACAAGTTCGAATCATTCGTGAGAACTTAAGAGCAGCTCAGTCCAGACAGAAAAGCTATGCCGACACACGTCGTAGACGGTTAGTTTTTGAAGTAGGTGATTATGTATATCTTAAAGTGTCACCTGTCAGAGGACTCAAGAGATTTAAAGTAAAAGGAAAGTTGGCACCCAGATATATTGGTCCGTTCAAGATTTTGGAAAGAAGAGGTGAAGTAGCATATCAGCTTGAGTTACCTGCTCAGTTGTCAGATGTACACAATGTGTTTCATGTATCACAGTTGAAGAAGTGTTTGAGAGTGCCAGAGGAACAGTTACCCTTAGAGGAAGTTAACTTGAAAGATGATCTAACTTATACAGAGCATCCTGTGAAGATTTTGGAAGTCACTGAAAGAGTTACCAGAAGCAGGGTTGTCAGAATGTGCAAAGTCCAGTGGAGTCATCACTCGGTGGATGATGCAACATGGGAACGTGAAGATGAGCTACGTGCAGAGTTTCCCTATCTCTTCAAAGATCCTTCCGAATCTCGAGGACGAGATTCATCTTAAGGGGGGTAGATTTGTAACACCCTAAAATTTGCAAAGTTTGGAAATAGAGAGAAAATGCTTTATTATGTATTTTTGGTGCTCATAGGAATATAGGAGAAATAAAAACTTTTCTTTGAATTAAAATATATCTTAGGGTAACAACATGTTTGAGCATACATGCCGATGCATAATTTAATTTTATGATGTGTGGTGTGCTCAAAAGTTTGAAAAGATTTCAAATTCATTTTGAAAAAGCTTTTGAAATGTTTGAAAACGAAAAGAAAAGGGTTTTCTCCTTCTCCCTTCCCCTTCTCTTGGCTTCTGGCCTGAAGGCCCAGTCGGCCTTGGCCCGCTCACACCTCCTCCCATCCCTCCCCCCTTCTTCTGCAGGCGGCCCAGCCCAGCGTCACCTCCCTCCTCCACCTCTTCTCTAGCCCAGCTCGTGGACTCGGCCTAGCCGGTTATCTCCTTCCCCTTTCTCCTCGCTTGGGCCGCAACGACCGAGCTGGCCCAGCGCCCAAGCTTGCGGGAGCCTGCGTCCCTCTCCTCCTGTCCCACTGCCAGCCGGGCCCCGCCCTTTCCTCTCACTGACGCCCTGGTCCCACTTGGCGGAGTCGTCTTCTCCCTGGAAACGGAGTCCTCAACCGAACCGATTGCGCAAATCTCGGCCGAATCCGCCCCCGTGCACGCCTCGTCCGTGCCCCCTTCCGCACGTTGGGCCCTCCTATAAAGATGCCGCATCCGCTGCTCCTCACTTCTTGCGAAATCGAGTGCTCTTGTGCCCTAAATCCCTCGCGCCGCATTGTTTAGATCTCACCGGAGCCGCCGACCATCCCTTCAAGCTCCACACCGCCTCCGAACCCTCTCCGGCCGAGGTCTAGCCCTCGGTGAGTTGCCCTTGTTCTCCTCTTCCTCCTCGTATCCTTCCCGTGTTTTCCCATGGCCTCTATCGCCGGAACGATGAACTCCGGTGAGCTCAGGCTCGGCCAGCCATGGTGGCCGCCGTCTCCTCTTTCCCCTCCGGCCAAAAGCGCCGCCTCTCCCTCTTTCTTCTAATCTCGCTCGTTGCTTGCAGATCCAACGAACCAGAGGCATCGATACCCCTTCGGCTGGAGTTTTGCAAAAGAAACCCTCAGTTTCTTTAGTTTAGAACCCGCCGTCCCTTTGCGCCTTCCTGGAATACGCCTTCTCCTCGGGAAAGCGTAAACCCAGGTCTGTTGTTTCCAAAATACGTTTCCTAATAATCACAAGTTTGCCACCGATTTTGTTTTCGCTATAAAATCTCCGTTTTAACTCCGTTTTGACCCGTTCAAGTTGCGTTAGGTTCATAATTACATAATCTACATGTTTTTACAACTGTTAATCATGTTTACAACTTTTAAATTTCGAGTTTAGTTTTGACCTAATATTTTCTTAAAGAAAACCTTGTTTAATTCATAACTTCTCCGTTATAGATCCGTTTTTAGTGGTTTTCGTGTCCACGCGTTCGTCTCGACGAGTAGAACAGTTTTATAAGCATTTTATCCATGTTTTATGTATTGGTGTACTGTTTTCTAATTTATTGCATGTTTTGCTTGTATGTTTGCTCTTGTGTGCCGATGTTTGTTGCGTACAGACGAAGAGTTGCAAGTGAACCTGCAAGAGCTTGACTTTAAAGACTGTGACCAACATCAACTCGAAGAAGGCAAGTGCAGGCACCCTTTGATCATGTTCTTTACCTATTCACCATTAATCACTATATGCATGCATGTGTCTAATTATGTGAACCCTAAGGATTATCCTAGTTTTCCATATCTTCCTTGTTACCTGGGTTTTATGATGGGTAGTAATGCTATGCTAAGCAACTTTACTTGTTCTAAAAATACCACGTGATGATGATACATTAATGATGGCTTAATGGTTTTGGAACTATGTTTTAACGTGGAACTCAGTGACTCGGGCACATGGTATGGTATGGTGGTTATGGTAAGTTTTGGCTTGTGGTTTGTGCTCAGGTCCGCCTTTTAGGACTGGCTCATGGAGCGACCACCCAGGATAACAGTGCAACCACGAGATGTTATATGGCTCTAACCGGGCTAATTAATTAGAGGATTCTAGTGTTGCGTTAACCGGGCGGCGCTACTGAGGGATGGCCCAAGAATGTGGTATGGACTTAGGGGTCCTCTGGTTGCTGCGGCTTCCAGTAGGAACTTTAGGTGGTTATCGCTCGCTAGATGAATCTTTGTAAAGGCCCGTGGTGAAACCTTGCCATGCACCTTGGAAGTGTAGTATGGGAGTCATGACCTTGGCATATGGGAATCACTGCTCGTTGGGAAAAGTGTGCAACCTCTGCAGAGTGTAAAACTGATATATCAGCCGTGCTCACGGTTACGAGCGACCTGGACCCTCACATGATTAGTTTTGGACAGTTGGACTTATGGACATAAAATGATGGTTTCTCAGATGGAGGTGTTTACCTCGGTTGATGATTATATTAAAGGTGGTATTCTTCTTAACTAATGGGATGGGTTATCCTACACTCACTTATAGTAATCAGGTGCTAATAAAACTTGACCAACTAAAATGCTTATCGCAGTTGAACAGTGTCATCCTACCTTTGTTCAAGCCTTGCATGACATTTTATTTCCGCCTGTACTTGTTGAGTACGATATGTGCTCACCCTTGCTATTCCCCATAACCCCAGACGGTAGCCCAAGTTACCCAGAAGGTTAGTGGAGATGTCATGGAGTTTACCAGAAGACTATCAGTTGTGTTTGGCGTACGATGCCCCCAGTCAACCGTCCCTGTGAAGATTGGAGCCTCAAGTGAAGATTAGTTTATGTTCCGCTTTACTCTGAGATATGTAAGTGTTAATATAGCTATGTTACGTTATATAATAACATTGTTTCTGATATTCTATACTCTGTTGTTGTATGTGTGGACTTCCTGGGCACACATATGGCTATCCTGGCTATTCTGATCAACCTGGCATGGTCCGAGGGCAGGCAGGGCCTGATCGACCTGGCACGACCGTGGGCAGTTATAGCTTGAGCGACCTGGCATTGAGATAACCCCCGGTGTAGAAGGGCCCATGGCCGTCCCGCGTGTTGTGTTCTCGAATCTCCTGAGTGGCAGCTTACGACTGCCGTAGCCGGATGTGTCGGGCGAGTGTGAGTTATCCCCAGCTGGTAGGAATCGATTACATCACTCCTGGACAGTGAGTAACTTGACTGAGCATGTGTTACCGTAGTAACTTATGGAACTAAAGATGGCTATGATGTTCAATTTGAAAGGCTATTGATGAAATAGTCACTCTTGCTTGATTACTTAGCCAAGTGATTGCTCTAGATCAAGTGCAAATCTAGTTAATCAGGTTGATTACATAAAATTGACTGCTAATACCTTAATAATGAATATTTAATAATAAAATGATTTTATGCAAAAGGTAAGTATGGCGTGTCTATACATATGCAGAAACATGATGAGAGACCTCGTACATAGAAATGACAACGAGGTTGGTTTCATTGATCCATATATCGTATTCTCGGCCCCAAACAAACATTCCTGCTATGATATATGGAGAAATGAAACAGAGAGAAATCTCCGGAGGTTCTTGATCAACCAAAAGAACAAAAGATATATACTCTTCCCCTACAACTTTAGGTGGGTGTTGTTATCATGTGCATATTTAATTTTACTTACTCAATTCCTACGATATATGTTGACTATATAAGCAAATTAATGCAGCTTTCACTGGATATTGATTGTCATCGATCTCTCCGGTACTCAATTGCTAATCTATGACTCATTGAGAAAACCACTGGGAGATTACCAAGATATCATAGACATTATCCAGGGGTAACTTTCGATCTCTAAATATTGATTTCTACACTTTAAAATTACAATAGTTAATTATGATCCATTTATTGTGCAGCGTTTGGGCCTGGTTCGTTCCGAAACACCGTCCGGATTTGAAAGCGACACTTCCTCCTCCTATCCAATTGCAAGTAAGTTGTCTTAGCTCCCCGCGTCTTTACCACTGTAGCATGCTTCATCACACGCGCGGGATGACAAGAGTAATCTTTTTACATCGTGCAGTGGGTTCTACGGCAACCACCAGGGAACAATTTGTGTTGGTACTATGTTTGCGAGTTTCTCTCGGTGTATGCGAAAAGAACTCCTGTAGAGAGACAGAAAGTATGTAACATGTATACATAATAATAATCTCATGTATTTCTTTATTGCTATTAAATAAATCTTATGTATATTAATGCATTTTTCCTTTTTTTGCAAATTGAAGGACTTATGGTTGGAGAACCAGGTGTTGGAAATGGTGCGACTCAAAGGAATTCAAGAGACAATCGCAGGATTTCTTAATGACCATGTCCTCAAAGCCGGCACCGAGTTCTACTATAACCCGGAAGAACCAGTGAAACCAAACCAAAACGAACATTTGTATGATATTTAAGTGACGGTCAATATTTGTGTTGTAAATACCAAGGATGCATGGATAATGCTGCAAATTTTATGTACATAAATATATTATACATATAATATGTATAGCTAGCTAGTAGCTCGATCAATATATATATATAGTTTCATATTTTATGTGTGTATTTGTAAATTTTATGTGTATATATACGCGCATACATACATTAGCAGCAAAGAATATGTATTTGAAACCCTAATGTATAATATATTAGCAGCAAAGAAAACATATTAGAAAACCTAATGTAATTGTAAAATCGAAAACAATAACTAATTGAAAAGAAAAAAGAAAAGAAAAAGAAAAAAAAAAGAGGACAGCCCCCGACGGTCTTTACCAACCGGGACTAAAGAGGCCAGCCATCGGGGCCCGGCTCGGGACCTCTTTAGTCCCGGTTGGTATTACCAACCGGGGCTAAAGGTCCCCCCTTTAGCCCCGGGGCGGGGAACCGGGGCTAAAGGTCGGGCCTTTAGTCCCGATTCCTTAGCCCCCGGCTCCATGCCCGGGGCTAAAGGCCATTTTGGACCGGGGCTAAAGGCCCATCGTGCAGTAGTGTATGTGGGGTGTTAGGTCCAGTTTGTTGTTTTGATGGGCTTTGAGCTCTGTTTCTCTCATTTGGATGGGCCAAAAGTGCTCGGTATTGGGCCTATTCCCCTTGGGCTCATATCGGGTGCTTTTACATGCCATATGTTTGCATGTGTTGGAGCCCGTTCGTAGTCGTTTATGTGAATGCCCTTCTACAATTGACCAAACACCAAAACTTATGGAAATAGTTAGTTGTAAGCCCTATTCTATCTTTGGTGTTGGTTTTATGTAAGTCTTGGCAGTTATAAAGTATGAGTTAAGGACCGCCAATAAGCTCGCAGCTCTAGACACAACTTCTACTAAAGTTGAATGGTTGAGAGAACGGTTGATGGACTTACCTATGGATGAAAAACCAATTCCTGCTATTCTCATATATTGTGATAACCAAACGGTTATTACAAAGGTGAAATAATCAGGATAATATGAAGTCCAACAAACATGTGAAGTGTAGACTGAAGTCTATCAGTAAATTAAGAAGCACTGGAGTAATAGTTGTGGACTACATCCAGACAACTAAGAACCTGGCTGAAATCTGTTAGTAAATTAAGAAGCACTGGAGTAATAGTTGTGGACTACATTCAGACAACTAAGAACCTGGCAGATCCCTTTACCAAGGGACTATCACGTACTTTGATTGATAATGCATCGAAGGAGATGGGACTGAGACCCATGTGAGTTAACCTTAGTAGTAACCCAACCTATGTGATCAGAGATCCTGTGAATTAGGACATGGGAAAGACAAGTTGTTGGTTGACAGGAGAGTACATTTTTCTTTAACCCACTCTATTGGAGATGCAATACTCTCATTTCTATAAGGAAGGTTGACTTTGTCTTAATGTGTTCTGAGGCTTTATAGTGAGATACTGTCCTATAGAGTATCTTTGTAAGAACACACCTATGTGAGCCTAACTGTTAGTCGCAGTTTGTGAGAATTGAGAACTCTCTAAGAAGCTCATGAAGTGAGATAGGAGTATGACTTATACGCTCCACTCGCGGGGTAGGCATATGGCAGCCTAGTATCAGTCAAGGGGTCAAGTGAAGCTTGTTCACACCAAACTGTCAATTCAAGGCTTAGTCCATTGTGCAATTGTGGATGAGTCTAGCTTGTCGCTCTCGGTGGATGTTCAACCTTAACCGACCTCCACTGAATAGCTGGTATATATTAATAGTACTTTAGTACATGGAGGATGAAGAGTGCCTCTAGGATCTGGTGGGGATTGTTAGAAGATTTGGGCTTGGCCCAAATAAATATTCTAAATAAATTCCAATGGCTCACTCACACATGCATGGTACCATGGGGGACTTTAGTGTCCCACATTGCTACTCTAGAAGGAGGGAGATCAACTTATATAGTTGAGTTATCTCCAACTAGTTGAAGCTATTGGGGAGAGGAAAGGGAAGAAACCCACACGTGCTTGCTCACCTCGCCTCGCCGGGCTAGGCCGGACGGGGCGAGGCGACTCGCGCAGGGCGCACGACATGCGTGTGAATAATCCGACTGAGGCCTTGCGGGTGTACGGTTTCCTTCATGTTATTAGTGCTACAGAGGCGGGATGTGTCTCGGATCAAACTGTTAGTGGTAGATTATACATCTACGATACGATACGTGTTGTTTTTCTTTTCCTTGTTGTCGGATTATGCATCACTAAATTGCTATTATTTCAAACAACTCATAATGAGTTTGATGTAGTATTGACTTATGATGTTTCATCCATTTTCATAGTCACTAAATTAAATATACATATCAAAATCCCACAAAACCGTGCTTTCTAACGCTGATTGCAATCTTAGCTGGCAAGCTATAGGTACATATCTTTATTTTTTCGGAAGCATGAACATTCTTACATGTATTTTTGTGAACATTCTTGCTATAATGAATATGAACCTAGCTTCATTTGATTTGATACCAAATGCTAACTGCTACTTAGTTGTTATGAGCTTGGTTGTGAATTGATATATTAGATTCTCATGCTCTACTTGTTGGACTCTCAAAAATTTATGCATTTAACTAGTTAACGTACTAGTGCCAAAGCTTCACAATAAATAGATGGCATTTGCTTTTAGATTTTTTGCTGAAAATTAACTTATATTCATTTTGATTTCCAGGTAGCACATATCTTTTGGATTGGAAAACACAATTGAAGTGCTTGCGGATACAAATGGTTGTGGGCTAGGCCAATTAGTAGTTTGATAAAATGTGACACCAGTGGGCTCGCTAATACATGAATGATCAATGTTTTTTATAAGATTGATGTATCTTGTGAGCTATGATACATGTTAATGCAGTGATGATTTGGCACTAGTCAGTGATATCCTTTTTTGTCACTATGGTTTGAATCTGGGCTTGGTTATGAGTTGGTTAATTATAAGATATGCAAACAATTATTCTATGAATAACACAATTTTCAATATGTGATAGCTTAATTTGTTTCAACAAATATATGAAGTGGGATACATGACGTTTTGTTCGATCATGTCGGGGGTCCGCAAAAGGGGTACCCCCAATCAACGCAAACAAATAGGGTAAACCTAGAACACCGGTTAATAACAGACCTAACTAGTCTAACCCCCTAAAAAGCCGACCCCCCGAGGCCTACGACGCTGGCCCACCGAGCCGAGCCCTCCAAGCCAGGCCTCGGGCGCACGATCGTTTTCCGTCTCGCCCGAGCCCTCCAAGCCAGGCCTCGGGCGCACGCTCGTTTTCCGTCTCGCCCGAGCCCTCCAAGCCAGGCCTCGGGCGCACGTTCGTTTTCTGTCTCGCCCGAGCCCTCCATGCCAGGCCTCGGGCGCACGCTCGCTTTCCGTCTCGCCCGAGCCCCCCAGGCCTCGGGCAAGCGCTCCACTACCCTTCGAGCCCCCCACCGCCGAACACCACACCTCGAGACCCCACGCGGGGACCTCGAGCCTCTCTGGCACAGCGGCCTATCCCTCGAGACGCGTTTTGCCTCCCTCGAGCGGTGCAGACATCGGATGCCAGCCCATGCCGCGCACTTAATTCATCCACCTACTCCAGTCACGTCCTCTGTAACACAACGTGTGCCACAGTGGTCTGGGGCAGAGTCAAGCCTCGTTTTCACCACAAGTATGGGCGAAAAGGCACCAGTGAAGCACTGTTAACCCACGCCCTACACTGTGGCACGTCCAAGACACGCCTCGAGGCCCAGATGCCTGCCGCTCAATCGATTTTCACGGGACTTGCCCATACCTGCGGGGACTCGAGCCCCCCGTAGGCGCCGCCTCGAGGCCGGCTCCACGCCCCTCGAGCCCTAACTACTTTCATGCTATTGGAGGACAGGTACCCCAAGACCCGGAGGGACCCCGACACGTCCTGTACGTTCTGGGATGGGTGTTGTACGGCTTCCACCTCGCCGCGCCACCACGTCCGCGCCCAGGATGGAGGCCACGCTTCAAGGACGCTTCAACAGCAACGCCCACGTCGGCTACAATGTCTTCGACAAGACAGGGTTCCTACCCTTCTTCGTAAGGGACACAATACACCCTGATACCTGTAATACCCTTGTGTAACCCTGGCCTCCCTTTGCTCTATAAAAGGGGACACCAGGGCCCTCATTCTGGGGACACGGGGACAGACACGTTAAGACACAAGTCCACGCACACACGAGTCCGGACTCCGGTCCACGCTCACTGAGCTTGTATTCACCCCTGTACAAGCACTTAGGTGCAAGTAATACAAGAACACCCTCCCCCCGCTGGACGTAGGGCCTTCTTTGCCCGAACCAGGATAAATCCTTGTGTCCTCTTGCATCACCATCCAGGAAGAGAAGCACGCGATCATATTACTCGTTGGTATCGTACCCCCGGTTTCGAAACACCGACAGTTGGCGCGCCAGGTAGGGGCCTTCGCGTGTC
This sequence comes from Coix lacryma-jobi var. lacryma-jobi, assembly GCA_009763385.1. NCBI lineage: Eukaryota > Viridiplantae > Streptophyta > Magnoliopsida > Poales > Poaceae > Coix > Coix lacryma-jobi. The sequence continues at coordinate 59,786,684 of CM019825.1, forward strand.
GAGTCGGTTTCTCGCCGTTTCCTGGATGGCTGCTTCGACTCCTTCGTTCTCTGCCGGCGCCGTCATCTGGTTTGGGAGCCTCGAGTTCCTGGCCACTGACAACGGCAATGAGCTGACCTTGCTCTCTACGGAGGGCCCGAGTGGAGGGCGTGTCGCGCCGCCCCGTGCGAGGAGCATGGCACGTCGCCCACACCATCGCGCGTCGCCACCCTGTGAGCGGCGCCGTCGTCATCATCGACGCTAGGCACAGGCGGCGCCGGCGGCATACACCCACTTCCCCGCGGCTAGCGCGGAGTTCCCGAGGAGGAGCTTGCCCGGCGCACGGCCGGAGACTTCCCGGGCGCGCCCGCGCCCGCCCAGCGACATCGCGCTCATCGTGCGCACGGACCAAAAGCCAGGCCAGAGGCCTCCGAGCCGCGCACCGTCGACGCCGCCCGGCCTCCTCCCGCACGGGGTGTACCGCGCTCGACGCCGGCAGTTCCCGTTCGGCCTCGACAGCTCCGCGGCAGCCTACGCCCGCGAGCTCAACGAGCGCAGTCGGGGCCGTCACCCGGCGGAGCAGGAGGAACGCCCGGGCATGCTGCTGCAGGCCATGGCCAACCTGGAGATCGTCCACCCCGCACGCGTCGACCGTGGCCTCTCACGAGCCGTCGGGCCACCTCGTCAAGCCACCGTCGGGGAGTGGTACCGCGAGCTGCAGCCCCGGCACGAGCCAAGGTGGCGCGGCATCACCAGCCCCGACTTCGACGAATACGACTACCACGACCCCGACCTCTGGGATCCCACCAGGGAGTGCTTCCAACTCGAGGGGGTCGTATGCGACACCGAGGATGAGGGCGACGACGTCAGGCCGGCGCTCAACCTCGAAGGGCCCGGAGACGTGGCTGCGGCAGGCGGGTCACGTATTCACGGGAGGAACGAACCCCCGGCACCATCCCAGCACAGCGACGACCGAGCGGCGCAGCTCGCGCAGCTGCGGGAGGCCATCGCCAAGGCTGAGGAGGACCGACAACGCCTGCTGCAGCTCAAGAAAACCCTAGCACAAGAGCCAGCCCAGCCTCGAGGCGCCGGCGCTCGTGGCCGAGCTCGAGAGGTCCACCGGCAGATCCTCGAGGACGGGGCGCCAGCACGCCCCGAGGTGCGTTTCCCGCGAGCGGGACAGAACGTGGTGGCGGCGGCGATGCTGCTCCGCGACCTGCCCGCCGCCTCCAACCCTGACGCCAGGCGCATGCTTGGGGAAATGAAGAACCTCCTCGAGACAGCCGCTGTGCAGCAAGCCGAGAGCTCGGCGTCACGACGACGCGGAGCAGCCTCGGGGAAACCGACGGACACGCCCCGCAACGAGCGCGAGGCATCCGTCCACCAACCTGACGCCTCTCGAGCTAGACCAGTCCGCGAACGGATCATCGACAACCGGCCACCTCGAGACCCCAACGACGCCCGCAACGACATCAACCGCCGGCGCAAGGACAAGGGGGCCCAGGAGCGTGGCTATAGCGCCCATCGAGGGGGGCGCTACGATAGCGACGAGGACCGGCAAGCCCTCGAGCCCCCGGGCCCCAGAGTCTTCAGTCGGGCCATCCGCAGCTCAACCCTCCCCGACCGCTTCCGACCGCCGACCAACATCGTGAAGTATGACGGGGAGGTCGAGCCCAAGCTCTGGCTCTCGAACTTCCGCCTAGGCTGCCAACTGGGCGGAGCGAAGAACGACGACCGTGTGATCATACGCCAACTCCCACTTTACCTCTCGGACACTGCCCGCCGGTGGCTCGAGGGGCTCCCGCCGGATCGGATCGACGGCTGGGCCAACCTAGTCAGGGTCTTCGACGGGAATTTCAAGGGGACGTGCGTGCGCCCAGGCAACCCCTGGGATCTACGGCGTTGCAGGCAGGCGGCGGACGAGCCCCTCCGCGATTTTGCTCGACGGTTCTCGAAGCAGCGCCTCGAGCTCCCCCACGTGCCTGATGAGGACGTCATCTCAGCGTTCCTCGCGGGCACGACATGCCAAAAGCTAGTCCATGAGCTAGGACGCTACCGTCCCAGGACGGTCGAGGACCTGATGGATCGTGTCACCAGCTTTGCCTCAGGCGACGAGGCAGTGGAGGCCTTCTTTGGCCGTTCCACGGACAAAGGCAAGGCGGTGGCGGCGCCGGAGGTCACGAACAAAGGCGACGACGCCAAGAACGACAACAACAACATCAACAAAAAGAACAAGAACAAACGCAAAGGTCAGAAGGCGAAGCGCGACGCCAATGATGACGACGACGACGAAGTGCTCGCAGGCGCCCTCGAGCCTAAGAAGCCCCGAGGCCCCCCTGACGGGGCTGTTTTCGACCAGATGCTCGAGGGCCCCTGCACTTATCACAGGGGCCCCGTAAATCACAAGTTAAAGGACTGCCGACTGTTGAAAGGCTACTACTCCAAGCTCGGCGATAAGAGAGAAGACGCGCCTAAGGGCAAGGATACCGATCGACGCGGCAGTGGGGACGCGAACGGCGACTTCCCCCCGATGCGCGACTGCTACATGATCTACGGGGGGCCGACCGTCGGGCTCTCGGCTCGAGAAAGAAAGAAGGAGCGCCGGGAGGCCTTTGCACTCTGCCAAGATGCCCCCCGGTACCTTGACTGGTCTGATGCGCCGATCACGTTCGACCGTGACGACCACCCGGACCGTGTCATAAACCCGGGGGTGTACCCCCTCGTCGTCGACTCCGTCATCGTCGACGTACGGTTCTCCAAGGTGTTGATGGATGGGGGCTCGAGCCTCAACATCATATACCTCGAGACACTCGACCTCCTGGGGATTTCAGAGGGTCAGCTCCGGCCCAGCGTCGGGGGGTTCCACGGAGTCGTACCGGGGAAGAAGGCCCACCCCCTCGGGCGCATCGACCTGCCGGTTTGCTTTGGCACGCCGGCTAACTTCCGCCGGGAGACGCTCACCTTCGAGGTGGTTGGGTTCCAAGGGGCCTACCACGCCATCATCGGCCGGCCGGGCTACGCCAAGTTCATGGCGGTTCCCAACTACACGTACTTAAAGCTCAAGATGCCGGGGCCAAAAGGGGTCATCACCATCGACACCTCCTACGAGCACGCATACCACTGCGACGTGGAATGCGTCGAGCGTGGGGAGGCCAACGTCCACCTCGACTCGCTCGAGGCCCTAGCCGCCCTGGCCACCGAGGGGGCTCCTGAAGCGAAGCGTCACGCTGGCAACTTCGAGCCGGCGGAGCACACAAAGCGGATACCCGTCGACCCGACTTCGACCGATGGCAAGACGCTGACCGTTAGTGCCAGCCTCGAGCCTAAATAGGAAGCCGTGCTCGTCGACTTTCTCCGCGCGAACATCGACATGTTTGCGTGGGGCCCCTCGGGCATGCCGGGCATACCAAGGGAAGTCGCCGAGCACGCCTTGGAAATCCGGGCCGGTTCCAGACTAGTGAAGCAACGCCTGCGCCGCTTCGACGAGGAGAAGCGCAGGATCATCGGCGAGGAGGTGCACAAGCTTTTGGCGGCCGGGTTCATCAAGGAGGTATTTTACCCAGAGTGGCTAGCTAACCCTGTATTAGTTAGGAAAAAGAATGGAAAAATGCGGATGTGTGTAGACTACACTGGTCTGAATAAAGCGTGTCCAAAAGTTCCATTTCCTTTACCTAGAATTGATCAGATTGTCGATTCCACTGCTGGGTGCGAAGTGCTTTCGTTCCTTGATGCGTATTCCGGCTACCACCAAATTAAGATGAAAAAATCCGACGAACTCGCAACCTCTTTTATCACGCCATTTGGTATGTATTGCTACGTTACGATGCCCTTCGGCCTACGAAACGTCGGGGCAACGTATCAACAATGTATGCAGCACATCTTTGGTGAGCACATAGGCAGGACCGTCGAGGCCTACGTCGATGACATCGTGGTTAAAACCAAGAAAGTCGGGAACCTCATCAGCGACCTCGAGACCACATTCGAGTGCCTCCGGGCCAAGAATGTGAAGCTCAACCCCGAGAAGTGTGTCTTTGGTGTGCCTCGAGGCATGCTACTTGGCTACATTGTCTCACAACGGGGGATCGAGGCAAACTCCGAAAAAATCTCAGCAGTCACGAGGATGGGCCCGATTCGAGATCTCAAGGGTGTGCAGAAAGTGACTGGCTGCCTAGCCGCTCTCAGCAGATTCATCTCGAGGCTAGGGGAAAAAGCGCTACCCCTCTACCGCCTGCTGAAGAAGACGGAACACTTTGCGTGGACTGTCGAAGCCGAGGAGGCCTTAACCAAGTTGAAGGGGTTGCTGACTTCCGCACCAATCCTCGTGCCACCGCGACCAGCCCAGGTTGGCGATTCCCCCGAGCCTCTCCTCCTCTATGTGGCCGCAACCACTCAAGTGGTCAGCGCGGTCGTAGCCGTCGAGAGGCACGAGGAGGGTCATGCATTGCCGGTCCAACGACCGGTGTACTTCACCAGTGAAGTACTCTTCGAGGCCAAGGTCCGGTATCCACACATCCAGAAGCTGCTCTACGGCATCATCGTCACAAGGCGCAAGCTCCAGCACTACTTCCTCGCTCATCCCGTAACGGTGGTGTTGTCCTTCCCCCTCGGAGAGATCATCAACAATCGGGAGGCCACGGGGCGCATCGCCAAGTGGTCCGCCGAACTAATGGGGGAGACCATCACCTATGCCCCGCGAAAGGCCATCAAGTCGCAAGCGTTGGCGGACTTCGTTGCTGAATGGACCGACACTCAGCTCCCGCCGGCACAGATTCAAGCCGAGCTCTGGACCATGTACTTCGACGGATCCCTCACGAAGACGGGGGCAGGCGCAGGCCTGCTCTTCATCTCACCCCTCGGAGCCCACATGCGCTACCTGCTACGCTTGCACTTCCCCGCCTCCAACAACGTCGCCGAGTACGAGGCCCTCGTCAATGGGCTGCGCATCGCCCTCGAGCTCGGGGTCCGATGCCTCGACACCCGAGGAGACTCGCAGCTCGTCATCAACCAGGTTATGAAGGCTTCAAGCTGCATCGATCCCAAGATGGAGGCATACTGCGGGGAGGTGCGCAAGCTGGAAGATAAGTTTTACGGCCTCGAGCTCAACCACATAGCTCGAAAGTACAATGAGGCCGTAGACGAGCTGGCAAAGTTGGCGTCCACGCGCGGCACGGTACCACCAAACGTCTTCTCGCGGGACGTCTTCGAGCCATCCGTCGAAATCGACCCGGGGGCTGGCCCCTCGACGCCACCCCTCGAGCTAGACACGGGGGCTCGACTTTCAATGCCACCCCTCGGGAATGACCCCTGGACATCCGCTGAGGCGATGCAGGTCGACGCAACCGCCTCTTCTTCACCACGACACCTCGACTGGCGGATGCCCTACCTCGACTACTTAGCGCTAGGCGTGCTACCGGAAGACAAGACGGAGGCTCGACGCATAGCTCGAAGGGCCAAGACCTACGTCACCTACGGCGACGAACGGGAACTATACCGACTAAGCCCGACCGGGATCCTTCAGCGCTGCATCCTCCTCGAGGAAGGACGCAAGCTCCTCGACAACATGCACTCGGGGGCTTGCGGCCACCACGCAGCGCCGAGGGCCCTGGTTGGGAACGCCTTCCGTCAAGGCTTCTATTGGCCGACCGCCATTGGGGACGCCAAGCGCTTGGTCCGAGCATGCCATGGGTGTCAATTCTATGCCAAGCAAACGCACCAGCCCGCACACGCCCTGCAGATGATCCCAATCACTTGGCCATTTGCCGTTTGGGGGCTCGACCTTGTGGGTCCCCTCAAAAGGACAAGTGGAGGGTACACACACGTGCTCGTGGCCATCGACAAGTTCACCAAGTGGATCGAGGCTAAGCCGATAGGAGACCCCACCTCCGAGAAGGCCGTCGAGTTCATCGCCAACATCATGTACCGGTTTGGAGTGCCTAACGTCATCATCACCGACAATGGCACCCAATTCACGGGCAAAAAGTTCACCAACTTCTGCGATGACAACCACATTCGCGTAGCCTGGGCCTCGGTCGCATACCCTCAATGCAACGGGCAGGTCGAGCGCGCCAACGGCATGATACTCCATGGGCTGAAGCCGAGGCTGTTCAAGACTCTCAAAAATTTCGGAAAGGGATGGGCCGCAGAGCTCCCCTCGGTGCTGTGGGGCCTCAGGACTACGCCGAGTTGAGCCATCGGGTTCACTCCGTTTTTCCTAACCTACGGCGTCGAGGCAGTCTTGCCTACGGACCTCGAGTACGGCTCCCCTCGACTTCGAGCCTACAACGAGCAAAACAACGACGAGAGGCTTGCCAACGCCAAGGACCAGCTCGAGGACGCCCGAGATGCGGCGCTCATCAACTCCGCACGCTACCAGCAATCACTTCGACGCTACCACGACAAGTATGTGCGCAAAAGAGACCTAGCAGTGGGGACCTCGTGCTTCGACGGCTTCAAGACAATCGAGGGCGCCACAAGCTCACCCCTCCATGGGAGGGCCCATACACCGTGGCTAAGGTGCTCAAGCCAGGAACATACAAGCTCTACGATGATCAAGGCAGAATCCTGGCGAACGCGTGGAACATATCTCAGCTACGTCGCTTCTATCCTTAAGGGCCTCAAGGCTTTGTTCATTTTGTTGCTTTGTACAAACATGTCAAATATGAATGAACAATCTCGTGCGTTGTCTTTCATTTTGCTTGGCAGCATGAGGTAGCCTCGACCCTGCCTTGCTCAGGGTCGAGCCTCCCTCGGGGGCTGACAGGGGGTAACCGCCCCCAGACTCCGGAAAAAATGCGTGTTTTCTTTTCAAAAAATTCGACCCTCGTCTCGACTCGTGCCTCGAGTGAACTAGCGACGTCTAAATCCCAAAATACCTCGAGCCTCCAAAGGTCGGGAGGCGTCGACGTAGACGGCACCTACGCCCCCGGGCTACGGTACCCTACCTACGCCTCCCCTCGAGGGGCTCGCGACGTATCGAAGGAGTACGGACTAAGTTAGCAGAAACTCGAGCTTGCAACAAAGAGAAGTGGTCAAACGCATTTGAAAAGAAAACAACACCTTTAAACAAACAAGTCATATATGCAAATGGGTCTCGATAGACCCTCATCCATGCCATAAAATTTTTACAAGGGCCTCGACGCCCAAATTTGGCACGCAGGCCCTAATCCTCGTCGGTGTGGTACTCCTCCCCGAGGTCTTCCACGGCGGGCTCAGCCTCGACACCCGAGCTAGAAGGAGGAGGGCCCTCGACACCGCTGCTGGCGTCAGGAGGCAGCACGTCCTCCTCGAAAATCTTGGCGAGCGATGTACCCGGCCTCTCCATCTTCTCCAAAATTTTGTCAACACGGCGGTTGTTCCACTCCTCGTCCTTCCCCTCGATCTCGATGAAGCCGTTGGCGACAACGTGGACCGGGAAGCGGAAACCGGAGCGAACGACCGCGAGCGTCTGCTTGACGCCATGATGGAGAGCTTGCCGGACACGGTCCCGCGCCGCTGCGTTGAAGAAGCACAAGGCGTCGACCAAGGCATCGCCTCGGGCCACCGCGCCTTCTGCCGCAGCTACTGGAGGAGCACCCCACATGGGCCAAGCCGGTCGAGGGAGGTGCGAGCCCGCTCCGCCACCATCGTCTCATCTTGGAGTTGGTCCAAGAGAGCCTGGTTCGTCCCGCGGAGCTCCTCGACCGTCTTCTCGACCCCTACGCAACGAACAAGGAAGAGTGAGACTGCGGCGTAACAAAAAACTTCGAGACCCAAACAAGAACAAGGTGTAAGCCTCACCGTCGCAATGTTGCCCCAGTGCGGCGAGGTCGCTGGTCAGGCCCTCAGCACGCTGCTCAAGCCTGCGCTTCTCGGCCAGCATGAGGAGCCTCTCGGACCTAAGGTCCCTCGATCAGCCGGCCCGCCTCCACAAGGGCCAGATCCTTGCGGATCACCTCCTGCCGCGCCGCCCCCTCGGCAGATCGGGCGGTGGCGACACCAATCTCGGCGTCTTCGGCCTCCTTTCTCGCCGCCTCCGCTGCGGTTCGGGCAGCGGCGGCCTCGCCACGGGCGTCAGCGGCCTCCTGCTTCGCCGCCTCGGCTTCAGCCGGGCGGAGGTGGCCTCTCTTCGGACGTCCGCGGCCTCCTTCCTCGACGCTTCGAGAGCTGCGGCGGCCTCCTCCTTGGATCGAGCGACCTCGCCTCGAGCCGCCCGGACCTCCGCCTCCGCCTCGTTGAGCCGGCTCGCCATTTGGGCGTTCCGGCTCAGCTCAGCGCGGAGATCTTGAAGCTCCGCCTCAGCCCTCGCGAGGGCGGCCGACACCTGTGCGGACCGGCCCGCCTCCTCGGAGCAGGACCGCTCCGCCTCTGCCATGAGCTCGGCCACCTCCCGAAAGATGGCCCGCACCTCGCGCGGAGCCCCCGCTGAACCGGTGGCTCGACGTGGACCATGGCAAGGGCGGGCTTGGCGCGTCAGGAAACGGCCATACTGGACGGTCTGATCCTCCTCCGTCCCGAGCTGCCCCAGCTGCGGCCTGCTGCCCGACGGCACGGGCCCCGGCTCTTCCCTGGTCGGGCCCTCCTGCGTCTCGTCAGCACTTGCTGGCGCCTCGGGCGCCTCCACCATCGGCAAGCCCGCGGCGAGGGTCGGCCCCTGCTCCAGCTCGTTTAGGAGGTCCTCCACCGTCGGGGCCTCGAGGGGCGTAGTCTCCTCGGCCCAGACACCGGCGGGGCCGTGCTGGCCCCAGGCGCTTCCCCCGGAACAGCCGCTTGTAGCGGGGGGAGGGGTGGCGCTCCCGACAGACGCCATCGCAGGAGGAGGAAGGGGGAGACGGCAGCGCCTCAGTAGCATGGTAGCGGCGGGCTCGATGCCGTGAGCTGAGGCCCCTGCAATGCGAGATGACATTGATATCAGAATCAAGAGGAATGCCTCGACCCCTGCGGTCGACGGCGACGGCCTCACCAAAATTCGCGACGATCATCCGACCACCTCGAGCCATGGCAGCTCGAGCCTTCTGCAGCCAAGCGGCTTCTCTAGCGGAAGAGGGCGCCGTACCTCGAGGTGCTTGTACCTCGACGGGGCTCGAGGCCTTCGCCCACTTGGAAGCAGCAAGGTCCACCTCCGGGTAGGAGCGCTTCCCCCTGGGAGACCAGAGATGGCATGCATCATCAAAAGTAAAGAGGTCAAGCCTCGCTGCCGGCGAGGTCCAAGAGAATTACTCACCCAAAGCGGTGGCTGGGCTTCTTCCCGGAATTGCCGGACCCACTCGGGGGCTTCGAGCCCACCCCACGGCTCGAGCCCTGCGCCTGGGCCATCTCCGTAGGGCTGGGATGGGGGGAGGGCTCCCGACGCCTCCCGTGGCTTGACCTCGAGGGAGAGCCCTCCTTCCGCCCCGCGTCGCGGGAGGGCGACCGTACCTCCCTCGTGTTGTCATAGTGGCGCCCGCCCCGGCGCGGGCTCCGGGACCCGCTCCGACGCTCGCGCTGGCGGTCGCGCCCTCCCGCGTCCGCTTCTGTGTCCCGGCGGCGTGCGGCAACGGACTCCAGGGACGCTCACGCCCCTGGTCACGAGACGCCCGGGGGCTCCCTCCCCGAAGCTCGTGATGGCGCGGGCTCGACGCCTCCTCCTGACGCCCGCTCCTCCGCGGGCTCGACGGCGCCCTTGACGGCTCGCGGCGGTCGGGCCCGAAATCTTTCTCGACCTGTCGGCCGCTTCTCGAGGCACGGCCCTTCTCCAGACCTCCCGCCTGGGCTGGCGCGGGGGGCGGCCTCCGTTGGTGCTGTGGCGGAGGCGCTCCGGGTTTGGGGCTTCCTCACGACCGGGGGCACGTCCGCCGCAGAGCTCGACGGACCCCGGGCCCCCGACGAGGGTAGGGATCGGCGCCGCCTTCCGCGGCTGCGTCCCGCGCGGTCCCTTCGCCGGGGGGACCTCCAGCATACCCTCCTGCACAGAGGAGCGGTCAGCCCTGTCATCGACGACCCCCGCGCGCCTCAGGCGCGCCTCCATCCCCTCGTCGTCGCTCTCCTCCTCATCACCGCTCTCCTCCTCCGAGCTCGAGGAGCTCAGCTCGGGGGACCCGTCTCCAGGCTGACGGTTACGATGAGCCTTCGCCAGTCTCTGCTCCCGAGCCAAGCGACGCAGGTTTTTGTTTTTCTCTTTCTTCTTCCTGGCATCCTTGCTCTCCTTGTCTTTCTGAGTAGAGAGGCGCCTCACCTGAGTATCCGCGGCGTCCTCCCTCACCGGGGGCCTCGACGCGCGACAAGTAAACGCCCCTGAAGAAAGAAAGAAGAAGCGTGACGAGACAAACCACAAGAAGAATGCAAAAGGTTCAAGGAGGAGAAAGGGGAGGGGGCTCTGAATAGCTCAGTCGAGGGCGGCCCTCACCAGGTCTAGACACCCCGCGTCGGGCGCCAGCGACCAGTGGGTGTACATCAGGCTGAACGACCCCTGATCTTGATTGACACCCGGGAGACGCCCTCTTCCGGGACAAACCTCTCACCTCGGCCATCCCTCGATCGATTAAACACTCCTCGGCCTGGCCCTCCGGCCGCCATCTCGTGCATAAGAAGGGGGCGGTCCGCCAGCGGGAGAACTCTTTCCGCTGTGGAACGCCCAAAATGACCGCTTGCACGGTCAACGTCTTTCTCATCCACCAGCGTCTTCTCATCTTCATCAGCGGGGCCAGGTGGGCGTTGCCTGTCCGCCGCGACGCCCCAGTTCCACTTCTCCGGGCGTTTGAAGCGAGACCCTGTCCGGTGTACTGCGGAAAGAGACCATCTCATTCCCGCAGAAGACCCATGGTCGTCCCACCCGGCTGGTTGTGGAAAGCTTGTTATCGAGTAATTCACTGGGACGTTGGCCTACGAGGTCCAGCCCTCCGCATCATGGCAGGGAGCCCATGCGTAACACTAGCCGCACTCCCGCTGGCTTTGGCCTTATGAAGGCTCGCCCCGTAAGGAGATGGCGACATCTCCCAGTGCGGCTCCATCTTCCAGGTATCCCTCGCACACCGCGGCGAACATATGGCGGCGGTGCTATACAGAGTTGGGGGAGAAGTGCTGCAGCTCCACCTCGAAGTGGTGGGCCAGCCCCGCATGAAGCGGCTCGGCGGGACGCCGATCCCCATACGGTGTTAGCGTGTGAAGCTCACCACGTACCCTCCGGCGGGTGCGGCTCCCGGTGCTCCGCTGACGGGATAACCCCCACGCGGGTTCCCTCCTCCTGGTTGGGGGGCCCGAGAGCCCCTGGGCCCCACGAGTCCCCATCGGCGCTCTGCTTCACTTCGACGAGCTCCAGTCTTCGGCCGCAAGCCACTTGTGTCTGGGCGGCCATAGCGGTGGCGCGGCGCGGACCCGAGCAGCGGACGGGCAGCCGGAAAATCCCCAATCAACTAGCTCGAAGGAGAGGGCGCGTGAAGGCTACGGCGGCGGCGGTGACGACAAAGGCAAAGTAAAGGGTTCCTGTTCCCCTCTCTCGATATTTATAAGGGGAAACCCCGACGGGCGGGTCTCCCACGACGTAAAAAGGTAACCGCATAGCATTTAAGGCACCCACCTAACTACGTCTCGAGCCGGATGCAGGGAACATGCGGCAGCTCACCGTTCGCTCAACTGTCGGGGCCCTTTGCGGCCGCCGCCGACTCCGCGCCCGCCGCCCTGGCGCCACGATCTCCACTCCCTGGCGGTTTCCGCCTAAAAAGGCGCGCCCAATGGGCAGAAGGATTCCAAGCGACGAAGGCTTCTTCGTGAAGTAAAAAACGGGCCCCGGCCCTAAGTCTCGAAGCAGCGAAGGCTGGCCCTCGAAAAAGGGTTCGACAGCCGGCTTCGAGCGCCCAAAAACGGGCCCCAGCCCTAAGTCTCGAAGCAGTGAAGGCTGGCCCTCGACGAAAGAGGGTTCGACAGCCGGCTTCGAGCACCCGAGTCAAGGGAGCCACGCGGCACATCGAGCGGGCGCCGGAAGAGTCGAGGTCGTAGGAGCATCGAGGGCCAGGGAGAAGCCTCCCCTCACGTGTATCCAAGGCAGGGAACTCGACATGCAGTGAGATCCCCTCGGAGGGAGGCATCGAGCCACCGGGTCCTATCGAATGGACCCGGCACTCCCGCAGACTGAGCACCCATGCTTTATGAGACCACCTCCGGGCCACAGTTGACCCCTATCGAACGGGGCACGAGCTCTCACTTGGATTCCCCGTTACCAGCTCACCGGGAACCTTGATACTCGCCCACTCGGGGTAGTACGAGGCATCCCCCTCGCATCCGATCGAAAGGACTCACGGGATGACAAGCCAGGGCAACCGGTGCGGGACAGCTCGGAAGAGCCGGCCGACCGGTTCAGCCTGGCACCCCTCGACGAAAGAGGGTCTAAAAACTCGGGGGCCTGACACCCCCGAACCTAAAAATCGCAACTAAAACTCACAAAAAAGCCCACGAGGAAGTTCTAACCACTCCCTCGTGGCCTCGAGGGCTACACCCGCGGGTGTCGCTCGCACGACACCCACGGAATCAAATCGACGAAACCCTCGAGGCCAGTTAGCTAACCCACGAGATCCCAGTCGGAAGCCCCTGCTCGAGTGCAAGCACTCGAGCACGGGCTCGGGGGCTACTGTCGGGGGTCCGCAAAAGGGGTACCCCCAATCAACGCAAACAAATAGGGTAAACTAGAACACCGGTTAATAACAGACCTAACTAGTCTAACCCCCTAAAAAGCCGACCCCCCGAGGCCTACGACGCTGGCCCACCGAGCCGAGCCCTCCAAGCCAGGCCTCGGGCGCACGATCGTTTTTCGTCTCGCCCGAGCCCTCCAAGCCAGGCCTCGGGCGCACGCTCGTTTTCCGTCTCGCCCGAGCCCTCCAAGCCAGGCCTCGGGCGCACGTTCGTTTTATGTCTCGCCCGAGCCCTCCATGCCAGGCCTCGGGCGCACGCTCGCTTTCCGTCTCGCCCGAGCCCCCCAGGCCTCGGGCAAGCGCTCCACTACCCTTCGAGCCCCCCACCGCCGAACACCACACCTCGAGACCCCACGCGGGGACCTCGAGCCTCTCTGGCACAGCGGCCTATCCCTCGAGACGCGTTTTGCCTCCCTCGAGCGGTGCAGACATCGGATGCCAGCCCATGCCGCGCACTTAATTCATCCACCTACTCCAGTCACGTCCTCTGTAACACAACGTGTGCCACAGTGGTCTGGGGCAGAGTCAAGCCTCGTTTTCACCACAAGTATGGGCGAAAAGGCACCAGTGAAGCACTGTTAACCCACGCCCTACACTGTGGCACGTCCAAGACACGCCTCGAGGCCCAGATGCCTGCCGCTCAATCGATTTTCATGGGACTTGCCCATACCTGCGAGGACTCGAGCCCCCCGTAGGCGCCGCCTCGAGGCGGCTCCACGCCCCTCGAGCCCTAACTACTTTCATGCTATTGGAGGACAGGTACCCCAAGACCCGGAGGGACCCCGACGCGTCCTGTACGTTCTGGGATGGGTGCTGTACGGCTTCCACCTCGCCGCGCCACCACGTCCGCGCCCAGGATGGAGGCCACGCTTCAAGGACGCTTCAACAGCAACGTCCACGTCGGCTACAATGTCTTCGACAAGACAGGGTTCCTACCCTTCTTCGTAAGGGACACAATACACCCCGATACCTGTAATACCCTTGTGTAACCCTGGCCTCCCTTTGCTCTATAAAAGGGGACACCAGGGCCCTCATTCTGGGGACACGGGGACAGACACGTTAAGACACAAGTCCACGCACACACGAGTCCGGACTCCGGTCCACGCTCACTGAGCTTGTATTCGCCCCTGTACAAGCACTTAGGTGCAAGTAATATAAGAACACCCTCCCCCGCTGGACGTAGGGCCTTCTTTGCCCGAACCAGGATAAATCCTTGTGTCCTCTTGCATCACCATCCAGGAAGAGAAGCACGCGATCATATTACTCGTTGGTGTCGTACCCCCGGTTTCGAAACACCGACAGATCATCATGGTGAGTTAACTATGATGCATTTTCTTTTGTCTATGACCAAAGTAAATTGTCATGTATAAGGGTATTTTTTGTAATTAAAGAAAAAGTTACTGAAAATAGTGATTTTTTTTTTGTCTTCGTGTGCCCTTCGACAATATCATCGAATGTACCAAATATCAAGTAGTGGCATGAACGGCCAACAAATATTGGCCACAAAGAACAAGATTTCAACAACATCTCCGGACAATATAAGGTGAAAAACAAAAAAAAATAGGGAGACAAATATATGCATGGGACAACGAGGACTAAGTTATGTTAAAATCTCTAGGTTTGTTACAATTAGATGTTGTCATCAAGTATGTATCAAACACTTGTAGTGGCCAAACAACACCCCAACTAGAACAAAACTCTAATCAGCATCTTGGTTCAATGACCTAACCAACTGAGGTCATGAGCGATGAGAAACCAATTATGAAGATCTCTAGAGGCTCCTATGTTTTAGGAGTATGTGGCAAGTTCAACAACATTCTATGAGCTATGATTACCATGCAACTCAGAATATTCTTTTTATTCGTTCTATGCACAAATTAGGAAATTGTGGGTTAATAATATGAGACAGCTAAAAGGATAACACACTATACAAGTTGTCTATTAAACTGACTTATGATTACGTAAGCTAATGGTGGCATCAGACTGATAACAGATGCCTAGAAAAAAAAAGAAGCTAAAGATCCATAATAGAAGCAACAAGATCATCTCGATTTAAATCTATAAGAGATATAAGAAACTAGAGAAAAACTTGGAAAGTAATTCAAAGCTCACCAAGATAAGACGGCTACTTGATTTGGTAGCCTAAGCTAAAATTGCAGTCTTGAGATACCAATAGCTAGACAAAAAAAAAAAAAGGGAGACCGGAATGATGACAGTAAGTCTGACATAGAGTTGATGCAATAGTAGATAGAATAAAGGCGCATAAAGAGATAACAATTATAATCAAATAAATAAACGAAACTATCTGAAAAAAGAATACTAAATACTAGTATACTACAACAAGCAAACTAGCTACCTGTTTTAGTTTGCGTGGACCAAGTTTTGCTAGTTATTGGAATAACATAAACATATATACTGCCCTTGGTAGTATGGTTAAAGAGACACCACAGTGTCAAACATGACGTCGTGTGGTTTCAAGATGGAAGGGGACATTGAACAAATCTAATGCAGTACTCTATTTTAATTATTGAATGAAGTCTCATATAAAACTTGTTTCCTCGATCAGACACAGTTCATGAACCTTTCCTCAAAACATTGATCCACGTAGAGCGACGAAAATAAAAATCAATGATAAAACCTAACTAAACTAATGGGTACGGTACTACATACTGATCCGCAGAATTAATTAACACACTCTAAAGAAAACTGAGATATCTAATCGACGTTGCTTAATAAACTAATTAATTATTAACCGAGATCGAGAAATTTAAACTGTGTATGCATGGTCATGGATGAATGTATCTCTCATCATGCATTAGAAAGAGGAGAAGCCTAACTCCAGGTGACATGGCGCCCCTGACGTCGCCTGCTGCTCCTGCTCCTCCATAGGCTCCATGTGCTCATCTACGTCGTCGTCGTCAATGGCCACCAGCTTCTGTTCTGGATGCCGCAGCACATCACCGCCGGCAGCAGCAAGGCCATGGTACTGTTGTACCGTCGCCGGCAGCACCTGTGGCTTCACGTCGGACGCGTTGACGACGAACGGAAACGGCTGATGTATCTGGCAGTGCTTCCCCAGCTGCTCGCGGAGGGCCACCGGTGAGCCAGCCCTGATGAGACTGCTGTCGGCGAAGCCGTACTGCTGCATTCCCCCATCGTCGCTCGTCGCCTCGTCGCCGGCGGTGCCATTATTATTGTAAAAGATGTAATTGTAGAGCTGCTTCTGGTGCGACGATGGATGGTTATTGTGCTCTTGCACTTGCACCTTATTATTGAGGCCACGGTGATCTTGTTGTTGGCTATGAAAGACCAGTCCGCCGGAGCCACCTGCCGCTGCGGGGACAGATGGCTGTTGACCGGCGTAGATCGCGTCGACAGGTACCATGTCGTGCAGCTGATGCTGCTGGCCATGGCCAGCCACCACAGAAGCGCCATGGCCGGCAGCTGCCGTGTCGGAGAGGGAGAGCTGGTTGCTGTGGTCCGTGGTGGACGCCTGGCGGTAGATGTCGATCTGCTGTCTAACAAAGTGGAGCTCCATCTCGGTGTCGCAGATCTGCCGGCGCAGCTCTTCTATGATGCCGACGCAGCCGCCGACGGGGTCGGCGGCGCGCGCATCGGACTGGTAGATGAGCGAGCGCATGGCGTCGGGCCCGTACTTGGGGTCGATCCGGCGCAGCGTCTTCTGGATGTTGCTGACGCCGAAGAGGCGGTGGGCGTTGAGGAAGCGGCGCTGCTGGTCGGCGGGGAAGTAGGGGGCGAGCGGGCAGTCCGCGCTGCACCTGCGCCGCTGGTACTTGCACGCGGCGCATGCCGAGTTCTGCCCGCTGGGGCGCGGCGCGTGGGGGGACTCGGAGGAGGACGCGGAGCCGGAAGGCGGTGGCGGTGGCGGCGGCGGCACTAGTGGTGTCGACGTGGAGGTGGAGGTGCGGTGGCGGTGGCTTTGAGGAGGAGGAGGAGGCGGACATGGTACGCGCGGCCGGCGAGGTCGGGGTCGCGATCGTCGGCCTCCGCGGCGTCGTAGGGATAGGAGAGGAGAGAAGATCGAGAGGGTGCCTGCCTCTCGTCTCGATCCTCTTTGCCGGCCGCAAGAATAGTGGTGGCCTAGCAGCTAGCTATTAAAAGAAGATCGACAAAGCTCTGCCTCATCTGCTCGCCGAACGAACAACCTCATGCATGCGTGATCATTCGAACAATCTCGATTCAGCAAGTAGCTGCATGCGCTGGAGAAGAGAGAGTGGAGACGAGATGATCAGTGAGCCATTGATGTGCTGATGATCTCGATCATGATCGGGGGGGTAGGGTGCTAGGGTAAGGAAGGAACCGGTCGTCGCCTGGCTTTATTTGGATGATCGAGTTTGAAGGCCGAGTGTTAACCGTACTTGCTCCATATCGATCTGCATGCATCCATCATCATCTAACCGCACCGCAACAGAGGAGAACTGCAAGTTCGATTTGTTTTGAATTTGAAATGTCGTTCCGTTCGATCTGGGGTTGGGTTTGTTTTAGCCGGTTGATGACCACCTGGTGGATCGATGCAGCGACTACACGTGACGTGATGAGGACCGCAGTTGGATACGGACCAACTCCGTCGATCGTGTGCTGGACACGTACATGGATCATGGATGTATGTGTACACATATATACACTACACACCGCTCGACCTTAATTCGGAGCTATTGAGCGCTCTGTGTCTTTGTTCCCCTGAAATGTCGCATGTTTTGTTGTACGGCTTGAGGTCAAAGAAAAATTCTTGTGTGTAGGTTAGGTTCCATCCATCCCGTTTAGGCCTGGATATCGAGCCGACTCGGCTCGCTGTAGAGCTCGAGCTACCTCGTTTGGTTCGCGAGCCAAATCATAAAAACACAATTTCTTAAAGTACTTGTAAATCGATGAAACACAATTATGGATCATAAATAAAATTCCATCGATTGATCCATAATTCCTCAAAAAATTTGTCCAGGCAACCCACCACTACCATGACCTTACATCTCATATGCATACAATTTTACACATACATAATTTAAGAACAAAGCAAAATAAATGAGCAACAGCTTTAGTGGACGACAACTGATCAGGTTTGTAGGTAATATATATATACACACATACCAAAAACAAGTCAGAACTCAGAAGCATCCATGCGCCACCAACAGGTCCCTCCACCTTAGTTCTCTTCCTCCTTTATAAGATTGACTCGTACGAGCTAATGAACAGAGCTCATGAGCCAGCTCGAGCTGGCTCGTTTTATATCGAGCTAGCTCGTTATAAAATAAATAAGCTGCCTCATTATAAAACGAGTCAAGCTCGAGCCAAGTGTGGGGATATAGACCCCAGGGTACCACACGATGGTACATGGGCCGCACCACTGGGGGTCGTCTGGCCCGCAGGATGAAGGCGTACGGCGCACGACATGCACCGTACGACAGTTGTAATCTAGATACAGTACCAACTCAAATACTTATACCATGTAACTCTGTCTCTTCGGAATACATAAGGAGGGGCAGGGGTCCTCCGAGAGGACAAGCAGATCATAGGTCATAAGTGAGGTCACAAGCCAGATCCAATCAATACAACTCGACGCAGGACGTAGGGTATTACGCTAACCTAGCGGCCCGAACCTGGATAAACCTCTGTGTTTATCTACTTTTGCCTTGCGTCAACGTCTGGGTCGTCGTCTTGCGCACCTTCCCCTCTAATCTACCACCTTGGGCATACCCCTAGGTGGACTATCGGCGATATTTCGTCGACAGTGGCGCCCACCGTGGGGCATGTGCGTACGGACGCCATGACGACTCAGATGGTTTCCTTCCTCGTTTCCACGTCTCTTCCGGAGGCTTCACGTTCGTCGTCGATCGTTCTCCTGGACCACCGACGTTGACGGCGCCGCCCGAGGCGTGGAGGCGGTGCAAGCTTCCCCTATGCCGAACGGATCTGCTTCCACCACTTCAGCATCGGCGAGACCAGCCTCGACATCTCTTTGAGGTCATCTTCCCCGACGCTCCGACCACGCTTCCCCCCTATCGGAGACGGCGTGTCGACAATACCGATCTGATTAAATCCATCAATCGGGTCACGACAGACATCGCCGACACTCTCGCTCTCGTAGATCTGATCAGAGATCGATCTCCCGAGCACAATGTTGCCCATACCTCTCGCTCCGACCTCCAACAGTGTCGCAATGATGATCGCCGTAATAATCGGCGCTATGATGACCATGACCGGGAGGAAAGATCGAGGGCTAGGCAACTCCATCACCACCGACAAAAAGACATCGTTGGCTCGGCTGATCAACTACAACGAGGATTAGGAGAAGCTGCTCGACGACCCATGACCTATGCTTGCTTTGATCAACTACGAGCCAGAAGCGAGCCATCACGTCGTCGTCGAGCCAAAGACGAGCCACCAACGAGCCAACGAGCCACCAACGAGCCTACGAGCCAAAAGCAAGCCGTCACGTCATCGACGAGCCATTGAGCCAAAAGCGAGCCATCGTCGAGCCACCGACGAGCCGACGTCGAGCCACCGACGAGCCACGACAAGCCATCATGTCGTCGTCATCGTCTCACCGCCATCCTCACCGACCGCTCGTTGTTGACTCATCGCCGTCCTCGACACCTCTCATCGACTACTCCGTTCGGACGACAATCAAGCTAAGTATTATCTTCCACACCAATCAAATATTTCTTCGATCATGATATATCTTTAGATATCATCGTCTGTCTCCGCGGTCATATTATTCTTTACAACGACTCTTCGTTATTTTTCATCATATATACCATCCTGAGGATGACATATGTGTCTTCCCGAGCAGCCACGTTTACACTCGTGCTTTCCAGAGATGGCCCTGTCTCCAGCTCCTCCCTACACGTGAATGCAGCTCCGCGCTCTGCGTTACGGGTGGTCGGCAGCGGCTCCTCGGTGACGCTGGTGCTCTTACGCGTGCCTGGGCTCCGCGCCTCACGCTCCGGAGTTATCGGCTAGCCGGGGCTGGCGACTCAGTTACAAACAAATTGCTCGGGAGAATTTTATTTAATGCTGAGCGTTTAATCCAGCTGACTGACCGCTGAGCGGCATATGCTGTTTCTTTACCACTGATGCTTTCTCTATATTTTATTTGTACGCCATGTACTACCATTCTTTATGTTTATTTTACAGGAACCAAGTTCGGTCTGCGAGCTAATTCTTTACGCCCGGGGACTGGACTAGTCATGAAGAACATAAGATCATCGCTTGGGACCAGCTGGTCGCTTCGCTCAGTGCTCACCACCTAGCGCTTGGACTTCGTCGTCGACCAGCTGGTCGCTTCGCTCGGTGCTCACCACTTGGCGTTAGGACGTCGTCGCCAACCAGCTGGTCGCTTCGCTCGGTGCTCATCGCCTGGCGCTCGGACTTCATCGCCGACCAACTGACCGCACTCTTCGACGGTCATCGATGGTGCGGATACATGGGTGTATGCCGAGTCTCTGAGTGATGAGTGATTGTCAACGGGTTTGATGCGCATGTTCTTTGGCTTGTGTTGTGCAGGTGTCGAGCTCGGAGACAGTGATCGATGGTAGGTGAAGGTCAAGTTGAGACGTGTCGTTCCGATGGACTGGGCGCGATGAAGGATGGGCGTGCCGTGCGGCGGACGTGCCATGCCGATGTATCGGACAGTGAAGGGCGGACGTGAGGCTTGGACTGAGGGACTAGAGGCCGGAGGATCAGCTGTGGTGGCTGGCAGCCTGTGGCGACGACAAGTGAAGAAATGCGGTCATGTCGGTGGACGGGGTGCACGGAGGTGCATCCCCTCTACGACGCCGGTTTGTTGGTTGAGCCAGAGAAAAACCAACGGGTGGACGGTTTCCAGGTTTGGGCCTCAAAACCTGGGTGCTGGGTTTCCAGGTTGAGCCACAAAACCTGGGCACGACGGTTTCCAGGTTGAGCCTCAAAACCTGGGCGTGGGCCGGTTTCCGAGTTTGGGCCTCAAAACTCGGGCGCTGCGGGTTTCTGAGTTTGGGCCACAAAACTCAGGCTGGAGGCTGGTTTCCCGGTTTGGGCCTCAAAACCGGGGGTTGCTGGAAAAGGCTGGTTTCCCGGTTTGGGCCACAAAACCGGGGGTGCAGAGCGAGGGCGGCACGTGGCGGCGATCTAGAGGTTGCGTCGAGGCAACGCTTCGGTTCGAGCGGGCGTGGCCGTCGGATCTACCTACCACCGCGGGTTGGACCAGAATAGCCTTAGGGTTTAGCTGGTTCGCTCTGTAATTAGTTTAGAGAGGGGTAGAGTAGGAAATAGGCTTAGTCTAGTTTAGTATAAGTAGTCCAGGGGAGACACCCTCCTCCCTATCTCAGTTTTAGCTAT
Source organism: Coix lacryma-jobi var. lacryma-jobi (assembly GCA_009763385.1). Taxonomy (NCBI): domain Eukaryota; kingdom Viridiplantae; phylum Streptophyta; class Magnoliopsida; order Poales; family Poaceae; genus Coix; species Coix lacryma-jobi. The sequence continues at coordinate 59,807,635 of CM019825.1, forward strand.
CTCAGTCATTTGCATTCTAGCCTGAGGTTTTCCTGCCTTCCCACACTCCTGCTTTAGCTAGTTGAGATCCGCAGAGAGACTCCACTCTGTGTACTGTTGATTTGAGGAAGTGAGGCCGTATCCTCACCTTGGAGCATAGATCGATGGCTTGATTTGCGTCTTTGCATCGAATTCGTGGCTGTGATTTCCGTTGTGTTCGTGTTCTTCGCGGAATCCTTTTTCCCACGATTTTCCCGTCGCTTGATTTTTGCTCGGTTCATCTTTTGCAAAACCGTTTGAACCAAGTTGTTCTAGATCGTGAGGCACTTCTTTCCACCGAAGGAATTAAACTCTAACCTCACGGTCTAGGAGATCGATCGATTTTCGTTTTGGATCGCGTTCTTGCCTCCTTGCCCCGAAATTTCTTGATTCACCGATTTGGAGTTAGGTTCGAGCCATGATCTCTTAGAGATAGCTCACTAACATCCTTGTGACCCCTCAGATCGAATCCTAGGCCTAGAGCTTTTGATTCGGAGGAGATCGGGTTGAATCATCGAAGAACTGCGCTGTTTTCGGGGGCATCAGACGCTATCACGGGAGCATCGGACGCTAGGGTTCCTAGCATCGGACGCACCGGTGACGCGTGTCACGTTTTCAGCGTTTTAGTTTGCATCGGACGCTAGGCATCGGACGCGTCCGTTGTCCATCGGACGCGCCGGAGTCTTTGCATCGGACGCTGGGTGATTACTGTTCACAGCGTCCGATGGTGGAACAGTAAGGTTCCAGAACCGTCCAGTTTGCATCGGACGCGTCCGGTGGCCTGGCATCGGACGCAGGCCAGCGTCCGATGCGACTGGTTTCGCACGGTTTCGTCCGCGGTTCGCTCGTTCGTTGTCGGAATTGATTTCCGTCTTTTGCGTTGGCTTGCTAGAGTTGTGTAGTGTTCCGCTGTGCTCCTTGGAAGCATCCACCCTACATCTAGGGTCGTGGACATTAGCAAGCTCTAGGGTTTGTCTCTTGGGGTGATTCTTGGGACAGTGGCTCTAGTTTCCAAAAGGAAATATTGAAGCTCTTATTCACCCCCCCTCTGGTCGCTTTCGGGTAGCTTCTCGGTCCTTCAATTGGTATCGGAGCGGGTTAAGGATCTTCCACCTTAGCCGGTTCCAGATCCACCGAAGGCGACATGGATCGCGGCGTGGGCAAACCGCCGTTCTTTGATGGAACGAACTATGCGTATTGGAAGATACGCATGTCGGCCTATCTGCAGAGTTTGGGTGCGTCTATTTGGGATATTTGCAACTCTGCTGATTACGTGGTCTTGGCTGCTCGTGTTTCTCAGCAACAGATCGATGAGCACGATGCCAATAGCCGAGCCCGTAATGCTCTCTTTTCTTGTTTGAGCATGGGTGAGTTTGATCGTGTTTCTCACCTCGCTACGGCTCGGGAGATCTGGGACACCCTCATGCGTTTCCATGAGGGTACCTCTCAAGTCAAAACCCGACTCTATGAGTCGTTCAAGCGAGAGTATGAGAACTTTAGACATCAAACTGGCGAGAGCATAGAAAGTTTATTCGCTCGCTTTCAGGTGATTGTCAACAGGATGAGGGCTAACAGAGAGCAGTTGCCATTTGATGATCATGAGCGTGCTTTGAAGCTGTTGCACACTCTTGACCGTTCGGTGTGGGACTCCAAGGTTCAGGCAATCATCGAATCGCCGAACTATGAGACCCTCACCTGCGACGAGCTCTTCAGTAAGCTCAAGTCCAGTGAGATTGATGCTATGGCGAGGGCTTCTTTTGAAAATCCTTCCCGCCCGTCCATGGCTTTGGTTTCCGGCTCTTCCTCTAACCCCTCAGCTGGCTTTGCGCTTTCTTCTCTCTTTTCTGTGACAGAGGACCAGCTGGAGTCTTTGGGAGATGACGAGTTGGCTTTGCTTGCCAACCGGTTCTCGCGGTTCCACAACAACCGCATGAACCGTCGTCGAGGAGGAGGACGCACGGGGTGCTACGAGTGCGGCGACCCCGAACCACTTCATCGCCGACTGCCCCAAGAAGAAGAACAAGCACTCGGGCAAGGGCGAACATGGGCGCAAGCACGACTCCAAGTACAAGGAGAAGCACGTCCCCCAAGGCACAAGAAACGGGGGGCTTCGACAAAGAGTACATCAAGAAGAAGTACTTGGAGAAGCAGCAAGCTGGAGCAGCGTGCGTTCTTCGCCACGCTCAGCGACGTCGACGGCTCGGATGACAACTCCGCTGGCTCCAGCGATGACGAGTCCGTGAAGAAGAAGCTGGAAGACAAGTTCAACGGCTTGTGCTTCTTCGCCGGCGACGGAGGCCTGTGCACCATGGCGCTCGGAGATGAGGTCGACGGCGAGCCGGAGCGTACCCCTCGGAACGACGACGACGACGACACCTCCCAGGTATCTCTCACCTACGACGAGCTTCCTCCGAGGTTGAGAAGTTGACTGCTGCCCTCCTTAGTCAAGATAAGTTGCTTAGGCGTGCCACTAGAGAGCGCAAGGAGTTTAGGCAGAAGTGGGAGGACACGGTGAAGGAGCTTGAGTTCGCTCGGTCCACCGTGGTAGTGTCGGAGGAGGAGGCGGAGTGCGAGTCATGCACCGCGCACATGACTGACCTTCTCACTCTGAGAGGTAAGTATGCTGCGTTGGTTGGAGAGGTGGATGAGCTCCGTGCTAGGCCGCAGCTGTTGGGTGCGTGCAAGACTTGTCCTGTCTTGCAATCTGAGTTGGCAGAGAAAAATGCCAAGCTTGAGTCTTTAGAGAAGGCCAGCTCAGATAGCACTTGTGTCTCGAGGTGTGTTTTGTGTGAGGGTGCGGATACATGGGTGTATGCCGAGTCTCTGTGTGATGAGTGATTGTCAACGGAGATGATGCGCATGTTCTTTGGCTTGTGTTGTGCAGGTGTCGAGCACAGAGACAGTGGTCGATGGCGGGTGAAGGTCAAGTTGCGACGTGCCGTGCCGACGGACCGGGCGCGATGAAGGATGGGCGTGCCGTGCGGCGGACGTGCCATGCCGATGTATCGGACGGTGAGGGCGGACGTGGACTTAGACTGATGGACTGGAGGCCGGAGGATCAGCTGTGGTGGCTGGCAGCCTGCGACAGCGACAAGCGGAGAAGTGCGATCATGTCGGTGGAAGGGGTGCACAGGCGGTGCATCCCCTCTACGACGCCGGTTTGTTGGTAGAGCCCGGGAAAAACCAACGGTGGACGGTTTCCAGGTTTGGGCCTCAAAACCTGGGTGCTGGGTTTCCAGGTTGAGCCACAAAACCTGGGCGTGACGGTTTCCAGGTTGAGCCTCAAAACCTGGGCGTGGGCCGGTTTCCGAGTTTGGGCCTCAAAACTCGGGCGCTGCGGGTTTCCGAGTTTGGGCCACAAAACTCGGGCTGGAGGCTGGTTCCCGGTTTGGGCCTCAAAACCGGGGGCTGATGGAAAAGGCGGGTTTCCCGGTTTGGGCCACAAAACCGGGGGTGCAGAGCGAGGACGGCACGTGGCGGCAATCGGAAGGTTGCGTGGAGGCAACGCGGACGAGTTGTGCGGGCGTGGCCGTTGGATCTACCTACCACCGAGTTGGTCCAGAATAACCCTAGGGTTTAGCTGGTTCGCTCTGTAATTAGAATAGAGAGGGGTAGAGTAGGAAATAGACTTAGACTAGAATAGGATAAGTAGTCAGGGGAGACACCCTCCTTCCCTATCTCAGTTATCTCAGTTTTAGCCATCTCATTTGCTTCCTGCACTTAGGGTTTCCTGCTCTCCCATCCCCTGTTGTAGCTTGCTGAGATCCGCAGAGAGACTCACCTCTGTGTATTGTTGATTTTGAGGAAAGGAGGCCGTATCCTCCTTGTCGTAGCGTGTGTTTGCGCTTCGGCTTGCAATTCGTGGCTGTGATTTCCGTTGTGTTCGTGTTCTTCGCGGAATCCTTTTCTCCACGATTTTCCCGTCGCTTGATCTCTTTGCTCGGTTCATCTTTTGCAAATTCGTTTGAACCAAGTTGTCCTAGATCGTGAGGCACTTCTTTCCACCGAAGGAATTAACCTTTAACCTCACGGTCTAGGAGATCGATCGATTTTACGTTCCGGGTCTAGTTTTCTCCTTTTCCCCGAATTTCTTCGATTCATCGATTTGGAGATAGGTTCGAGCCATGATCTCTTAGAGATAGCTCACTATCCTCCTTGTGACTCCTCTCACCAAGTTTGATCCCTAGAGGATTCGTTTTGGGTGAGATCGAGTCGGATCGGTGAACGAACAACTGTTTCGGGGGGTGACCGGACGCAGGGTCGGGAGGGGAGACCGGATGCTCTGCTCATGAGTCCGGTCGTTGAACGTCTTCCTGTGTGCTTCTGCTTCTTGACCGGACGCACATGACCGGACGCTCGATTTTATTCTGACCGGACTCATCGCTTCTACTGTTCATCGGGGTTTGGCACTTGTGACCGGACGCTAGGTGATCGACCGGACGCTAGCACACAGTGCGTCCGGTCCAACACAGTAAGGTCCGAAATCCACTTCTGCACGACGGACGCGTCCGGTGCCTGCTGACCGGACGCAGGCAGAGTCCGGTCAGGTTGCAGTCAGCACGTTTTCGTCCGCAGTTTGTTCGTCTGACCTTCGATTTGCGATCCGCTTGTTGCGTTGGATTCCCGACTCCGTGCTCTACAGAAATCGGGCTCCTCGCTTTTCAAAATAGCCTGCGAATCCCCCTCGCGTTGGCTCGGGGGTGGTTGAGGTTACCCAAAACCCATCCTGTCACTAGTTGACTTGCGTGAACTGGGGGTGTGGAAGTTTTTTGTGGTGCCTCGCTGTGATCCTAGGGATCATCCACCCTCTTCCAAGGGTCGTGGGCATCACGTTTTCGGTAGTATCTCTTGGGGTTGATTTTGGGACACTTGGCCAAAGTTCGATTTGAGAAATTTTATTGGCTCCCATTCACCCCCCCCCTCTTGGTCGCCTTGCTTTTGCATTCTCGGTCCTTCAATTGGTATCGGAGCAGGTTAAGATCTTCCACCTTAGCCGGTTCCAGATCCCCGAAGGCGACATGGATCGCGGCGTGGCAAACCGCCGTTTTTCGATGGGACGAACTATGCGTATTGGAAGATCGCATGTCGGCCTATCTCCAGAGCATTTATGGCCTTCTGTTGGGAGATTTGCAACAACGCCAACTTACGTTGCCTGGCTGCTCGTGTCTCTCAGCTCAGATCGATGAGCACGAACCAATAGCCGAGCGCGTAACGCTTTGTTCTCTCGTGTTTGAGCGTGGGTGAGTTTGATCGCGTTTCTCACCTCTCTACGGCTCGGGAGATCTGGGACCACCTCATGCGTTTTCATGAGGGACCTCTCAAGTCAAAACCCGACTCTACGAGTCGTTCAAGAGAGAGTATGAGAACTTTCGACATCAGCCTGGCGAGAGCATAGAAAGTTATTCGCTCGCTTTCAGGTGATTGTCAACAGGATGAGGGCTAACAGAGAGCAGTTGCCATTTGACGATCATGAGCGTGCTTTGAAGCTTTGCACACTCTTGACGTTCGTGTGGGACTCCAAGGTTCAGGCAATCATCGAATCGCCGAACTATGAGACCCTCACCTGCGACGGCTCTTCAGTAAGCTCAAGTCCAGTGAGATTGATGCTATGGCGAGGGCTTCTTTTGAAAATCCTTCTCGCCCGTCCATGGCTTTGGTTTCCGGCTCTTCCTCTAACCCCTCACTGGCTTTGCGCTTTCTTCTCTCTTTTCTTGACAGAGGACCAGCTGGAGTCTTTGGAGACGACGAGTTGGCTTTGCTTGCCAACCGGTTTTCGCGGTTCCCACAACAACCGCGTGAACCGCCGTCGTGGAGGAGGACGCGCCGATGCTACGAATGCGGCGCCCCGACCACTTCATCGCCGATGCCCCAAGAAGAAGAACAAGCATCTGGGGAAGGGCGATCACGGCCACAGGCGCGACTCCAAGTACAAGGAGAAGCACGTTTCCCCCAAGGCACAAGAAGCGGGGCGGCTTCGACAAGAGTACATCAAGAAGAAGTACTTGGAGAAGCAGCAAGCTGAGCAGCGTGCATTCTTCGCCACGCTCAGCGACGTCGACGACTCGGATGACGACTCCGCCAGCTCGAGTGATGACGAGTCCGAGAAGAGAAGAGGATCGAGGACAAGCTGAACGGCCTCTGCTGCTCTTCGCCGACGACGACGCTTCTGCACCATGGCGCTGGGCGATGAGGTCGACGGCGAGCCGGAGCGTACCCTCGGAACGACGACGACGACGACACCTCCCCAGGTGAGACGGTTGGAGGACATTTGGTGGTGGATTCCGGTTGTCGAGGCACATGACCGGAAACACCAAGTGGTTCTCCAGCCTTAGCCCGGTCGCCGGAAAGGGTACATAACCTTCGGCGACAATAGTAAAGGTAAGGTATTGTCCCGTGGAACGGTGCGGGTTAATGAGCACTTTGTGTTGCGCGATGTTGCTCTTGTTTCTAACCTGCATTTTAACTTGCTTTCTGTTTCGCAACTTTTTGATGATGACTATGAGATTCGTTTCAAACCGAACCTTAGCGCATCTTAGATCCTCAGGGCGATCTTGTATGTCTGATTTCGCCCTTTGGGAAAGTTTTCGTGCGAATTTTTCGGAGTCGTTTGGATCTTCTCGCTGTCTTTTGGCTAGTCCTTCTTCTTCCGATCTTTGGAAGTGGCATAGGAGGCTCGGTCACTTAAGCTTCGACTTGCTTGCAAGACTTAGCTCACTTGGCCTAATCCGAGGATTGCCCAAGCTTTCGATGGAGAAGGATCTAGTTTGCCATTCTTGCAGACATGGGAAGATGGTTGCTGCTCCCCACCATCCAGTGACTAAGGTCATGACCTCGCACCCCGGAGAGCTTTTACATATGGACCTTGTTGGTCCAGCTCGGGTGAGCTCGGTTGGTGGCAAGTGGTATGTTTTGGTTGTTGTTGACGACTTTTCGAGATATTCGTGGGTCTTCTTTTTAGCTGAGAAGACCGAGACTTTCTCATTCGCTCGCAATCTGATTTGCGTCTTCAGAACGAGTTCCTTTGAACTCGATGCGAGCTATTAGAAGTGATAATGGTTCCGAATTCAAAAATTCGGATTTTGAGAATTTGTAACCACCTTGGTTTGGAGCATCAGTTTTCTTCCCCCTACACACCGCCCCAAAATGGTGTTGTAGAGAGGAAGAATCGGACCCTTGTTGAGATGGCCAGGACGATGCTTGATGAGCATAGGACTCCTAGGCGCTTTTGGGCCGAAGCTATGAACACTGCATGCTACATTTCGAATCGCATTTTTCTGAGAGCGTTTTGAAGAAGACCTCTTATGAGTTGCGCTTGGTCGCCAGCCCAAGGTGAGTTATTTTAGAGTCTTCGTGTTGCCTTGTTTTATATTGAAGAAAGGCAACCTGGACAAGTTTGAGTCTCGTTCTTCTGACGGTGTGTTTTTGGGTTATGGCACTCACACTCGAGCTTATCGTGTACTTAACCTTGACACTAACCGAGTCATGGAGACATCAGATGTCACCTTCGACGAGACTCTTGTTTGTCCCTCTTCTCGTTTTGAGCGTGCAGGTGATCATGAGGTTGGAGAGCCTCTTTTCGATGACGAGGACGAGGGTGCTGAAAGTATAGATGATCCAGCACCCCCTCCACCTGCCGTGCCGCAAAGAGCGGCCTCGACGACGACTCACGGCCCCGACACTTCTTCTTCCTGGGGGCCGTGGGATCCTCCACCTCGCGCGGTACCTTTTGTACCCGGGGTGGAACCAGCTGCTGTTGAGGGGGAGGTCACTTCTTTCCGGGAGGCGCCACGACATATCCAGCGCCAGCACCCCCCTGAACAGATGATCGGCGACATCGACGAGCGAGTTACTCGCTCCAGGTCACAGCACATCTCGCACTTTGCTCATTCTGCTTTTGTTGCGTCTTTTGAGCCCGAGATGTTGGACACGCATTGACGGATCCGGATTGGGTCAATGCCATGCATGAGGAGCTAGAGAATTTGAGCGAAATCGGGTTTGGGTTCTAGTGCCTCCACTCTGACTGTAAACCTATTGGGACAAAATGGGTATTTAAAAACAAGCAAGGAGAGGAGGGCCACATTGTGAGAAACAAGCCCGGCTTGTAGCGAAGGGTTATAGTCAGAAGGAGGGGATAGATTATGAGGAGACCTTCGCTCCTGTAGCTCGTTTGGAGGCTATTAGGATACTCTTGGCTTATGCTGCATCCAGGGTTTCAAACTTTTTCAAATGGATGTCAAGAGTGCCTTCTTAAACGGCTACATTGAGGAGGAGGTCTATGTCCAGCAACCCCCCGGTTTTGAAAATCCCAGGTTTCCAAACCATGTCTTTAAACTCCACAAAGCTTTGTATGGTTTGAAACAAGCCCCTAGAGCCTGGTATGAGAGATTAAAAACCTTCTTGCTAGCTAAGGGTTTTAAAATGGGATGTGTTGATAAAACGCTCTTTCTCCTCAAGCAAGGCAAAGATACTCTCTTGGTCCAAATTTACGTGGATGATATCATTTTCGGTGGTTCTTCTCACGCTTTGGTTGCCAAGTTTGCAGATACTATGAGCAGGGAGTTCGAGATGAGCATGATGGGCGAGCTGACTTTCTTTCTCGGGTTGCAAATTAAGCAATCCCGAGAGGGGACGTTTGTGCACCAGGGCAAGTACACGAGGGACTTGCTGAAGCGGTTCGACATGGGTGAGGCCAAGCCTCTTCCGACGCCCATGTCGACGACGACTGCCCTGGATGCCGACACGGATGGAGAAGCAGTGGACCAGAAGGAGTACCGCAGCATGATTGGATCGCTGCTCTACCTGACGGCGACACGGCCGGACATTCAGTTCGCCGTGTGCTTGTGCGCGCGCTTTCAGGCTTCGCCACGCACTTCTCACCGTCAGGCGGTGAAGCGCATCTTCAGGTACCTTCGTTTCACGCCTGAGTTCGGGATTTGGTATTCTGCTTCTTCCACCCTCTCGCTTTGGCTTTTCTGATGCTGATTTTGCTGGTTGTCGCACCGAGCGCAAGTCCACTTCTGGGACTTGCCAGTTTATTGGATCTTCTCTGGTATCGTGGTCTTCTCGCAAGCAGTCTAGTGTCGCTCAGTCTACCACGGAGGCTGAATATGTTGCTGCGGCTAGCTGCTGTTCCCAGTTACTCTGGATGATGGCCACTTTGCGTGATTTTGGTTTGAGCTTTACTCGAGTGCCTTTGCTTTGTGACAGCACGAGTGCCATTAGCGTTGCTAAGACCCCGTGCTTCACTCGAAAACCAAACACATTGATGTGCGCTTTCATTTCTTGCGAGACCACCAGGAGAAGGGTGATATCGACCTTCGCCATGTCGATACTCATCACCAATTGGCTGATATTTTCACCAAGCCTTTAGACGAATCAACCTTTAATAGGTTGAGGGGTGAGCTTGGTGTGTGTTTCCCCTTTTAGATGGGGGAAGCATTTTGAGATGTACAGACTGACTCTTTTATTTAGAGGTTCCTTTCTTTTGAGTTTCTTGAGTCTTTCCAATTGGTATCTTCCTTCTTTCAGTTTTGTGTCGGGCATACGCATTTACATTCTGAGCTTCATGTCTATGTTCACTAGAATGTAATTATGCGCTTGTTAGTATTGCTCCGATACTTATGATGATGCTTGTAGCTTATGCCTTCTGATCACTGTTACATGTTATGAGCGAGCTATTTTTGGAATGGTGAATTCTGCCTAATGTATATAATCTGAAAATGTTCACCATTGAGATATGCAACTAGCATGTGTAGGATGTGTTGAGTCCATTCCTGCTTTTCATATATGCTAGGTTGCTATGTCTCTAGTTCTGAGTCATTCACTTGCTTGGTTGTTCATAACTTGCTTAAAATCTGAACCAAGTATTGTTGAATTGAAAAGATCGAGATGGGATTGCTTGTCAACACCTCATGGTATTGAGACTGTTTCTCATTGCACTTTGAGTTAAACTTGAGCCATGTAGTGTATGACCAAACCGATGCTTTAAGCTTCTGATTGCTTCGGCATAGGCTTCGCACGGTTGAAAAGTTAGGCAATGACAAGCTTTCAACCTCTCGCAATCACATGCTAAAAATGAACTTGTGAATTCTTTTACCGCTGCAACTCCGATTTGAAATTTGAATCACAAGTATTGCTTCATTCCTATGCATGATGATTGAACTTTGCTAGGGGTAGTTCACCTTGTATATATGCTTAGCACTTGTTTGGATTCCTTTCTATACATGTCTAGTGCTATTTTTGATGGTGACTATACTTTTTGACTTAAAATGCTCACATGCTCAGATGCTTCATATTTCGTATAAGTGATCAGTTTTGAGCCTTTGCTATTTGAGTGCTTAATTGAGATGTTGGAGCTATACTGATTAGAGCATCTTTGCACTCTTTTGACTATATACTTGAAGCTCCTAACTTGCATTTTGAATATGCATTGTGGAAGGAGATCTTGTGTTCAGGGGGAGTTTATGTGAAGGGAGGTTGCTTCTCCGACCTTTTGGCCTTGATAATGCATTTTCAACTAGGGGGAGAAATTTATGCAAATCATATGCTCCTGTGTTGATCAACTAAGGGGAGAATCAGTTGTCCTAGTTACTTGCATTTGTCCAGGGGGGGAGTTTGCTAGTTGTGTTGAGCCGTTGCTCTGTCTTGAGGGACTAGCAACGTTCCTAGCTTTTCATGAGCTTTCATAAGCTTTTCATTTGGCTTTCAATTGGTATCGTCTGGTGTGCTTTCCTTTTGGTTTGGGTGATTTCCAATTGTTTCGGAGTGATTTTCTGCTAGTTGTGTGAGCCTCTGTGCCTCTTCTTGAGGGACTAGCATTTTGCTTCTGTTGTCCTCCGATCTTCAATTGGTATCTGCTAGCGGTGTTGAGCCTGTTCTACCTCTTCTTGAGGGCTAGCTTTGCTTTGCTTGGTTGCGTCGAGCCGTTGCCAATGTCTTTGGGGACCAAGTTTTCGCTTCATCCACTTGACCTTCTTTGGCTTTTGTTAGGCTTTTGGGTCATTGGTTGGGTTTCTCTTCCTCACTCCTTCCTACCTCCTTCTCTTATTCATGATTTTGTTGTGGAGTTGACAATGCACTCATCAAGGGGGAGATTGCGGATACATGGGTGTATGCCGAGTCTCTGTGTGATGAGTGATTGTCAACGGAGATGATGCGCATGTTCTTTGGCTTGTGTTGTGCAGGTGTCGAGCACAGAGACAGTGGTCGATGGCGGGTGAAGGTCAAGTTGCGACGTGCCGTGCCGACGGACCGGGCGCGATGAAGGATGGGCGTGCCGTGCGGCGGACGTGCCATGCCGATGTATCGGACGGTGAAGGGCGGACGTGGACTTAGACTGATGGACTGGAGGCCGGAGGATCAGTGTGGTGGCTGGCAGCCTGCGACAGCGACAAGCGGAGAAGTGCGATCATGTCGGTGGAAGGGTGCACAGGCGGTGCATCCCCTCTACGACGCCGGTGTTGGTAGAGCCCGGGAAAAACCAACGGTGGACGGTTTCCAGGTTTGGGCCTCAAAACCTGGGTGCTGGGTTTCCAGGTTGAGCCACAAAACCTGGGCGTGACGGTTTCCAGGTTGAGCCTCAAAACCTGGGCGTGGGCCGGTCCGAGTTTTGGCCTCAAAACTCGGGCGCTGCGGGTTTCCGAGTTGGGCCACAAAACGGTTGGCTGGAGGCTGGTTTTCCGGTTTGGGCCTCAAAACCGGGGGCTGATGGAAAAGGCGGGTTTCCTGGTTTGGGCCACAAAACCGGGGGGTGCAGCGAGGACGGCACGTGGCGGCAATCGGAAGGTTGCGTGGAGGCAACGCGGACGAGTTGTGCGGGTGTGGCCGTTGGAATCTACCTACCACCGAGTTGGTCCAGAATAACCCTAGGGTTTAGCTGTTCGCTCTGTAATTAGAATAGAGAGGGTAGAGTAGGAAATAGACTTAGACTAGAATAGGATAAGTAGTCAGGGGAGACACCCTCCTTCCCTATCTCAGTTATCTCAGTTTTAGCCATCTCATTTGCTTCCTGCACTTAGGGTTTCCTGCTCTCCCATCCCTGCTGTAGCTTGCTGAGAATCACCGCAGAGAGACTCACCTCTGTGTATTGTTGATTTTGAGGAAAGGAGGTCGTATCCTCTTGTCGTAGCGTGGTTTGCGCTTCGGCTTGCAATTCGTGGCTGTGATTTCCGTTGTGTTCGTGTTCTTCGCGGAATCCTTTTTCTCCACGATTTTCCCGTCGCTTGATCTCTTTGCTCGGTTCATCTTTTGCAAATTCGTTTGAACCAAGTTTGTCCTAGATCGTGAGGCACTTCTTTCCATCGAAGGAATTAACCTTTAACCTCACGGTCTAGGAGATCGATCGATTTTTCGTTCCGGGTCTAGTTTCTCCTTTTCCCGAATTCTTCGATTCATCGATTTGGAGATAGTTCGATAGTTCGACATCTCTAGAGATAGCTCACTATCCTCCTTGTGACTCCTCTCACCAAGTTTGATCCCTAGAGGATTCGTTTTGGGTGAGATCGATCGGATCGGTGAACGAACAACTGTTTCGTGGGGTGACCGGACGCAGTGTCGGGGAGACCGGACGCTCTGCTCATGAGTCCGGTCGTTGAACGTCTTCCTGGTGCTTCTGCTTCTTGACCGGACGCACATGACCGGACGCTCGATTTATTCTGACCCGGACTGATCGCTTCTACTGTTCATCGGGGTTGGCACTTGTGACCGGACGCTAGGTGATCGACCGGACGCTAGCACACAGTGCGTCCGGTCCAACACAGTAAGGTCTGAAATCACTTCTGCACGACCGGACGCGTCCGGTGCCTGCTGACGGACGCAGGCAGAGTCCGGTCAGGTGCAGTCAGCACGTTTTCGTCCGCAGTTTGTTCGTCTGACCTTGCATGTTTGCGATCCGCTTGTTGCGTTGGATTCCCGACTCCGTGCTCTACAGAATCGGGCTCCTCGTTTTTCAAATAGCCTGAATCCCCCTCGCGTTGCTCGGGGGAGGTTGAGGTTACCCAAAACCCATCCTGTCACTAGTTGACTTGCGTGAACTTGGGGGTGGAATTTTTGTGGTGCCTCGCTGTGATCCTAGAGATCATCCACACCCTCTTCCAAGGGTCGTGGGTATGTCACGTTTTCGGTAGTATCTCGGGGTTGATTTTGGGAAACTTGGCCAAAGTTTCCGAAAGAAATTTTTATTGGCTCCCATTCACCCCCCCTCTGGTCGCCTTGCTTTTGCATTCTCGGTCCTTCAGAGGGCCTGGAGATGGAAATTGCCAATGTGAAGCATGGCAGATGAACCGAGGAAGAAACACATACCTTCGGTCCATCTTGTCAGGGTCTCCCGTAGTGAGCCGCAGCTCGGGATGATGATCTCCCAATTCAAGCGAGCTGTTGGTTGCCCCTGGTGTAGGTTTTGCCGAGTGTTGATCTCTCAGTTTTTGGGAAGTTGGAGAGTCTAGTGGTCTGAACCCATGTGAGAAGCCCAATTCCACCACTACTCCCAAACTTGCCAAGCTTCCACTCAAAGAGCCAGCCAAGCTATCACCAAAGATGGTGTGGGTTTGAGGAACCCCCGAGAGCTCCTCCAAGACCCAGTTTGGGCACCCAAGCCAAAACCACCTCAGAACACAGCTTGACGCTATGCCACCCATTCGTGAGGAATTGCCACAGAAGGGCAAAGGCAAAGTGAGCCACACCACAAACCCTGGTCACCAACAACCCCCTTTGCGTGCGGTGAGGTACCAGTGTGATTTCTGTGGGAGGGATGGTCACTTGATCGAGTTCTGTTTCCGGCGCAAGCGGGAGGCGCGCCGTGCTCGGGAGATGGAGAAACCCGACATGTACCATCCAGCTCATGTGGACATGTGCCGAAGGCTCAGGGGAGAGCTGCTAGGTCCGGACGTCAAGGTCTCTGGCCTAGGCAGGAGATGAGAGCCCCTAGGAGGGAAACTAGGCCTAGAGGTCCAGCACCTCAGTTTGTTAGGCCTAGGCAGGAGAGAGCTCAGGAGAGACGCTAGAGCAGTTTGAGCCCCAGGCTCCTAGGCGTAGATCTCGTAGAGAGCGTGCCCGACGGGAGCCTGCAGTTGCAGGTTTTGGACCCCGTGGCGGAGGCTAGTTGAGCGCTTTCCCCCACCGCAGTTTGAGTACCGCGGTGAGCGCTTCTTCCCTAGCGGACCACGTTTTCCTCAGCGGGTGATCGCTTCCCTCGTAGACGTGCTAGGAATGGTTTTTACACTACCCTTCTTTTGAGCAGCCGGCCCAACACTGGTTTTCCCCTTATTCCACTAACCCAGGTTGGACCGTATGCTCACCCTATGTCTTTTTATTGATGTAGGTGAGACGGTTGGAGGACATTGGTGGTGGATTCTGGTTGCTCGAGGCACATGACCGGAAACGCCAAGTGGTTCTCCAGCCTTAGCCCGGTCGCCGGAAAGGAGTACATAACCTTCGGCGACAATAGTAAAGGTAAGGTATTGTCTCGTGGGACGGTGCGAGTTAATGAGCACTTTGTGTCACGCGATGTTGATTCTTGTTTCTAACCTGCATTTTAACCTTCTGTCTGTTTCGCAACTTTTTGATGATGACTATGAGATTCGTTTTAACCGAACCTTAGTCGCATCTTAGATCCTCAGGGCGATCTTGTATGTCTGATTTCGCCCTTTGGGAAAGTCTTTCGCGCGAATTTCTCAGAGTCGTTTGGTCTTCTCGCTGTCTTTTGGCTAGTCCTTCTTCCTCCGACCTTTGGAAGTGGCATAGGAGGCTCGGTCATTAAGCTTCGACTTGCTTGCAAGACTTAGCTCACTTGGCCTAATCCGAGGATTGCCCAAGCTTTCGATGGAGAAGGATCTAGTTTGCCATTCTTGCAGACATGGGAAGATGGTTGCCGCTCCCACCATCCAGTGACTAAGGTCATGACCTCGCCACCCCGGAGAGCTTTTACACATGGACCTGTTGGTCCGGCTCGGGTGAGCTCGGTTGGTGGCAAGTGGTATGTTTTGGTTGTTGTTGACGACTTTTCGAGATATTCATGGGTCTTCTTCTTGACTAAGAAGACTGAGACTTTCTCCTTCGCTCGCAATCTGATTTGCGTCTTCAGAACGAGTTCCCTTTGAACTCGATGCGAGCTATTAGAAGTGATAATGGTCCGAATTCAAAAATTCGGATTTTGAGAAGTTTTGTAACCGCCTTGGCTTGGAGCATCAGTTTTCTTCCCCCTACACACCGCCCCAAAATGGTGTTGTAGAGAGGAAGAATCGGACCCTTGTTGAGATGGCCAGGACGATGCTTGATGAGCATAGGACTCCTAGGCGCTATTGGGCCGAAGCTATGAACACTGATGCTATATTTCCAATCGCATTTTGATCTGAGCTTTTTGAAAAAGAACTTCTTATGAGTTGCGTTTTGGCAAACTGCCCAAGGTGAGTTATTTTTGAGTTTTTGATTGCCATTGTTTTATACTCAAAAAGGGCAACTTGGACAAATTTGAGTCTCGCTCCTCTGACGGTGTATTTTTGGGTTATGGCACTCACACTAGAGCATATCGTGTACTTAACCTTGATACTAACCGAGTCATGGAGACATCAGATGTCCACCTTCGACGAGACTCTTGTTTCTTTCTCTCTTCTCGTTTGAGCGTGCAGGTGATCATGAGGTTGGAGAGCTCTCTTTTTGATGAGGAGGACGAGGGTGCTGAAGGTATGGATGATCCAGCACCCCCTCCACCTGCCGCGCCGCAAAGAGCGGCCTCGACGACGATCACGGCCCCGATACTTCTTCTTCCTGGGGGCCGTGGATCCTCCACTCGCGCGGTACCTTTTGTACCCGGGGGGAACCAGCTGCTGTTGAGGGGGAGGTCACTCTTCCCGGGAGGCGCCACGACATATCCAGCGCCAGCACCCCCCTGAGCAGATGATCGGGGACATCGCGAGCGAGTCCACTCGCTCCAGGTCACAGCACATCTCTCACTTCGCTCATTCTGCTTTTGTTGCTAATTTTGAGCCCCGAGATGTTGGACACGCATTGACGGATCCGGATTGGGTTAATGCCATGCATGAGGAGTAGAGACTTTGAGCGAAATCGGGGTTTGGGTTCTAGTTCCACCTCCACCTGACTGTAAGCCTATAGGGAACAAAATGGGTATTTAAAACAAGCAAGGAGAGGATGGCCACGTTGTTAGAAACAAGGCCCGGCTTGTAGCGAAAGGCTATAGTCAGAAGGAAGGGATAGATTATGAGGAAACCTTCGCTCCTGTAGCACGTTTGGAGGCTATTAGGATACTCTGGCTTATGCTCCATCCAGGGGTTTCAAACTTTTTCAAATGGATGTCAAGAGTGCCTTTTTAAACGGCTACATAGAGGAGGAGGTTTATGTTGAGCACCCCCCCGGTTTTGAAAATCCCAAGTTTCCAAACCATGTCTTTAAACTTCATAAAGCTTTATATGGTTTGAAACAAGCCCTAGAGCCTGGTATGATAGGTTGAAAACCTTTTTGCTTGCTAAGGGTTTAAAATGGGTTGTGAGATAAAACGCTCTTTCTCCTCCGGCAAGGCAAAGACACGCTCTTGGTCCAGATTTACGTGGATGATATCATTTCGGTGGTTCTTTCATGCTCTGGTTGCCAAGTTTGCAGATACTATGAGCAGGGAGTTCGAGATGAGCATGATGGGCGAGCTGACATTCTTTCTCGGGTTGCAAATCAAGCAATCCCGAGAGGGGACATTTGGCACCAGGGCAAGTACACCAAGGACTTGCTGAAGCGGTTCGATATGGGTGAGGCCAAGCCTTTTCCAACACCCATGTCGACGACGACTGCCCTGGATGCGGATGTGGACGGAGAAGCAGTGGACCAGAAGGAGTACCGCAGTATGATCGGGTCGCTCCTCTACCTGACGGCGACACGCCCGGACATCCAGTTCGCGGTGTGTCTGTGCGCGTGCTTTCAGGCGTCGCCGCGCACCTCTCACCGTCAGGGCGGTGAAGCGCATCTTCAGGTACCTTCGTTTCACACCTGAGTTCGGGATTTGGTATCTGCTTCCTCCACCCTCTCGCTTGCGGTTATTCCGATGCCGATTTTGCTGGTTGTCGTATTGACGCAAGTCCACTTCTAGGACTTGCCAATTTATTGGATCTTCTCTTGTATCGTGGTCTTCTCGCAAGCAGTTCTAGTGTCGCCCAGTCTACCACGGAGGCTGAATATGTTGCTACGGCTAGCTGCTGTTCACAGTTGCTTTGGATGATGGTCACTTTGCGTGATTTGGTCTGAGCTTTTCTCGCGTGCCTTTGCTTTGTGACAGCACGAGTGCCATTAGCGTTGCTAAAACCCCGTGCTTCACTCGAGACCAAACACATTGATGTGCGCTTTCACATTTCTGCGAGACCACCAGGAGAAGGGTGATATCGACCTTCGCCATGTCGATACTCATCATCAACTGGCTGATATTTTCACCAAGCCTTAGACGAATCAACCTTTAATCGGTTGAGGGGTGAGCTTGGTGTGTGTTCCCCTTTAGATGGGGAAACATTTTGGATCTTGTATATTTGACTGACTCTTTTTGTCTTCTTTTCTTTGCATTTTAGCATAAGCATTACATTCTGAGCTTCATGTTTAATAATCACTAGAATGTAACTATGCTCTATTTAGTATGCTCCGATGCTTATATGGATGTTGTAGCTTATGCTCTTTGTGATCACTAGTACATGTTATGAGCTGAGCTATTTTGGAATGGTGAATTTACCTAACAACTTACAATCTGAAAAATGCTCACCATTGAGATATGCAACTAGCATGTGTAGGATATGTTGAATTCACTCGTGCTTTTCATATATGCTAGGTTGCTATGTCTCTAGTTTTGAGTCATTCACTTGCTTGGTCTGCTTTCATATCATGTATAAAATTTGAACAAGTTTAGTGAATTGAAAAGATCGAGATGGGATTGCTTGTCAACACCTCATGGTATCGAGACTGTTTCTCATTGCACTTTGAGTTAAACTTGAGCCATGTAGTGTATGACCGAAACCGTAGCTTTAAGCTTCTGATTGCTTCGGCATCGGCTATCGCTTCGTTGAAAAGTTAGGCAAAGACAAGCTTTCAACCTCTCGCAATCACACGCTAAATAATTGAACTTGTGAATTCTTTACCGCTGCAACTCCGATATAAAACTGAAATCACAAGTATATGCTTCATTCCTATGCATGATGATTGAACTTTGCTAGGGGTAGTTCACCTTGTATACATGTTTAGCACTTGTCTGGATTCCTATCTATACATGTGTAGTGCTATTTGATGGTGACTATCTTTTGGCTCTAAAAATGCTCAATTGTCATATGTTCATATTTCGTATGTGTGATCAGTTTGAGCCTTCGCTCTTTGAGTGTAGTTGTGCCATTGGAGCTATACCGATTAGAGCATCTTTGCACTCTTTTGATTATATGCCTGAAGCTGCTAACTTGCATTTTGGACAGGGGGAGTTGTGTTGACTCACCGGGAAGATGATTGTGCTTGATAAGTGCATTTTCAACTAAGGGGGAGAGTTTTTTGCAAATCATATGTCTCCTGGCGTTCATTAAGGGGGAGCTTTTGCTAAGGGGAGATTTCAGAACTTTAGCTCCTTCTCTGTGTTGGACCAAGGGGGAGGTCCTGGTTGCTTTGCACTTGTCAAGGGGAGAGTTTGCTAGTTGTGTTGAGCCGTTGCCTCTGTCTTGAGGGACTAGCAAACATTTTCCTCATTTGTCGTCGGGGTGGATTTTTGATTGGTTCGGAGACCTTTCGGTGTTTTTCAATTGGGTCGGAGTGGTTTTCGTGCTAGTTGTGTTGACCTATGTGCCTCTATCTTGAGGGACTAGCATGGGCCATTTTTAGCTCTGATTTTCAATTGGTATTTGCTAGCGGTGTTGAGCTGTTTACTCTTCTTGAGGGCTAGCTTTGCTTTGCTTGGTTGCGCGAGCCGTTGCCCATGTCTTTGGAAGGGTCAAGTTTTCACTTCTTCCACTTGACCTTCTTCGGCTTTGCTATGCTTTTGGGTCATTTGGTTGAGGTCTCTTCCTTTCCTTCCTCCTACCTTCTTCTTTCATTTTATGATTTGTGTGTGTAGTTGACAATGCACTCATCAAGGGGGAGATTGCGGATACATGGGTGTATGCCGAGTCTCTGAGTGATGAGTGATTGTCAACGGGTTTGATGCGCATGTTCTTTGGCTTGTGTTGTGCAGGTGTCGAGCTCGGAGACAGTGATCGATGGCAGGTGAAGGTCAAGTTGAGACGTGTCGTGCCGATGGACTGGGCGCGATGAAGGATGGGCGTGCCGTGCGGCGGACGTGCCATGCCGATGTATCGGACAGTGAAGGGCGGACGTGAGGCTTGGACTGAGGGACTAGAGGCCGGAGGATCAGCTGTGGTGGCTGGCAGCCTGTGGCGACGACAAGTGAAGAAATGCGGTCATGTCGGTGGACGGGGTGCATGGAGGTGCATCCCCTCTACGACGCCGGTTTGTTGGTTGAGCCAGAGAAAAACCAACGGGTGGACGGTTTCCAGGTTTGGGCCTCAAAACCTGGGTGCTGGGTTTCCAGGTTGAGCCACAAAACCTGGGCACGACGGTTTCCAGGTTGAGCCTCAAAACCTGGGCGTGGGCCGGTTTCCGAGTTTGGGCCTCAAAACTCGAGCGCTGCGGGTTTCTGAGTTTGGGCCACAAAACTCAGGCTGGAGGCTGGTTTCCCGGTTTGGGCCTCAAAACCGGGGGTTGCTGGAAAAGGCTGGTTTCCCGGTTTGGGCCACAAAACCGGGGGTGCAGAGCGAGGGCGGCACGTGGCGGCGATCTAGAGGTTGCGTCGAGGCAACGCTTCGGTTCGAGCGGGCGTGGCCGTCGGATCTACCTACCACCGCGGGTTGGACCAGAATAGCCTTAGGGTTTAGCTGGTTCGCTCTGTAATTAGTTTAGAGAGGGGTAGAGTAGGAAATAGGCTTAGTCTAGTTTAGTATAAGTAGTCCAGGGGAGACACCCTCCTCCCTATCTCAGTTTTAGCTATCTCAGTCATTTGCATTCTAGCCTGAGGTTTTCCTGCCTTCCCACACCCCTGCTTTAGCTAGTTGAGATCCGCAGAGAGACTCCACTCTGTGTACTGTTGATTTGAGGAAGTGAGGCCGTATCCTCACCTTGGAGCACAGATCGATGGCTTGATTTGCGTCTTTGCATCGAATTCGTGGTTGTGATTTCCGTTGTGTTCGTGTTCTTCGCGGAATCCTTTTTCCCACGATTTTCCCGTCGCTTGATCTTTTTGCTCGGTTCATCTTTTGCAAAACCGTTTGAACCAAGTTGTTCTAGATCGTGAGGCACTTCTTTCCACCGAAGGAATTAAACTCTAACCTCACGGTCTAGGAGATCGATCGATTTTCGTTTTGGATCGCGTTCTTGCCTCCTTGCCCCGAAATTTCTTGATTCACCGATTTGGAGTTAGGTTCGAGCCATGATATCTTAGAGATAGCTCACTAACATCCTTGTGACCCCTCAGATCGAATCCTAGGCCTAGAGCTTTTGATTCGGAGGAGATCGGGTTGAATCATCGAAGAACTGCGCTGTTTTCGGGGGCATCAGACGCTATCACGGGAGCATCGGACGCTAGGGTTCCTAGCATCGGACGCTCCGGTGACGCGTGTCACGTTTTCAGCGTTTTAGTTTGCATCGGACGCTAGGCATCGGACGCGTCCGTTGTCCATCGGACGCGCCGGAGTCTTTGCATCGGACGCTGGGTGATTACTGTTCACAGCGTCCGATGGTGGAACAGTAAGGTTCCAGAACCGTCCAGTTTGCATCGGACGCGTCCGGTGGCCTGGCATCGGACGCAGGCCAGCGTCCGATGCGACTGGTTTCGCACGGTTTCGTCCGCGGTTCGCTCGTTCGTTGTCGGAATTGATTTCCGTCTTTTGCGTTGGCTTGCTAGAGTTGTGTAGTGTTCCGCTGTGCTCCTTGGAAGCATCCACCCTACATCTAGGGTCGTGGACATTAGCAAGCTCTAGGGTTTGTCTCTTGGGGTGATTCTTGGGACAGTGGCTCTAGTTTCCAAAAGGAAATATTGAAGCTCCCATTCACCCCCCTCTGGTCGCTTTCGGGTAGCTTCTCGGTCCTTCAGATGGCTACGCCGAGAGCTCACCAGCTGAGCTGGGGACTCCTCGGTGCTCGGGTTCGTCGACCGCCTGGTCGTTTCGCTCGGTGCTCACCGCCTGGCGCTCGGACTTCGTCGCCGACCAGCTGGCCGTACTCTTCGACGCTCATCGACGGCTACACCGAGAGCTCACCAGCCGAGCTGGGGACTCCTCGGTGCTCGGGTTCGTCGACCACTTGGTCGCTTTGCTCGGAGCTCACCACCTGGCGCTCGGACTTTGTCATCGACCAGCTGGTCGCTTCGCTCGGTGCTCACCGCCTGGCGCTTGGACTTCGTCACCGACCAGCTGGCCGTACTCTTCGACGCTCATCGACGGCTACACCGAGAGCTCACCAGTTGACCTGGGGACTCCTCGGTGCTCGGGTTCTTCACGCCAACATCGTCAACAGTGCTGGTCGTGAGCACCACCGCCTGGCGCTTGGACTTCGTCACCGACCAGCTGGCCGTACTCTTCGACGCTCATCGACGGCTACACCGAGAGCTCACCAGTTGACCTGGGGACTCCTCGGTGCTCGGGTTCTTCACGCCAACATCGTCAACAGTGCTGGTCGGATCGCTTGGTGCTCACGACCAGCTAGCCAGACTCCTCGACGTTCATCGATGGCTACACCGAGGGTCACCAGCTAACCTGGGGACTGCTCGGTGCTCGGACTCATCGTTCGGCAACCTACTCAAACGACATACTGCTTTCACTATAGTAGATTGCCCTTTTTATAAGCCTGCTACAAGATTTATTCTTCATCTTCTAGCAGCCTTGGGGACTACCGTGTATACATGGCGCTCATTCGCGCATGTATATAAGTTTGATTATTCTCAAGACCCTGGCACCACGTGACCGAGTCACCTGCTGTCAGGCTCGGGGACTAGCTGTGGGGATATAGACCCCAGGGTACCACACGATGGTACATGGGCCGCACCACTGGGGGTCATCTGGCCCGCAGGATGAAGGCGTACGGCGCACAGCATGCACCGTACGACAGTTGTAATCTAGATACAGTACCAACTCAAATACTTACCATGTAACTCTGTCTCTTCGGAATATATAAGGAGGGGCAGGGGTCCTCCGAGAGGACAAGCAGATCATAGGTCATAAGTGAGGTCACAAGCCAGATCCAATCAATACAACTCGACGCAGGACGTAGGGTATTACGCTAACCTAGCGGCCCGAACCTGGATAAACCTCTGTGTTCATCTACTTTTGCCTTGCATCAACGTCTAGGTCATCGTCTTGCGCACCTTCCCCTCTAATCTACCACCTTGGGCATACCCCTAGGTGGACTATCGGCGATATTTCGTCGACAGTAGTGACACCAAGCCATTAACAAGCGAGTCGAGCAACCTAGTGAGTTTTGAGTTTTTTGTCCAGGCTTAATCCGGCCCGTTCCAATCTACAAGGAGAATTTTATGTCTCGATCCTATGATCTTCATCTTGTATCCCGTTCCAATCTATTTTGATTAGGGACTATGTTACAGTTTTATCAGCAATTTTATTATTCTAAAAAATTGGGAGTCAAATTCATACTACAGAGTATAAATGTTATACTACTCTTTTTCCAAAAAAAAACATATCCTACATGCCTAACTCCTCCATGTTCAGAGTTTTTCGTTTCTGAAAACGAAGGATTCTAGATTTTCTATCCTAGGGTTAAAAGGAAGGGGACAAATACCCAATATGATTCTTAGGAGGAACATTTGGTAATGGTTCTCTCTATGCTTGTTTTTATGTGTTCTTAGTTCTATTCATCTTCTTTGATTAAGAATCTAACAAACTAGAATTGAGCGGAAAAGAAGAGAAGAAATTAGGAAATGGAGGGGATCGACTAGCCAGAGAGTTTCTAGATCCTTTTTATGAAGAGTTTTATGAATCCTCTCATCATAGTCCTCTGATGTAAATTTTCATCAGGTAATAAATCTATTGATTCGTATTTGTTTTTCTTTCTAAGCTATTATACTCGTTGCTTCTCTCAAGCGGTAAATGAAGTCTATGATAAAGTTTTGAAAGACATCTCACTCCTTCCCTATGGCTCACACTTCATGATACGTGGAGAAAGAAAACATCTTTCCCAATTTCTTTGTTCAATTCTGAACAAAAACAAAGGAAGAAAGGGATTTATGGGGACTATATTGCCTTTATATCTCTTAGTATATATTGTAGGAATTATTAAACGATTCTTTACAATAGTCTGACATATTTATGTCCTCAAAAATAATGATCCTTGTAGTTATAGTCGTAGAATAGATCCTAATCGAAATGCATACATTTGGTTCATACACCATTGGTATATTAAAAAGAGATGTGTTTTACAGACTAAAGGGCGGCTATCTAAATCCTAAAGTAAAAGTCCATATGATTGATGTACCAACCGCCCACCACCATGAACTTTCTCCTTTGATTCGATAAGGTGGAATTAGTCTCCTTCTCAAATGGCTACCCTTGACAAAGGGTAGCATTGGTATCATAATCTAAATGCAGTCCAGACTCATGCACCATGGTCCAGACCACCTATTGTTCCTGAGCCTTGAGCCCTTTCTCGCCTCCTGTAAACTTCTATCTTACACCCTTGCTTCCATGTGCCAACACCAAAGTATTTCACCACTTGTGAATGAGTGTTAGCATTTTTTAAAGCATTTTCAAGGGTTTATTAATCACACATTAGGTTCCTAATCAACATGAGTGACATCACCAGGTGGAACTTGATAACCTCAATTAACCATGATTTTCTCCTCTTCATAGTATGACTATCTATATAATGTGGTCACACTCTCTATAGTGTGTTGATCACAAAAACAAAATGGTTCCTACCATTTATACCCTTGTCTTGACCCTATTCTGCTTTTCTCTTTCTTCTTTTCCAAATGTAGAGAACTTGATAACCTCTTTTGGCCATCACCATCTCCATGGTTGCCATCATCTAGCGCACTACTTGGTACAGGACAAACCTTTATTAGCTACACACACTTAGCAACTAGGTTACTCCAAATAGGTTTCATCAATTATCCAAAACCAAACTAGGGTTTTCACGACACAAGAAACATGGGCACCAAAAGTTGGTAGACTTTGAGATCGGAGGATTTCAAGAGGAGCTAGCAACCTTCATCATTGATAAGGTGTTGAGTAAAGAAGGGTATTTCTCCATTGCACGGTCCAAGAAGTACAAAAAAATAATGATAAATGCGGATACATGGGTGTATGCCGAGTCTCGATTGATGAGTGATTGTCAACTGGGATAATGCGCATGTTCTTTGGCTTGTGTTGTGCAGGTGTCGAGCACGGATACAGTGATCGCAGGCAAGGTGAAGGTCAAGTAGAGACGTGTCGTGCCGATGGACCGAGAGTGGCGAAGGGCGGACGTGAGGCTTGGACTGAGGGACTGGTGGCCTGAGGATCAGCTGTGGTGGCTGACAGCCTAGGACAGCGACGAGCGAAGACTTGCGGACACGGTGTTGCTTGGGTCGAGGACCTGAGGACACGTGTCGGTGGACGGGGTGTGTTGGTATAAATTAACGCACACTCTACTTTATCCGCAAGCGCACAGATAAGATCTACCGATGTAGCACTTCACCGGAGTAACCCAGTTTTAATATTGAACCCAAAGGAACGGATAGTGTTAAGTCTTAAAGTCTATCCCCTGAGTAGCTAACAAGCACGGAGAATCTAAGTATAGAGGGGATCATTAAGGCGGTCTAAATACAATTTAAGAGTGATATGTTTATATTATTCTTAGTGGGGAAGTTGCCATAAAAGGTCATAAACAGAGTATGAATCTTTTATGGAAATGTATAATCCTACCGAGCCTACACATGGGTAAGTGGACTATAGAAGAATCAACAAGGCTATAAGAGTCACCCTTGCGAACAACCACTACTACCGGCGTTATAGGAGGCATATATGAGCTATCAAGTCTAAGCACCATGCTTACACTATCCAACTACTTTAACTCTAGAGCAACTTAGAATTAAAGTACTCAAAAGAGAGTCATAAACCTTAAGAATAATAAGAACAATAGCTCACACTTAAATATAGACGTTGATTACCGAAACAATCGCTGAAGTTGATGATGAACTTGAATCCACAGGTACAAGATGAAGAAGTGGATCCGACAGGCCGGAGCTCCTTCTTGATCTCTTCCTCTCTCTCTCTCTCTCTCTCTAGTTCTAATATAAGACTAGGTTCTAATCCTAAATAGAGGGGTAACTAGTCTTCTACTTGATAGCTGGCTCTTGATTACAACTAGATGAACTAGATCTAATTCTAGATGAACTAGAAGAGATTCATCTAGAGGGACCTCTACTTCTACATTGGAACCCAAGTTTCTGATGTGGAGATGAATAATGAAGATGAAGATGCCTGGAGAGGGGGGTCTGGGGCTACTTATATAGCCCTGAGGGATCAACCATGGCCGTTGGATCAAACCGACTTAAGGTACGGCTAAGATGCATCCTAGAGGTCGGTGGAGGAAGCTTGCAGAAGACGGAAGCCAGCGGGCCCGGGGGGAGACCGGCCGGTCTAAGGGTGGGACCGGTCGGTCCCACCTGGCGGCCTCTCGAGGTGTCCCGCCTCGTGGTGTCCTTTGGTGTCCTCTAGAACCTTCTGGAATATTCCTGACGTGCCGGTTGCGTTATCTCGCGTCGGTTTCCTTCTAGGGGAAGCAATTAGCGCTGATTTCCTGGTTTAGTCCCTGCAGAATCACAATTCACCAAAACTCGTGGAATATTGTCAATTAAAACCCTAAACCTTTGTTGGTGATTGAATTCATGCCCTTTTCATATTTATTTATTCTATAATTTTGATAGATAACCAGTGTCAACAATTCCCCCAAGCTTACCTTTTGCTAGTCCCTTAGCAAAACCAAAACTTAACAATGGATCAGGAGTTGCTACAATATCTTTACTTCCAACAAGTACACCTGCTGTTAAACAAAAATTCTTCGAAACATATCATGTTATTCTTCATGGGGCTTATTACTCTTACCTTAGATCCTAAATAATTGAGAGATTGAACAATCAAATCAAACACTATGTCTCTAGTTCTTTCACTTCACCTTTATGCCGGAGTTTTAATTATTTTTCAAAAGCATTAATACATATGTTGTCAAATTAAACAATGGATCCAAAGAGAAAGTCAACCAACCATTGAATCAAGAAGTGCATGTGTATGGAAAATAGAGTCGGATGCTCTTTTGAATATATTCACTCTCTTCTGTTTATCAGAGACATATGGCTATTAGGCTAATTCTACTGTCGGGCACATGCCCATTTTTTCTCACATTTTTTTCTTCTTCTTCTCTTCTTTTTTTCCTTTTTCTTCGAGGTTCCAGACACTTGTCCCTTTTTATTTCCTCGGGATCTATCTTTTTGAGGTTTCGGACACTTGTCCCTTTTTATTTCCTCGGATCTCTTTTTTTAGCAGCCACATGTTTCCAACAAACTTCAGAGAGTGTAGCAACAAATAATTATGAACATTTATGCGGAAGATGGATGAAATGTGTAAGTGATCTCAATTTAATAGTATCATAAACTACTCACAGGGTCAACAAAGCTTAATTTAACTTAATGCAATTATTAGTCATGTTTATATTTAGAAATCTCCGGAACTTTAGTGTTGTTTAGAACAAGATAATAGCAGCTCAGATCATCACATGTTATATCCCAATTACCTAGACCTTAGATTAAGTATTTGCCATCCATGTATTTAATTTTATTTTAAGGCATCATTATTAATTAGGAGAACTCATGCTTTGAAGGCTAGGTACTTGAAAGAAATTAGATAGAGCAACTATTCATCATTTCCATGCAAAAGATTAGAGAGAGGGTTCTTCTTTAGTCATCAACTTCTTAAAACAAACTAGACACACAATTTTATTTATTTAATCTAACACACTTTTAAGATATAAAATAAAAGCCAATAATAATAGTAGTTGTAATAATAATAAGGACATACCTGAATCGCGAAGATAACGGGGGTGCGTCTCCCCCAAGCTGTTTCCCTTAATAGTGTTGAGCCTTCATGTGCTCATATATTTTTGTCTTTTTTTAATTAATGGTGAGCCTTCATGTGCCCACATATTTTTTTGTTCTTTTCTTTTTAAGGGTGAGCCTTCATGTGCTCACATATTTTTGGTGTTTTCATTTTTAAGAGTGAACCTTCATGTGCTCACATATTTTTGGTGTTTTGAATTTGTTTATAGAATAAAAAACTTAAGAGGATAAAGATACTTACGGGGATACATGAGGGTGCCTTCCCCCAAGCTGAATGTTGACGTAGTCGTTCGATCTTGCAATGTAGCAGACTGGCAGTGGATATGTCCTTCCTCTATCAGAGCTTTGATTGATGTTGATGTTTGTTGAGACAATGCTCCAATAGTGGATGGACCATTCACTTGCTTGTCAGCTTTTCTTGGTCATTCAAATCCTGTGAAACTCAAATAGACAACAAAACTTGTGGAACAGATTAAGCATTAACGGTTGGCCAATCAAGCCTTAGTTGTCCAGAATTTCAGTAAGATCTCTTTCTCAATATTTTTATATTTTTATATTTTTATGATGCAAGAGAAAATGCAACAGGATGAATGCATGCATATTTATTTTTATTATTTTTTTATACCACCACGGTGAACATTCCTGTGGGTTTTTACACACCATAGAATTATTCACATGGGGCTTCATGGTTTATGATGTAGTGTAACAAATGCAATATTTTTATTTTCTTTTATAATGCAATGCAGAAATTAAAATGTTTGTGAATTAAATATGATGATGCAATAAATAACTAAGAATTAAATATGAAAAATATGCAGGAAAATAAATATGAGGATAACTACCGATTTTTACCTTTTGGCGAAGGTTCGGATATTTAGGTCCGACGAACCGGACCTTCCCTTGGTTCAGATCTTCCAAGGTATCCCAGACATTTGGAAAGTTGTTATTGATTGTACCTCTTAGGTGCAGACATTTTCTTTTATACTTTCTTGGTCTGAGTCTTCACTTCCTGTGGATCACTACCTTGAGGTTTCTCTTGTTCTTTCTTTTCTGGGACAGTGTCGATAGCTTCTTCGTCATGATTGGCCTCTCTATTCTTGATAGTTTGTCTTCCTTGGCCTTGAGAGTGGCGTCTTTCACTTCTATTC
The DNA here is from genome assembly GCA_009763385.1 of Coix lacryma-jobi var. lacryma-jobi. Lineage (NCBI taxonomy): Eukaryota > Viridiplantae > Streptophyta > Magnoliopsida > Poales > Poaceae > Coix > Coix lacryma-jobi. The sequence goes on from CM019825.1 coordinate 59,835,916, forward strand.
TTCTTGGGTGCTTCATGGGGCATGTAGTTGATGAAGTTGCATCGTGCCTTTTCTCCAGGAATGTGAAAATGGATTTCCTCTTGTAAATGATTGTACTTGTAGCGTAGAGGAATGGTCTTCCTAGGATGAGGTGGACATCATCGTCTTCTCATGTTGAGGATCAAGAAGTCTGTGGGGACTTCATGACCTCTAATTCTGACTACGACGTCTTCCATCATTCCTTCTTGTTTATGCCTCTTGATATGGTGTCACTCATGTCATTCGTTCGTCCAACAGTTTGAAGTGAAGCATTAATTGTGGACGCTGGCAGTATCTTGCTCAGTGTGCATGTTCTTGTAGATCTAAGACCTTCACTCTGTTGAATTTGGGAGTGACTTCTCCGTGTTTTGCTCAACAGTGTGTCCTACTCATAAAGACAAGGTAGAGATCAAGTGCATGGGCTCTGTTGGTGGAAAAACACCAACAGAACAAAAAGTTTTGTTTATTCTCCTTAGGCACATTGCACAAGACAAACTTGTTGTTTATGTGTTCTATTCCATCTTAACATGAGTGATAGGATCAGAGGATGAGCTTGAAAGTTGCATCTTAAAATATTTAATAGATCAAATTACTTAACCCAAGGAAGGATAAAGTGTCGATCTTTTCATGATTGAGATATATCTTCTTCCAAAGGTTAGATGCACAACATTTTAGCTCATTTAGTTAAGACAGTGAGATTCAAGAGAGTAAAGCTATGAACAATGATCAAAGGACTGAATATGTTGAGTTGATTAGGTTGGATCAAGTGAGGTGCAACTTAAACATGTTTAGTTCTTTATACTAGAATCAAGAAGAAGCTTTTGCAGTGATGGTTACTTACCTTGAAATGTTACTTTGTCATTGAAGAGTGATGTGTCGAACCACCTTGTGGAAGCTTCTCTTGTCTAGCTAGCTTGTCTTCTCTTGTTTGTCTTACAGTATGCTTGAGAGGAGGAAGATCACAGTGGAATCATCTTTAGAGGTATTGACCTTCCTTCTCTTGTGTCGACTTATCAGTGAAGGCGCATTGTTCCTCGAGTATGCTGACTAGGATCCTCTATCTTTCTTGTATTAATGAGGATGTAGGGGCAGTTCCGCATTCTTCTCTTGTCAACCTTTCTTGTTTTTCTTTTAATTATTGGGTTGACAAGAGACTTGAAATTAGAGCTGCTACTCGAGTGCCTCCATGAGAGTCTTTTGTCTTGTAATGTCACAACTAAGACTTGTCCTCTCAACAGTGTCTAGATGATGGAGATCTTATCGACTGTTCTTCTTGATTTGCTGGCTTAGGTGGTATCTCTCCATCTCCTAACTCTTGTGGTGCAGTGGCTTCATCCTTCATGATGCCCTCCTCAATTCTTGGTAGTTGGTTCTCCCTTCGAGGTCTTCTCTTGGTTCTCTTTGGCTGCTCATAAGTAATGTAAATGTTGAAGATGCAGCGAAGAATCCAAAAGTTGACTTTTTCAGGTCCGGCAAAGATAATAACATTTATGGTGCTCAAGAACGATCTTCCAAGAATGAGTGGTGGATCATATTCTTCTCGACTGGGACAACATCTAGTGGTTTGTACTGATCAAAGTGGTGAGTAGGAGATCAATATGTCTTGAAGTGGTTTTCTCCTTCCTCCCTTTGATTGTGAAACACATCTAGACAACGGAATTCTCTACCGGGCTGGCTTCTGATGTAGATGGACTGCCAACAACATGTTCATGTGTTTGACTTGTAGATCTTGCTATTGTTGTAGTGGTACCATCTTGTCTCCCAAGCTAGCTCTTGATTAGAAAAGAGGATAATTTCCCACTTCTTGTCTTGATGTCTTGGATAATGATGATTGTAGGCATAGGTTGTCTCATACGAGGTAAGTTGCATCATGTTTGTCATCAGCGCCCAAGCAAGACTCAAAGCTAGGCTAGCACCATTTGTGATCTGAGAGTAGGTTTGTGTGTCTATGGTTTGAGTTTTGGATCTTCAATGTTCAGACCAAACCATGGATGAACAAAATCTCTCTCCTGCGTAATGTTAGTGGATACCCGAAGGATTGCAAGAATTTTGAAGCATGGGTTATTATCCACAACTTATGTATTTTGCATCTATGCTAATAAAAAGATGTTTTTAGGATTACTTTAGCATAGACTAGTATTTTATGTGTTGGCTGCACTTTAACATGATTCAAGGCAAAAGATAACTTGCAGTAGAAGACAAAATAAATAAAATTTGATACTCACAGTTCTTTCATCTATGATGAACGAGCTGGGTCTTCATTGTGCAAAGTTATTGAAGTTCATGTGTCTCTTCATCTCCAGTGTGAGTTCATCTCTGGACTTTCCCAAATTGATATTGAAAGTTTTCCTGCAGGGGTTAGTCCAAAAATATCCAATATCCACTATAGCATACTGTCGGCTCAAAAACCAACCTAGACACCACGTCTAATTTGATTTAAGAGGGCATTCTAACCTAAGCATGCTTAAATTAAAAGGCCTTTGAAAGCAAGATCACCCACTCCTAAACTAGGCACCTTGCTTCATTTAAGAGATGTATGAAAGTACTTCAAACCTAAACATATACTATAGCAAATAAAGGTAACATGAAAGCATTATAGAGATTTATTCAGATAGTGATGAAAGAGCATGATGAGCATATCTTAAAGGTAGGGACAACCAACATAGCAACATGGCAAGAGATATTCTTACGAAGTGTATCCCCCAAACTTGGATTTTGCAAAAATCAAGATTGGATGAATGTAATTCAATGTTGCATGATGATTGGTTGGACATACCTTGTGTTTGTTGTTCCTTCGTTCTTTTCTGCTCCAGACCTGGAAAGGTTAGTGACAAGAATACCCGAAGGAATATTTTCACAATTATATTTCTATGCTCATTACAAGGACAGTGCAGCAGAAAGGTAGGCATAGCTCATAACCAGGTATTATGATAGGGTATAAGGATTCTACTAGTTATAGCTTGCTCATGGGGTAGTGATAGATAAGAGTGGAATTCAAAAACAACATTCATAAGAATGAAAACAAAAATAACAAAAAGACTAGGACAAAAAAGAAAAAGATAAAAGTATGATTACAAGGTTAAACTAAGACTTAAGTTGATCTACCGTTCCCAGGCAACGGCGCCAGAAATGCTTGTTGGTATAAATTAACGCACACTCTACTTTATCTGCAAGCGCACAGATAAGATCTACCGATGTAGCACTTCACCGGAGTAACCCAGTTTTAATATCGAACCCAAAGGAACGGATAGTGTTAAGTCTTAAAGTCTATCCCCTGAGTAGCTAACAAGGACGGAGAATCTAGAAGTATAGAGGGGATCATTAAGGCGGTCTAAATCCAATTTAAGAGTGATATGTTTATATTATTCTTAGTGGGGAAGTTGTCATAAAAGGTCACAAACAGAGTATGAATCTTTTATGCAAATGTATAATCCTACCGAGCCTACACACGGGTAAGTGGACTATAGAAGAATCAACAAGGCTATAAGAGTCACCCTTGCGAACAACCACTACTACCGGCGTTATAGGAGGCATATATGAGCTATCACGTCTAAGCACCATGCTTACACTATCCAACTACTTTAACTCTAGAGCAACTTAGAATTAAAGTACTCAAAAGAGAGTCATAAACCTTAAGAATAATAAGAACAATAGCTCACACTTAAATATAGACGTTGATTACCGAAACAATCGCTGAAGTTGATGATGAACTTGAATCCATAGGTACAAGATGAAGAAGTGGATCCGACAGGCCGGAGCTCCTTCTTGATCTCTTCCTCTCTCTCTCTCTCTCTCTCTCTAGTTCTAATATAAGACTGGGTTCTAATCCTAAATAGAGGGGTAACTAGTCTTCTACTTGATAGCTGGCTCTTGATTACAACTAGATGAACTAGATCTAATTCTAGATGAACTAGAAGAGATTCATCTAGAGGGACCTCTACTTCTACATTGGAACCCTAGTTTCTGATGTGGAGATGAATAATGAAGATGAAGATGCCTGGAGAGGGGGGTCTTGGGCTACTTATATAGCCCTGAGGGATCAACCACGGCGTTGGATCAAACCGACTTAAGGTACGGCTAAGATGCATCCTAGAGGTTGGTGGAGGAAGCTTGCAGAAGACGGAAGCCAGCGGGCCTGGGGGGAGACCGACCGGTCTAAGGGTGGGACCGGTCGGTCCCACCTGGCGGCCTCTCGAGGTGTCCCACCTCGTGGTGTCCTTTGGTGTCCTATAGAACCTTCTAGAATATTCCTGACGTGCCGGTTGCGTTATCTCGCGTCGGTTTCCTTCTAGGGGAAGCAATCAGTGTTGGCTTCCTGGTTTAGTCCCTGCAGAATCACAATACACCAAAACTCGTGGAATATTGTCAATTAAAACCCTAAACCTTTGTTGGTGATTGAATTCATGCCCTTTTCATATTTATTTATCCTATAATTTTGATAGATAACCAGTGTCAACAGGGTGCACGGGCGGTGCATCCCCTCTACGGCTCGGTTTGGTGGTTGAGCCACAGAAAAACCACCGAGCTATCACGTCTAGTATCATGCGGTGGATTTAGATATGATGCAAGTAGTCTCGTATGTTAAGCTTAGTATCGTGCGGCAGATTTAAGCTTATGACGGGAAATTTTTGCTTGTGCCTTGTATCGTGCGGCGGATTAAGTCATGAGTAAAAATAGTTATCGGCTCTATCAGATTTGGCAGATAAAATAGATTCATTAAGTTATCATGTGTTATGTGTTTTATTTATTTAATTCTTGTAACACTCTTTTGCCCAATCTAGATTGATCTTTGTTTGGCCTTGTCCCACAAGCTTGCTTGTGCTTTTGCTAATTATCATGATGGCCGGATCAAAGTTCAATCCAGATTGTTACATGTCGCGGGTTCATACATGTTATTTACAGTTAGGCTTTGATAAAACTAGGTATCGTGCGGCAGATGCAGGTTTTAGATTAGTGTAATCGTGCTTGCTTGTTTGTTCCTTCTTCATGGACTCCAATTCGGTTGGTTTGCCAATTTTGGTTATGCTTACATGAGTAGCGAGCTTTTATAGATCTGTTCAGATTTATGCATGCTTTTAACTTGTTATAATTAGATTGTATCATGCGGTGGATTAATCTAATTATAAGAAGTGGTGTAGACTTATAGCAAGTGGTATCATGCGGTGGATTAGCTTTGCTTGAGTTTATGCCTGACGGGTTTATGAAGACTAAATATGCGGCAGATTAGTTGGATTAGCCTATGCATGTGTTGTTTGAATAGACCTATTTTTGCAAGTTACCTGCTTATAATATCTGTATTTTATTCGAGCATGTCTTTCCTTACATATGCATTCGGCAGTCAATATGTTTTACATACTCTGCTTTCATACTTGCCGAATGATTTTACAAACATGCTCTGACAGACAGCTTCCATAGCTGTGTGCCGTCGTGATTGGCTTTCAAAGCCGTACATATGGAACTGTCTGGTCTCACCCGGCACGTTCCAGAGGTATTCTCACGTTTTTGTCCCTTGTTGGTTTTCAGGTCAAACCGACTGGCACGTCTCCAGAATCAACATACTCCGGGCACTCGAGTGAAGCCAGCTTTTCGGCTTGCCGTGTGCTTGGCGCGAGGTGTCACGTTTTGCGCCAACACACTTTTTGGCACGCTCGGTGGGACAACAATCATTTGATCGAACATCAGATCCTCTCGAAATATTTGTCACTTTCAGATCATGATGAGATGATGTTTAACTTTTATTTTATCAATAAAAGTTCGGCCGAAAGAAGTGACAAAGACAAAGTGCAATATAATTTGATGAAGAACTTTCCACTAAAATCAGTTTGATGGCCGATATCATGATAAGTCAGACAAAAAAAAGGAGAAGTATTGGTTGATTTTATTAGAAGCTATGAACAAAGTGTCAGTGATGCATCGGCTAAACAAAGAACAACATGCACGTTGTAAAAGGAAGATTTCCATGGAGATGTTCAAAGAGATGAAGTCCAAACTCAGATTTACTTGCATGCTGCTATAAATAGTCGATTGAGTATTAAGGGGTCATGCCGAGGGAAGTTGGTCGATAGCTAGTTATCTGCATGTCATCTTTGGAATTGGCTATTCAGAAAAGGAATCGGTGGATACAACAGCACAAGAAAATATACTAATTGGCCGATATGCATACAGGAATCGGCTGGAGTTATCATAGTCACGCGAAGAATCAGCCCCGAATATTGAGGATATTCAGAGTATATTTTTCTAGCATTGATATAGTTAGCCGAAAAATCAAGGTATCAGACGACAGTTGATTAAGGCACGGTGATGAGGCAAGAGGGCTGAATTGTTTATTTGATTAATGGAATTAATCAAGTGATAATCGAGATTTTGTTGACATGTCTAAGCATGATAAATCAAGACATTATAATAGCCGGACTTGAAACCCACGTTCGGCTAAACAACAACATGTTAACGACTGAAATTTCTTCGACCTTCCCCGATTTGCCGATAACTTGGTTCACCATGCCATCATGCTCACGGCAACAACTCGGTATTGCTGAATACACAGATCATGCCCGTACATGAGTATTTGTTGTCCAAACCAATGAGAGCTGATCACTTTGTATGACGAAATCGGCTATGAGGTTAGAGGATCTTTCCACATAAGACAAAGGGAAGGAAATATAGAAAGAAATATATGCAGCTATAAGATCTGAAGCAGCCAGTCATTTGCAGAAGAAGGGTTGACGTTTATGATTGGCTTCAAATATTTTCAACCCGTATTCGGCGAAGACGTCTCGGATGAGAGAAAGGAGGACACCAGTGAATCATCGATTACGCCGCTGTGACTACGTGTCGGGGGGGGCTGAGATCAACACACACACATCGTACAGCATCGAGGGATCCATCGTGAAGAAGGACAAAACGAATGGTTGTTTCATCTTCAACGGTGGTTTGTGTAATTTTTACCCTCGCTTCTCTAATAGTTTCAGAGCTTAAAATTAAAATCATTAAAAAGCGAAACCTCTCATGTTGCATCTCCGCACTAAAAAAACCTAAAAAAATTCCACTATATGAATATGTGATATAAATATTTTGGGTTATCCATTGTTGAAATGATAAATAGATGCTCTGTTTTATATTTTACCTGTGTCTGGTTTATAGCTTTGATTTCTTTAAGATTTGGGTCTAATGGTTATTATATTTATCTTGAAGTCTTTGAAATTTGTGGGTTGCATAGATTTTAAATTTTGTCTGAAAGTAGTTGTGGGATATGAATAGAGGTAGAATTTGCTATGACATTATTCAGAGAGATACTTGAAATTCGGAGATTTAATGAAATAATAAAATTTACTTAATGTCATATTGAGCACTGTCAAATCATCGTGACTACTAGTTGAGATTATAGTCATATTCTCAAGGTCAAGATTCACGTACACGTTATAAACTAATAATTGTTTTGCATGTGCATTCTCTCTTTGATTAAAAATATGAGGCTATTCTATAAATCTCAGAAATAAAAACGACGGACACGTGTCCGCCAGAACTGAGAAAGAAAAAAGGTCAAGTGACCGCCCAAATAAAAATATGAAAAAGAAAAGGTCAAGTGATCGCCAAATAAAATAAAAGATGGCCGAAGGCCCAGTAGCCTCATAATTTTAAAAAGTAGGGAGAATGGCATATGCAAAAGAAAAAGTAATAAAAATATTCACTTACACTTCTTGATCTAGGTTTATGGCTTGTATCTCCTTATGGTCGAGTCTTTGACTTTGCAATATTATGTGATACGATTTTATATAAAGATAATGATAAAAACTCCGGATGAAAAGTGATCAAGGGGTAAAAGATAAGCATTTTCTGTAGCTATTCTGTTTTGCAATCGTTTGAGGACTCAGTGAGATCTAAAGCCCCATAATTAAAGAGACGGATGGATGAGTAAGGTACCATTTTATTCAAGTTTAAAAGAAATCTTGGTTATGAAATATGATACTTTTGAGATGTAGTCGGTATTGCAGCATCTTTTGATCAATAAAATGGAAGAACTATAATATTTATACACATATGCATTTGTAACTAACTTGTTTCCACATGTATTGGAGAATTATTATTTTACAGGCAAAATTGTGGAAACATGGTGAGAAAATGTTATTGCTATCAGTGGATTTCTTGGCTTTTTTGAAGAAGACCAACAGAGATCAAATAGTTCGAAGCAAGACAATTCATACTCTGAACTAGGGGGGCCTGTGTTAACACTGGATTTTGGTCGACATTGAAAAGATGACAGGTGAACCCAACGAGCAGTGAGAAGAGCATTCGGCAGACGGCCAAGCGGTCGGTCTACCTGTGCGATCGGCTATTTTACAAGGGTTACTCCATTCAGGAAATAGATATGGCAAGAGAAGCCGATCACGAGGATAATCGACCATGACCGTGACAGATTGAACGAGTATTCAAGAAGCCAGAGGGGTCTGATCTCATTGGCCAGGAGTTGGATTTGGTGGCGTTGTGATGTGGCAAGCATGAAAAGAAGGCAAAATATATAAAGCATGCATATCTCGACGTCCACTTCTATATTTAGCATGAATGGATTCACGATGAAGAAAAGGCTAGAAGACGGCGTGCATGTCCAGTGTGCGGAGATGGACGTATAAGGCATTCGGCAAGTATCCATGCGGTCGGCTAGTTTCCAAGGATTCGGCAACTGCTCATGCGGTCGGTTATTCTGAGAAAAGGGAGTTTCCATTGAAATGACGGAAGCGAGAGCCGATCGGGCAACAAAATTGCGACAATTAAGGCAATGATGATTCTGAAAGGAGTTGAAGGCCAAGAATATTGTATTTTCCTTTAATATTTCATAGTCGTGTTCTCTTAGGACTTGTATTGCATCCAGGGTACAAATATAAACCCTTGGCTATTGTAAAAAACGTTCACAACCACATCAATACAAACCGGCCCCGTGCCATATTCGAGTCCTTAGTCGTGTCGTCGAGTTCTTCGAGAGGAATCATCGATCCGTCGACCTCCGTAAGTCCCGGCAACCTTGCTATCATGTCTAGTATCATGCGGTGGATTTAGATATGATGCAAGTAGTCTCGTATGTTAAGCTTAGTATCGTGCGGCGGATTTATGCTTATGACGGGAAGTTTTTGCTTGTGCCTTGTATCGTGCGGCGGATTAAGTCATGAGTAAAAATAGTTATCGGCTCTATCAGATTTGGCAGATCTGATAGATTCATTAAGTTATCATGTGTTATGTGTTTTATTTATTTAATTCTTGTAACACTCTTTTGCCCAATCTAGATTGATCTTTGTTTGGCCTTGTCCCACAAGCTTGCTTGTGCTTTTGCTAATCATATTATCATGATGGCCGAATCAAAGTTCAATCCAGATTGTTACATGTCGCGGGTTCATACATGTTATTTACAATTAGGCTTTGATAAAACTAGGTATCGTGCGGCAGATGCAGGTTTTAGATTAGTTTAATCGTGCTTGCTTGTTTGTTCCTTCTTCATGGACCCCAATTCGGTTGGTTTGCCAATTTTGGTTATGCTTACATGAGTAGCGAGCTTTTATAGATTTGTTCAGATTTATGCATGCTTTTAGCTTGTTATAATTAGATTGTATCATGCGGTGGATTAATCTAATTATAAGAAGTGGTGTAGACTTATAGCAAGTGGTATCACGCGGTGGATTAGCTTTGCTTGAGTTTATGCCTGACGGGTTTATGAAGACTAAACGTGCGGCAGATTAGTTGGATTAGCCTATGCATGTGTTGTTTGAATAGACCTATTTTTGCAAGTTACCTGCTTATAATATCTGTATTTTATTCGAGCATGTCTTTCCTTACATATGCATTCGGCAGTCAATATGTTTTACATACTCTGCTTTCATACTTGCCGAATGATTTTACAAACATGCTCTGACAGACAGCTTCCATAGCTGTGCGCCGTTGTGATTGGCTTTCAAAGCCGTACATATGGAACTGTCTGGTCTCACCCGGCACGTTCCAGAGGTATTCTCACGTTTTTATCCCTTGTTGGTTTTCAGGTCAAACCGACTGGCACGTCTCCGGAATCAACATACTCCGGACACCCGAGTGAAGCCAGCTTTTCGGCTTGCTGTGTGCTTGGCGCGAGGTGTCACGTTTTGCGCCAACACGACTTTAAGAATTTGGATTTTGAGAAGTTTTGTAACTCTTTGGGTTTGGAGCATCAGTTTTCTTCCCCCTACACACCGCCACAAAATGGTGTTGTAGAGAGGAAGAATCGGACCCTTGTAGAGATGGCCAGGACGATGCTCGATGATCATAGGACTCCTAGGCGATATTGGGCCGAGGCTATGAACACTGCATGCTATTTTTTCAATCGCATTTTTCTCCGAGCTTTCTTGAAAAAGACTTCTTATGAGTTGCGTTTTGGAAAACTGCCCAAGGTGAGTTATTTTAGAGTTTTTGGTTGCCACTGTTTTATACTCAAGAAAGGCAACCTGGACAAATTTGAGTCTCGCTCTTCGGACGGGGTATTTTTGGGATATGGCACTCATACTCGTGCATATCGTGTACTTAACCTTGATACTAATCGAGTCTTGGAGACATCCGATGTCACCTTCGACGAGACCATGGTTTGTCCTTCTTCTCGTTTTGAGCGTGCAGGTGATCATGAGGTTGGCGAGCCTCTTCTTGATGATGAGGACGAGGGTGCTGAAGGGATGGATGACCCAGCACCACCTCCACCTGCTGTGCCGCAAAGAGCGGCCTCTACTACCACTCACGGCCCTGATCCTTCTTCTTCGACTACTTGGGGGCCGTGGGATCCGCCACCTCGAGCGGTACCTTTTGTACCCGAGGAGGCGCCACCTGCTGTTGAGGGGGAGATTTCTTCAGCTCGGGAGGTGCCACGACACATCCAGCGCCAACACCCGCCTCAACAGATGATCGACAGCATCGGCGAACGTGTCACTCGGTCAAGGTCACAACAAATCTCTCACTTTGCTCATTCTGCATTTGTTGCTGATTTTGAACCCCGAAATGTTGGACACGCTTTGTCTTATCCTAATTGGGTCAATGCCATGCATGAGGAGCTTGAAAACTTTGAGAGAAATCGGGTTTGGGTTCTTGTTCCTCGTCCTCCAGAGTGTCACCCTATTGGGACAAAGTGGGTTTTCAAAAACAAACAAGGAGAAGATGACCATGTCGTGAGAAACAAGGCCAGACTTGTAGCCCAGGGGTATAGTCAGAAGGAGGGGATAGACTATGAGGAGACTTTTGCTCTTGTAGCTCGTTTGGAGGCAATTAAGATTCTCTTGGCTTTTGCTGCATCCAAAGGGTTTAAACCTTTTCAAATGGATGTCAAGAGTGCCTTCCTAAACGACTACATAGAAGAGGAGGTGTATGTGAAACAATCCCCCGGTTTTGAAAATCCCAAGTTTCCAAAGCATGTCTTTAAACTTCACAAAGCTTTGTATGGTTTGAAACAAGCCCCTAGAGCCTGGTATCATAGGTTGAAAACATTTTTGCTTGCTAAGGGTTTTAAAATGGGATGTGTGGATAAAACGCTTTTTCTCCTCAAGCAAGGCAATGACACTCTCTTGGTCCAGATTTACGTGGATGATATCATTTTCGGTGGTTCTTCTCACGCTTTGGTTGCCAAGTTTGCTGACACTATGAGCAGGGAGTTTGAGATGAGCATGATGGGCGAGTTGACGTTTTTCCTTGGGTTGCAAATCAAGCAATCCCGAGAGGGGACGTTCGTGCACCAGGGTAAGTATACCAAGGATATTCTGAAGAAGTTCGATATGGGTGAGGCCAAGCCTCTTCCAACACCCATGTCGACCACGACGGCCCTGGATGCGGATGTGGACGGAAAAGCTGTGGACCAGAAGGAGTACCGGAGTATGATCGGGTCATTGCTGTACCTGACAGCGACACGCCCGGACATCCAGTTCGCGGTATGTCTTTGCGCGCGATTTCAGTCGTCGCCGCGCACCTCTCACCATCAGGCGGTCAAGCGCATTATGAGGTACTTATGCTTCACTCCAGAATTTGGGATTTGGTATTCTGCTTCCTCCACCCTCTCCCTTTGCGGTTATTCTGATGTCGATTTTGCTGGTTGCCGGATTGAGCGCAAGTCCACTTCTGGGACTTGTAATTATATTGGTTCTTCTCTTGTATCGTGGTCTTCTCGCAAGCCGTCTAGTGTCGCCCAATCTACCACGGAGGCTGAGTATGTTGTTGCGGCTAGCTGTTGTTCCTAGTTGCTTTGGATGATGGCCACTTTGCGTGATTTTGGTCTGAGCTTTTCTCGCGTTCCGTTGCTTTGTGACAGCACGAGTGCTATTAGCGTCGCTAAGAACCCCGTGCTGCATTCTAAGACCAAACGCATTGATGTGCGCTTTCATTTCTTGCGAGACCACTATGAGAAGGGTGATATCGACTTTCGCATGTCGATACTCATCATCAGTTGGCTGATATTTTCACCAAGCCTTTAGACCAATCAACTTTTGCTAGGTTGAGAGGCGAGCTTGGTGTGTGTTTCCCCATTTAGATGGGGGAAACATTTTGGTTATTGTATCATAGACTGACTCTCTTTCCTTCGTTTTGTTTTCGTTTTGGGAAGGTTAGTTTTTGCATTTCATCATGCATCTTTACTTTCAGAGCTTCATTCATATAATCCTTAGAATGTGACTATGCTCTGTATAGTGTATGCTCAGATGCTTTATGATGATGCTTGTAGCTTATGCTCTTTCTAATCACTGATACATGTTGTGAGCTGAGCTATTTCATGAATGGTGAATTTGCTTAATGAACATAAAACTTGAAAATGTTCACCATTGAGATATGCAACTAGCATGTGTAGAATGTGTTGAAATCACTTGTGCTTTTCATATATGCTAGGTTGCTATGTCTCTAGTTCTGAGTCATTCACTTGCTTGGTATGTTCATATTCTATTTTAAATTTGAACCAAGTTAAGTGAATTAGAAAGATCGAGATGGGATTGCTTGTCAGCACATCACAATATCGAGACTGTTTCTCATTGCACTTTGAGTTAAACTTGAGTTGTGTAGTGTATGACCGAAACTGTTGCTTTAAGCTTCTGATTGCTTCTGCATAGGCTTCGCACAGTTGAAACATTAGGCAATGACAAGTCTTCAACCTCTCACAATCACATGCTGAATTTTGAACTTGTGAAATTTAGCCGTTGTAACTCTAATAAAATTTGAATACACAAGTTTATGTTTCATTCTATAGCATGATGATTGAACCTTGCTAGGGGTAGTTCACCTTGTATACTTGTTTAGCACTTGTTTGACTTCCTGTCTATACATGTCTAGTGCTATTTTGATGGTGAATACCTTTTTGGCTGAAATTTGCTCCAAATGTTCAGATTTCGTATTTGGTGATCAGTTTGAGCCTCTGCTAGCATTCTGTGCATATTGTTGAGTCATCGGAACAGCATTTTGTCGAGCATCTTCTCTTTCTATCGACTATATTCTTGAAGCAGCTAACTTGCATTCTGACTCATATGCATTTGGAGGGGAGATTCTTGATAGTGCATTTTCAACTAAGGGGGAAAAATTCTCTCAAATCATAAGATCAACTAAGGGGGAGATTTCCTAGTTGTGTGCACTATTGGAGGGGGAGTTTGAGCTGGCTCGGATCTTTCAGATTTTGAATTTTCCAATTGGATTCGGAGCATTTTTGGTAGCTAGTTGTGTTGAGCCTTTGCCTCTTTCTTGAGGGACTAGAACCTTTGCTTCATGCTTTTTCAGTTGGTATCAAGCTTTCACGCTAGCGGTGTTGAGCCCGTTTTGCCTCTTCTTGAGGGCTAGTTTTATTCTGCTTGAATTTCAATTGGTATTCCAATTGGTGTCGAGCTTTCTCGCTAGTGGTGTTGAGCCTGTTCTACCTCTTCTTGAGGACTAGCTTTGCTTTGCTTGGTTGCGTCGAGCCGTTGCCCATGTCTTTGGGGACCAAGTTGTCTTGCTCTTTCTACTTGACCTTCTTCGGCTTTGATATGCTTTTGGGTCATTTGGTCGAGTCCCTTCTCCTTCTTCTTCCTTCTTCTATTTTATTATGATTTGTGTTGGTAGTTGACAATGCACTCATCAAGGGGGAGATTGCGGATACGTGGGTGTATGCCGAGTCTCGAGTGATGAGTGATTGTCAACTAGGATAATACGCATGTTCTTTGGCTTGTGTTGTGCAGGTGTCGAGCACAGATACAGTGATCGAAGGCAAGGTGAAGGTCAAGTAGAGACGTGTCGTGCCGATGGACCGAGAGTGGCGAAGGGCGGAGGTGAGGCTTGGACTGAGGGACCGGTGGCCGGAGGATCAGCTGTGGTGGCTGACAGCCTGGGACAGCGACGAGCGAAGACTTGCGGACACGGTGTTGCTTGGGTCGAGAACCTAGGGACACGTGTCGGTGGACGGGGTGCACGGGCGGTGCATCCCCTCTACGGCTCGGTTTGGTGGTTGAGCCACAGAAAAACCACCGAGTGGACGGTTTCCAGGTTTGGGCCTCAAAATCTAGGCACTGATGGTTTCCAAGTTTGGGCCACAAAACTCGGGCTGTGGACAGTTTCCAGGTTTGGGCCTCAAAACCTGGGCGCTGCGGGTTTCTGAGTTTGGGCCACAAAACTCAGGCGATGGACGGCTGGTTTCCCGGTTTGGGCCTCAAAACTGGGGGTTGATCGTGAAGGCTGGTTTCCCGGTTTGGGCCTCAAAACCGTGGGCAAAGTACGGGAAAAGGACAAGCAAAGCGGTGGCGGCACGTGGCGGCGATCGGTGAGGTTGCGTCGAGGCAACGCTACCAGTTGTGCGGGCGTGGCCGTCGGATCACCTTCATCTTCGAGTTGGTCCAGGATAGCCTTAGGGTTTGGCTGGTTCGCTCTGTAAATAACTAGGGGTAGAGTGGGAATTAGAATTAGGATAAGTAGAGGGAGACACCCACCTCCTATTCTATCTCAGTCATTTGCTCTTTGCCTTCTAGGTTTTCCTGCTCTCCCAATCCCCTGCTGTAGCAACTGAGATCCGCAGAGAACCATACCTCTGTGTACTGGAGATTTTGATGAAGTGAGACCGTAATCTCACTGTTGTACCGTGTGGTAGGCACACGGTTGCAGAACGATGTGTTGATTCGCGTTTTGTTCGTGTTCTTCGCGTTCTTCATTTCTCTGCGATTTTCCCATCACTCGATCTCCCTCTCTACTGCGTCTTTTCGAAATCTGTTTGAATCAACTTGTTCTTTATAGTGAGGAGATCGTTTCCACCGAAGGAATTCATCTAACTCCTGAGGAACAAGTAGATCGGGTTGATTTCGTTTTCATGGCGCTTTTTCGGTTCATACACCTTCCCCTTCGATTTCCCGTTGATTGAGTTGATTTGAGCGGATGATTTCTTGGGGATAGTCTCCTAACTACATCGTGATCATTCTCTCCAAGTTTGGGATCAAGGGATTTTGATTTGGATCGAATTTGGGAAGATTTTGGAGAAGGGCGTTTAAAATCGCCCTCCCTGAGTGATCGCGGACAGTTCGCCACTCAGGGCGCGGACAGTCTGCGCGTTGGGCTCCGACCGAGCAGTGGTCGCGTGGCTCGGCTGTGTTGACTCGGATTGACCGGTGGACAGTCCGCAGTAGGATTCCGCGGACAGTCTGGGAGTCGAGCAGGAGTATTCAGCAGACTTGCTATTTTTGGAATTTGGTCGGCGAACAGTCCGCCACCTGAGCCCGGACAGTCCGCCGTTGGGCAGACAGTCCACGGTCTGAACCCCGGACAGTCCGCGAGTTGGCTGAGTGTTGAGTTTTGGTGCGTTTGCTCTCCCATCTTCTTCGCTAGGTTTCCGGACTTCTCGTTTGGCCCTCGAGTTGATCAAGGAACCTCTCTAGGTATCTTTGCTACTTGTTAGCATTGGTATTTGGGGATTTCTCGACATAGTCTTCCATCTATGTTCGGGACTTGGTTTTTTGGGGTCGAACTTATACCGATGCTTTTGGTGTTTGGCTTGCTATCACTTTGTGGTGCCTCGCTGTGATCCTAGGGATCATCCACCCTCTTCCAAGGGTCGTGGGCATCACGGTTTCGGTCGAAGCTTTTGGGGGTTGATTTGTGGGACAAAGGACAAAGTTTCGAGAGAAATTTTTGAGCTCCCATTCACCCCCCCCCCCCCTCTGGTCGCCTTGCTGTTGCATTCTCGGTCCTTCAATAAAGACATGGGGGACATACTTTTGTAATATTTATACTCCCTCCATATGGAAATAGAAGTCATTTTAAAAAGGTTTGAGTCAAACATTGGGAATATAAATCATGAATAACTTTTAAATTGTTAAGTTTAGAGATGTAAAAATCATATAAATAAATTTGTCTTGAATAGTACTTTCATAAATATATACATATACCACTTTACAACAAATATTTTCAAAGAAACAAGTGGTCAAAGTTATGCTTTGGAGATCGTGTCACTGTCCAAAACGACTTCAATTTCCATATATGGAGGGAGTACTTTTTTATTGTAACCTTAACATTTGTAATATGAATGTTAGATGGATTTGTGATGTATGTGAGCCTGGTAACCATAGGAAGCGTACCACACAAATAATAAAATAAATTAGTAAATAACAATATTAGAAAACTATATCTCTGCCAATTCACCACACAAGCTGACAGTGATTATATGTATGCCATTGTTGGCTTGGGTTTGTAAGTGCATCTAGCCCTTAGTAGGTTTTGGTGAATTGAATGACAACTCAATTAAAGGTCTAACGAGTTTGCTAAGTGTATCTAGGGTTCAACGAGAAAAACAAACTTGATGGTATTCCATATAGTGTTGAAATGATGACCAAAATTATGTATTGCTGTGTTAGAAGATTATTGAAACAATCTAGTTCAAGCAAAAGACAACAATGCTTGCTATCAATGAAATGATCGACTTCTATGTTGTGGGATATCATAGCATCATGAGAAAGCAAGCATATTTGGATAATGACAAATAAGACATGAGTTAATGATATCGGATTGGTCTTAATAATGGGTTGCTTTTCATGAATGAGAAGAGGTTGATAGTGATCTATAGCCATGATCAAGGTTGAAGATTGAATTAAGAATGCATAATTGAGGAAATATCAAGCAAAGGTCAAATGACAAAGGACACAACACAACTCATACTAAATATAAGTTAGTCTCTACATTGGTTTGCTTGTATGGATAAAGATTTGGGAAATCACTTTGCGTTGTTTTGATCAAGCTAGAAGTATGAAGATAAATATTGAAGTATTAAAGGTGTTAAGCCAAAATGAAGAGGATTTAACGAACTGTGAATTGGGTTGACCATATTGATGTGGAGTCACATATACCAAAGCTTGACTGATCTCAACATTCATATCTAGAAGATATTCAAGCAAAGATCACAATATTAAAGAAATTGTTTTTCAATGGATGCTTAATATGATATAACTTGAGTATGGCTTGATAGAGTGAAGATAGCAAGAAAATGGCTTTGAGGGACTACGCGAAGGTGAAGGTCAAGCAATGGCTTGGAGACAGAGGTACTGTGGGGATATTACCTCCGTATAACCCCATGGACCTACTTGGGCCCTTCGTCAAGGATTGCCCAGCTCAAAGGCCCTGCGGCACGGGACCAGGTTGTCGCGTTCGCCAGGGACTCTCACGAAGCCTTGTGTACCAAGGAAGATCCTAGAGATAGATCTGGATTCCTTACCTAAAGGAACCGATTGTAATCTGTTAGGACTCGGAAACTGTAACCCTGGTCCCCAACTGTATAAGGCGAGTAGGGACCTCCTCCAATCACACGCCATATTCCAATCTCACAAGATAATACAGCCACCAAAACACAGGATGTAGGGTATTATGATGACTTGTCGGCCTGAACCTGTCTAAATCACTATGTCTCGTCCCAATGTTTACGCTTGACTAGTCGTCTCACGCACCTCTTCAAAATAACCTACTACCTTGGGCATACCCCCTCGGTAGACTGCTGACCATTTTTCATCGACAGTTGGCGCGCCAGGTAGGGGATGCGTCCTACGACACCACGGTTCACCAAGCGGTCATCTTCCCTGACTCCATGATCCTTCACGAGCCCGACACCACCTTCTAGATCGGAACTATGATCTGGACCAGCGGCGGCGCCGTCCTCGCTCCAGAGATCTTGGAACCCGCACAGCTTCCTGCGCTCGACGCCTCGCCATCGACCCTTCGCACCATCGCACCGGTGCCCCGTGCGCCAAGATCCGTCCGCTACGATGACCTGGTCGAGGCCATCGACCAGGCCAAACAGGAGGATCGCCGACTGCATCAACGTCATTGAGGCGGCTCGTCTGCAGCTCTCCGACCATCCTCATCGCCAGCAGCATCGCCATACACCGTTGGGAGTGCCCAGCGCGCGACCCGCCCGCCGCCCAAGATTGGATCTACTTTTGGCTCCTCGCTCTGCTCCACGCTTCGCCAACCACACTTCATCATCTGTCTCCTTGCCCTACGGGTTGTGTGGTGCGGCGTCCACCTTCCAGCGACAGGCATTGCGGCAACTCTCCGACCACGCATCTCTAGCTTCGATCGTCAGTATGGTGGCTCTACACAAGATCTCCGGCGACACAGTCTCGGCGACCTCCGTGTTTGCATCTACTTCGTCTGCCAAGTCCATCTCCACGTAGATGACCATCATCTCCAACGAGTCATCCACTGACTTTCCGTCGTGCTACGGCAGTGTCATCTTTAATGTCTTCACCGATAGCGCCCCACAGGCGAATGAGACGGATGTCGATCGCGCCGCCCGAGAACAGAGCAACGCCAATCGCCAATGTCATGATGAGGTGCGTCGTGATCGGGAGCGCCAGGGCGACCACAATCTCCAGGAGGAATCGATATGGTCGGCGACCACCAGGTGTATACGACTCCGAGCAACAACCTGGTCGTCGTCGCCAATGAGTTATCAAAGATGGTCATCATTCCAGAGCTCGAGAAGATCATTGCCCACGTCAAGGCCGGCGTCGTGCAGTGCAATGAAAAGGGGTACAGAGCCGGTCCCTCCAACTCTTCGCACAGCAGGACCCGGCCACCGAGCCCTCGCCGCTTGAATAGGCAGCCGACATTGTCTCATCGCGTTCAGGAGGTCACCCAAGGATGTCGCGACGCCCATGGAGCCCCGGCTCCTGACGCCAATGCAGCTCCATCCTCGACAGGGCCTTGCCCCTTCTCCGCACATCTTCGGGTCGTCGACTGGCCCTAGGGCTTCAAGGTCACCTCGTTGGATAAGTACGATGGCAAATCCAACCCTGAGCAGTGGCCAACCACGTATGAGATCGCCATCCAAGCTGCCGGGGAAGGACCAGATCTGATGGCCAAGTACCTCCCAGTGATGTTATCTTCCTCGGCAAATAGCTAGCTCCACAATCTCGTTGAAAGCTCCATTGACACATGGGATCAGCTCAAGGAGGTCTTCATCAAGACTTACAATGCTACCTGCGCTACAACCTCACCGGCGTTCGCCCGGACCATGACAAAAGCCTCCGCAGCTACATTCGCTGCTTCTCCAACAAGCGGTTGTCGATATCAGAAATCACTGATGCCGAGGCAATCTCCATCATCTCCAATGACCTGCAACATAGGGAGCTCCGTGACAAGATCATCCACAAGAAGGTGACTATGGTTATCGAGCTGATGAAGATGGACAAGCCGATGATGCCCACCGACACCAAGATCATCGGTGCCGCCGTTTGTGTTTGCCGGAGTGACCCCGCGATGACGGATGCTGCAGCGATCCACGCGATGAAGGACGCGACCACCGCTCCAGCAATCGTGACCGTGAATGCCGCGACGACCAGGACTGCCGCCATGATCGCCCTGGGTCCTCTCGCCAGAGGCTGGACTACCGCCTCTGTGACAACCGCTACATCATCGCTGCGAGCTCTCGTCTGAAGCGCTCCTACAACAACGACTACGAGAAGCTCCTTGATGACCCTTGTCCTCTCCACAAGAACTCCAAGCACTCCATGCATGAGTGCGATATCCTCACATGAGCCATACAGGGGAAGAACGATGACAAGCGGAAACACGACGACAATGACATGGGCAAAGGACACAGAGCCTCAAGAGCCTACCTTCAGGCCCCCGCGAGGACACTCTCCATCTTTGGAGGCAACGTTGTCATCGAGAGTGAGAAAAAGCACTGCCTGGTTCGCCGAAACATCGCCTCTGTTTGCGCTCTCTAGGATGACCCCACCAATGTTCGCTACCTCAACTGGTCGGAGCGCCCCATCACCTTCTCCAGGGAGGACTAGTGGTCGGGCGACAAGTACCCTGAGCGCTTCCCCCTCGTCATCGACCCGGTGATCTCCAACTGCCACTATTACAAGGTGCTCGGCGACGGAGGCAGCGCCCTCAACATCATCTTCGCCTCGGCTTTCCGCAAGCTCGGCTACTCCAAGAAGTACCTCTACCTGACGAACTTCCCATTCTGAGGCATCATCTCGGGCAAGCCCTCCATGCCTCTCGGCCAGATCACGCTCCCGGTGCAGTTCGGCACGCCCAACCACTTTCGTGAGGAGTACATCAACTTCATCATTGTTGACTTCGACACCACCTACCACGCCATCCTTGGTCACCGAACACTCTCCAAGCTCATGGCGGTACCGCATTACGCCTATCTGGTGCTCGAGATCCCGACAAAGAAGGGCGTCCTTAGCCTCCGGGCCAATCTCCAGATCACCTACGAGTGCGAGCAGCAGACGGTCAACGCTGCAGAGTCATTGGAGCACATCCAGGGCGCACAGACGTGCCACGTCGATGCCTCTAGGGTTCGCCCCGAAGGTCTAGAGATCCCCGAGCTCTCCGACCAGCGTGCCTCCAAGAAGTCAAAGGTGACGAAGGCGGTGGGCCTAGTCGATGGTGCTCTAGAGAAGACTGCCATCATCGATGCCAACCTCGACCTCAAATAGGAAAGCATGCTCATCAGCTTCCTATGGGACAACATCAACATGTTTGCTTGGAAACTAGCTGACATGCCCGGAGTCCCCCGGAAGTTCGTCGAGCACTCCTTGAACATCTCCGCGACCACCAAGATGGGCTGCCAGAAGCTTCGTCGATTCACGCCAAACAGGATGGAGGCCATTAGGGTAGAAACCACTAAGCTCCTCGCAGCCGGCTTATTAAAGAGGTGTATCATCTCGATTGGTTAGCCAATCTGGTGCTTGTACTTAACAAGACTAAAGAATGGAGCATGTGTGTTGACTACACCAACCTCAACAAACACTGCCCTAAAGACCCCTTCCACCTTCCTCGCATTGACGAGGTCATCGACTCCACCGCCGATGCGAGATCCTCTCCTTCCTCGATTGCTACTTCGGCTATCATCAGATCACCCTCAAGATGGAGGACCAGATCAACTTGGCGTTCATCACGCCCTTCGGCGCCTACTGCTACACCACCATGTCCTTTGGACTCAAGAATGCCAGAGCTATGTACCAGCGCGCCATTCAGGATTACCTCAAGGACCTCATCCCGGAGAAGGTGGAAGCCTACGTCGATGACATGGTTGTCAAGACCCGCTCCTCCGACATGCTCATCGCCGACCTCGAGGCAACCTTTAAGGCCCTCAACAGGTTCAAGTGGAAGCTCAACCCCAACAAGTGCATCTTCAGCGTACCATTGGGTAACTTGCTCGGCAACATCGTCAGCCGCAACGGCATAAGGGCGAACCCCGACAAGACCGACGTTGTTCTCCGCATGAAGCCTCCCTCCAATGTGAAGGATATTCAAAAGCTCACCGAGTGCATGGCTTCTGTGGGGATATTACACCTGTATACCCCCATGGCACGACTTGGGATCTCCTGTAGATACCGCCCAACCAGGAGGCCTTGCGGCCCGCGACCAGGCCGTCGCGGCCGCCATGGACTCTCCTGATGACTTGCTCGACAAGGAAGATCCGAATAGATAGACCCAGATTCCTCGCCAAAAGGAACCAATTGTAATTTGTTAGGATTCGGCAAGTTGTAACCCTGCTCCCCAGCTATATAAGGCGAGCAGGGATCCCCTCCAAACTCACGCCATATTCCAATCCATCAATACAAACCAGCCACCAGAACACAGGACGTAGGGTATTACGGTGACTTGTCGGTCCGAACCTGTCTAAATCGTCGTCTTACGTCCCTGTGTCTATGCTTTGCAGATGTCTCGCACGCCTCCACCGCTCAATCTACTACCTTGGGCATACCCCTCGGTAAACTATCGACCATATTTCGTCGACAGTTGGCGCGCCAGGTAGGGGGTGTGTGCTACGACACCATGCTCTGCCAAGCGGTCACTTTCCCTCGCTCCATGGTCCTTCTGCTGGCACCACTTTTCAGATCGGATCTATGATCTGGACCGTGGGTGACCACGCTCCTACTCCGGAAATCGTGGAATCTGCGCAGCTTCCTGCGTCGGATGCTCCGTCGTCCACCCGCTGCGTCACCAAGCCGACACGCCGCCCGCCAAGAATCGTCCCTTGCGACGACCTGATCGAAGCCATTGACCGAGCCAACCAAGGTATCGCAGAGTGCATCGACGCCATCGAGGTAGCTCGTATACAGCTTTCCGACCAATCTTCCCTTGAGCAATTTTCAGGTACACCATTGGGAGTTTCCAGCGCTCGTCCCACCCACCGCTCCAGATCGGATCGGCATCCGACTCGTCGCCGCAATTCGCCTCCAACGTCCATGCGCTTCGGGCTCCGCGATGTGGCTCCTACATATCAGCATCAGGCGCTGCGACAACTCTCCGACCAGCTCCAGTCTTTTGGCTCCAACCAGATGGCTCCGATCAGCAAGCGCGACTGAATGACTCCATCTCCACTCGTTGGCATGGTGACTCTCAAAGAGATCTCTGGCGACACTGTCTCGGAGACTTCAGCGAAAAGAGATCTCCTTAAGTCGCTTCATCTCTAGGCTCGGTGAAAAGGAACTCCCTTTCTTCAAGCTCTTCAAGACGGGCGAAAAGTTCATATGGGACGACGAAGCTAATTGCGCCTTCTCCTACCTGAAGAAATACTTGACCCCACCTCATGTGCTCGCCGAACCTATGGAGAAGGAGCCATTGCTGCTCAACATCGCTGCCACGAATCGGGTCGTCAGCTCTGTCATCGTCATCGACCACGAGGAGGTCGGACACACCTACCCAATCCAGTGACTATGCTACTTCGCTAGCAATGTGTTGAACGACTCTAAGGATCGGTATCCCTAAGTCTAGAAGCTATTGTACACCATCCTCATCACCGCCTGAAAGCTCCGCCACTACTTCTAGAGCTCCGAAGGGTGACTATCGTCACTGAGTTCCCCCTCGGGGATATTCTCCGCAACAAGGATGCCACCGGCCGCATCATTAAGTGCCAATCGAGCTTGGCTCGTACGACATTGTGTTCTAGGGTCGCCAAACCATAAAATCGCAAGCTCTCGTCGATTTCATCATCGAGTGGACGGACATCCAGACTCCAGTGCCGGTGGAGGCACCCGAGCACTGGGTTCTCTTCTTCGACGGCTCCTTGACCATCCACGGCACGGTCGCTGGTCTCCTATTCAAGTCTCCATCTGGCGAAAAGCTCTGATACGTCCTCTGGCTACTGTTCCTAGCATGAAACAACACCGCCGAGTATGAAGCTGTTGTCCATGGACTTCGCATCGCCTCTGAGCTCGGCATCAAGCGCCTCATGGTCTACGGTGACTTTGCCTTGGTCATCAACCAACTCAACAAGGACTGGAGCCGCTCCAACGACAAGATGAGTGCGTACTGCGCGGCCATCCGGAAGCTTGAGGACAGGTTCTTCGGTGTCGAGTACCCACCACGTCCTCCATGATCAAAATCAAACAGCTGATGAGCTATCAAAGTTGGCGTCATCACGGTCTCCGGTTACGGTTGGAGTATTCGTCCACGACCTGCTTGAGCCCTCCATCGCCGACTCCCAAAGCTCCGCCGCTCCGATGGATGTCGATCTGCCGGCCCCGCCAGCCAATAAACTGGTCGGAGTTGTCCCAGCATCTTCTCCGGACTGGTGTGAAGACTTCATCAAGTACCTCTCCGAGAACCTTGTCCCAACTGACAAGGCTGAGGCTGAGCGCCTCGTTCACCGTGCCAACAACTACATGCTCGCCGAGGTATTAATCGAGCTATGAGGAGTCATGTTGTGTTGAGGATCAAATTATTTATGAAAGTGACTTGAAGCCATGGACTAAACACACATGTGTTGGAAAGTTTCAAGTCACAAGCTTAAGGTGTGTTTGCTCTAAGAGATTAAATAGGTAAGTATGAAAAATATATAACTAATGAAAAATCTAGTGATACTTAATTGGTATGATAAACACTAGCACATAAAATGTTTTCAGAGACGCCACCCATTTTTAACAGAGGCGGTTCAAATAGCACACCACCTCTAACCATTTTGTTGGGCACTGCAACTTATCAACCGCTTCTGAAAAAAGATCTTTAGAGGCAGTTCAATTAAGAAACCCGCCTCTGAAAATAGTCTCATTTTCAGGGGCAATTTCCTTAAGTGAATCGCCTCTAAAGATCGTTTTTAGGTGCGATCGTCCTTGGTAAACTGACACTGAAGAGCCTTCTTTTCAAAAATGGTTTCTTAAGAGATCTGTCCTAGTAAATGAGTTATCAGAGGTGGTTCCTTTAGTCAACCGCCCTAGAAATAAACATGCTCCAAGACCCTTTCTTATTCCTCGCGACAAAAGCAACTAACACTGTTGTTCATTCAGCTCACTTGAAGGCAAGAAATAGCAAGAATAGAGGGGACGGGGAGGATTTGCCCTTTCAACCTTCAAACGAGTTGGGATTATGAGGTGAGCTTCTGTAACCGTAAACCCTTTTCAATTTTTGCATAAACATTTATTTGACTTTATGCAGCACACCGAGATCTATAGAAAAGACATGGTATGGATGTCGTTTTTTATATATATAGAAGGAATTTGGGCACTAATTTTTGTTTAGCTTCATATATATATATATATATATAATTGATACCTTTTCTAATATTTGTATAAAGAATTTACATTAAATGCTTCATCATATATGTAAATGATATGTTTTCTCATAGATATTTTTATCTTTTCTTTATATATATATATAGGGTAAATATGGACCAGTCATGGATGTACACAAAACGAAGATTCAAAGCTTCCTACATACAAGATGTGAATGGTTTCATTGAAGCCGCTAAAAAACATGCAAGTCAGGCACACAATCGGTGGCAGCCCTGTCTCCTTCCGGATTTCATCCACCATGGTCCCCGATGAAGAGGGCGTCGTCTGCCAAGCCATGGGGGTGTGAAGTGCGAAGGGTAAGGGAGAGCGGCAGCCGCCGGTGAAGACGGGGGGTTGAGAAGGAGACGGGTGAGCAACGGGGAGGACTGACTGAGCTGAGTCGTGGCTTGGCCGTAAGGAAAGAGAAGCAAACATGGGCCCCACGTAAACTTACGAAAAACGGACGAGGGACTGTCCGCCAGTTGAATTTGTGAACGCGCTGAACAAATAGCCGCTCGACGGATTGTCCAGCTGCTGTGGATGGCTGCAGATCGGCAGCTGCTCTTCAGAGGCAGTTTCTTATGTAAGTCGCCGCTGAAGATGATCTTCAGAGGCGGTTTCTTATGTCATTTGCCTCTGAAAATGATATTCAGAGGCGGTCTTAAGTCCGGGCGGGATCAAAAAATTTGCTAAGTCCTAGCGTGCTCTTTCGAAAATTGCAGCGAAACGCTACCAAAAATTTTCACTGCCCCAACGCCCCGCAGCCCCGACTCCGTCGCCGGAATTCCCCGTGGCGGTCTCCGCAACCGGAAGCTCTGCGCCTCCACGTCATCGTCGGCGAGCGGCCCCGGCTGCCATCCTGGCAGCCGTCCCAGCCGACCCGTTGTGCTCAACCGGAAACCCCTGCTATAGGGCCTCCACGGCGCTGCGCCTCGGCGTCCTCGTTGGCAACTTCGCCCCAACAGCCATCTCGGCCATCGCCTGTGTCCGTCTTCTTCATTTCTGGCGACCTCCACAACGCTGCGCCTCGGCGTCCTTGTCGGCGACTTCGTCTCCAGCCGCCATCCCGGCCGTCGTTGGTGTCCGTCTTCTTGCTCTCCGGCGATTTGGCACTGCACGAGCCTCTAATGCATCTTGCCCTAGTGCTTTCGTCCTCTTCTTGTTCGTTGGCATTCATCTGTAGCCAACCGTTCTACAAAGTAGTTCTTTTTTATCTTTTAATTATTAGTTATAGGAGATAGAGTTAGATTATTGACTAAGACAATGTAGGGAAATATTGATTTCTGTTTGCATGAGTAGGGGATAAATGATACACAAAACCTATAAAGCTATACTTTTAGTTAGTATTAAACTTGCTTTCTTTTCATGCAAACAAACTTTATTTATCATGTGAAGCCTTGTGTTAGTTTTGGTATAGTAAATGAAAGCATGTTTATTTAAATTGTAATCTATGCAAGATTCTATTTTCAAATAACATAGTTTCTATGTATAGATGTTTTTATAATGAGTAAAATACACCAGCGGTCCCTAAAGTTATCAGCAGGTGTCATATAGGTCCCAAACTTCTAAAAACACTAGCGGACCTTTTTGATTGCTCAATATCACATTGGAAAAATGTGTCCGCTGATAATAGGAAAGACTTATGGACTAAGCTGGAAAAGGCATTTATTCTCCCTCCTGATTCGGCGGAGCTTGTCAAGAAGTTCGCAATGAAACAAGCGGTGAAAAGTTTCCGACGTTGGCGGTTGGAACTAAATACCCCTTACCGGTTGAAGGGTATCTTGTCGTTCGAGGAGTTAATAGAAGAGCACACCTGAGGTCGTTGCCTTGAGTGAAATGAACAGTGAGCTGGCAAAAAAGAACATACACCCTCATCGTCTCGGCTCGCAAGGCTATGGCCCGAATGTTGAACAGTGGAGGAAAGATCTTGAGGATGCCAAGGCAGCTGGTGTTCCATATAAATATAAGAACTTAGATGAACATGCAATGTTCTGGGTTAGAGCAAGGGAAGTCAAGGACAAAGAAACTAGGGAACTAGTATTCTGGGTTAGAGCAAGGGAAGTCAAGGACAAAGAAACTAGGGAACTAGTAATCACAGATGAGCGTACTCTAGGAGCTGCGGAGTCCATAAAGGCCCTAGCTTAGAAGAAAGTGCAAGGTGAATTTACACCTAGACGAGAGGCGGACGAGCTTACTGTGGCCCTAGGCAACAAGGAACATCCTGGCCATGCGCGGGGCATTTCCTCCAAGTTTGGACTTAAGCATGGTTTTCGACAAGAGTCGGGTATGTATAAAACAAGACAATGCTACAAGGATGACCTTCTTGAAACCCTTTTCAAGAAGGCCGACGAATATATTGATGAAAAGCTTAAGCGGATCCAAGCTTCACAAGATCTGTGTACCGTGGAGTCAGCCCCTGTAGTCCCTAGTAGTGTTGCATCAACCACACTCGAGACTTTTTCTGTGGACGCCATTGATAGTCCAATACCATGTGCTCTGCACATTCCATACAACAGGAAGGGGAAGACCATATGAAGGACCGAGAATGCAATAGCAAGGCGACCAGAGGGGGGTGAATGGGAGCTCAAAAAATTTCTCTCAAAACTTTAGCCTTTGTCCCACAAATCAACCCCCAACAGCTTCGATTGAAACCGTGATGCTCACGACCCTTGGAAGAGGATGGATGATCCTTAGGATCACAGTGGAGCACCACAAAGCGATAGCAAACCAAACGGCAAAAACACTGGAACAAGTTCAACCCCTAAAAAACAAGTACCGAACGTAGATGGAAGACTACGTCGAGAAATCCCCTAATACCAATGCTAACAAGTAGCAAAGATACCTAGAGAGGTTCCTTGATCAACTCTAGGGCCAAACGAGAAGTCCAGAAACCAAGCGAAGAAGCCGGGAGAGCAAACAAACTAAACTGGAGGCTTCAGCCAAATCCCGAACTGTCCGGCCCTGAGGTCCCGGACTGTCCGCGGCTACTGCGGACTGTCCGCCAGCCGATCCCGGACTGTCCGCCGGCTAAAAATGCAAACCAGCACAGTTGCTGCAAGTCCCCTGGACATTCTCGGACTGTCCGTGAACTCCAACGGCGGACTGTCCGCGGTAAAAAAGAACTCGTCCAACAGCGCGGAGTCAGGTCACTGGTCTGACCCACCCCGACGCGCGGACTGTCCGCGGGAGGAACGGCGGACTGTCCGCGACCTCCCAGCGAGGGCGATTTCAGTCGCCCCTCACACAACTCTTCACAAATTCGAATCAAAACTCAATCCCACGTTCCCAAACTTGGAGAGGATGATCACGAGGTAGTTAGGAGACTATCCCCAAGAAATCATCCGCTCAAATCAAAGCAATCACAGGGAAATCGAAAGGGGAGGAGTATAAACAAAAAAGCGCCACGAAAACGAAATCAACCCGATCTACTTGTTCGTGAGGAGTTAGATGAATTCCTTTGGTGGAAATGATCTCCTCACCATAAAGAACAAGTTGATTCAAACGGATTTCGCAAAGACGCAATAAAGAGGGAGATCGAGTGACGGGAAAATCACGGAGATACGAAGAACGCGAAGAACACGAACAAAACGCGAATCAAGTCATCGATCTGCAACCGTGTGGCTACCACACGCTACAACAGTGAGATTACGGTCTCACTTCCTCAAAATCTCCAGTACACAGAGGTATGGTTCTCTGTGGATCTCAGTTGCTACAGCAGGGGATTGGGAGAGCAGGAAAACCTAGAAGGCAAAGAGCAAATGGCTGAGATAGAATGGGAGGAGGGTGTCTCCCTCTACTTATCCTAATTCTAATTCCTACTCTACCCCTCTCTAATTACAGAGTGAACCAGCTAAACCCTAGGGTTATTCTGGACCAACTCGTGGTAAGTGGTGATCTGACGGCCACGCCCGCACAACTGGTAGCGTTGCCTCGACGCAACCTCACCGATTGCCGCCACGTGCCGCCACCGCTCCGCTCGTCCTTTACCTGGTCTTCGCCCCCGGTTTTGTGGCCCAAACCGGGAAACCAGCCTTCACGACCAACCCCCGGTTTTGAGGCCCAAACCGGGAAACCAGCCGTCCATCGCCTGAGTTTTGTGGCCCAAACTCAGCAAACCCGCAGCACCCAGGTTTTGAGGCCCAAACCTGAAAACCGTCCTCAGCCCGAGTTTTGTGGCCCAAACTCGGAAACCATCCGTGGCCAGGTTTTGAGGCCCAAACCTGGAAACCGTCCACTCGGTGGTTTTTCTATGGCTCAACCACCAAACCGAGCCGTAGATGGCATGCACCGCCCGTGCACCCCGTCCACCGACACGTGTCCCCAAGTCCTCGACCCAGGCAACACCATGCCCGCAAGTCTTCGCTCGTCGTTGTCCCAGGCTGTCAGCCACCACAGCTGATCCTCGGGCCACCGGTCCCTCAGTCCAAGCCTCACGTCCGCCCTTCGCCACTCTCGGTCCATCGGCACGGCACGTCTCTACTTGACCTTCACCTTCCCTTTGATCACTGTATCCATGCTCGACACCTGCACAACACAAGCCAAAGAACATGTGCATTATCCCAGTTGACAATCACTCATCACTCAGAGACTCGGTATACACCCATGTATCCGCACCATACAGGTTGCCACTGGAACTGCTTATCCAGGGCGCACTATGTACAATAGTGTACTTCCGGAAGATTATGTGAAGGTTGAAGAATCTCGGTTTCTCCGCATCATCTCGGCTTTGAAGTTGACATCCCTTCTCTTGATGGCGGGACACTCTTGGGCGAGCTTGTGGGCTATTTCATTGCTTGGCAACGACGAGATATTGTGTTGTTAACACCCCCGTCGGTTGCACCTTCTACTTCTTCTCAGCAGCAACTGGCCCAGGAAGATGTATTACAAGAGGATATGTTCGCAATGGTCGATAAATGTCACCCGTCGTCACCGACATATGAGCAGCAACATATGGAATCATTCTTGGACCAAACAGACTTGCTAACAAACTCGGGTGTCAACTTCTCCTATGGAGAATTGATGTTGGAAAATTTCATAGCCGGAAGGGATTTACATCAGGAAGGACAAACTACTGCGCCATCATCGCCGCCTCATCATGAATCGCCTCAAAAGCCATCACCATCGAATCAACAAACGGCTTCGCTGCCACCGCAGCCGCAAACGGCCTTACCAACACTGCCCCAACAAATGGCCTCACTGCCACTGCAGCCACAAAGATATTCACAGCCACCTCAACCACAAAGGGCTTCACTGCCATTGTCACCGCAGCCACAAAGCGCTTCACCGCCACCTCAGCAACAAAGGGTTTCACCGCCACCGCCACCGCAACCTCACCCACAAATATTTATACCACCACCTCCACTGCCTTCGGAGCAACAACGATCGTTTCCTAAGATGGTGAGAGGACTTGACAAGTGTAGCAACATCTGGGGACTTGCCGTATCTGTGATGTTTCGTTCTCTTGGAAAAAATAACACCAATGTAGCTTGTGCAAGTAAGGGCAAGGAGTATCGTTCGTCTGCTCCAAATGCCAAGGCCAAGGAAGGAGGTGGCACTATTTATGGTGGCCAACACCGTATGTCTAAAACCCTGATTAGTGTTGACTTCATCAAAGAGATGATGGATCACGACAATATTGAGTGTCCTTTTGATTATGTGCCAGGAAAGAAATTCCTACCTAATTTTGTCCTGGAAAACAACAAGAGATTGTCAAACCTAAGAGCCTTCCAGAAGTGGTACTTGCTTGCGGTGAAACTAGGGTTATATTCAGTGTCGGTGAGTTACCCAGCTCAAGACATATTTGCCACCATAGAAAAAACTTAAAAACTGAGCATACTTTCAAGGACATGTAATTTTTATTTCGCCAGAAGACACTTGAAATGAGTCAGATTACCTTGTGGTGCATGTAAGTATTGTTTCCCTAAACTAGTCATACAATTGGTTATTATGTGCTAACCGGACTTTAATTTTGATCACCAATGTAGGAAAGTGTGGATGGATGCTCGAAACTTGGCCGTGAAGAACGCGTACCTTGACCCAAATCTCATTTGCGAGTCAAGACATGTTGGACCTTTATTTTGGGAAAATAATCATCCAACTTTCATAGGTGCCAAGGGCAAGGCTAAAGAAAAAATTAGGGTGGCTGCACACAAAAACGCAAAGGAGTCAACTGTTATGTATATTGCGATGGCGTTCCTGGCTTTTAAGGAATTCCAATATATATATATGCCCCGTACCATTCTAAGTAAGATCCATTACTATCTTAATTGTTTCCTTTACATTTGTCATTACTATCCATTCTAAGTAATATATATATATATATATAAGTGCTATTCTGCACCCTAGGTGTAGAATACTATTCTACACCAAAGTGTTGTACTGAACAGAATTCAGTATTGTTCAGTAGTCGCGGGTCAGTATTATTCAGTATTTTTTGATGCTAGGTGTAGTACTGACTGATACTGAACGTTGTTTAGTACTACTCAGTATTTTTTTCTAGTCAATTTTGCCTAGTGGTGTAGAATAATATTCTACACCTAGGGTGTAGAATAGCACTACCGTGTGTGTGTATATATATATAGGGAAATTATTTTCTACTCCCAGCGAGTAGTTACTCCCATGTTTATATCTCTAGATTTATGGTATATATGACCGAACGAAGTATATTTACATGAAGTATATGATCATACTAGACTATCTATGGAAATATATACGTCAAGTATGCATGCATACATAGAGTATGTGGATATACTTATTTTATATACTGTAGTGAGTGGCATTCTCGTAATATATTAAAAAGTATGGGTTCCTTTGAAATTTTTTAGTGTATTAAGACATGAAATATCTTAACATGAGTATATAAACATACTCAAAGTGATAAACAAGTATGAACACATACGCAACATGGTTTTTTGAAGATAGGAGTAACTACTCCCGGGAGTATAGAAAACTCACCCTATATATATATATATATAATGATGCTGCTTAGCTGCTTCTGAACTGCATAGCTACTGCTGCTGCTTCTGAACTGCATAGCTGCTACTACTGCTGATAACTAAACTTTTTGTGTACTAATCCAGCGATCACTTCATCTTAGCATCCATTAATTTGAAATTCGGAAATGTAGTCATCTTTGACTCTTTGAGAAGAGAAGAAAACAAGCCTTTTACAAACGTAAGTGAATCATATTTGTGCATATATAAATGTATTTTTATGGAGCTAATTATTTCTTCCTTTAAGCAATTTATATATATTTTACGTTTCTCAAGGCGGAGAGCATATACCGGAGAAAAAGGACAGGATGACTTTTACTTTTCATCAATGTGTACGATCATTTTCTAACACAATCAAACTATTATACTATTTTGGCATGTGGTTGACTCCTTTAATTGGACACATAGAGCTTGAGTGTTGTCTGGATAGAGTTACATTCTTGGTGTTGTTTGACTTCCTTAACTGTTGAATCCACTTTGGATGATAATAAAAAAGTTATAGAGAACTTTATAAGCATTCTAGAAAGTTAAGCATTCTAGAAAGTTAAGAACCATGTTTGTTGAATGTCTAGTACTTTAGTTATGCATCTCTGAATCTTCTCTCGGTTTTCTGCCAAAGTTCAGACACAGTTGTCTTGTTATCTGTTTTTGCCTATGTTAACAACATAATTAGCTTTTGGTGTAAATAACAAAGTTATAGATAATTGTATTAGATTTCCACAAAGTCTAATATTACCTTGTTTGGATATGTGTATCTCCATTTATGTTTAAAACAAATAATTGTTATGATGTTTTCCACATTCTGTGTGTGGGTGCGTAAGTTGATTGTTGCACATTGTCTTGCCTTGCATGATTGGTTAGTGTCGTTCATGCTTTTGGTGTTGTTAAACTAATATACCTGAGACCTATTGTAATCTTGTGTCTTGATGTATGCATAATGCTTGAGACTGTTAATTATGTATTTAGTTTGTAGAGTTTTGGTCATTTCTTGTAATAACTCTGTACGCATGAGTGCCCTAAACATAGTTAATGATTGAGTTGTACTAGGCATAATTAGTTCTTGATGGTTAATTAAGTACTTGCCATAGCTTTACTTGAGTTAGCTTGTATGTCATGCTGAATGTGTCTTGCTATCCAACCATGGTTGACTTGTACATGTGTGATCTAAACATAATTGCAACATACTTTCATCAATGTACGATCATTTTCTAACCCAATTAAACTATTATACTATTTTGGCATATGGTTGATTGTGTCATTGACTTGCAGTGTTCGAAGCAACCTCCTGGCACCGTTCTTTGTGGGTTCTATGTGTGTCCGTTCTTTGTGGGTTCTATGTGTCTCAATGGATGCGAACGACCGGATATCACTACAATCACCCTGAAGATGTAAGTCGCACTACATCCTAAGCATATGTTCATTAATTTAAATCTAACTACTTTTGCCTTTTCTAATTATTTTGGTGCAACATAAGTCATTTCAACCTTCGATATCAATTGAGCAAAAGGACATTAAGGACTTCAAGACGATTACTGCGGGTTCTTGTTGAGGGAGGTTCTTCGAGAGAGTGGAGAATTTATTGATAAAGAGTCGGAGTATGCCACAGATCCAAAGTATGAATCTCTTCGAGTTGCATGTGAGTATCCCTTCTTTTTGTTTTTTTAATAGAAACTACATTATATATGTATATATAATATTGTAACATAAATATACTTTGTTCATCATGTGTATATATTGTACCGTTTGATCTAATTTCAATCATTTGTAATGAAATTTGGTGGGGAAGCACGATATATAATTATGGCGGGAAAACACAATTTAATTATGGCGGGAAGCTTCGTATTCAAAAGTACAAAAATAACCTTTAGAGGTGGTTCCTTTTGCCGCTCATGTAGATCAATTTTTAGAGGCAGTTGTGTTGCGAGAGCCGTCTCTAATTAATACATTAACAACAATGCAACACCCCTAGGAATGAGTATTCAGAGGCGGTTTACATAAGAAACCGCCCCTGGAAATAGGTCTTCACAAGGGGTTTACTTAAGAAACCGTCCTTCAAAATGGGTCTTTAGAGGCGGTTTACTTAGAGATGGCAACGGGTCGGGTTCGGGCGGGTGGAGCATCCGCGGACCCGCCCCCAAAACCTACCAAGAAGACCCGCCCCGAACCCGAACCCCGTTTCAGATCAGAATCCGCCCCCGTCCCCGAACCCGACGGGGACCCGAAACCCGACGGGGACCCGAACCCCAGGTTTTGACAACACATTACATTATAGAATTAATATTTTCAATATATAAGTATATTTATACCATGCAAATAGCAATCAAAATACAAGATCAGGAACACAAAATGTAATTTTAATAGTCAGGAATAAGAATTTGAGAGTTGAATACAGTCTTTTGATTAATAAAAATATTGTGCGACCAACATATAACGTATACTGCAATACAACAACAATATTTCGGGTCCCCGACGGCACCCGCGGGGAAAATGTAAAACCCGAACCCGACCCGACCCGTTTCGGGTCCCCGAACTCGCAAACCCGCGGGGCCAAAGCTGGACCCGCCCCCAGCCCCACCGGGTCTGAAACCTGCGGGTTTCGAGTCCAGACCCGCCTCGTTGCCATCTAGGTTTACTTAAGAAACCGTCTCTGAAGATTATGTTTTCAGGTGCGGTTTTCTTAAGTAAACCGTTTTTGAAGATCCAATTTCAGGGGCGGTTCAAAGACCGTTGCTATAAAGGGTTGATCTTAACAATCGGTGGCATTGTAGCGGTTCAGGAAACCGGCCCTGGAAACTGTATTTAACCGCCTCTAAAGTTGTTTTCTGTACAAGTAAAATATTATTATTTTATTATATAAATTTAGTTAAATTTAACAAATTTTGTCTCTCTAAAATTCTTAGGATAACTTATATAATTTGGGATGGAGGAAGTACCGGTTACAGTGGGCGTGTTCGCGTTTGCGTTCATTCTCCCGTCCAAGTGGCTGAGGCAGCAATGATTGGCAACGTTTGCTCGCTGGAGATACAAACTGATCGAGTAGGATCGGTGTATGTGTATACTACCGGGCGTCCATGTTATGTACGGCCCGGCCCTATGTAAGGATTTTGATCGAGTTACGGATATACACGTGCGGAAGCCATCGGCGTGCGAGTCCGTGTCCGACTATATTATGGAGCAAAAATATATAAAAATCCGCTTGCTCTCCCCACGTAGTACGTACGCACCACAGAAGCGACGGGAGCACCAAATCGATCGCGTATATATATATATATATATTTAGTTACGTACGCGTGTAACATCATCATCATATATACTCGATCATCTCCGCGTTCGATCTGTGACGTTCTCCGCGTTCTAGCACACCAAAAGTTTATAAAATATAAGAAGAAGCTATCATGGCGGAAACCGACGACAGTCGTCGGAGTAGCGGCCATGTCGTGATCGACATGGTCGAAGCTGAGGAAGACGAAGAAGAAGAAGCCACGTGCGTGGTGTGCATGCAGCCCATGGAATGGGTGGCGGTGGCCCCGTGCGGCCACCGTGAGGTGTGCGTCCGCTGCGCAGCCAGCATCCGCTTCTTCCACAAGGACCTCCGATGCTGCATCTGTCGGTCCCGCTGCTCCACCGTCTTCGTCACCAAGGCTAGCGGCCAACGACGAGGCGGCCTCTTCTTCCCCTTCTTCCTTATTTGGGCACCGCCGCGTGCGTTTGCTAGCGAGCAGGTGCTGCTGGCGGGTGACTACTACTGGTACCACCGCGGCATGGGAGCATACTTTGACGATGTGTGTCAGTATCAACAGATGAGCAAGGTCTGCACTAGAGCGTCGCCGCCGACGCCGAGCTCAACAGCCGCCGCAGGTGCAACGACGACGACCGTAGTAGTAAATTACCCCGGTGCGCAACCGCAACCAGAACCAGCAGCAGCCGCAGCAAGTGTAAATAATGTGAATCTCAACGTCTCTGTTGTATCCCCAAGCCAAGCAGCAGCAACAGCAGAGGAGCCATCCTCATCAGATGCGGTAAGTATACATACGTACATACTACCATGCATCATCTCAACAGTTATCTACTCCTAATTCAGTTTATATATTATTATTACTGTACTAGGTTCTAATAAACTTGTTGGCCTCCTGTACTTATTGTAGGGGTTCCTTATGGTAGCCAGGCACCCATACCCGAAAGTACTCATCGTACTGCCAGTATCTGCCCTCGTTCCAGCATTCACAGTTTGCGCGATTTATGCATGGCGCAAATTCAGCAACAACTCCCTTCAACGGGGATGAATAAATTTGTTGTAAAATACAGACTCTATCCTAGTCCTAGAAGAAAGAAAAGGAGACAGAGGTATTCTAATCATAGTCCGTCTATACGGAAAAAGGTCACGTCCTGCAGATTGATTTCTTTGTTAGAACAGTTCTTTTTTTTTTTTTTGCATCTAAACTAGCATAAGAGATCGTGTCTGGGGTTATTAAGGAAAAGAAAAAAAGGGCACGGAAGATCATGTTCCCGGCTGGCTTGCTTGCACGTACAGTACGTGTGCTCCTGCATGAGCAGATAATAGCCACCATGCACTTGTGCTAAAGCCGCAGCCGCTGTACGCGATGGCACTTTGGGGCAGATGCTGTTAGGCCCACACGGCCGCAGCCGCACGTCTTCGGTCTCGACTCCTTTGCTTTGCTCAGGAGTCAGCACGACGCGAGTTGGCTTGGGCTTGCCTGCCGTTATTGCCATCCCTGATTTTCGCCTGCATGTATTATTGGTAAATGGGCATTGGGCAATGGCAATGCACGTACGTCGTGCCATCTATGACCACCTGAACGTATCATAGAGCACTCCAACGCTACTAGAGGGCAGGCTTTTGGTCGATCGGCAAAATCAGCTTTAGTCTCGGCAAAATTTGTATCCGAGACTAAAAAGTTCTTTAGCACCAACCGAGACTAAAGGTTTTGTCTCGGTCCCTCCTGTTTCCAGCCGGGACTAAATGTTGACATTTACTCTCTTCAATTCCTTTCCAAAGGTCAAGCTCATCTTCCCTTTATCCCTTATCAATGACTTGAATGACCCATTTCAGAATAGATAGATCGAGATGGCACTTAGTAGCTGTCTACATGGAGCTAATAAAGAACCATCTTCAATTTAGCATTTTATCAGCGGTCTTGTTGATTGCAGGAACAAGTCAACGTTTGTTAACTTCCTAACCAAGAGTTGGGACCCAAGGGAATTTCTCCACAAAATAAGGCAGAGAGGTTTGAGTGGCCAGCCAACATCAGCAGATGTCAACCCTGTCTGTGCGCTTGGTTGAGGAAGAGGACAACATCATCTGCATACCAGCCAAACTCAGTGTCCGAGAAGGCTGCAGCAAACCTTAGCCACAGACCTTGTCGATATAAGTGCATTGAAGATATCCATCCCAAGAATGAATAGCATATAGGAAGGGGGGCCTGCTGTCAGCCTCAGCAGTGTTTGATAGTCTCACAAGGTTCCATTTGGCAAGATCCAAGTGGTTGCAGTAGATAACAGATTGCACCTAGTCTGATCAACCCAAGGTGAGGTAAGCCTCCAAGAGTTTGTTGTCTGGATGGGCCACTGTGCCCTTTTTTTTTTTTTGCATGCTTTCCTCTCCTAATAAATTCCCCTATAAACGGGGTTAGTTCTTTTCTTCTTAAGTGAATTGCAGGAGCTCCCTGCCCTCTTTGAAGAGGTTTCTTAAAAAAAAGGCTCCAAAAGAAAAGGTCAAGAACCAAGTCAAATGCTTCGGGGATGTTTAACTTCGATCAGCTGTAGGCATGGCTCCTTCTGTTAGTGAAGAGGTTTTGCGGTTTGTTTATGCAACTCAAGCGAGGTTCTAGACAATAAGCCATGATCTTTCGCAGTAGTCTTGTGCAAAGCAACTAGCCATACGGAATCAACAAGGTTTGTTGGCAACTGGACATGTGCTGCCTCTGCAGAGAACTGTCATTCTGGCGTACAAAACAAATTTGAGTGAACAGACATACTCCCTCCGTCCTTAAAAAAAAAAAAAAAAAAAAAAAAAAAAAAGAGCCGTTATGGGATGCGTGCTGGTCAAACTTTTTCAACTTTTACTGAATTTATACAAAATATGTGCAATATTTTTATCTCCAAATAATTTTATTATAAAAGTACATTCAAAGAATTATCCAATCATACTAATTATGTAACATAAATATTAATACTTTATTTTATATATTTGGTCAAAGTTGATATCTGTTGACTTTTTGAGAAGCGAGAATGACTCTTTTTTAGGGACGGAGGGAGTATACAGATGAAGAATCCATAGGGAAATGCAAATGAAAGAATTGCTTACCAGCAAAGGACGTATCAACCTTTTGTTTGTGAGTGAATGCACACAGAACAAGTTGTACCCTCGATAATCTCCATTTTCTGAGAAATAAAGCCGTCCAGATCAGAACGCTCCTTGGCAGTGGTGCCCAAAGTAACTACCTCCCAGAAAACCCAGGAAATGGTTTATAGACGTGTTTGCTGTTGGAGACAATAAATTATTTTAAACAATACACCAAAGGTTCCTGCATCATCTGCTTGTAGCACTGACATAGCACAGATATCTCAGCGTACAGGTGATTGCCCTAAATAGCATAACGTAACATGATATGCAAATTGGCAAAATAGAAGGTAGATGACAATGGTGAAAGAAGGAACATGCAGCTCTCCTGCAGGTTCGGGAAACAAAGAAATAAACAAATAAACAACATGCACTTCAGTCAGCACAAGGTCAACATGGAGAGGTGTATCTGGACATCCATGGTACCAGAATCCCACATGTGTGACAACCTAGCGAAAAGAAACCATTAAGCCTGTTCCTGCACCCTAAAATCATTCTTTATAATGACATCACTGAGCAAACTCTTGAAAAAAAAAGTAAAGTGCAATGCGCAATGCGATTGAACAAAGAAGCGACACAATAATCACAACAGGAAACACCAAAAACAGCAAAAATATATTACCAAAATTAGGTGTAAGAGTAAGCAGCAATGTATAGACAGACAAAAAAGGAATAAATGGATAAGAAAAAGAAACACTATGAACATGGGCAGGCTGCTGAATTATAAAGTCACAGTATATATATGGGCGCTACAACATTGGAGTAAAGTGAAAACTTCTTGACAACCAATAACTAATGCTCACCTCCTCACATCCATTATATGGCAAAAGCCATATTTCTCTTCTATAAGAATTACAGTCCCTGCTTTGATGTCACTCAAAGTCAAAACAGGGACACATAGTAAAAATACTCCCTCCATATAGAAAATAGAAATCGTTTACGACAGCGATACGGTCTTCAAAGCATAACTTTGACCACTTGTTTCTTTCAAAATATTTATTGTAAAGAGGTATATGTATATTTTTATGAATGTACTTTCAAGATAAATTTATTCATATGGTTTTTACATCTCTAAACTCAAATCTTGTCCAAAACGACTTCTATTTCCTATAAGGAGGGAGTACGATTTACATGGTACAGCCAAATAGAGGTTAGCTTTTTGTATTCCCACGTCATAACTAAGGCTAGTCTCAATGCACAGTTTCATATCTCGGTTTCCAATACAAATGAAATCACTGATGAAATAGATCTCTCTCAATGTACAGTTTCAGTGCACAATTTCATATGTTTTGTGGTCCCGTGTTCCCTCTTTCTCTCTTCTTTTCTCCCTCGAACCGCGCGTGTTCTATGGAATGAAACCCA
Source organism: Coix lacryma-jobi var. lacryma-jobi (assembly GCA_009763385.1). Lineage (NCBI taxonomy): Eukaryota > Viridiplantae > Streptophyta > Magnoliopsida > Poales > Poaceae > Coix > Coix lacryma-jobi. The sequence goes on from CM019825.1 coordinate 59,875,638, forward strand.
ATAATGCTCTCAATGGGGGTTTCACCGTTTTAGAAACAACGCTCAAAGGTTTCGTGGGGATAGAAACTTTTTTCTTCTCTCTCCTCCTAGTTTCATGCAAAAAGTTGATGTGACACCCTATTTAATGTGCATGAAACCTTCCATGAAACTCTACTGAGACTGGCCTAATAGTAACAGACAATTGATGGCGTTAAACAAGAAAATACCACCTTTTATTACCATTAAATGAAGCTATCTTGGGGATACATACAGTGTAACCGGCACTATTGTCAGTTATAATAACAGCTTCAAGCAACCTTCCTATATTTTTAAATTTTAACAACCAAACAGGTTCCATTGCATAGTCTAGCACTCTGCTTCAAATTTCTCAGCAGCAGGATCAGAACAGTTCCTAAAGGACAGTCTATGTTTAGGGAAGTTGTTCCCAGAAATTGTGTTAGGAACTCAGTTTGCATAGATTGAAACAATCTAGTCTGTTGTTGGTTTTAGTGAATAGTGATTCAAGTCACAGATTTCAATAGGATCTGCAGAAATGCAACAGAAGCAGGGAAAGTTTGCACTTCAAGCAAAAAGGTCATCTGTCATACACTCATACCAAACACCTCTCCCATATTGCAGGATCGGAGCGCTGGGCGGGCGGACGTCGGCGGCACACTACTACACGAATGACCTTTAGCCCGAGGGGCTTTAGCCCCAGTTTCCCAACCGGGGCTGGCATTCCGGGACTAAAGGTCTCAGGCTTTAGTCCTGGGTGCTTCCAACCGGGGCTAAAGGCTCCCACAAGAAAAAATAAATGTGCGTCAGAGATTCAAACTCAGCACCTCTCGCCTCACGCACGCTTACCAATTGAGCTACACAACCCACATGATATAGTTCTGGATGTTTTCCTTTTGAATCCACTCGTGAAGGACCTTTAGTCCCGGTTGGTAAGCTAAAAGGACCTTTAGTTCTGGTTGGTAACACCAACCGGGGCTAAAAGGTCACCCTTTAATCCCGGTTGGTATTACCAACCGGGGTTGGTTTTACCAACCGGGACTAAAAGTCTTTAGTCCCAGACGCAATTTTTTGCCGAGACTAAAGCTCAGTTGATAGATCGTCCAAAGGCTTGTTCTCTAGTAGTGGCAGCGACCTTAGGGTTACTGATTTATTTAGGAGCTATCGGTGTTTCGAACCCGGGGGTACGACACCAACGAGTAATATGATCGCGTGCTCTCTTCCTGGATGGTGATGCAAGATGACACAAGGATTTATCCTGGTTCGGGCAAAGAAGGCCCTACGTCCAGCGGGGGAGGAGGTTCTTGTATTACTTGCACCTAAGTGCTCGTACAGGGTCGAATACAAGCTCAATGAGCGTGGACCGGAGTCCGGACTCGAGTGTGCGTGTGTGCGGGCGTATGTGGGTTCTAACGTGTCTGTCGGAGTGTGTAACCGTCCGCGCGAGGGGCCCTGGCGTCCCCTTTTATAGAGCAAGAGGAGGCCAGGGCTACACAGGGATGACATGTGCAGCGCTTGATATGGCGTAGGGTAGGAATCCTGTCTTGTCGGGGCCACTGGAGCCGACGTGGGCGTTGGTGTTGAGGCGTCCTTGGAGCGTGGCCTCCATCCCGGGCGCGGACGTGGAGGCGTGGCGATGTGGAAGCCGTACAGCACCCATTCCGGCACGTTCAGGACACGGCGGGGTCCCTCCGGGTCTTGGGGTACCTGTCCTCCAATAGCATGAAAGCAGTCAGGACTCAAGGGGCTCAGAGCCGGCCTCGAGGTGGCGCCTACGGGGGGCTCGAGTCCCCGCAGTTATGGGCAAGTCCCGGGAAACCCGATTGAGCAGCAAGAATCCGGGCCTCGAGACGTGGCTTGGACGTGCGACAGTGTAGGGTATGGGTTAATAGTGTCGTACTGGCGCCTTTTTGCCCATGCTTGTGGTGAAAACGAGACTTGACTCTGCCCTGGTTACTGTGTTACACGTCGGGCTGCAGAGGACGTGACTGGAGTAGGTGGACGCATTAAATGTGCGGTATGGGGTTAGGGAGCAGGATGCTTCCTCCTCATGGAGGGCTTCGAAGGGTAGTGGCGCACTCGCTCGAGCCCGTGCGCGGAGGGCTTGGGTGAGTGGAGGTTGAGCTCCAGCTCGAGGCCTAGATCGAGACGAGCCCCGAGGGATAGGCTATCGTGCTGGAGGGGCTCGAGGTCCCCGCGCGAGGTCCCGAGGAGCGATGCACAGCTGTTGCGGGTTCGAGGGGTGGGCTACCAGGAGGTGGCCGGTAAGGTCTCGACAAGTCTAAGCTCCCTGGTGGTGTGCCAGCGTTGCAGGCTCCGAGGGGTTGGTTTCTTGGGAGGTTAGCTTAGCTAGGTTTATTAATTGGTGTTCTAGGTTTAACCTATTTGTTTTGCGTTGATTGGGGGTACCCCTTTTGTGGACCCCCAACAGTAGCCCCCGAGCCCTTGTTTGAGTGCTTGCACTCGAGCAGGGGCTCCCGACTGGGACCTCGAGGGTTAGCTAGCCGGTTCTCGAGGGTTTGGTTGCTTTGATTCCGTGGGTGTCATGCGAGCGACACCCGCGGGTGTAGCCCCCGAGGCCACGGGGGAGTGGTTAGGACTCCCTCGTGGGCTTTCTCTCGTGCGAGTGTTAGTTATGTTTTTTAGGTTCGGGAGTGTCGAGCCCCCGAGTTTTTTAGACCCTCTTTCGTCGAGGGGTGCCAGGCTGAACCGGCCGGCCGGCTCTTCGAGCTGTCCGGCACGCCGGTTGCCCTGGCTTGTCATCCCGCGAGTCCTTTCGATCGGATGCGAGGGGGGATGCCTCGTACTACCACGAGCGGGCGAGTATCGAGGTTCCCGGAGAGCTGGTAACGGGGAATCCAAGTGAGACCTCGTGCCCCGTTCGATAGGGGTCAACTGTAGCCCGGAGGCGATCTCATAAAGCATGGGTGCTCAGTCTGCAAGAGTGTCGAGTCCATTCGATAGGACCCGGTGGCTCGATGCCTCCCTCCGAGGGGATCTCACTGCATGTCGAGCTCCCCGCCTTGGATACATGTGAGGGGCCTCGAGGGCTTGGCTCTCGAGCGATGCTGCGAGTGGCGCCCCTTGGTGTCCCTCACTCGGGTGCTCGAAGCCGGCTGTCGAACCCTCTTCGAGGGCCAGCCTTCGCTGCTTCGAGGCTTAGGGCCGGGGCCCGTTTTTACCTTCTTGAAGAAGCCTTCGTCGCTCGGAATCCTTCTGCCCGTTGGGCGCGCCTTTTTAGGCGGAAACCGTCAGGGAATGGAGATCGTGGCGCCAGGGCAGCGGACGTGAAGTTGGAGCGGCGGTCGCGGAGGGCCCCAGTAGTTGAGCGGATGGGATGTTGTCGTGTGTACCTGTCAACCGGCTCGAGACGTGGTTAGGTGGGCGTATTAAATGCATGTGGTTACCTTTTTACGTCATGGGAGACCCCGCCCGTTGGGGTTTTCCCTTATAAATATCGAAAGAGGGGGAAAAGGAACTCTTTACTTTGCCTTTGCCTTCACCGCCGCCATAGCCTCCACGCGTCCTCTCCCTCGAGCTAGCAATTGGGAATCTTCCCGGCCGTCCGTCCGCCGCTCAGATCCGCGCCGTCGCTGCCATGGCCGCCCAAGTGTTGCCGCCTGAAGATTGGAGTCCGACGAAGGTGACGCAGCAGGAGCTGGAAACGTTGGTGGAGCGGGGGCTTCTCCGCCCCAACCCGCAGGGGGGCCCGCGTGGTGGATTCTCCCATCGGCGGACCACCGGGAGCCGCACCCGCCGGAGGGGTACGTGGTGAGCTTCACGCGCTACCACCGTATGGGGCTCGGCGTCCCGCCGAGCCGCTTCATGCGAGGGCTGGCCCACCACTTCGAGGTAGAGCTGCAGCACTTCTCCCCCAATTCCATCTCGCACGCCGCCATCTACGCCGCAGTGTGTGAGGGGTACCTGAAGATCGAGCCGCACTGGGAGATGTTCGTCCACCTCTTCCGCGTCAAGCTTTTCAACAAGGCTGCGAAGCCCAGCGGGAGGAGGCTCGTGCATGTGGGCTCCCTCACCATCACCTCAAGGACCGGGCCTTCGTCGGCCAACGTTCCCCGCGACTACCTCCGCTACAAGCTGTCCACCAACCAGGCGGGGTGGGACGACCACTGGTTCTACCTGCGGAATGTGGACGGGCTTCTTCCGCAGTATACCGGCAGGGTCATCACCCATCGCCCGGAGAAGTGGAACTGGGGCGTCGTGGCGGACAGGCTGCGCCACCTGTTGCCGCTGATGAACACGATGCGGACGCTGGTGGAGGAGAAGAAGCTGACCGTTCAGGCGGTTATCTGGGCGTTCCATCAGTGGAGGGTCCTCCCTCTGGCAGACCGCCCCCTTCTCATGTTTGAGATGGGGCCAAACGCCTCGCCCGAGGCGCTGAACCAATCGAGGATGGACGAGGAGAGGTTGCCTCGGAACGAGGCTACCTCCCGGGTGACGCTCACCATTCAGGGGACGTTCCGCCCAGAGGAGGCCGACCTGATCATCATGGCACCCGACGAGGGGTGCCTCGACCTGGTAAGCCATCCTCGAGTTAGGCTGTCTCGATCTCCCTCCTCCTCTCCCTTTCTTCGAACCTTGTTCGCTTTCCTCGTAGTTTTTCTCATCGAGCTTCTTCTTCCTCGCAGGGGGCGTTTACTTGTCGCGCGTCGAGGCCCCCGGTGAGGGAGGACGCCGCGGAAACACAGGTGAGGCGCCTTTCTGCTCAAAAAGACAAAGAGAGAAAGGATGCCAGAAAGAAGAAAGAGAAAGATAAAAACTTGCGTCGGTCGGCTCGGGAGCAGAGGCTGGCGAAGGCTCGTCGCAACCGGCGGCCTGGAGATGAGTCCCCCGAGCTCAGCTCCTCGAGCTCGGAGGAAGAGGATGATGACGATGAGGAGAGTGATGACGAGGGAATGGACGCGCGTTTGAGGCGCGCGGGGACCGTCGACGTCTGGGCTGACCACTCCTCTGTGCAGGAAGATATCTTGGAGGTCCCCCGGCGAAGGGATCGCGCGGGACGCAGCCGCGGAAAGCCGCATCAGGCCCGGTCTCATCGGAGGCTCAGGGTACGTCGAGCTCCGCACCGGTCGTGCCGGCCGTCGCGAAGAAGCCGCGGACCAGGAGCGCTATCGCCGCGGCGCAGAAGGAGACCACGGCCGCATCGACCCGGGCGGGGGGTCTCGAGGGGGGCCGGTCCTCGAGAAGCGGCCGATAGGTCGAGAAGGACTCCGGGCCCGACCGCCGCGAGCCGTCGAGGGCGCCATCGAGCCCGCGGAGGAGCGGGCAGTACGGGAGGGCGTCGAGCCCCGGCCTTCATGACCGTGGAGGGGGGAGCTCCCGGTCGTCTCGTGGCCAGAGCCGCGAGCGGCCCCGGAGCCCGTCACCGCCCCACCGCCGGGAGAGGGAGGCGGACGCGGGGGGCGTGACCATCAGCGCGGGCGCCGGAGTAGGTCCCGGAGTCCGTGCCGGGAAAGGCGCCAAGATGACTGCTCGAAGGACACGCGGTTGCCCCCGCGACAAGGGGCAGAGGGAGGACTCCCCGTCGAGGTCGGGCCACGGGAGGCACCGGGGGCCGTCCCCCCATCCGAGCCATTCAGAGGCGGCTCAGGGGCATGGTTCGAGCCACAGGTCGGGCTCAAAGCCCCCGAGTGAATCCGGCGACTCGGGGAAGAAGCCCCGTCGCCATTTGGGTAAGTAGCATTTTTCAATTTCGTTGGTGGTGAGGTTTTACTCCCCCCCCCCTTTCCTTTTATCTTTTGTGATGCGCGCCGTCTATGGTTTTTTAGGGGGAAGCGCTCCTGGCAGGAGGTGGACCTCGCAGCGTCCAAGCGGACAAAGACCTCGAGCTCTGCTGTGGAACAGCCACCTCGAGGTACGCCTTCTTCCTCTGCTGGGGAGGCCGCTTGGCTGGCAAAGGCCCGAGCGGCCATGGCTCGGGGAAGTCGGATGGCCGCCGCGGATCTTGGTGAGGCCGCCGCCATCGACCACGGAGGTCGAGGCATCTTCTTGACTCTGACAACGTCGTTATCCTTTTCAGCAGGGACCGCAGCTTCTGGCATCGAGCCCTCCGTCACCGCGTCCACCGCAGTATTGCCACCACCTCCTCCTCCTCCTTCTCCTCTGGTGGCGCCTACCGAAAGTGCTACCTCTCCCCCTGTCGCAACGGCCGTTTCGAGGGAAGCACCGGAGGCAAGCACGGCCCTGCCGGCGTCTGGAGCTGAGGAGACTGCGACCCTCGAGGCCCCAATCAACGCGAACCGGCCCATCGAGGAGGGGAAGGAGGGGGAGGCGTTGGCGGAGAAGGTGCCGACGGTGGAGGAGCTCCTGAGTGAGCTGGAGCAGCAGGAGGGGACGACGGAGGGGCAGAGAGAGATGTGGCTCGTGCCGCTGGTCGGTGAGCCGCAGCTGGAGCCGCTCGAGACGGAGGAGGAGGACCCGCCTGTCGTCGAGATCGATCGACCGGCGTGGCCGTTTGCTGACGCGCCGAGCCCGCCTCGTGCCATGGTCCCCATCGAGCGATCGGCCCAACAGGGGGCTCCGCGGGAGGCGCGGTCCATCCTCAGTGAGGTGGTCGAGCTCGTGGTGGAGGCGGAGCGGTCCTTCTCAGAGGAGACGGACAGGTCCGCGCGGGCGGTAGCTGCCCTCGCCAGGGCGGAGGCGGAGCTCCAGGATCTCCGCGCTGAGCTGAGCCGGAATGCCCAAATGGCGAGCCGGCTCAACGAAGCGCAGGCAGAGGCCCTGGCGGCTCGAGGGGAGGCCGCCCGAGCTAGGGAGGAGGCCGCTACCGCTCTGGAAGCGTCGAGGAAGGAGGTCGCTGATGCCCGAAGCGAGGCCACCACCGCCCGGTCTAAAGCGGAGGCGGCGAAGAAGGAAGCCGCCGACGCCCAAAGCGGGGCCGCCACCGCCCGATCCGCAGCGGAGGCGGCGAAGAAAGAGGCCGAGGATGCCCAGAGCGAAGCCGCCACCGCCCGATCCGCGGCGGAGGCGGCGCGGCAAGAGGTGATCCGGAAGGATCTGGCCCTTGCGGAGACGGGCAAGATGGTAGAAGACCTCAGGGCCAAAAAGCGCGACGCGCTGTCTGAGAAACGTAGGCTTGATCAGCGCGTCGAGGGCCTTGCCAGCGACCTCGCCGCTCTAGGCATGCACTGCGAAGGTAATTTTCATGCCTTGCCTTGTTTTGATCTCGAGGTTTTTGTCATGCCGCGATCTCACTCCTTCTTGTTCGTTGCGCAGAGCTTGAGAAGACCGTCGAGGAGCTTCGCGGGACGAACCAGGCTCTCCTGGAGCAACTCCAGGACGAGACCATGGTGGCGGAGCGAGCGCGCGCCACCCTCGATAGGCTTGACTCTATGTGGGGCGTCGCTCCGGTGGCCGCGGCAGAGGGCGCAGTGGCTCGAGGCGACGCTTTGGTCGACGCCTTATGCTATTTTGACGCGGCCGCGTGGGACCGAGTCCGGCACGCTCTCCATCATGGCGTCAAGCAGACGCTCGCGGCCGTCCGTTCCGGCTTCCGCTTCCCAGTCAATGTCGTCGCCAAGGGCTTCATTGAGATCGAGGGTAGGGACGAGGAATGGAACGATCGCCGCGTCGACTTGATCCTCGAGAAGGTGGACAAGCCGGGGTCCGCGCTCGCGAAGCTCTTCGAGGAGGACGTGCTGCCTCCGGAGGCAGACAGCGGTGCAGGTGGCCTCCCTTCTCCTGGCCCGACATCGAGGCCGAGCCCGCCGCGGAAGATCTCGGGGAGGAGTACCAGACCGACGAGGACTGAGGCCTGCGTGCCAAATTTGGGCGTCGAGGCCCTTGTAAGAATTCAAGTCATAACTTATGGCCCGTCGGGGTCAATATGTGTGTATAACTTGCTTATCTAAAGAAGTTGTTTTCTTTTCAAATTTATTCGATCAATTCTCTTTATCGCAAGCTCGAGCTTTTACCGGCTTAGTCTGTGTTCCTTCGATACGCATCACGAGTTCCTCGAGGGGAGGCGTAGGTAGGGTACCGTAGCCCGGGGGCGTAGGTGGCCGTCTACGTCGACACCCCCCGGCTCTTGGGGGCTCGAGGTATTTACGGACTCAGACGTCGCTAGTGCGCTCGAGATGCGAATCGAGATAAGGGTCGAATTTTTTAAAAGAAAAGCGCGTTTTTTCCGGAGTCTGGGGGGGCCTGTCAGCCCCCGAGGGATGCTCGACCCTGAGCAAGGCAGGGTCGAGGCTACCTTAAGTTGCTAAGCAAAATGAAAGACAAAGCACGAGTTTGTTCATTCATTTTGGGCGTGTTTGTACAAAGCAACAAAATGAATGAGGCCTCGAGGCCTTTAAGGGTAGAAGCGACGTAGCTGAGATATATTCCACGCGTTTGCCAGGATCCTCCCTTGGTCGTCGTCATTGGCGTCGCGCTTCGCCTTCTGACCTTTGCGTTTGTTCTTCTTCTTTTTGTTGCTGTTATTGTTGTCGTTCTTGGCGTCGTTGCCCTTGTTCGAGCCCTCCGGCGCGGCCACCGCCTTACCTTTGTCCGTGGAACGGCCAAAGAAGGCCCCCACTGCCTCGTCGCCTGAGGCAAAGCTGGTGACACGATCCATCAGGTCCTCGACCGTCCTGGGACGGTAGCGTCCTAGCTCATGAACTAGCTCTTGGCATGTCGTGCCCGCGAGGAACGCTGAGATGACGTCCTCATCAGGCACGTGGGGGAGCTCGAGGCGCTGCTTCGAGAATCGCCGAGCAAAGTCGCGGAGGGGCTCGTCCGCCGCCTGCCTGCAACGCCGTAGGTCCCGGGGGTTGCCTGGGCGCACGCAAGTCCCCTTGAAATTCCCATCGAAGACCCTGACTAGGTCAGTCTAGTCATCGATCCGGTCTGGCGGGAGCCCCTCGAGCCACTGGCGGGTGGTGTCAGAGAGGTAAAGTGGGAGTTGGTGTATGATCACACGGTCATCGTTCTTCGCTCCGCCCAATTGGCAGCCTAGGAGGAAGTCCGAGAGCCAGAGCTTGGGCTCGACCTCCCCGTCATACTTCACGATATTGGTCGGTGGTCAGAAGCGGTCGGGGAGGGTTGAGCTGCGGATGGCCCGGCTGAAGACTCTGGGGCCCGGGGGCTCGAGGACTTGCCGGTCCTCGTCACTGTCGTAGCGCCCCCCTCGATGGGCGCTATAGCCACGCTCTTGGGCCCCCTTGTCCTTGCGCCGTCGGTTGATGTCGTTGCGGGCGTCATTGGGGTCTCGAGGTGGCCTGATGTCAATGATCTGTTCGCGGACTGGCCTAGCTCGAGAGGCGTCCGGCTGGTGGACGGATGCCTCGCGCTCGTTGCGGGGCGTGTCTGCCGGTTTCCCCGAGGCCGCCCCGCGCCGCCGCGAGGCTGAGCTCTCGGCCTGCTGCACAGCGGCTGTCTCGAGGAGGTTCTTCATTTCCCCAAGCATGCGCCTGGCGTCAGGGTTGGAGACGGTGGGTAGATCACGGAGCAGCATCGCGGCCGCCACCACGTTCTGCCCGGCTCGCGGGAAACGCACCTCGGGGCGTGCTGGCGCCCCGTCCTCGAGGATCTGCCGGTGGACCTCTCGAGCTCGGCCACGAACACCGGCGCCTCGAGGCTGGGCTGGTTCTTGTGCTAGGGTTTTCTCGAGCTGCAGCAGGCGTCGTCGATCCTCCTCAGCCTTGGCGATGGCCTCCCGCAGCTGCGCGAGCTGCGCCGCTCGGTCGTCGCTGTGCTGAGATGGTGCAGCCGGTGCCGGGGGTTCGTTCCTCCCCTGAACGCGTGACCCGCCTGCCGCAGCCACGTCTTCGGGCTCTTCAAGGTTGAGCGCCGGCCTGTTGTCGTCGCCGTGGTCCTCGGTATCGCTTGCGATTCCCTCGAGCTGGAAGCACTCCCTGGTGGGATCCCAGAGGTCAGGGTCGTGGTAGTCGTACTCGTCGGAGTCGGAGCTATTGACGTCGCGCTGCCCTGGCTCATGCTGGGACTACAGCTCGCGGTACCACTCTCCGACGGTGGCTCGCCGGGGTGGCTTGACGACTCGTGAGAAGCCGCGGTCGACGTGCGCGGGGTAGACGACCTCCAGGTTGGTGGTGGCTCGTAGGAGCACACCCGAACGTTCCTCCTGCTCTGCCGCCGTCCGGCCCTGATGACGCTCGTCGAGGTGGTGGGCGTGAGCAGCTGCGGAGTTGTTGAGGCCGAATGGGGGTCGCTGGCGTCGGGCGCGGTACACCCCGTGAGGGAGGAGGCCTGGTGGTGTCGACGGAGCACGGCTCGGGGGCCTCTGGCCAGGCTCCCGGTCCGTGCGCGTGACGAACGCGAACTCGCTAGGGGAGTGCGCGCGCGCCCTAGAAGTCTTCGGCCGCGCGCCGGGCAGGTTTCCCCTCGGGGACTCTGCGTCAGCCGCGGGGAAGTGGGCGTGCGCCGCGGGCACCGCCCGTGCCCGGCGTCGATGGTGACGACGACGCCGCTCGCGAGGTGGCGACGCACGATGGTGCGGGCGACGCGCCACGCCCCCCACGCGGGGTGGCGCGACACGCCCTCCGCTCAGGCTCTTCGTGGAGAGCAGGGTCAGCTCGTTGCCGTTGCCGGTGGCCACGAACTCGAGGCTCCCGAACCAGACGATGGCACCAGACGAGAACGAAGGAGGGGATGAAGCCATCCAGAAAACAACGAGAAATCGGCTCGGACACGCGAAGGCCCCTACCTGGCGCGCCAACTGTCGGTGTTTCGAACCCGGGGGTACGACACCAACGAGTAATATGATCGCGTGCTCTCTTCCTGGATGGTGATGCAAGATGACACAAGGATTTATCCTGGTTCGGGCAAAGAAGGCCCTACGTCCAGCGGGGGAGGAGGTTCTTGTATTACTTACACCTAAGTGCTCGTACAGGGTCGAATACAAGCTCAATGAGCGTGGACCGGAGTCCGGACTCGAGTGTGCGTGTGTGCGGGCGTATGTGCGTTCTAACGTGTCTGTCGGAGTGTGTAACCGTCCGCGCGAGGGGCCCTGGCGTCCCCTTTTATAGAGCAAGAGGAGGCCAGGGCTACACAGGGATGACATGTACAGCGCTTGATATGGCGTAGGTAGGAATCCTTTCTTGTCGGGGCCACTAGAGCCGACGTGGGCGTTGTGTTGAGGCGTCCTTGGAGCGTGGCCTCCATCCCGGACGCGGACGTGGAGGCGTGGCGATGTGGAAGCCGTACAGCACCCATCCCGGCACGTTCAGGACACGGCGGGGTCCCTCCGGGTCTTGGGGTACCTGTCCTCCAATAGCATGAAAGCAGTCAGGGCTCGAGGGGCTCAGAGCCGGCCTCGAGGTGGTGCCTACGGGGGGCTCGAGTCCCCGCAGTTATGGGCAAGTCCCGGGAAACCCGATTGAGCAGCAAGAATCCGGGCCTCGAGACGTGGCTTGGACGTGCGACAGTGTAGGGTATGGGTTAATAGTGCCGTACTGGCGCTTTTTTGCCCATGCTTGTGGTGAAAACGAGACTTGACTCTGCCCTGGTTACTGTGGTACACGTCGGGCTGCAGAGGACGTGACTGGAGTAGGTGGACGCATTAAATGCGCGGTATGGGGTTAGGGAGCAGGATGCTTCCTCCTCGTGGAGGGCTTCGAAGGGTAGTGGCGCACTCGCTCGAGCCCGTGCGCCGAGGGCTCGGGTGAGTGGAGGTTGAGCTCCAGCTCGAGGCCTAGATCGAGACGAGCCCCGAGGGATAGGCTATCGTGCTGGAGGGGCTCGAGGTCCCCGCGCGAGGTCCCGAGGAGCGATGCACAGCTGTTGCGGGTTCGAGGGGTGGGCTACCAGGAGGTGGCCGGTAAGGTCTCGACAAGTCTAAGCTCTCTGGTGGTGTGCCAGCGTTGCAGGCTCCGAGGGGTTGGTTTCTTGGGAGGTTAGCTTAGCGGGGTTTATTAATTGGTGTTCTAGATTTAACCTATTTGTTTTGCGTTGATTGGGGTACCTTTTGTGGACCCCCGACAGGAGCTCAATCTGAGTTCGGACGATGCAGTGAATTCGGTCCCTTCATCTCTTGCCAGCTCGAGGCTGGGCGCCTAAAGCCCAAAACCCCATCCTCGAGCCCATTCCCCATTCCTCCTCCTACACAATTTCTCATTTTCTGGAGGGCAAAGACGAGGGGAGGGGAGGGGCCAGCCGGCCACGGAAGCAGGAGGTCAGGGAAGCCGACCCCGCTGCTCCGTCGACAGCAAAGCCGACCCCGCTGCTCCATCCACAGCAAAGCCGACCGCGAGAGCTTTGGAACAATCTCAGATGTGGCCAAAACTGAAGCGGCGCGATCCCCTTGCTTGCGCTACGGGCGGCGGCTGCTTGAGGCCGGCTGGAGATTCTTCTACCGGCACTCCCACGACCAATTCCGGCTGCTTTAGCTCGGCCGGTGATTTCTCCAGCGGCACTCTGACGACCAATTCCACATCTATCCATACCCATCAATCGTCATCCTACGAGTCACTCCCTTTCCTGCCCCACTCTGGTATATCTAAGTGTCGACATTGTTTTGTTGCCTTTCATCAATCGAGAATTCAGGATCAAAATCAAATTTCTTTCTGCAGGCGAGGATGCCTCCACCATCGAGTGGTTCTATAGTCTGCAATAGTCACGCACAGGCATTGCAGGATCGAGCACAATACCAATACCTGTCTATCAACACCTAGAGCATCCACCAGACCTAAGTGTTGTCGGATCAAGCACAGCCACGGCACCACCTGCCCAGCAGTAACCCGAGGATGACGGCGCGGTTAAGGCTGACCCGTGTCGCGACATCCTCAGCATGGGTGTTGAGTCAAACTTCAATGACGATGGTCGTGGCACTGGTCATGGTCCCATGTCTTCTAGCTTCATGACTGCAGAGTTCACCAGAGGGGATGCGGGAGTACGACAGAGGGGACTGCTTGCACGTGCAGCGAAGATGCTAAAGACCCTCGTGTACTACCTTGTATGTGGTCTGTCGGCTGATCATCAGCACGAGCCCGACACGACGCTAATGTATCCCTATGGTAAGTGGCAATAAGCTCAGTTTTGAGTTTCTTACCTCAGTTAATTTTATCCTTGTATTCTTTATTGTGATCGCTAAATGTCATTGTACTGCATTCCATTTGCAGACGGTTACGACATTGAGGCTGCGCAACACGAAGTGCAAAACCATGTAGTTCCCCCGGCCGCTGAGTTGAGAAGAAGAAGCCTTAACCCATTCTCTGACAACAATAATGTCATGTCACAAACTCACAGCAAACAAAGAAGGCAAGCGGTTAACGACTGCATGAAAAAGTCGGAGATGCTCTTGTTGTCCCTCAATCCCTCACTCGTTTAGCCTACTTCGTCGAAATCACACTATGGACAACTTTCCTCCTGCACAGGTACGGTTGGTGCTATCTATCTTTAGAAATGCTAGGCTACTGTGTTTTTGGCATTACAGCTATTAATAATCTTGGCATCATGCAGGCCTTTATGCCCCACGACTCTTGCGCCGACTGGAGACGTGGTTGCAATGGTCATTGATATGATCATAGGTTTCCTGATAGTTTGCTATACTCACTGTTGCATTGTGTCTCATCACTCAGTGGCCACAACTGCGTTACATATCTCCAAGAAGTCAGAGCATGTAATGGCTAATATGTTTGGCCTTCTCACATGCGGATGGATGATATGCTACACGCTTAACATATCAGCGTCAGTTTTCATGACTGGATATGGGCTATCACCGTACCCTTTGTTGTGATCAATATAAAGAACACTTATATCTACGGTTACAATTAGCATCATGTAATTTCTCCTAACTGTAACCTTGTTGGCAGCTGTTCTATGGATTACCAAGTGTTGTGACATACTCTATTTTTCTGCTTAATGAAATACATGCTAATGCATGTTCCCTAAAAAAACAAGGTACCTTCCCCTCTCTCTCGTGTGTGTCTTGATTTACGATGTGTATTTTGATTTACAATTAAGTGAATACATATTTACCATACATACTATACTAAACGATGATATTTACAATAATGTTAGTAAATAGGAAGAGTTCCAATAATCTTGTAAATTAGTAGTCAATTATAGTAACTCAAAATGACCATGGAATAAGTTATATCATTCCTTTTTACTAAAATTATTCAATGCTAATTAATTTTGCAGGGCTTGATGACAGAGGTCAGGGTTGTTCATGTTTAAACATTGGTATCTAAGTCTCATAGCTTTTTGATATATTTAGATATTAGCAGGATATTACATAAACAGAACATGCAAGACATTGATATATTTAGATAAAAGAAATTTGCAAATGTTTTTTGTTGGTCCACTGGGACCGTGCCCATGGATATAGATCATGTCAGTTCATCGTTAGGGGACATGATGGCTATCAGATAGGCAGTACCTTGCATTCCAACTGGTCGTATGGCCTTGTTTAGTTGGCAAAAAAATTAGGGTTTTGACACTGGCACTTTTATTGTTATTTGATAAACTTTACCCAAATATAGACTAACTAGGCTTAAAAGATTCGTCTCGACATTTACAGACTAAAGGTACAATTAGTTATTTTTTACCTATATTTAATGCTCCATGCATGTGTCTAAATGTTGGGGAAATGGCCCCGAACAGAGTGACAAAGGATTGTGGGCCTCCGACTTTGGTTGATGGCCCACTCAGTGGAATAGAAGAGAGACGCAATAATACTTAGAGTTTCATCAACTTCACTTTCCCCTTGCACGGGGCTCTTCTCTCTCCTTTTATAGCACACGGTTCACGGAGATTTCTCCTATTTACAATTCTACCCCTACATAGTACAAGGATATTCCTAGAATATTCTCTTGCCCATCCTCGACTATGAAGGGTACTTTGGCCTTCCTGCTTCATTCTTCAACCACCCCGCTTGCTGGGCCTTGGGCCACCCGAACAAAGTGAATGTAGGAGGCCCATCTTCGTCAGTCTTGTTTGAGCAGAGGTCCCCGCCAGAGTGGTATTTCCTCCGCGTCAAGGCCTTGTCTCCCTTGATGACCAGCACCGAGCGGGAGACCTCTACTTTTGGCTTCTTGTTTCCTTACTAGCCTCTGCCGTTCGGGGGACCTCCGCCTTCTGGAAGACCTCCGTCGTCTTGTTGGACCTCCGTCACCCGGAAGACCTCCGCCTCCGATAAGCCTCTGCCTTTTGGAAGACCTCCGCCATCTTGTTCGACCTCTGTCACCCAGAGGACATCCGCCTTTCGATAAGCCTCCACCTTTTGGAAGACCTTCGGGGTCGGTCTAGCCGTCTTGTTCAACCTCCGTCACCCGGAAGACCTCCGCCTTCCGATAAGCCTCCGCCTTCCAATAAGCCTCTGCCTTTTCGAAGACCTTTGCCTAAGCCTTGAAGCAGCGGCGGAGCCTGATGTTAAATCAAGGAGGGGCCAAACACAGAAGACTAGCTTCTTAGCTAAAAATAGACATGGAGATGGAATAGGTTATGGATGAGCTAATGCCGGGGACCTGGTATTAAAATAAACAGATTATAGCCTAGCTTTAGAAATGTATTCAGAGAAGGGGGCAGCAGCCCAGCTTCGCCTCCAAGAGGCTCCGCCACTGCCTTGAAGCGAAGACCGATTTGAGGTACCTGAAAGTTGGTCACACCATCTTTTCACTGTTAGGTAATGCCTTCGCGGCCCGTAGTCTCGTGTCCCAACATTGAAGATTCGATGTGATGGAAAATCTAGAAAAATTTTGGTAACTAAACAAGGCCGCAACATAAGAGACAGGGAGCTGACGTTTTTAGATAGATGGAGAAGATGAAAAGGAGGTAAGAGCAACTCCAACGGTTTTGTATTTTTGTTTGGCAAAATATGGTATTTGTCAACTCTCAAATTAATATGGTAAAGGTAAAAAGAGTCAATCTCCAACGGTTTTGCATTTAGACTTGGCAAAGGTAAAAAAAATTATGTGCGCGGGAGAGAAATATCCCGCAGGAGTAGCACGCGAGGGCGATAGCGAACCGCAGCTTGACATATATGTCAAATATCATCCGGTGTGTGTCAAGTTGCTAAAAATGCTAAGCCCATTTACCAAACCGTTGGATAGAAAATTTCTAGATGTTTTTGCAAAAACAAAAATGTTAAACTCATTTGCAAAACCGTTGGTGTTGCTCTAAGGAATGAGAGGCAGGAAAGTATACTTCTGGCGTTTCGACCGTGCAACCGGAGACCCTTTTTCTGTGTGCCTCTGGAGCGCCGCCTTCCCCAGCTCCGTCGTTCCAGCTTCCACCACGCTTTCTGCGATTCCTGTTCCCATGAATCTCGACGCAAAGTTCTCTGTGGCACCGAACGATTCAAATTCTGCAATATGCAACGCTGAGTTTCCTGTCTGGAACTGGATGCTTGGTTGCTCCTGCTACCGTTGCCAACATGCACACAGCAGCGCCGTTAACTCGCACCACTAACATCACGGCGAGCTCGCACATACGTAAGACAGAAATTGCGGCATTGGAAAATGTTACTACTACACATTCTAGTGTTTCATACAACGTCCATTTCTCAGACATACAAATGTGACCTCAAAATTAGGCTGCAAATTGCAAGCGTGGATTTCCGTTTTCTACTCGGTAAGGAACACTCAAACTCAAGCACAGCATTTGTTTTCACTCCGCCGGATCAAATTCGCGGAAACCTTGTTTGAAATCGTCCACCATTCCAATCTCTTCTTCCTTTGAAATCTTGCAGTTCCTCCAATCTGCACGATCCGCCATGCTTAGCAGTCCCGCTAACACCTGTGGCCACGGAAAGGGAAGACAGCCAGCTGTTTAGTTTACTGCAATTTCACTACTTCCTCCTCCAATTTCATCTAGTTTGTCGTTTAAGGCTAAAAACGGGCCAACGATGGTCATGTCATACCTCGCGTCCAAACTGCACAGGGAACTTCTCGTTACTGTCGGCCATGTGCAAGAGTATTCTACCTTCCGGGAGCTCAACATAAAACAGGCCTGATTTGCTTTCGCACTGAGATATCAATGATTCTCTAGCTATTTTTGCTCCATCTGTAAAAAACAAACCAGAAGTCAATGGAAACAGAAACAAAATCTGTATATCTACTGAGGGCCAAAGCATCATAAGTAATGAAATTGAATCAATATAACTTCACAGAAGATTATAAAAGCATAGCTTTCCCAACCTTTGAACCAGTAAACACATTTCAAAGCTAGTTCTGGTCATTTCTATCTAAACCAAAGCTCAATCTGATGAAATCGCCAACAGAGAATATAGAAGCAACTACTGGTCATCGTACTTCATAGTCCAACAAACAATATAGCAGTTTGAACTTTTTTTTTTTTGATCAGGTACAATTTGGACGCACACAACCCACACACACCACACTCACACCACCACACGCACACACACGCGTGCGCGTCCGTACACACGCAAAGAGAGATTGGGAAGCTCGCCGTCTTGAACTTTGACTCGTGTGTACTGCAATAAAAACTAACAAGCGACAATGAAGACTATCTTAACTCTTAAGAAGTGACATCATGTATCACATTCACAGTAACACATCAGCATTACATACTAAATAATGTTGAACAAATATAATATTGAATAATCAATCATGTTGATGAGCAATATGTGTTATGTTTCAGAAAAGTGCATTTTTTATGTAATGAAGAGCATATTTCTTCCGTACTGCATGTGGTCATGTATTTCCTTTGGATTAATCAAACAACCAAAAGGGGAAGGGGAGGAGGAAAATGCATAAAGTGTCACCTGGATTCACCATAGAGAATTCAAATCCCAGTTTTTTTGCTGCTAGATGAAATATCTTGTTAACAGCGTCTGCTTTAGACAATGGTACAGGAACAACCTATGCGAGAAATTGAGGATTACCATGTGGCATAATCATGGCAAAGATGCTGCAAAGATATAAGTTTCATATCAGGTGAAAAGCATCCATACCTGCAGGTTTGCATGGTGGGAGCGCAGTGAAACCCACTCAAAGTATACTGCTGTCTTTCCTTGCTTCTCAAAGTACTTACCCAGAGCAATCTTATACCTCCCAAGTTCTGCCTCTGCTTCTGGAGGCATCATCAATGTACTGGGGCAGTGTTCAACGGGAATCATTAGAACATGATTTGGAACAAGTGGCCCCTTTGCAAGTGCGCAGTAGTAACCTTCTCCAATACTAATGACAAGATGTGATTCAACATCCGGACTCGACAAGCAGAACCAGCAACTGCTCTCCACACGTCTTCTTTCACTGGAGTTTGAAAAATATAGAGGTAAATGCCAGCACAAAAGACATGCCTACAGAGTCAGACTGACAGGATATCTTTACTGCTTTTCTCACCTACGAGGTCTTGCGTCTCTTAGAGCAGTCTCCCCTGAAAGGCTGTGAACAAACTTGCACTCTGGGCCCTTCTCACATTTTCCTTTGTTGAGAAAATCAAAACAGACATTTCTCTGATAATGCTCCACTGCCACCTCATCATGCCTATAATTGCATGTACTCCCTCGTGGACAGGACCCTGAGGATGTAAATTTGAAACACAATCTACCACCGTCAGCTTCCCCTTGCCTTTGCCGCTTGACATCATAACGCCAATATTGCGAATCAATGCTCTCAGCTGGACGTTTTGGAGCTTCTTCCATAGGAACTGATTTTGCTGGACCAACATATGGTGACAAAGTAGCATTTGGAGGCTTCGCATGGATATCAGCACTGGACATGACAGATGCTGGACTAGGAGAAATCGCATGAATAAATTTCTGAAAAGTATATGCAATAAGGAGTAGACAATTAATGACTTAAATTGCTAGGTAATTACAGTGTATCAGTGAAGCAGCACATTTGAAGTAGAATTTTTTGGCTAGTAGGTAACAACATATACCTGAAGGCAATTAGTGCTTTGACAC
Organism: Coix lacryma-jobi var. lacryma-jobi; assembly: GCA_009763385.1. Lineage (NCBI taxonomy): Eukaryota > Viridiplantae > Streptophyta > Magnoliopsida > Poales > Poaceae > Coix > Coix lacryma-jobi. The sequence continues at coordinate 59,894,461 of CM019825.1, forward strand.
ATATACTGAATTGTTACTGAAAATAAGAATGCCTGAATGTTGGAAAGAGTGAATGGATTGATTGGGCCAACCCTAGGAGGGTAGCCGTATTGTAGTCTTACATGGGCCTCATGGGCCTAACACATATACACTCCAACACCCCCCGCAGTCTGAACTACCGGCGCAGCGGAGTTTCAAGACTGGGCACGAAAAGAAGCACAACAAAGGAGCCCCCCACAGACTCAACTAGCCACTAGTGATGTTGAGGCTGGAGCGAAACTCGGAGAAGGTCGAGGACGGGAGGCCCTTGGTGAAGATGTCGGCGAACTGGGAAGTGGTCGGGACGTGGAGAACCCGAACATCGCCGATGGCCACCCGGTCACGGACAAAGTGAAGGTCGATCTCGACATGCTTGGTCCGCCGGTGCTGAACGGGGTTGGTGGAGAGGTACACGGCACTGACGTTGTCGCAGTAGACCAACGTGCTCCGGGTCAAGGGACTGTGGAGCTCACCCAAGAGCTGCCGGAGCCAGGAGGCCTCAGCCACGCCGTTAGCAACAGCACGGTACTCCGCCTCGGCACTGGAGCGGGAGACCACCGGCTGACGCTTGGACGACCAGGACACCAGGTTGCCGCCGAGGAAGACAGCATAGCCGGAGGTGGACCGGCGAGTGTCCGGACACCCGGCCCAGTCAGCGTCGGTGTAGACGACGAGCTCGGTGGAGGCAGACCGGTGGAGAAGCAGGCCGTAGTCGACGGTGCCGCGGAGGTAGTGGAGAAGGCGCTTGAGGGCCGTGAGGTGAGGCTCGCGCAGATCATGCATATGAAGGCAAATCTGTTGAACTGCATATGTGATGTCCGGGCGGGTGAAGGTGAGGTACTGAAGCGCCCCCGCAAGACTCCTGTACGCGGTAGGGTCAGTGACTGTGGCGCCCTCGGTATCTAACAGCTTGGCCTGAGTGTCAACAGGGGTGGAGCAAGGCTTGCAGTCAGTCATCCCAGCTCGCTCCAGGATATCAAGAGTATACTGCCGCTGGTGAAGAAAGAGACCCCCGGGACGAGGCTCAACGGTGACCCCGAGGAAGTGATGGAGCACACCGAGGTCCTTCATCGCGAACTCCTGCTGAAGAGAGGTGATGATCCGCCGCAGTAGTGCCGGGCTGGAAGCGGTGAGCACAATGTCATCAACATAGAGCAGCAGATAGGCAGTCTCCCCACCGTGGTCGTAGATGAACAGTGAAGTATCTGACTTGGCCTCCACAAATCCCAGAGTGAGCAGGAATGCAGCAAACCGAGAGTACCACGCCTGAGGGGATTGCTTGAGGCCGTAGAGTGACTTGTTGAGGCGGCAGACCAGATTAGGGCTAGAAGAGTCAGCAAAGCCCGCCGGCTGACTGCAGTAGACTGTCTCAGCAAGTGTCCCGTGGAGAAAAGCATTCTTGACGTCCAGCTGATGCACGGGCCACGAGCGAGAGAGAGCCAGCGAGAGTACGGTGCGGACTATAGCTGGCTTCACCACTGGACTGAAAGTCTCGTCATAATCAACTCCAGGCCGCTGAGTGAAACCCCTGAGAACCCAGCGAGCCTTGTACCGCTCAAGAGTGCCATCGGCTCGGCGCTTGTGAGTCCAGATCCACTTGTCGGTGACGACATTGGAGCCAGGCGGACGGGACACCAGATCCCAGGTCTGGTTGGCTAGAAGAGCCGCGTACTCCTCTTCCATCGCACGACGCCAGTGAGGGTCGGCCAAGGCGGCGCGCACGGAAGAGGGTACCGGAGAGACCCACGTCTCGCCGTGCGTTGCGGCAAGAGCCCGAGGCCGCAACACCCCCGCTGCATGCCGCGTCACCATGGGGTGAACATGACGCGGGTGGCGGTGAAGAATGGGGGGTGGTACACGGGCGGCTCAACCCGAGCAGCCGGCGGGGGTGGAGGCGGTGGCGTAGGCGTCCACGGTGGAGAAGCGGCCACGGGAGGAGACCGAGGTGGCGATGACGGTGACGGATCCAGCACGGGGGGCGGGGAGGGCGCCCGCGCACGGCGCTGGTAGACACGCACCGACTGGTTGAAGCGCACGGGAGGTGCCGCAGGCGCCGGACCCGCGTCGGGCGCAGCCCCGGGGAACGTGGCCGCCGGACCGGCGCAGGGTCAGGCGCAACCCCGGGGGACGGGGTCGTCGGACCGGCGCAGGGCGCAGGGGCCGGCGCAGCCCCGGAGTACGGCGAGCCGGGGCACGGGCCCTGTTGGAAAGAGTGAATGGATTGATTGGGCCAACCCTAGGAGGGTAGCCGTATTGTAGTCTTACATGGGCCTCATGGGCCTAACACATATACACTCCAACACTGAATGATTTTTATAGCTTGGAAGGAACAAGGTAATTCTTGAAACATACCCCCTCCGGTTATAAATAAGCGACGTTTTGGGTTGTGTGCAGTCTACTATCCAAATTTTGATTCAAATTTACCTTTTTATGTGTTGAATTTGGATATATTTGAAAATGGTATAACTAGGTTTGTCTTGAAAAGTATTTTCAAAACAGATACTTTTTATGTGCTTTATAAATACATTACGACAAAAATAGTAGTCAAAATTGCATTCTGGGGACCATGCCCGTGTCCAAATCACTTGTAACTGGATAGAATAGTGTACAATAGAGGATAAAAAGGTAGCATAAATATGAATGAACAGGTTTTATTTCTTTTCTGAACAAGAAGTTGGATTGATTTGTATATATAAATACCTGCTTCTCTTTGTTTCCGACATTAGCAAGTCCAATAAAGCGGGTAACATGCGCAGCAGAATCATTGACATATGGTTCCCTTGAATAAAAGACACCTTTAGTACCAGCAATGTGATATCTGCATGAACCAAACCATGTCACAAATCTGGGTCAGTATACATTCTGTCTTCTCCTATACAATGCATAAACCACTGATCTGGTTAAGTTAGTAGTCAGCAACTGAGTATACATTATTAATAGTATCATTGTACAATATCAGCATTACAGCCATACAGAAGCTGCATGTTAATGCTTTAAGTTGACTCTCTCAATAATGATTTTCTTTTTTGTGTATGAAGTCAGAAACCAAACCTTGGCTTAATCTCAGCAACCAATTCAGCAACAACAGGATCATACCCATTAGGATCCAAAACCTGATTCGGCACATTGGAAGTGTCAGCCCCACTGACCACTCCAGTTGGCCATTCGTTAGTGCGATCTTATTACTGTCAAGGGAACCCAAGTTTGATGCATCCAGAATGGATGCTAACACAGCAACTCAATATATTAATACTAGCAGGCAGTGGAAGGAACAATAACAGAAGGGGGGAAAAAGGATATGTCAAGAACAGATCCACAATCCCTGGCTCTTCTGCAAGAGCCCGCAGGGCATCCACATCATCCTGGCTGTAGCAGCCAGGTCCTCCTAGTCCCTTCTTCCCAGACAAATAAACCACCGACAAACCTACAAAGAGAAAACATTATGTAACTAGAGGAAAGGTGAGACTAAATCAGTTCACATTCAGACTTTCAGGCATCTACACATTGTTCAATGAAGTTCCATATCACTTTTAATAAGAATGCACTGTACTAGTACACGAATAGGTTTTAGTATTTGAACCACAAGAGGCGACTCCTTGTATAATGAAATCAATTAGCAGCAGACTAGCCAGAAAACAAACCATGGAGGGTGAAGCGGTTGCTTCCCCTAAGCCAGAAGAGGTTGGGGCATATCTCGATGCCGCCGGGTGCAAACCCGCGAGCAGCGGCGGCGGCCTTCGACAGCAGCCGCGGCGCTGAGGGGCCGTAGTCGCCGGTGAAGTAGGTCGGGATGGGCACGGAAGCGCGCCCCTCGATGTAGTCGGTGACGTCCCCCGGTGCGCCCTCGGCATCCCCCTCGGGGGAGAAGAACTGCCCCGCACAGAGCAGCGCGTGGAACGGCCCCGTCGACTGGTTCACCTACGGGTGGGCAGCGCACGGTGTCACGGACCGGCAGCACCAGCGAGAGGAGGACGAGAGAATGGTAAGTGGAGGAGGTAGCTACCGATTTGACGCGCTTGAAGAGCTGGTGGAGTCGGCCGTGGGCGTCGCCGGCGAGGAGGATGCGCGGCGGCGCCGGGGCCGGCGGGGTGGCGGCCATTGGGGCTGTGTTTTGGACTTTTGGGCACGACGAAGGGGGCAGTGAGAAACTTCGGATCTACAATGCCTTTGGGCCATGTCTTTGTGTGCTTACTCTAATTGGGCCAGGCTTCCGACATTGTACACCCAAATTTGATTCGGCCCACACAATAGGCTTTTCTCTTTTAAGAAAAAAGAACTGCTGTTCAAAAAATATAACCTTGCCACTCTTTGTAGTTTTTTTAAATAAAATACAATTGTACAATAGACATCGAATTTTCGTAGTACTTGCAAAAAAAAAATAACCAATCCCAAATTTCATTACTGAAAAAACAACTAAGTTATGGAGTTCACCGCATAAGCCTTTATGACAAACTACCTGTCACCATGTTCTAAATCATAGCAGCTCAATTTCTCCATCGATAAAGCAAACTAATCTATCATTACTTTTAGTTTCAAAAACTAAATGAAATAAGATCTGCCCAATCAGACATGCAAGAACAAAAGAACCCGATGCTTCATTCAATATTTTTTCACCTTAATAACTTTATTTTTCAACAATAGCCAACCAACGTGGATGTTACAAACCAACCTGATAAAGTGGACAAAATCTTATCTATAATCATTTCAATTGGTTCCATCCTATCTCGAAGCTAAAAATATCTGATTTTTTTATCCAACGGGGTGTTGCAATAAATGGGCTTTGCCTAATAAAAATTCTGAAATTTTGATGTAGAAAATACAAAGGTTCATTCATGTGTGCAAATAGTAGGAGTGGGAATCTCACCTTGTTTGTGGAAGTGTATCTGCTTTCTCAAATCTGGTGTGAGAAGAAAAAAAGAAGCCTAGACATGCGTGCTCCCCTTGTCATGACAGGGTAAAGGGCACGGGCGTGCGCGATACCTACGTGAATGGTCCATCGAAATCCGACTCCTTTATCTTACAGGGGCGCAATCTCTTTTGCAATTTGAGCTTTCTGTTACTTGGCCTTTAAGTTTGTAGATAGTCCTAAACGGTCTAGATCGTAATCATGACATGAGTTCGAGGTAGGCAGTCATATATATATATATATATATATATATATATATATATATATATATATATATATATATATATATATATATATAGCCTATTGGCCAACGCCAAAACACATCTAATTGAGCTAGAGCTTTTGCCTCTTCTCGATTGATGTTGCACCGCCGTCGTAGCTTCTCCATCCTGAGCGCATGTATGCACCGACGATCGGGAAAACAAGTCTCTGAAAACCCTTGTCCTTGCAATCCTACACCAGGAGAGAACGAATAAGGTTTATAAAAAACACTCTTTGTCCGACTGCTCCCAACTTTCACGAAAGCTCATCTTGCATCCAAGTCAAGCAGTGCTATGTACTGGCATATTCGTCATCAACTACTCCGATCTCTTCCTCTACCGCTCATCGATGACTTCATACCACAACCAGTGCATCTCCACCACAAGCAACATCGTCTTCCCATGCAAACGAAAGGTACACACCAATGGTCCAATTTGTTGTTGCCGTTTTTCTGTTGTTTTGATCATGATGATGTTCGTTATATGTCATTGTTCATACCGTTCAATCTAATTAATATGTTAGAGCTTTACATGCTAGTATCTAAAATTATCATAATTTATATTCTGGTTAGCTTTTAATCAAGAGTTAGGCTCATACACACATTCCAAGAACATGTGAGAGTGTCATATGGGCCTTATTGTATCATGAGTCATTGCTAAAAGCTAACATTATTGAAGAGGTTGGCTTAGAACTAGCAGCTGACTTTTACTGTTGTGGGTGCCATGAGAGAGTTGGCCGGGAGGTAGCTCATGGTGATGGACCAATCAAGGAGAGGCCCCTGGCATGCAACGGCTGAACGACACCACCGCCATACGCGTACATGTGGTCCATGCATGTCGTCCACCATCTGTCGCCGCCACCATCCACCAATATAATCAAGATCTAACTTTTCTTTCTCTTCAATTAGAACATCTATAATGATATAAGCTAGTTACTAGCTCTAAGTTAACATCTCCAATAGTACTAGCTTTTAGTATTGACTCATAACATGATAAGCTTGCATGATATTGTCACATGATTTTACAATATTTGTACGAGTCTAGTTATCGATCAAGAGCTAATTTTTCATAAATAAAATTTTTAGAGCTAGCTTATGAGACAACCATTGTGGTTGCTCTTACCCATTGCGGCTAATAATGATCGATTGAAGAAGCAAGAGTAGTCCCACTATTTGCTCAACACAAGGCGTTGAACGTGTGTGATGATAGAACAGGAAGATAGGTACTCCCTCGGTTCCAGATTATATGTCGTTTTGATTTTTTGGTACATCAGTTTATGTAGCTTCTATCTAGATAGAATCATCTAGGTACATAGTAAAATATATGTAAAATGAATGAAAAACAAATTATAATTTGCAACGGAAGCTAGGAGTACAATCTAGTGTTCATGATGATTGGCCGTTCCGAAAGACGTGTGTACTTGGTTGCAGCAAACTAACGTTGTTGGTAATTGGTAATAAACATTTCAGAGCGAGAGGTACAAAATATTATCACGTACGTACATATTTATCTATCTGTACTATAAAAGAGCAAAAGAATTGAAAAATAACTCTCACCCAAATAATACCTACCCACCTAATATCTCCTCCATTGGATCTATTTGGTTTTCCATCTAACGCTATGGCCCCCTTTGGCTCACAGGGCAAACATAGAAAAATTGTAGGAAACTAAGGGCGCAGGATAGGAAAGGGAGTTTGTTTCCTACGCGAGCCATTGCAGGAACATGAGGTCCAACCGGATTTTTCGTTTCCTGCAAACGCAGTGAGAGCTAATCCCTTCCTCCGTCGTTTTCCTTTGGAAAGTTTCCCGTCAACCAAATGAGTGCTGACGTCAGCCATTCCTATGGAATTGATTTCTGCGTTTCACCCGTGTTCCAAAGGAGCCCTATATATTAATTTGACAGGTGAGACCAGTATGGACGGAAGTGCGAGCACCCCACGTATACATCAACACTTGAAACACCCGGACACATGATATACTTAGCTGTGATTGGCCTATTGCCACGGGAACAAGCCCAACGCATAACAGATCCAATCACACCACGGCCACGCTTCCTAACGTGACGGACGTTCCTCCTCCAAGGCTACGCGAAAGAATTGTAAAATAGTTGTTACCCAAAAAATATCTACCCACCTAATATATCCTTCATTAGATTTATTTTAATTTTCCATCTAACGTTAGATATTAATTTGATAGGTGGAACCAGTATGGACGGAACATACGGACGTGTGTTTCCTAAAATTTAGTGTTTTCCTAGCTCCTCACGTTATTTTTTCTCACCTTAAGATTTTATATCCATCCAACCGCAACAGATAAATACCAACACCACGTATGGTCCTAAATACCAACACCACGTATACGATCGTCGTCGTCGTTCTGAATAAGAAGAAGCTAGCTAACATGTGTGTCCGTAAAAATCCTACATAAGTCACAGAACTTGATGCTTCGCCTTCCACCGTTCCGCGCGACACCTGTTGCTGCATGTTTGTGCCAGTGTCGCCGCTGCCGCTCGTCGAGCCCTCGCCGCTCGATGCGACCTCCACAGCTCGTTGAGACGCCGTCACGCCGTCGGAAGCCACGTCGATCAGGTATTCCAGTTCAACCTTGTTAATCAATATTTAATTTATATTTACATCTAATTTTTATTCTTTAGAGGACAAGATTTGGCAATCTCATAGATCATATCGTTCATAGTGCAGATGCGCAATTAGGGGATTTTGATCTGAGAGTTGAGACTATTTAGTAGATAATCATTATCTCAAGTTATCAATTTACTAAACTTTGATTTTTAATGTTGAATTTATTATGATATTTTTTTAAAATTACTTGCTAATTGTTTCTAAATTTCCAGTGGTCTCATGTTGCCCAAAAGACATGCATCTGGCAGTACGATGTATAACTTGTTTGATCATAAAGTTTCTTATGCATTACTCATATTAGAAACACCATTATGTTATTAGAGTTGTATTTGAAGGGCCCATGTTTCAATAAATTAATTGGATTCCATATGACATTACAAGTGATGGTATAAATTTTAATGAGTTTGTGACTAGGCCAATAGTGATACGAGTTTGATCGAGGCTGCTTCGATCACTACTACAGATATAGGCCTTTAGCCCCGGTTGGGAAGTGGCTTTAGCCTACAGATATAGGCCTTTAGCCCCGGTTTCCCAACCGGGACTACCAATCCGACCTTTAGTCCCGGTTGCTCCGAACCGGGGCTAAAGGCTCCCACGAGAAAAAATAAATTTGCGTTTGTGAGATTCGAACTCAACACCTCTCGCCTCAGGCACGCTTACCAACTGAGCTACACAACACACGTGATGTAGTTCTGGATGTTTTTCTTTTGAATCCACTCGGGAAGGACCTTTAGCCCCGGTTGGTAACACCAACCGGGGCTAAAAGGACCTTTAGTCCCGGTTGGTAACACCAACCGGGGTTAAAGGTTCACCCTTTAGCCCCGGTTGGTATTACCAACCGCGACTAAAGGTTGGGGGACCTTTAGTCCGGGTTGGTAATACCAACTGGGACTAAAGGTGAACCTTTAGTCCCGGTTGGTTTTACCCACCGGGATTAAAAGTCTCTTTAGTCCCGGTTGGTTTTACCCACCGGGACTAAAATTCTTTAGTCCCGGACGCAATTTGTTGCCGAGACTATAGCTCAATTGTTAGATCGGCCTATGACCATATTCTGTAGTAGTGGATGCATTATATAAAACACTGAAGTACTTTATGGTGAATCATCATGCTTTAAAAGTTTTTATTGGAAGCTCTCTCTCTATATATATATATCATTTGAGTGAATTGTTGGTTCTTGGTCATACCTTTGTAAACAGTTTAGAATGAGAGTTCTATAGTATATCATTTTCATCTAATGTAATAATAGCAATAAATGTTGGTATTGTGGTACAGCTTGATTTTACCTAAACTTATATCTGCTTCTGTCAAAACTTTATATTTGTACCTTTAAACAAAAAATTTATTAAAACTCTACGCCTGCGACACGCATCTATGAACCTGCTTAGGTTGCTTGAGGCATGAGACAAATCTATCATCTACTATATATCATCAGTACATAATTGTAGGATGGATGTTAACAGGAAAAGTGTTTTCTGTTTTTCAACAAAAGATAAAATTGGTATTCTTTTATTTTTGCTGTCTGCTTTATTAGTAACTTCTAACTTGTATTTAGATTTATAGCTGACAAAGTGATTGGTAAGATTAAGTTATCATTTGTCCTTCTAATTATAGAGGCTAGACTATTGTTAGCCCCTTACGCTTCTATATGTATAAGTGAAAATTCTTGATAGTAACTATCAGCTTATATTGTTTTCTATTTGTTTGTACTCTGGTTTTGTATATGAAAAATGTATATAAACGATTTAAACATTTATATAAACACTTTAAATATTTTCTAAAGAGAGAGATTAGTTGTAATGTTATTTTTACACATAACTATGTAGAGTTATATGTTATTTGTATTGTCCGTTTTTCAATTTTTTATAACATTTTTTTATCCGGAGGCAGTAGCACACCTTAGTTTGCTTTTGTGGATTGTGGCAACATGGATTGCACTGTAGAGTTGCTCAGGTGAATGATGAAACAAGGCAGTTCTGGATCTGCATGATTGGAAATTAGTAATACTAACTAGGAGGATAGGGGAATGAAGATTGACAAAACATGTAATGCATTTTGGAGAAGACAATAAGGTCAATTTGCCTTACACACCATTATTCTCACTTTTTGAGATTTATAATAGCAAGCTGATATAGATTTAATTAGGGTGATTGACTGATCTTAATATTTTATATAAAAAACCGAATGTAATGCAGGTTGAATGTATATTAACATTCTTGAAACCCAATGCTAATATACTCAAAATTATTTAGGTTCAAAAATTTTATCTACACTATAATTACAAGATATATTTTTTTAATAAACTTTAGACTTCTATTAAACTAAATGTATGTTTTTGTCTTTGTAAAATGCATTAATTATCATAAACTCAACACTTCTTCTATTAAAGAAAAAACTTTTTTAGACACATATATGTCACACGTGCACACGTGTATGTCGCACGTGCATTTTCACCAGTAGTATAATCACCCGGAGGAAGAAAGCAGCGCGCGCGCGTGGACGATGCCATGGCATTGCATCTGTGCAGCGGTTTGTCCATATCAGTATTCAGTACAGTATGTACGTAGTATTATATTACGAGTACTTTGTACTGCCATATGATATGACCATTGGCTACCGCGCGCGCATGCAACACAGCACAGCAACGCACATTGCTAGGCTGCTAGCCTCGAGAGCGAGCATGCATGGCCGCATGGGTGGGGTGGGAGGGGCCGCGCGCCGCGCGCAGGCCGGCCACAGGAGCATGATGCAAAATGGCAGGGGCTGGCCTGGGGCGCGCGCGCGCGCACACACACACTGACACACAGCGATGAACTGCCCCCCATATGTACGTGTCATGTGATGTGGCCGGGCTGCCGCCGTGGACGACGATGCACGTATGTGCAGTAGTAGACGAGGATGTGGATCAGTACACTTGTACTACCATGCATGCCGCCCATGGCCTATGCATAGGCAGCAGTGGCGGAGCCAGAAATAATACATGAGGGGGCCGGTCGAAAATAGTCAACGTTTAAAAACTAAGCGCAACTCAAACAGTTAGATTATTCGTGGTGATATTTTGAGTTCAATTATCAATTTGACGTTGTTGCTCGTATTTTTTACATGTATTCTGGATCTAATGTATTATTTTTTTCAGTGGTGGACGATATGTCTGATGATAACAAGGCTCTGTGGTAATTTAAAAAATCTTAAGAGCTACCGGTTTAGTATTTTGAAGGTATTTATAGAGATGATTTGTGTATCTACCTATGTTTTGTATGACTTTATATCTACTCCATCCATCATCTCACAAAAAGTATCGCTATGAGATTCATGTTGGTTAATTTTTTTTAAGTTTAACTTGATTTATAGAAAATATTATTAATTTATATCTCTAAATAAGTTTATTATAAAAATATATCCAACGATCTAGCTCGTGATACTAATTATGTACTATAAATACTAATATTTTTTTATACATTTGGTCAAAAATAAAAATATTTTATTTCTCGAAAAGTAAGAATGATACTTTTTATTGAACAAAGTACAAGATACTAATAGATTTATATGACTATAATTTTGTTATATTTTACCTCTCTCAACATAAGTAAAAGTTATAATATTAGATAGTAGTAAAAAAAATATTATGAAATGTTAGGGGGGGCCATGGCCCCTGCCAGCCCCACCTTGGCTCCGCCACTGATAGGCAGCATCGACAGAGCAAGGACCAAGGATGCATGTGTGGTGTGCGGGCAGTGGGCGCGCCGCGCCGGCCGGCCGGGAGCAAAACTAGTGTGGGCCAAGGCGAATAGTCCCTTTCCCTGCCGCTCTTTTACGGGCCACACCGTGACACACGCAGGCAGGCGGCTAGAGCTAGCTTCAACTGGGCTGGCCTCCGATTTTAACCAACCACCCAGACCCAGCTGCGTGCGGCGTGCCACACGCGACCGCATTTAGGACGACCTCAGCGTCGTCGCTCCTATCTGCATCTGCATCTGCATCTGCATGCGCGTGTACGACGACACCAGGCCACGACTGTTTGTCATTGGTATGCATGCGCCCTGCCTGTACGTACGTACAAGTAGGAGAACTGGAGAAGCATCTCCAACGGTTTTGTAAATAGTCTTTGCATTTTTGTTTTTGTAAAAAAAAGTCTTAAAATCTTGGCAAATTTTGCTACGGGACACTGCAAATACGTATAATTGGCCGACATACACCGCAACGACGAGACTTTGCCCAGTACCATTATAAATTCGTGATTGTTTGTCGTAACACACCGCGCCTATTATTTTATTCATTTCTCGGGTTTCAAGAGAGAGAAGGTGCGAGAAATGACTTGTTTGTCCTCGTCTTCAACCTCCAGTTGTGCACTGAAATTTGCCGTAACACACCGTTGTCATCTTAGCATCGTCTTCAACCTCAGATGAGCTCCCGTGGCGAGCACCCCCTCCTCCGACGAGCTCCTCTGGCGAGTTCCCCTCCTTCGGCGAGCTCCCATAGCGAGCTCCACTGGCCAGCGTGGCTGGGGCGGTGCAGCCTTCCTGGTCAGCATTGTTGGGGCGCGACCATCCAGGCCGGTGCAGCCTCCCTAGCCAGCGCGGTTGGAGGCGTGGCCATCCAGGCCATCGCAGCTGGGACGCGCGACCGCCCTGCCAGGGGTGCGGCCCCACAGCCCGGCGCGAATAGGGGCGGTGCAGCCACCTAGGTCGGCGCGGCTGGGGCAACGCCTACCCAGGCCGATGCGACTAGGGGGTGGTGGTGTGGACACCTAGGCCGGCGCAGCTGGGCATGGCGTGGCGTCCTGGCCAACGCGGCTGCGGCGCGGCCACCCACGGCGGCACGGCTGGGGGCAGTGCAGCCACCCTGGTGTGGGATATAGACCCCAGGGTACCACACGATGGTACATGGGCCTCACCACTAGGAGTCGTCCGGCCCACATGATGAAGATGTGCGGCGCACGACATGCACCGCACGACAGTTGTAATCTAGATATAGTACCAACTCGGATACTGATAATGTAACTCTGTCCCTTCGGAATATATAAGGAGGGGCAGAGGTCCTCCGACGGGACAGGTGAGATAGAAGATAGGTCCTAAGTCACAGGTCATAAGCCACAAGCCAGATCCAATCAATACAACTCGACGCAGGACGTAGGGTATTACGCTAACCTAGCGGCCCGAACCTGGATAAACTTCTGTGTTCATCTACTTTTGTCTTGCGTCAACGTCTGGGTCATCGTCTTATGCACCTTCCCCTCTAATCTACCACCTTGGGCATACCCCTAGGTGGACTATCGACCGTATTTCGTCGACACCTGGCCAGTGCGGCAACCAGGGACGGCACGGCCTCCCTGCCTAGTGCGACAGCTAGGTGCATGGTCACCTTCGATGGCGCTTCCTCCTTGGCTAGTGTGGTGGCTGCCCAGCGCGAAGGACAGGAAGATGCAACGGCGTGGGTGAGGCAAGCCATGCCCGATTGTTCTAGGGAGGAAGAATGTGTTACGACAAATTTCAGTGTACAAACGGAGGTTGAAGACGAGGGCAAACAAGTCATTTCCCCCACCTTCTCTCTCTTGAAACCCGAGAAATGAATAAAATAATAGGCGCGGTGTGTCATGGCAAACAACCACGAATTTATAATGGTACTGGGCAAAATCTCGTCGTTGCGGTGTGTGTCGGCCAATTACACGTATTTGCAGTGTCCCGTAGCAAAATTTGCCTAAAATCTTCTATCCAACGGTTTGACAAATGGGCTGACATCTAGCAAAATCCTAGGATGAGTAGCGTATATGCAAACCTCGAATGTTTTCAATCTCCCCTGGGCATATATGCAAAAACCGTTGGAGATTGTCTTTTTTAATCTTTTCCATGTTTTTTTTGAGACTTGACAAACTCTCAATTTTACCGAACAAAATCTGCAAAACCGTTAGAGATGCTTAAGGTGCATGTGCAACCCTCATTGCGCTCAATTGCCAGTGGTATCTAGTGTTGCGTTGCCGACTCCAGCAGGGACGTACCGGCCCCGCCAGCCGCGTCTTCAATTCAGATCGGACCAATTGCTAGCTGTTGTACTACTAGCTAGCTACAAGTCTCCTCCTTTCATCCTGCGTGCGGGCTGCGGCGCCGGCCCGGAGGAGGTTGTGTTGTGTTCCCCGATCCAACGTGCAGCCTTGCGCCCGGGCCCAGGCCATCATGAGGCCATGGATGGAATTGAATTCCGCGGCAGGAAGGTCAGAGGTGGGGTTGCCAATTTCTACTCTACACCACAGAGAAAATTACATAAGACTCCAAACATCGCGTTTCGCATAAACTAAATACATGTATTTGACAAATTAATGGACGAAATTGCCCTTCAGTCTTGTGCGCAAGGAACGCATGGAAACGAATCGTTTCGTTCTCTCAGAACGCAGAACAGGACGTATCGTCTTCCTCCTTCGCGGTCATGGACTAGCCTCTCGTGACGAAACTGTCCCAAGCCGTCGGTCGTTAATCGATCTGACCAGACTGTGGCGTTCCAGCCCTGATTGCCCGAGCAGCTCTCATCAACCTATTTACTGCTCCGCCCACGGCGATCGCCGGCTTGGAGCACGACGACCTCTGTTAGCTAATCCCGTGCACGATCTTGCATTTGCATTTGTGTATCTAAGCAGTGCATGTTTACTTCTGATCTACTCCCTCCATCCCAAATTATAAGACATTCCAAGAATCTTGGAGAGTCAAAGTTTTTCAACTTTGACCAAATTTATATAATAAGATAATAATATTTATGATATCAACTAAGTGCAATTAGATTCTCCATTAGTTATATTTCCATAATATGTATATTTGATGGTATAAATCTTTATATTTTTCTCTATAATTTTGGTCAAAGTTGAAAAACTTTGACTCTCCAAGATTCTTGGAACGTCTTATAATTTGGAATGGAGGGAGTATTAGCTAGCTGCATGTGTGTTGTGTGGTGTACAGGCCAGAATCGTGCTATGTCCACGATGCGGTCAGGAACGGTCTCTCTCGCGCTTTAGGCGGACACAACATAGGTGAGCGCGCATGGCGGGGATGACTGTGGGTCTCGGACCTTGTAAGCACCAAGAATAAAAGGCAACACAGAGTCCAGGTCGAGCTGCCACGTTTGGCAACGGCTATCTCTCGCGTTCTGTTGTGATCCACGTGCGTGAGTGAGTGAGCGACGTCGTGCGCGTTTCAGCGCTGTTGCCGATCGCCGTCGAGCTGCACATTCCGGCAGCCGGCGCCAACAACCTCGTGGATGTTGTTGACGAACTCCTCCCACCCGAGCCAGGAGCACCCTGTACGGCACGCCCAGGAGGACGCCGAACAACAAAAACGGGCCACCCAGAGCGGCGGCTGCAGGTCCAGCCCCGTCACCTGTGCAGTCGCGCGCAGCGCCGCCTCGCCCGCCGCGGACGCCGCCAGCGCGGCGACCGGCACCCTCCGCACCGCCTGCCACAGCACCTCCTCCGACTCGAGGAACGCGAGCTCCTCCTCGCGCTCCCGCCGGCGGGCCCACTCCTCCCACTCTTCGTCGCTGACCGAGGCGTCGACGACTAGCAGCAAGCCGAGCAGGAACGACGCGAGCGGCATCCAGGCGGGCACGCGCGCGCCGTGGCGTCGCCGAGGTACCCGAGCAGCGCGGGCACGCCGGCGAAGTAGAAGAGGAGGCAGCATGGTGGCTGGAGTTGGCCGCGTGCAGGCCGGCGGCGGCCGGGGTTAGGGCATCGGGCGGCTGCTCCATGACCGCGAGGGAGGAAGACGATGCGTCCCGTTCTATGTCCCGAGAGAATGAATCGATTGGTTTCCATGCGTTCCTTGCGTACAAGACTGAAGGGCAATTTCGTCCATTAAGTTGTCAAATATATGTATTTGAAATAAAAAATAGAATATATATATATATGATCCTATAGAAATTAAGAGTTCAACGTTTTGAGTACTATTTTTATGAAGTCCATGTTTGGAATCCTATTTCTGCGGAGCGCGATGTTTAGAGTCCTAAACATACAATTTTCTCTGCACCACAAGAGGGTGTTTAGTCCTCACCAATGGTGAATTAAAAAAATATTAAGGGTTTCTTTAACATCCAAACAACTTCAGTCCCTTCCTAGTACAAACTCCCTCCAGTTTGGTAAAAGAAGTCGTTTTGGAAAAATATTAAGCGTTTCTTTAACATCCAAACAACTTCAGTCCCTTCCTAGTACATACTCCCTCCAGTTTGGTAAAAGAAGTCGTTTTGGACAAGGTTTGAGTCAAACGTTGGGAATATAAATTATAAATAACTTTTAAATTATTGAGTTTAGAGATGTAAAAATCATATAAATAAATTTGTCTTGAAAAGTAATTTCATAAAAATATACATATACCACTTTTTAAACAAACTGGAGGGAGTATCTATGATAAAAATTTCTAGGGAAGTTTAGGGGCTCTATGGATCTAGCGGCCGTAGGGAGGGCTAGAGCGTTGGAAATAATAGCAATTTAGTGATGCATAAATTAATTCTGACAATGAGGAAAAGATAAACAGCATGCATCGTAGATGTATAATCTACCACTAGCAGTAAGATCCGAGATATATGTATCGCTAGTAACATGAAGAACAGGAAATAGAAGAACAGTAGGATCGAAGGCATGCTTACAGTGGGGTTGTCGGCACCAGGAACTAGCGCAAAAGAAGACGAAGCAGACCGTTGATGAAGACTGGCGAAGTCGGCATAGAGGGAAGAAGACGTCCAACGAGCAGTCGCGACGGCGCTTCCCAAAAACCTTATATGTCCCATACCCCGTGCAGGGACGCGGTGAGACGCAGGCTTCGGAGATCCTGCTCTCCCGGCACTGATGGCACGTCGGCGGCGGGATGAGGTCGACAACAGCAGCGCAGCACTAGGGCAGAGGAGGAGGAGGAGAATGTCGTATGAAAAGGACGACGTCTCGTCCCTCTTTTATACACACGGCGCAGCTGTATCTTTAGAAAGAGACAACCGCGTAGTCACAATATTAATGTGATCTAACCTACCATTAGTGTACGAGTCAATCGCCATTAATACGAGAATAATTGCTTGCTTAAACAGGTCAGCGCAATTTTCTCCATGCATGCAAAAAGATCGAGTGGCAAAAGGAAGCCGCGCACCCGCAAGGCCTCGGTCGGACCATTCACGCGCTGTCGTGCGCCCCTGCGCGAGTCGCCTCGCCTCGCCTCGCCACGCCCAGCCCGGCGAGGCGAGCGAGCGCGCGTGAGTTTCTTCCTTTGCCTCTCCTCAATAGCTTCAACCAGTTGGAGACAGCTCAACTATATAAGTTGGTCTCTCTCCTTCTAGAGTAGTAGTATGGGACTAAAGTCCCCCACCATACCATGCATGTGTGATGGGCCTTTGGGATTTATTTGGAATATTTATTTGGGCCAGACCCAAATCTTCTAACAATCCCCCACCAGATCCTAGAGGCACTCTTCATCCTCCTTGTTCCAAAGTACTGTTAATATACCAGCTATTCAATGGAGACCGGTTAAGGTTGAACATCCACCTAGAGCGACAAGCTAGGCTCATTCACAACTGCACAATGGACTAGGCCTTGAATTGGCAGTTTGGTGTGAATAGGCTTCACTTGATGTCTTGACTGATACTAGGCTGCCATATGTCTACCCCGCGAGTGGAGCGTGTAAGTCATACTCCTACCTCACTTCATGAGCTTCTTAGAGAGTTTCCAGATCTCACAAACTATGACTAACAGTTAAGCTCACATAGGTGTGTTCTTACTCAGATACTCTGTAGGACAGTATCTTGCTATAGAGCCCCAGAACACATTAAGACAAAGTCAACCTGCCTTACATAAATGAGAGTACTGCATCTCCAACGGAGTGGGTTAAGTAAAATGTACTCTCCCATCAACCAGCAGCTTGTTTTTCCAGATCCTAATTCACGGGATCTCCGATCACATAGGTTGGGTTACTACTGAGGTTAACTCACATGGGTCTCAGTCCCATTTCCTTCGATGCATTGTCAATCACAGTACGTGATAGTCCCTTGGTAAAGGGATCTGTCAGGTTCTTAGTTGTCTGGATGTAGTCCACAGCTATTACTCCAAAGTTTCTCAATTCCCTGACAGACTTCAATCTACGTTTCACATGTTTGTTGGACATCGTATTATCCTGTCTATTTTTCACCTTCGTAATAACCGTTTGGTTATCACAGTTTATGATAATAGCAGGAATTGGTTTTTCAACCACAGGTAAGTCCATCAACAGTTCTCTCAACCATTCAGCTTCAGTAGAAGCGGTGTCCAGAGCTGCGAGCTTTGCCTCCATTGTCGATTTTGTAAGTATTGTCTGCTTACAAGATCTCCAAGAGACGACACCACCTCCTAAAGTGAATATATATCCACTAGTGGCCTTTAGCTCATCAGCATCTGTAATCCAATTTGAATCACTATATCCTTCAAGTACACCTGGGTACCCTGAATAATGAATCGCATAGCTCATTGTGCCCTTTAGATAACGCATTACTCGATCAATACCGCGCCAATGATCATCTCCTGGACTAGATGTGAATCTACTCAACTTGCTTACAGCAAATGAGATGTCAGGTCGGGTTGCGCTAGCTAGATACATTAATGAGCCAATAATCTGGGAGTATCTCAGTTGATCCTTTCCTAGCCTCCGATTCTTTCGAAGGATTAGACTAGGATCATACGGTGTTGGAGAGGGTTTGCTATCCATATAGCCAAAGCGGCTCAAAACCTTTTCCACATAATGAGACTGCAAAAGAGTAATCTCATTCTCGCCCTTATTAAGTTTAATATTAAGGATCACGTCAGCTTCCCCCAAATCCTTCATATCAAAATTTTGGGATAAGAATGATTTTACATCATTAATCTCATCGATGCTTGTCCCCAAGATCAGTATGTCGTCAACATACAAGCACAAGATTACTCCTTTGCCCCCACCATAACGGTACTACACACAAGTATCAGCTTCATTTACAGCAAACCCAGCAGAGGTTAAAGTATTATCAAACTTCTCATGCCACTGTTTGGGTACCTGCTTTAGACCATACAAGGATTTGAGTAACCTGCACACCTTGCCCTCTTGTCCTTGTGCTATAAATCCATCGGGCTAATCCATATAAATTTCTTTCTCGAGCTCTCCATTAAGGAAAGCTGTCTTCGCATCCATTTGATGGACAAGAAGACTATGGGAAGCAGCCACGGATAATAACACTCGGATTGTAGTTAATCTGGCAACAGGTAAGTAGGTATCAAAGAAATCCTCGTCTTGTTTTTGTGTGTAACCTTTAGCCACAAGCCTCGTTTTGTACTTTTCAATAGTATCGTCAGGCCTAAGCTTTTTTTAAATACCCATTTGCAGCCAACTGGCTTACAACCCACTGGTCTATCTATCACTTCTCAAGTACCATTTGCCATGATGGAGTCCATCTCGCTACGGACTGCATCCTTCCAATATTCTGCATCAGGTGATGCATATGCCTCTACAATGGTCGTGGGTGTATCATCCACGAGGTAGACAGTAAAGTCTTCACCAAAGGATTTTGCAACCTTTTGTCTCTTACTCCTTCTAGAAGCTACAACACTGTCATCCTCTTCATTACCAAGTGGGTTTACAATTGGTTCAATTATTGGTATGGGTTCAGGGGTAAATTTAGTTGACGAACTAGGCAAGGAATAAGCACCTTTCATCGGGAATATATTCTCAAAGAAAGTAACATCCCGTGACTCTATAAGTGTATCAACTAAAATATCAGGCGTCTCTGATTTTATCACTAAAAACTTATATGTCGTGCTGTGGTACGCATATCCCAAAAGAACACAATCAACAGTCTTAGGTCCGAGCTTGCGCTTCTTATTAATTGGTACGCTAACCATTGCCAAATAGCCTCACGTACGCAAGTAATGTAGTGAAGGTTTTCTTCCTTTCCATCCCTCATATGGAGTCACATCACTATTTTTAGTGGGAACTCTGTTCAGAACATGACATGATGTCAAAACAGCCTCCCCCACCATGCCTTTGTCATACCAGACGTTCTTAACATGACATTTACCAAGTCCATTAGT
Organism: Coix lacryma-jobi var. lacryma-jobi; assembly: GCA_009763385.1. Classification (NCBI taxonomy): domain Eukaryota; kingdom Viridiplantae; phylum Streptophyta; class Magnoliopsida; order Poales; family Poaceae; genus Coix; species Coix lacryma-jobi. The sequence goes on from CM019825.1 coordinate 59,914,330, forward strand.
GTCTGGTTCTTTCTTTCGACAACCCCATTAGATTGAGGTGAATATGGAGGTGTCCGTTCATGAATTATTCCGTTCTCTGAACAGAAGAGATGAAACTCATTGGAAAAATATTCACCACCACGATCAGACCTAACATGTTTTATTTTCTTTTCTAATTGATTTTCCACCTCAGCTTTATAAGTCTTAAAACATTCTAATGCCTCATCTTTAGTTTTTAGAAGAAACACATAACAGTATTTTGTTGCATCATCAATTAAAGTCATAAAATATCTTTTTCCTCCCTTTGTCAACACACCATTCATCTCACACAGATCAGAATGTATGAGCTCTAATAATGTCGTGCGCCTCTCGTCTACAGCCTTGTGTGGCTTACGAGGTTGCTTCGCTTGCACGCACGCTTGACATTTAGAGCCTTTGATAGTCAAAAAATTCGGAATTAAATTCATGCTGGATAGACGCGACATACAACCAAAATTAATGTGACACAAACGTGAATGCCATACATCAGCCACTGAATTATTCGAGTCACAAATATGGTTCATCACTTTATTACAAAAATCGGAGAGAGAAAAGCGGAACAAGCCTCCGCAATAATAGCCTTTGCCAATGAATTGGTCATACCTCGAGACGACTACTTTATTCGACTCAAATACCAGTTTGGATCCATCTCGACACAAGAGGGATCCACTAACGAGGTTCTTCTTTATTGAGGGGGCATGCTGCACATTCTTGAGCCGCACGATCTTTCCCGAAGTGAACTTCAGATCGACCGAACCAACACCAAGAACAGTAGCATGCGAGCCGTTCCCCATCATGACGGTTGAACCTCGTGCGTCCTGGTAAGATAAAAACATGGAGATATCAGTACAAACATGAATATTGGCCCCTGTATCTATCCACCAATCGTTAGATTGACAAACAGAAAATATGCTCGGTAAATAATTACCGTACCCAGATCCGTTAGGATCGCCAATAGTCACATTGACAGATTTCTGCCGTGGCTGATTCTTCTTTCCTTTGCGGTTCTTGCACTTCTTGGCGAAGTGCCCAGTCTCACCGCAAACGAAGCACACAACCTCGTCCATTTTCATCTTCTTCTTCTTGAACTGAGTAGTCTGATTAGGCCTTTGCTTGTTCTTACCAGTGTGCTGCATCACGTTGGCGCTGGACTGTCCTTCAGGTGCTCTTGGTGGAGCATCCTTTGCCCGAGCCTTCTCTTCAACATCAAGACCAGCCAACAAATCTTCAACGGAGATTTTCTGTCTTTTATGTTTCAGAGCTGTGGCAAAGTTCCTCCATGTAGAAGGCAACTTGGCAATAATGCCACCCGCTACAAATTTATCAGGCAAGACATGACTAAGCTGTTCGAGTTCCCTCACAATGACTTGGAACACATGAGCCTATTCCACGACAAAACAGTTATCAACCATTTTGAAGTCGTGGTACTGCTCCATCACGTACAGCTCATGCCCAGCGTTTGAGGCCGAGAACTTATGTTCAAGTGCCTCTCACAGTTCAACAACACTTTTGATGTTTATATAAACATCACACAGCTGGTCCAATAGAACGCTAAGAACGCATCCGACGAAAATCGTCGTAGCCGCAGTGAAATCTCGCACCTCTTTCTCAGATCCGAGAGGTAGTGCGGGAGGATCAGTAACGACCCAAAATACGCCCATAGCCATGAGCCACAATTGAGCTCTCGTCTGCCATCTCTTAAAATTCACACAAGTGAATTTCTCCGGTTTCATCGCATCAGTAAAATCAGCCATTACTAAATGTCTATAAGGTTTTTGGATTGTTGGAAATAATAGCAATTTAGTGATGCATAAATTAATTCCGGCAATAAGGAAAAGATAAACAACATGCATCGTAGATGTATAATCTACCACTAGCAGTAAGATCCGAGATATATCCAGACTATGTATCGCTAGTAACATGAAGAACACGAAATAGAAGAACAGTGGGATCGAATGCATGCTTACAGTGGGGTTGTCGGCACTAGGAACTAGCGCATAAGAAGACGAAGCAGACCGTTGATGAAGACTGGCGAAGTCGGCGTAGAGGAAAGAAGACGTCCAGCGAGCAGTCGCGACAGTGCTTCCCAAAAACCTTATACGTCCCCTACCCCGTGCAGGGACGCGAGGAGACGCGGGCTTCGGAGATCCTGCTCTCCCGGCACCGATGACACGTCGGCGGCGGGATGGGGTCGACAGCAGCAGCGCAGCACTAGGGCAGAGGAGGAGGAGAATGTCGTATGAAGAGGACGACGTCTCGTCCCTCTTTTATACACACGATGCAGCTGTATCTTTAAAAACACCATTAATACGAGAATAATTGCTTGCTTAAATAGGTCAGCGCAATTTTCTCCATGCATGCAAAAAGATCGGGTGGCAAAAGAAAGTCGCGCACCCGCAAGGCCTCGGTCGGACCATTCACGCGCATGTCGTGCGCCCCTGCCCGAGTCTCCTCGCCTCGCCACGCCCGGCCCGGCGAGGCGAGCGAGCGCGCGTGAGTTTCTTCCTTTGCCTCTCCTCAATAGCTTCAACTAGTTGGAGACAGCTCAACTATATAAGTTGGTCTCTCTCCTTCTAGAGTAGCAGTATGGGACTAGTCCCCCACCAAACCATGCATGTGTGATGGACCTTTGTGATTTATTTGGAATATTTATTTGGGCTAGACCCAAATCTTCTAACATAGAGCCCCACCTGCCTCACCGCTAGATCTGCCTGGTTCCCACCGTAAAAACTTTTCACCTATCACACCGACGGATGAACTTTTCACCTAGCACACCGAATATTTAGACATATGCTTGGAGTATTAAATGTAGACTCAAAAAATAACTAATTACACAGACTGCAATAACTTTACGAGACAATTTTTATTAAGCCTAATTAGTCCATTATTTGATAATGGTGTGCTATAGTCTTAATAAATTTGTCTCACGGTTTTTTTGATGGATATATAATTTATTTCTTTTAATTAGTCTATTTTTAATAGACTAAATTAGTACCGCAATATCTGACATAACACCCACCATCTCAACATCCACTGAACAACGTAAATGTCGGACGATGCCTAAGAGCAAGTATAATTAATTACAGGTTGTATATACAACTGATTTAGATATAAAAACAGAAAAAATTTATAAGAGAGATAAGTAGATCATATATTAATAATAAAGAGTTAACTCCGTATGAGTGGACTAAAAGAAGACTGCAAAGATGTTTATAGCCGACCTATAGCCGGCAGACGGAATGTACTATTAGCCTGATAGCCTTGCTCCAGATGCGCGATGGAGCGAGACCCAGCGTTTTAAAGGCACGAATCTACGACAGTGTGGATGGCTTCAATGTGGGACGGCGCCGTACAAACGCGATCGAGCCTGTGGGCCTGTGGCTGTGGGTGCGCGCCATGGATCCATCATCGGACGGAGAGCAGCCCAGCATGGTGGGTACATCGCCACTGCCACAGCGTGATGCCCATGCATTGCGCCTGTTCGGTTCTGCAGACATCACATACATTTTCAGCGGGGCCTTGCAGCAGAGCTTCTACAGCCGGAAGGGAAACTTTGCCGGCATGAGCATGGCTAGCTGGCTGGACTGGACACACAACACAGACTCGCTCTTGCAATATATGGAAAAACTTAGTTTCAGCCACCAGCCACACATAGTTTCAGCTGCTCCTAGCTTCCTGCAGGGTCCTAGTCGCGGTGACCAACACATCGGGGGAGTAAGAGCACACAAGCAGAGAGTCACGCCTCCGCCCTCATGTGTCTCCTCTTGTTCCTTTGCATCCACGGCGCATACATTCCAATGATGATCAGAGTTTAGTTGGTTCCATTCAGCCTAGCTCTTTCCTCCACACAGCCCTTGCTTCACATATGCATGCATGCATGACATGCCCTTGCTTGCTTCCATCTGCGCGCGTGCGTACGCTCTCTCTTTGCTGTAACATGTATAGAACTACTGGCCCTTGTTTACTTTCCCCTAAATATTTTTAGATTTCCCGTCACATCAATCTTTAGCTGCATACATGGAGCATTAAATATAGGTAAAAAAAATAATTAATTGTACTTTAGACAAAGTTTATCAAATAACAATAAAAGTGCTGTAATGTAATTTCCAAATATTTTTTAAAACTAAACAACACCGCAATACAACAGTTATTGGCGCATTCTACTTCTTGAAACGAAATTATTATACGTATTAGCGAAGTAGTATAATCCAAATACTACTCGTGGTACCTAGTAGTCATAAACACCTGTAGCCACGTACCAGCAGTGGCAGATGCAGGAATCGAACGCGAGAGGGTTGAACTATAATGCAGACATGTAACTAACAAAAATTTTATGTATCCATCTCATACTATGAATATCTAGCAGATTCAATTAACAAAAAAAAAATTAAACTATGAATATCTAGCAGGCTCAATTATATCTCTAATAATTTAGTTTTACAGTCACAAATTATAACAATGATATGTAACTATGGTCCTGTGTTTAGTTCCCCAAAATTTTCCAATTTTTTTTCAGATCCCCCGTTATATCAATCTTTAGACGCATGCATGAAGCATTAAATGTAGATAAAAAAATAACTAATTGTATGTACTTTTAGTATGTATATGTCGAGACGAATCTTTTGAACCTAATTAGTCTATGTTTGGATAAAATTTGTCAAATAATAATGAAAGTGTTACAGAACTTTTCCCAAAAATTTCTGTGAACTAAACACAGCCTATAGCAAATTAAATTCATTGAAGTAATTTAATTTGTGCCCTGAGGGTCCAGTTAGGGTGAAAGACTCATATGATATAAATATTATAGATTACATTGATCGAAGATAAGGAATATCAAATAAAAAAAATAATAAAATAAAAATAAAAAACTAAAGTGTTAAACCTATAAAACTAATACTAATTGTCTCTTATGAAACAAACAGGGTCAGAGGTTAAGTCACTGATCTCCTAGACAGCTGTCAGCGCCGACATAGGCAAGCAGCGCGTTTGGCGGCCAGGGACAGCAGCGCATGCGTCGGAGGGGCCAAGCCAACAAGGGGTGAAGGATGGAGGTGGTCATACAGGAGCGGTAGCGTCGGCCCCGAACACCAGACATGGAGCAACATAGGTCATTTGGGGTCCACGCGGCCGTAGCTGACACGTGCTCACGAGTACGACTATAGTAAGACGGGAGCTGATGCTTGGAAAATTGTAATTTTTTTACATGAGAGAAAAGAGTCGTTACTCTAGAATTGAGACCGCGAGGGAGGCTACAGCCCCACTAGCCCCCTCCTACATCTGCCCATGCGTACCGGTAGTACCTGCAACAACATGCCAACCACATTACGAGTGTGTTTAGATGCATTCATTTTGCAAAATGAAACACTATAACACTTTCGTTGTTATTTGATAAACTTTATCCAAACATGGACTAACTAGGCTCAAAAGATTCGTCTCGACATGTATATACTAAAAGTACAATTAGTTATTTTTTCCCTACACTATGTTCATGCCCGTGCGTTGCTACGAGACAACTAATTTTTTATACTAAAAACACACATATCAAGTAAAAAACACACATATTACATGAAAGGCCCGTGCGTGATTTTCTGACTTGATGGTTGACCTTCCCGTTAACAAGCAATCGGGTGGCCTTCTTGTTGATTTTTTGCACTGGCCTTCCATGTACGGGTGTGATTTTTTCGCGTGATTTCTACAGGACCTGTGGTGGAGGGGTCACATGAACTTCCTTTTGTGCCTCGATAGTCCTGGATCGCACGATATTTTTGGTGCTGTCGGGTAGACGTTGACAATTCGTATCTTTTAGTTTCCCTACATTTAGTGTTCCATGCATACGTCCAAACATTGATGTGATGGTTGATGTGATGGAAAATTTTGCAAAATGAGGAAACTTACATCAAATTTCCAACTTTTTTCACTCTCTCTCCATCACATCATCATCACATTAATGTTTGGACGCATGCATGAAGCATTAAATGTTGGTAAAATAAATAACTAATTGCACAGATTAGTTGTAAATCACGAGACGAATCTTTTGAGTCTAGTTAGCACATGATTGGACAATATTTGTCAAATACAAACGAAAATACTATAGTGTTAGAATTGAAAAAACTTGCAATCTAAACGAGACCGTCTCTCTTTTTTTTAATAAAAAAATAGTAGAATAACAACAGCTTACATGCATGACAAGTCTGTTGTTGTCTGCTTTGCCCTTTGCGTGACTATACGTGCAGAATTGAATATGGCTTGAGAGGAAATCCGATCCGGGCAGATCAGCTGCCCATTAAAAACACACAGATCAGATGTGCAGGAGTATCCTTGCAGTTTGCATCATAATAAATCTAAACATATATATGACTTATTATTGGCTTTGTTCACTTGAAACTTATTAGCCATATTATTCTCTTTCATAAAACACTAGTAAAATAGACAAATCAATCGTAAATAAATTCGAGGAAATAGAGCCAATTTATTGTTAATTCTTTGAAGACATTACAACTCAGATAACCATATATATACTACTTTGTTTCAAACTGTAAGTCGTTTTGACTTTTTTGATAAATCTATTTTTACTATATATCTAGATATCTAGCAAAAATAGATGAATAAAAAAGACAAAGAAACTTATAATTTAGAAACGAAGGGAGTAATACCAAAGTTATATAGAAACAACTCCACTGTGCATTGCATGGTCTGATGGTCAAACTTTGACCATCAATACTTAATTAAAATTAGCAGGCAAAGTTAAACCTTGAAGACCTGCGTGCACACATTTACAGGGACAATTTTATGCTTGCGTGTACTATATGAGGCCCTACGGGTTTTAAACAAAAAAAGGTATGACCAAAAATAAGTGTTAAATAATAGGGGGGAAAGGTGACTTTATGTAAAAAGGAAAGGTTAGACATCAGAGAAAGAACAACATCAAAGTATATATGACCGAACGAAGTAATACGAAATATATAGTAGTGAGTGTTAATAAGTAATAGGGAAAAATGTGACTTTGTGTAAAAAGAAAAGGGCAGATATCAGAGAACACAGTGAGCACCTTTCCGGTCCTTGACGTTCACGGGTCTAGTGGGCCTTCTCGTACTTAAAAGAGCATGGTAGATGCCTCTCCCTTTCGTCCCGAATCTGCAGACACGTAAACAGCCCATTAAATCCTACAGTTGCAATGCAAACAAAGGCCTTGTTTAGATGGCAAAAAATTTCCGGTAGCGTTTTCGTTGTTATTTGACAAACTTTGTCCAAATATGGACTATGTAGACTCCAAAGATTCGTCTCGACATATACATACTAAAAGTACAATTAGTTATTTTTTTTACCTACATTTAATGCTCAATGCATATGTCCGAATATTGATGTGATGGTTGATGTGATAGAAAATTTTGGGAAATGAGGGGAACTAAACAGGACCAAAAAGATGCATGTCTGCATGGTACGGTTTGTTTGTGATAGCTGTAACACTCTAGGTTTCACGCTCATCTGTTAATAATAACTCATACAGTACTAAGTTTCACGGATGATGCAGGCAACAGATAGAAATTAAAACAAGTATATAGCTGGCATTGCGAAAACGTGATAGTATACTTTAAACTTTTACTGTTCACAACTTACTGCCCGGCCGGTCCCACTGTTGTAGGGCAACGAAAAGAGAGCAACCTAACACGGTTAAGGCAGCTGTAATACTTTAGGGGGACTCACTCATTTCTTGTGCATCAGTTGTTCGCTGCAGAACAGACGCAGCCGGCAGTACACCAGTTGTTAATTGCGTTTCAGTTTAGAGCTCACACGTTTCTATGGTGATAGCAACTGTCTGTGTTGATGCTTAACTGTTGAATGGACAAGGAAAGCTCAACCCCAGGTCCCCAGCACTGACAAAATATGGTTACATGTACATGATGATGCCCACTTGACTCGACTCGACTCGACGACCCCCTAACCAAATGAAGGCATACGTACAACATTGAATGTCACTCTTATTGTATTTGCCACTGTCATCGATCAATACATTAGTTGTATTTAATGACAGTAACCTCATACATTCCATGTTCGAACAAAATACTCCCACCATTTCAAAATCTAAGACTTATTAGAAATTATTAAAAATACCAATCAATGTAAACATTGACCTCCATTAGTCAAAATATACACATGTTAAGTGTAAAAAGATACATCATTAGATTCACCTTCAAATGTCTTTTTATTATATGTTGGTTTTAAAGCAATTGATAATATTTATGAGAGAAATTGGCCAAATTAAAGTATATCTTTAAAGAAGTGGTTTAACTCCACTAGAGACTAGAGAGGAGCAGCTAGAGTCATTTTAGAAGGTGTTTGATCCGGGGATTAAATTAGCTTAGTCCTTGTCACATCAAATGTTTAGATACTAATTAGGGGAAGTAAACATAAGCGGATGACAAAACTAATTACACGGATGGAGACCATTTGACGAGACAAATCTATTAAGCCTAATTAATCCATCTTTACCACATGTCTACTGTAACACTATATTGTCAAATCATATACTAATTAGGCTTAATAGATTGGTCTCGTAAATTAGCCTCCATCTACGTAATTAGTTTTGTAATTAGCCTATGTTTAATATTCCTAATTAGTATCCAAACATTCAATGTGATAGGAACTAAACTTTAGTCAACGGAACCAAACACCCAGCAGTCCCATATTAAGCAAACATTTTATGTAGTTGTTAAAATGCATGCATCAATATACTACGTAGTATGCATTCTATTCACCGGTGAAATGCACCATATGAAACTGTTTCCACTATGTCCTATTTGTTTAAACTTATCAGTCGGCTTATCAGTTGTATTTCAATTTATTCCCTCTCATATAACACTAATGTGACAGTCAAAATCAGCGAAGAATAAGGGAATGTTTGGATCAAGGCTAAAATTTTAGCCGTGTCACATCGGATGTTAAATCACTAATTTAGTTTATTAAAAATAGAGTAATTATAAAACTAATTACACTGCTATACGGGTAATTAACAAGACGAATCTATTAAGTCAAATTAATCTATCATTAACAAATGTTTACTGTAGCACCATATTGTCAAATTATGAACTAATTAATCTTAATAAATTTGTCTCGCAAATTAGCCCTCGTCTAACAAATTAGTTTATTTTTAATAGACTAAATTAGGACTGCAACATCCGATATTACATGACTAAAATTTTAGTGGAACAAACCAAACAAACACGCCCTAAGTTGAAGCGAACAGAATACTAGCTTCCACTGGATTTTGCCGCGCATCTTTCTTCCTCCTGAAAATGATGCTCTCTTCTCTGATGTCAGGACACGTTTTCTACAACCGGTGCTGAAAACAGCACCACACGTTTCCTGCTACTGGCATTCATAATCATGGATGACACTGGCAGTATAAATGATGGCTGTGTTCTACGGGATTTATGAGTCAGGAATAAGTTGAACGGTTGATTTGCTGTGAGAGAAAAATAACATCGAGAGCAAGCAAGTGAGAAAAAAAGAAAAAGAAAAATATTTGGACCAACCAATTGGCAAAATTACAGGTACGGGAAACCAATAAAGAAATGGCACAGTCGCAGAGAGAGATGCCTGTCATTCTCGTAAATGAGGGAGGGGGAGGGAGGGTCGCCATTGCCGCAGCTTTGTGAGGGTTGGTTGGTTGATGAAGTCCATAAATCCCCGGTTGTACTACCAGGGCAGTGCTCCCTCAGCACAGCAAGCATTGAATGGCCCTTACTGCAGCTGGTGAGCTCTCTTCAATGCGGGCTCGGGGCTCTGATCTGATGTGGCCTTCAATCCCTCCAACGCCGCACGCCGGCCGGCGCCCGGCTACATAACAAAACAAGCTCCAACGCCGCGCAGCCAGGTTGAGAGGTGGGGAGCAGAGGGTTCAAGGGAGGAGGGAGGCGACAGCTCCAGCAGCTCACCTTTCTTTGTTGCCTGCCGCTCTCGTCTTGCTTGCTAGAACTTGTCAAGGTTCAGCCAGTTCAGTCCAATGGCGTCGGGCAGCAGAGCGGTGGTGCTCTTCTTCAAACTGCTGCTCCTGGCGTGCCTCCTCTGCCTCTGCGAGCTGTCCCAAGGTGCGTGCGCGAGCCTCTGTTTCACCTTCCGATACTTGCAATGCTGATGAAAGATTCTTCTCTTGGTCTCCCAGCTTCTGGTTTCTTGCTTCCTTCACAGCTCTTGGTCTTGGGAATCACTCTCTTTTACATTCACGGCCATCTTCTGGCATTGCACTTGATGCTTTTTTGTTTTTCCCATGGCTACCTGTTTCGCTTCCGAAAATGCTGAAGTGGCACACCACCGCTAACCGCTTGTTAGGAAGAATATAAAATCATTCGCATCGTCATATATTGAATTGAATAAAGTAATGGTTTGGTCAGGAAGAAAATAGCAAACAGACAAGAATATATATGAAAGATAGTATGCACCTGATATGCCATCCAGGTCCAGGGTGGCACGATGTCAGAGCCTGATGTCAAGAGCGCACACGTAAGCTATAACCAGATCAGTTCTTCTGCCGAACTCAAGAAAAAGAAATGCGATAGGATACCAAAACTCTAGCAGACAGGAAAAAAAAAAGAAAAAGAGTGACGCATGCGAGGCTTAACGGTAACAGTGCAACTGCTCGTCCCTGCAGGTACCTTGAGGAACCTCCCGCCCCTCCAGAAGGCCAGCAGCTACCCGGCGGGGTGCCCGACGACGTACGACTACATCATCGTCGGCGGCGGCACCGCCGGCTGCCCGCTGGCGGCGACGCTGTCGCTCCGGTACAAGGTGCTGCTGCTGGAGCGCGGAGGCTCCCCGTACGGCAACCGCAACGTCTCCTACATGGAGAACTTCCACATCGGGCTGATGAATTTGGCGCCCGACTCGCCGTCGCAGGCCTTCATCTCCACCGACGGCGTCATCAATGCCCGGGCGAGGGTGTTGGGCGGTGGAACCTGCATCAATGCGGGCTTCTACAGCCGGGCCAGCTCAAGGTATGCCATGATTTATCTTCTGCAGCATTATGGTCTTGTCTATACTGATGAGTGTGGTAGCCCCCTGTGCTGCTGTGGACAAAACTGGGAGATTTCCGCCCCCAAAATGAATCCACTTTTTTTTTTTTTTACTATCATTGCTATGGGTAACAGGCGCACAAGGGAGCAAAATCCACAGGTTGGAACCAAAATCAATTAAAGTTAGCTTAAGCAATACTGTATAATGTAGCAGTGTCATCATTAATCTATGTAGCCATCCAGCAAGCACCAACCTGACCAGTCACTTTCATGACTGTAAACAGAGAGCAGTGGTAGCGACAGGGTGAAATAAATGGCAAGGTCTGCCTGACTGCTCGCATCCTGCAATATCTGCTTACTAGGTCTATTACTCACTCTGCATTTTAGCAGTGTGCAGAAAAATGAAGCAACAACGAAAAAAAACGCCTATCAACATATCACTTTCCACAATAGCATTCAATTCAATTATCCATTTTTCTGGTGAATCGGACCTCAGGCTATAGCCTACAGCACTTGCATCAACGTCAATAGCTCACAGAAAGAAACTACCAAGTGAGCCAAATGCATGCTAAAGCAGCTAAACGACCATACTGAAACAGGCAATCAGGCCTTGAGTGTACTATCTCCTACACTTGAAGCACACGATAGTACGATACACTCATATATGTCTTGTCTTGGTCACCTGGTTGGGCATGTTCTAGTTTTCAGGGCCATCACATGACAATTCTAAAATCAGCTACTAGAAATAGCATACAAAAACGTGTTAGGTGGATAACCTGATGACTTCAAGAGAAACATTCAGATACTAGATTAGTGTGCATTCAAGTGCTTCGGCTCTGCCTGCAAAACATGCTGTGGTTCTCAGAATATGAAACCTAATTAAAGACCACCTCGTGTTTCTTGTCAGTCATACTGCTATCTACATACAGCAGCGAACTAGATTCAGAAGAAGCAACAAACAATATCACATGGGGTCATAACTGCTTTGACGCTATGGGCTATGGTAACTATGTTCACTGGACAGGTTGAGAAATAACCCCCAGTACAGCTCATGCCAACTGCAACTAGGATTAAGATCCACCTACCAATTGTTTTTTTATAGTTTTCATTCATGGATTTAAATTAGGAAAATTCAATAATCACAAGGTGCATTTTTTAAGTAATAATACTGATATGTCAATATTCCTGTTGCTTACAACCATGTGTACTTGTACCTACAGCTTTATCCAGGATGTCAGCTGGGATGAAGACCTGGTGAACAAGTCCTTCCCTTGGGTAGAGGAGAAGATTGTCCAGTGGCCTAAGATCGCACCTTGGCAAGCTGCACTACGGGATGGCCTGCTACAAGCAGGTGTAGCCCCTTTCAATGGGTATACCTACGATCATGTTTCTGGAACAAAGGTGGGTGGCACCATCTTTGACGAGACTGGGTACCGCCACACTGCTGCCGACTTACTAGCAGCTGGAGATCCTAACAACCTGAGGGTGCTGCTCCATGCTAGTGTGCACAAGATAGTGTTTGACTTGCGACAAGGTAATAATTAACCCATGTACATACATGTAAGCACCCTTCCGTAAACTGGTCATGTTACAAAGAAGTCAAGTTAATGAAATAAACCTATACATAGAATAGAAAGAGTGAAAGCTACAGCAAATACGTACCATTTTCAGAAACATCATTCTGGTGCAGGACGACTGAAGGCAAGAGCCATCGGAGTCCAATTCACTGATGACAAAGGGAGACATCACCAGGCATTTTTAAACAGCAACAAAGATAGTGAAATAATTTTATCTGCTGGTGCAATCGGTACCCCCCAGTTGCTGCTGCTCAGTGGGATTGGACCCAAGAATGATCTCAAGAATCATAACATTCCAGTGGTTCTCCATAACAAATATGTGGGTAAAGGGATGGCTGACAACCCCATGAACTCCATATTCATACCAACAAGAAGCCCTCCTCGGCAGTCTCTCATTGAAACTGTTGGAATAACTGAAGAAGGTGTGTTCATTGAGGCTAGCAGCGGGTTTGGTCAGTCATCAGAGAGTGTCCACTGCCACCATGGAATCATGTCTGCTGAGGTCTGGCATCTTTCTTGTCTACAGTTCCAAATTGCACAAATCTATTTTTTTTACGAGCTTCATTTTGCACTTTGATGCTTTGCATGCAGAGAGTAGATAGTTTGAAGCCAATGCTATACGCAATTGGAAAGCCTGTTTCTTTGTGCTAAATCAAGTATATCAACTAGGCAAAAGTTCTGATGTGCATATAACACTTCGTATTAAGGCCATAACTGAGAAACTAGAGCCATTCATTGGTACCAATGAACATGCATATGCATGACATAGTAAAATTTAAGAAATAAGCATGTTTTTAAGTCAGGTTTTATGCCTTTTGTTTTAATGTTCTTATATTTCAACTTCTACACCCCCTGCCCCCACCACCACCCCAAAAAATAGAACTTGATGGCACGCATGAACTGAACTCATGCAATGCAATCACAAGTGACACCATAGCTTTCATAATTTTGTGAAATTCATTGCCTCTTTGGTCTCATTAGCCTAATATGTTACCACACTGCATTCCTGCAAAATACAGATTGGACAGCTGTCTACCATTCCTCCGAAGCAAAGAACCCTGGAAGCAGCCCAGAAATACGCTCATAACAAACTTAATCTACCCAAAGAGGTATTCCACGGTGGTTTTATACTTGAGAAGATTGATGGCCCGCTGTCCACAGGCCATCTGGTCCTCACAGACACTGATGTCCGGAACAATCCAGCAGTTACCTTCAATTACTTCAGTCATCCACAGGATCTCAATCGTTGTGTCTATGGTATCAAGACCATTGAAAGGATACTGAAGACAAACCGTTTCTCTGAACTCTCTGCTGATGGTGCTGGGTTATCAATGGAAAGGGTGCTCAATATGAGTGTGCAGGCTAATGTGAACCTGATACCCAAGCATACAAATGACACAGAATCCCTGGAGCAGTTTTGCAAGGACACTGTGATCACCATCTGGCATTATCATGGTGGGTGCCATGTAGGGAAGGTGGTTGACCAGCATTACCGGGTGCTTGGAGTTTCAGGTCTCCGGGTGGTTGATGGCTCAATATTTTCTAAATCACCAGGGACCAACCCTCAAGCTACAGTCATGATGATGGGCAGGTACAGTATCTCGGCAGATGAAACTTCCTTGTTTTGTTACGAAAGTTTAAATTCTAAGTGTAGAGACTGAATAGCTTTTTGTCATACTTTTTGTTCAGATATATGGGAGTGAAGATCCTAAGGGAAAGGCTGGGACGAGCGGCTGGAGTGTAGTCAATTCCTGGACATTAGCTTTTTATTATGTGTGGCCTAGGAAAGAAATTACTAATTTTTTGTGGGATCCAGAATGAATCGCTGAAGAAAAACAAGCTATGTGTTTCATCTGTACCCAGTAATCATTTGTCTAATATGATATTGCAGACAAAATGGTCGACTGAGCCCCTCTTTCTTCTTTTTATTGTTTATTAAGTGGATTTCGAGAAACAAACTCTCATGAACTGCTCCCGCATTATAGGAAAATAGAGGTTGTTTAACAATATCACACGAAACGAAATAAAATCCATGGCAGAGTGCTGTATATCAACAAAAGAGAAGAAAATCCATTCACAAAATTCAATAATCTGACTTTATTACGTCAGAAAGTGTTTGGTGCAACTCTGCTACATAAGTTTCCTCTTTGAGGGGGAAGAATGGAAAGGAAAATCGCAATGCATCGAGAGCTGAACAGATTACATCTGGTCATCATTTTACTCAGCTGGAACTAAAGAGACTCTGAAATCATCAATCAGCAGCACCCAACACATAAAACAATGCATTTCATCCAAAAATAATACTAATTCTAGAGCCTTACAGGTATCTTGAGACCGTCATAGCTAAGCTGGATGTCAAGACCCTCTGTTTCCATCAGCCTGGCAAGATCACTGTTTACTTTCTCGTGGTCCATCAAATGCATCATTCCTGAAGATATTATTCCATATAACTTAATTATTGGCAAGACCAGACCAACTGTATAAACAATGAAATATGGGACATTAGCCTTGTAATGAAATCGGGTCAAATAATTATAAGCATTGATGTCTATAAACAAGAAAGGATATCACTTGAACTTCTAATGCTTCAATGATTGGGAAAAAAGGGGAAACATTGAATGCTAACAACAGTAAATTCTCAATGATGATGGTGATGGATATATATCTAGTCTTATCTTTGATTAAGATTAGGAAATAGTATCAAATAAGGTTAAAAGTTTCCAATAATCTCAGAGTTAAATTATGAAGTTACGACTATCTCTATATTCTTGCTGCGGCATAAGTATGGTACAAAGGGATTGTAGTTCAATGGTTCATTGGTTGAATGCACCCAAGCAAAGGCAAACACATTTTCATGTTACCAACTTTATAAAATATCATGCAAGCTTTTCTCTAGCAAACTAAGGGCATGTTCGTTTCAGGGCAAATTTTTTGTACCCCTATCACATCGAATATTGCGGCCATAGTTTAGCCTATTAAAAATATACTAATTAAAAAACTAATTTGTCAGCTGGAGACTAATTCACGAGACAAATCTATTAAATTTAATTAGTTCATGATTTGACAATGTGGTGCTACAGTAAACATTCGCTAATGATAGATTAATTTACCTAAATAGATTCGTCTTAGTAATTAGTTTTATAATTAATTTATTTTTAATAGACTAAACTAGTGCGCAATGTCCGATGTGACAGGCAAAAAAAATTTGTCAGCGAAACGAACACCCCCTAAGCAGTTCGTGAAAGAGTGGGCTTTATACCCATACAACCATTGGGAAACAAAATGCAAGAGTTAACAGATTTTAAAACAAAAGCATGTTTATGAGTGTTGAGTGGTCAGTGAGTTCCTACCAGTAAAGAGTGTTTTCTTTGGTTTGATTTTCCTAACTTCCTCAAGGGCCTGCACAGTTTAAGGATACATCAAAAGAATTACAGTGAACAAGTTAGGATATGTTATAGTAGAGCCTTGGGACTAACCCTTGGTAGTCCAAAGTGTGTTGATGAAGAACGATCAGGTCTTAGAGCATCCTGTACAAAGTTATCCACCAAACTTAGATGCAATCAGGCATTAATAGTTGAGAAAGATGCACAAGAAGATAAAAGAAAAGCTTTAGTGCTTTGCCATAAATCCTATAACTTTATGATGTAACAGTTAGAAGCAAATAATTATATATGATACCATTATAAGAAGTTCGCAGTTTTCCAAAAGCTTGTATGTTTCTTCAGGTATATCACTGACATCACTGCATCCATCATAGGAATTTAGACAAGAGGGCTTACAGCAACACAGTTCATTATAGTAAAATTAACCTTGCACTGAACTTGGTCTACCTTATATAGCATACATCACCAAAACGAAAACCAAGAGAGCGGTAACCCTGACCATGCCAAACAGGTAAAGGAATCACCTGAGATGAAGAAACCGAAGCTTCAGAAAGTAACATGAAGCACTTCTATCTTTTATATGATTATTGAAATATGGTTAGTATGCACCGACATAGAAGGAAAAGAAAATGAATGGGCAGTTACTTTAAAGAACAAATGATAGTTTCATGACAGGTCTACTAAAATTCACATGTTGGCAAGTATTACCAGTTTGCTTCTGGCAGTCATTCTAACCCAAAGCACTGAAAACAGGAGCTTAGACTGCTCATTTACGAAAGGGAAATGCTTCAATGCAACCCATTCAAACAATTCCTTTACAGATAGGTATTTTATTTATAATTGAACAAGCACCCAAGTCTTTGAACCATTTGATCAGTTTGTTTGTGCCAATAAGTTCTATTACTTAAACATTCTCAATTAATTAATTGAACCTATCACATGATAGTTCACCAAAATAAGGCAATAAGCACAAATTTATAACTGTCCCATACAGCATCCACTGAGTCGAGGAGGGTACTTTGCACTTATAAAACATAATGACACAGGTATGGGGGTCTTATTTCCTTACATTTGCTAGTTACAGTTTCCTATTACAAACCTCAAGATTGTGAACCATAAATGGTTCCTCTTTTATAATGTTGAATTGCAATGCTGAAACTGCTGCTCCAGGTATAACTACACTTGTGTCGATCAGATAATAGTGGGTCATCTTCATCACCTGTGATAGAAAAGTAATGAGAAAGAAAGAAAGCAAATAAGCCAGTTTTTGTGATCAGAACAAAAACAAAAGGAAGGCAATGATCTTTTTAAAAGATATTTCACTATTCATTTGCTACTGTTATAAAACGACCAGTCAACAGGCTAGACAGTTGTCTCTGTAATCCTAAAATTTGTCTTGTCTGCATACAGTAACAGAGACCAAAAAAAAAAAATCCAACCTCATAATCACGTTTCGCCACATAAATTGGGATTGATGACTGAACATTGTTCGTCCAATCACGAAGACAATCAAGCCCTGCACCAGAGACATTATCTTCCTTTGTTCTTTTTTTTTGAAAAAGACAAGAATAAAAGGAATATGGATTATTGTCCCAGATGATACCAACGCCATTGCTTTAAGCTAAACAACTACAACAGGGAACAAAAGTTGCAAAGGTTACAAACCTCCAATGGCATCAGCATGAGAATGGGTAATAATGACACCATCGATCGTCCTCAAACTGAAAAGTAGGAGTAAACACTTTGCATGACCAAGTTTGCAACCAAACAAACTGAATATTGTATCAGATCAGATCAAAGACAGCACCCAAACGTGGGGAACCACTGGAGTGCCGAGTGGTAGAAGAACCTGGGGAGAATATAAACAAACCATAAGCTAGTTACTTGGGTCAGTGAAGAAAGAAGCAAATCGAGTTCTAGTGTGCATCCACAGCTCATACTTGCCCGCATCAACAACGATGTTGGTGGTGCCAGACGGGGTGGCGTGCCGCAGAAGGATAGAGGTGTTGCGCCTCCGGTTTGGGTTCCCCGGCTCAGCCGCCTTGGCGCAAACCTGCATGCAGGACAGAATAGGACAAAGCAAGCAACATTGAGCAACAAAAGGGCAGCATGGGCGATGCAATGTCGTTGAGCAATATAGAGAGATGATGAATGAGGCAAATGGTATACGGGGCAAGTCTTGGTGGGGTGGGTGAGGCAGCTGACGCGCGGGATGCCCTCGCTGGTGCCCGTGCCGAGGAAGATGAGCTCGGACTGCAGCCGCTGGTCCTCCTCCGACGTCGAGGATCCAGAAATGGTGCCGCCACCGGAAGACGCACGGGCGACGCTGCTGTAGAAGGGGCGCGCTGGAACAGAAACAAGCAAGCAAACAAGAGGAAGGCGTTACGTCGAGCAGCTGATACGCAGCCGCGCGGGCGGAAAGTTTTCGTACAACTTGGCGCGCTTGACGCACCGGATCGGAGGCGCGGGTGGAGGGTAAGCCGCGGCGAGGAGGCGGGCGAGGAGGGAGCGAAGCGCGTCGCGGCCGCGGTGGCGAGGCCGGGGAACGCGCGCGCGATGCGCGACGCCGGCGGCGCCATGTGCGGGGCCTGCGCTCGCAGGAACGCCGCAGCGATCGCGCCCGTAGCGGCGCGGGGCATCGTCGTCGCCGGTGATGGCGGTAGCGGCCGATTCAGAGGCGGAGGCGGGTGCGGGTCCCTGACCGGCGTCCGCTTGTCGCGGGGGCGGGGAGGGACGCTGGCAGGTGGACCCGGTGTGCCCGTGCGCGTCTGGTGGCAGAGAAAGCTCTAAAGCTTTCCGTACTGCGCTCGGAAAGGCCTACGTCAACTGACAGGTGGACTGAATATCATCCGGTCCCGCATGTCGGTGAAAGGGCTGCGACAATGTGACCCCGCTATCCACTGGGCTCTGGACTCTGGACTCGGATGGGCCGGGCCGAAGAATATACCCATCGTTTCCATCCGTTTCCTTTGCCCTCGATCCTTCATCTCTGCACCTCCCCGGAGACAATCGACTTTCTTCGGCTAGCCCCGCCGGCGACTAGGCAAGTGCCCCCCTCTCTCTCTCCATCCAACCACCCCCTGTCCGCTCCTCTCTCTCTTTCTCTCTGAATTTTTGTGTTAGTTGGCATCGACGTGAGGACCAACTTGAGACGTGTTCGCCTGATCTTGACACAGTGTAGGTCGTAGGAATGAATAATGATTGATTTCTAGCAGCACTCAGGCTTCAATTCACGATATACAGAGAAAGGGGAAAACTTCTGGGGCATTGAAGGGGAAAACTTCTGGGGCATTGAATGGATGAATTTTTGCGTCTGTTACTGAATTAGGTAAGTGATGATCTGTAATACGTATGGCGGGGCTTCCATATTCACTGAAAAACTATTTTTCTCGACACTCGCTAAAAAAGTTACTCTAGATGCTAATGTGAGCACCCTTTCCGATTCTGAAATATTCAACCAGCGCACTGCTTCTTTCCTAGGCAATCTGTATTGGGGACGGGTACTCATTAAATCATGCCAGTTTTATGCATCTTTGCTAAATGATTTCTACTGGTTTGGTGGCTGCTTACTACCAAATACTCCCTCTAAATTATTTAGTTGTCCTTATTTTAGAGGCTCTAATACATCTATTAGAGGCTCTAATAGATGTCATTTTAGGATTCCTGCATTTTTTTTAACTTTGACACCAATATACACCATATGAAAATTGTGTACATTGACACTCTATGGTAGATAGTACTACATTCGTCACGAAAAAGAACTTATATTATTTAGTTATCTTTATTTTAAGGGATGCTATGTTTCTCATAGAAATTTCTAGTCTAAGTGTCACCTTGTAGAACATGTTGATGTTCCTAAACGTCATGCATTTGGAACCAGATTGAGTAGCTTGTCTTGCTCAGAACTCAGTTTAATGTTAGGTGGGTTGTTAATCCTTGTAGTGTAAGCTGGCCATCACCATTTTCTTCTGTTGCAAGAACTGTGCGAAGAGTTAAATGTCTGCACTGTGGTTTATTCGTGTCCCTTCTCCAAGTGAAGGTCCCGAATTTTGCCTTGTTTTCCTGATGCGTGGAAGTTCTTTCATTTTCAGGCGTAGTGGAGGACGGCGGAGGAAGTATTCTGCTGTGAATGGGAAGTGCCATGAACAAAGACAAAGTTCATGACAAGGAGACTCATGGAACAAGTAGCGATATAACCGAGACAACGTCTGTGGAAAAGGTGAAGGGTCCCAATCTGCTTGAGCGAGCAAAGGAAGAGATCGAGGCTCTTGCCGGAGCTGTTCATACTAAGATGGAGCACCATTCCAGTCCCCATGAGAAGAAGGAAGGTAAGATTATCTAGAATGATGTTACTTCGCCTTTACTACCCTGTATATTAAATATGAAAAGGAATGGAGAGCGAGAATCTGGAGGATAAGAAGAAAGAAAGGACAGTAATGGTGCCTAGAATCAACTCGCATCTTCGCACTTTTATAGTGTTTTTTTTATAGTATATCTTTTACCCTGCATATTGTTCATCTTTACCAACTGAAGCTAAGTACAAATTTAGCTACTTACCAATAGAATTTGTCATCCTTCATACCAAAGACATGGGATGTAATTCACCAAAAAAAAACCATTCAGCTCATATACTGTAGCTTGACCTTGTCATTTGCAAACTATAATGTGATTCATGATGAGCACCATTGATTTTATGATGAGCACCATTGATTTTACAGCAAAACAACTGCAAATGTGAAAGTTCGGGTTGCTTCTCCTTTTTAAGAACATGTGCTGTCCCTTTGTATTAATGAAAAACATACCTTGTGCATTTGTCTTAATTCTTTCACCGTTTTTGGGAAAGAGTAGGTTTTTTCAACATCCCCCCACCCCCCCCTGAAAGATCTCAAAAGTCTGACCGAGAACATTAGCATGCAGACATTTTCAAACTTGCAGAAAGGACTTCTGAGCATATTGAGTTCATAATGGTTGTCATTGCCCAAGAATTAAAATTTACTGCTGCTTAATCATAAAATTTTGTGTATATCCTTTCGAGTATAGAAGTACTCTTAGCTATACTAAAGTGCCGCTTTTTAGGTGTTAATTGAAAAATAGGAACAGGGTTCAGTGGTTATTTAGAACCTTATAGAACATCTTAATTCTAAGTTTGTAATGCTATTTTCATGGTTGGTGGTGATTTTGAATCAATATTACTAACACCACTTCAATTGAGAGCTTTATCCTCAGTACAATGCAGATCTCTGAAATCTGAATACGTGCAGAATCACATAAGGAAGACAAGGAGGGAAGCCTGCACAATATAAAAACACACACGAATGAAACTCACGGAACAAGTGCTGACATAAATGAGAACACACCAATCGACAAAGTCAAAGGCCCGAATGTGTTTGAGCGTGCCAAGGAAGAGATTGAAGCTATTGTCGAAGCTATCCATCCGAAGAATGGGTCTGACAGTAAGTGAAGGCTGAAACCCCTGGGGCTGTTTTGCCTTAACTGGCTGCAAAAGCCTTAGCATGAGGTCATGTGCTACCAGATACATACATGCTTTCAAAGGTGTCTACCCAGTGTCTTTTACATACGCGCCCTGAAGCTGTAAAAGTTAAGAGCTCATTTAATCACTTGTTTGTATGCTACACTGTTTTCCGTTGTGCCACTGTGGTTTGTTTGACCGAGATGCGTAGAAATACTCAACGTGGAATTGATTCTTAAATTGTTGTGCTTGACAGGGCATTATCTTGTTTCATCAACTCACCATCCTCTGGAAGTTGTAATAACAGTTATCATGAAATAGAACATAAATCTATTACACTTTTTTAGTGGAAGTCCATTACTGAGGTTGTTGTTGTCTAGTAGATCAATGTTTACCACAAAATTGCTAGTGCTTGGAACCATTATTGCAAGTTTGTTATTATTAAGAAAAACCCGCAAATTGTTTCATGTTTTGTCGAGCTAAACCGATTGTTTATTTTTTATGAGTGTTCTAAAATTTGGAGAAGATTCTAGAAAAAAAATAAAATTGCATACCTCCTAAGACGTGATGTTTTTTCGAGTAAATTTTTATATAATCTTTCTATAAAGTTTTTTTTGTTCACTAAACTTTCACATAATCCAATGTACATGGGCTCTAAAACAGCATAATAAGATGCAAAAACATCTGCAAGGAAAATTCTAAAGGTGGGCCGGGCAGAAAGAAGCCCAGCCCAAGCCACCGTCGCTTTCACTTCCCGGTCGGGATTGTCCCTGACTCCCTTCGCTTCCCGAAGCAACAGCGCAGCGCGCAGAGCAAGGCGGCCATGGCGACGGCGACGGCGGCGGCGCAGTCTCATCCGGCATCAATGGACGCGCGAGGGTGGGACGAGGCATCGTACCGCCGTGGCATCCTCCGTGCCCGCGACCTCTCGTCCCGCACCCTCTTCCGTGCTGTCTTCTTCGACCACAGCGACGACCCGGACCCCGACGTCCTACTCGCGGCCGCCTCCAGTGACGGCTCCCTCGCCTCCTTCTCCCTTTCATCATGCATAAACGCCGGCTCCGCTGCCTCCCAGGTTCGTACCCTTTGTCAGGAACTGATTTTTGGGGGAAGCACGGCCAGAGAGGCGTAGACTGAGTTAGTTCGCAGGTGGAGACCGCCGCTGCTCTTGTCGACCCCGTATGCATCGTGCAAGCGCACAGCGGACCCGCCTACGACGTCAGGTTCTACCCCGATCCGCAGCAGCCGCTGCTCTTCAGGTGACTGACCGAATGTTTGACTTAGGGCCTGTTTGATACACATGTCTGTTACTAGTTGGGGCTAAAAATTAAGCTCAAATTAGCTATGGTTGGTTTGCTAGTTGAAGACTTGGCTAAAAAATTAGCCCTCCTGTTTGGATGCACTAGAGCTAATTTTAGCAATTTGTTTACCTATCTAGCAATTAGCCCTTATATCAAAACAGGCCCTTATGCTGCTTTGCTTCTCCATGGCAATGTACTTCATTTGGTTGGAGATGGTGATGGGTTAACGGCGATGTGGTTCTTTGGTTGCTTACTTCCTTGTGGCAGCTGCGGGGACGATGGCCGCATCAGGGGCTGGAGGTGGCACGAGATGCAGAGCTGCCTTGTCCCGCTCTCCCTGCAAGGTGCTGGCATTTGAACTTATATTCTTTTTGATGTGGTTTCTTTCATAAATGGACATATGCTTTTACCAGGCCACTAGGACATTGTAAATTTGTGATGCATCTAGAGCACAGAGGCAATTGCAATGCATCTAGAGCACAGGTGCACCAAAAAAATATGTACATTTTTTTTATAAAGGTGTAGGTTTGATGCCAATCTCACCTTACATAGTAAATTGTTCCAGAAGGTGAATATAAATCTAGAATCTTGCCACTGCAGGGCATGATTGATGTGAAAATATTTCATAGTTGCTACTCATTTTATCTGCAAAAATGCATCCATATCTTTTATAGTTTTTCTCTGAGTGTTGCACCTTGAAGGCCAAGTTGATAGTATTTCAGTTTTTTAATTATTGATACAAAGTGAAACAAAGCAACTGTTGTTTTTCCTAAAGGAGAAAAGGGGGAAAGAAACAAGCATCTGTTGTTTTTCCTAAAGGAGAAAAGGGAGAGCAAAACAAGCGTCTGTGTGGAAATGCGCCAAAAATGACCTAGTGTATCTTCTACATTTCAGTTATTTTTATTGCTTTTACCAATTTTTTCTGTTGCCTCTTTTCACAGGGGATCATCTAGAACCAGCACTTGACTTGGTCAACCCTCAGCACGAGTAAGATTCTATGATAAGACTGCACATCTCATAGACCTTCATGTTTACACCATTTATTCCAACAGCTGCACTATCCCTCCTATTTACCCTGTTTCCATTGTTGCTGCTGGCAATTTGTAGGGGTCCTTGGGGTGCTCGATCTCCAATACCTGAAAACAATGCCATTGCAATTAATAAACAGGTCAACAACTGAAACTTTTCATGCTTTTATATCCTCCAGGAAGTGTGATGGTCCCAAATGTTCTTTCTTCATGCATATTGCCTGGTTCAACAAATCTTACTTACTGTTATCATCATTCTTCCAAACAGGATGGGTCCATTTTGGCAGCAGCGGGTGATGCATGTGCTTACTGCTGGGATGTGGTATGTATTTTCTTAAGGTAAATTGAGCACACATAGAAGAAACTGCAGTTCTGCTTTAGAGTCTTTGGCATCAATGCTCTGTGCTTGAGAAGGTATCTGAAACTATCTCTG
Source organism: Coix lacryma-jobi var. lacryma-jobi (assembly GCA_009763385.1). NCBI lineage: Eukaryota > Viridiplantae > Streptophyta > Magnoliopsida > Poales > Poaceae > Coix > Coix lacryma-jobi. The sequence continues at coordinate 59,938,549 of CM019825.1, forward strand.
ATCATGGCTGCTTCTCGCAGGAGACCGGTAAATGTAAAATCACATTCAAGGGACATGCTGATTATCTGCACAGCATTGCAGTCCGTGAGTCAAACCGCCAGGTTATTTGATTATGTTGATTTATATTGTTTGATGTTCATCTTGCCTATAATATGTACCATATGTGATATGTTACTAACAGATTTATTTTTCGGTCAGGTTGTAACAGGATCAGAGGATGGGACAGCTCGTATCTGGGGTGTGCAATGGTTTCATACCATCATTTCTTTTCTTGTCTTGTGCATCACATGTAGCTTGATTTCTTCCTTTATCTGAACTCTATAACAGAGATTTGCAAATTCAAGTGGAAAATGTTAAGAAGTTTATATGTTTAAAAGGAAAACATGAACATGCTCTAGCAGCCTCTATTCTACTGATTATTTGTTTTTTTCCTGCCCATAAGATTTTAGACTATTTTGAAAGCAATAGAGATTGCTGGGAAATAATAGATTGATTGATTAGAGAAGCCTATGTACATATATATATAGGGTGGAGGAGATCTTGTGGCTTATAGAAACAGAACCAAACAAGATCTCCTCATATCTCTCTAACCATAACAGGGAGAGGCCGGCTAAAACCAGAGCCCAATCCCTATCCAATCTAATCACCAAGGGTGGCTGGCAAGACCAGGCCCAAACCCATAAACAACCAAAAATATACAATCTAACACGCCCCCGCAGTCGCATCATCGATGGATCGGACGTTGAGACTGGACCGAAACTCCGTGAAAACTGAAGAAGGCAATCTCTTGGTGAAGATGTCGATGAACTGAGATGTCGTAGGGACATGAAGAACGCGAACTGCTCCAAGAGCCACTCTTTCTCGAACGAAGTGAAGATCAATCTCAATGTGTTTGGTACGCTGATGCTGAACAGGATTGGAAGACATGTAGACTGTACTGATATTATCGCAGTAGACCAAAGTAGCTCGACCCAGAGGATTATGAAGTTCGGTAAGTAGCTGGCGCAGCCACGAAGCCTCAGCAACAGCATTAGCAACGGCTCGGTACTCAGCTTCAGCACTTGACCGGGAGACGGTGTTCTGACGCTTGGAGGACCAGAGACCAAGTTATCACCAAGAAAAACTGCATAGCCCGATGTAGATCGTCGCGTGTCTGGACAGCCAGCCCAGTCGGCATCGGAGTAAACAACAAGCTCGGACTGAGAAGAAGAACGCAAATGAAGACCCAAGTCCAAAGTACCGCGAACATAACGCAGAATGCGCTTCAAGGCAGCAAGATGTGGCTCCCGAGGGTCATACATGTAAAGACACACTTGTTGTACAGAGTATGCAATATCCGGTCTGGTGAAGGTGAGGTACTGAAGAGCACCAGCAAGGCTGCGAAAATCAGTAGGATCCGAAACGGGAGCGCCATCAGCAGATATCTTGGGGTTGAGATCAACCGACGTAGAGCAAGGTTTGCAGTCAGCCATCCCAGCACGATCAAGAATATCCAACATATACTGGCGCTGGGATAAAAACAAACCCGAAGGAGTACGCTGAACCTGCATTCCCAGAAAGTGATGAAGCTCGCCCAAATCCTTCATAGAGAACTCGCGCTGAAGAGCCGAGATAATACGGCGCAGCAAGTTTGAAAAAGAGGCAGTAAGCACAATATCATCCACATAGAGCAATAAATAGGCGGTATCCTGGCCACGATGATACACAAACAAAGAAGAGTCTGTCTTGGCCTCCACAAATCCCAAAAGGAGTAGGAAACTGGCAAAGTGACTATACCATGCACGAGGTGCTTGCTTCAGCCCGTAAAGAGACCTGTTCAAGTGGCAGACATGATCTGGATAAGATGGATCCTCGAAACCTGATGGCTGAACACAATAGACCGTCTCTGAAAGATGCCCATGAAGGAAAGCATTCTTCACATCCAGCTGATGAACGGGCCAACTGCGGGACACAGCCAATGAAAGAACAGTACGAACAGTGGCAGGTTTGACAACAGGGCTGAAGGTCTCATCATAGTCAATGCCAGGGCGTTGAGTAAATCCGCGGAGAACCCATCGTGCTTTATAGCGCTCAAGAGACCCATCGGCATGGAACTTGTGCTTGAAAACCCACTTGTCAGTGACCACATTGGAGCCAGGTGGACGCGGAACGAGATCCCAAGTGTGGTTGGCGAGAAGTGCAGAAAACTCCTCCTGCATGGCTGCCCGCCAGTTCGGGGATCAGCAAGGGCTGCTCGATAAGTCCGTGGAATAGGTGATAGGGCAGACGTTTGGTAGAGAGCCGGAACCCGGAAACCTGACTTAGCACGTGTCGTCATGGCATGCTGATTGGTTGTGGGTGCAACAGGAACTGCTCCAGCGGGAAGAGACTGCTGAGTTTCTGTTGGTGGCTGGACAGTTGCTGCAGGTACAGGCGAGGTAGATGCTGCAGGCACAGGTGACGACGACGGTGCTGCTGCTGCAGGAAGCAGTACTGGTGCAGCCCGAGGTCGTCGAATGTAGAACTGCCCAAAACGCCCAGCTGCCGAGAGTGACCTGCTGATCGGGAATCCTGCCATGACAGGGACAGCTGCACGTGGCTGTGCAGGGGCTCCAGTAGCAGCCAGACATGGCTGTGCGGGTAGAGAGCTGCTGGTCGCCAGAGGTACCACAGGGGTGCTAGCACCGCTGGTAACAGCCGCACGTGGCTGTGCGGGGGCTCCAGAAGCGACCGCACGTGGCTGTGCGGGTAGAGAGCTGCTGGTCGCCAGAGGTACCACAGGGGTGCTAGCACTGCTGGTATCAGCCGCACGTGGCTGTGCGGGAGGAGCACCAAGAAGACCTGCAGAAGAGAAAACATTTAACGGCACTAATGGGGCCGCTACAGGGTCAGCAGCTGGTAGTAAGAACTCAAAATCCTTGGGTGTGGGGCGAGAGGCATCAGAGGAAAAGGGAAAGGATGCCTCGTCAAAGACTACATGCCGAGAAATAATGACCCGGTTGGACGACCGGTCGAGACAGCAATAGCCTTTGTGGTGTGGTGAGTAACCAAGGAAGACACACAAGGAGGAGCGAGGGGCAAGCTTGTGAGGAGCGGTGGCAGAGAGGTTTGGGTAACACCTACAACCGAAGACACGGAGATGCTCATAAGAGGGTGAAGAGCCAAAAAGAACGTGATGAGGGGTGGAAAATTGGAGTGTCTTGGTTGGTAGAAGATTGAGAAGGGTGGTAGCAGTAGTGAGCGCCTCAACCCAATAGGCAGGAGGAACACTAGCCTGAAACAATAGACAACGAACAACATTATTAATAGTGCGAATAATGCGTTCGGCTTTACCGTTTTGAGGCGATGTGTATGGACAGGACATGCGGAGCTGCACTCCATGGGAGAGGAAGAAAGACCGAGCAGTGGAGTTTTCAAATTCGCGACCATTGTCGCACTGAATCCCTTGAACAGGAACACGAAATTGCGTTGCAGCATAGGCGAAAAAGTGAGATAACGTGGGAAAAGTGTCAGACTTGAGGCGCAAGGGAAATGTCCATAAATAATGCGAAAAATCATCAAGAACAATGAGATAGTACTTGTAACCAGAGACACTAGGGAGAGGAGATGTCCACATATCACAGTGAATTAACTGAAACACATGAGTTGTGCGAGATGAGGATGAATGAAAGGGTAGGCGTGTATGGCGACCTAACTGACATGCGTAGCATAGAGTTTGACTATCAAGTTTATTACAAGAAATAGCAGAAGTCTGAGCTAGCCTAGACAAAACTTCATGACCGGGATGACCAAGACGCTGATGCCAGAGCGAGGAGCTGGTGGTGGCAAGAAGTGCTGATGGAGTCTCCGGAAATCGCAGTGGGTAGAGGGGACCGGAGCTGTCACATCTGATGATCTCTCTCCGAGAATGAAGATCCTTCACAAAACAGCCAAGAGGGTCAAACTCCACAGAACAATTGTTATCGGAAGTGAACTGGCGTACAGAAATTAAGTTCTTAATAAGTCCGGGAGAAACCAGTACGTTATTAAGATGAAGGTGATGTGGAAGTGTGGCAACACCAGTGGAAGTAACAGGAAGAAGATGCCCATTACCGACAACAATATTAGATGGTGAAGAAGAATGTGGAGTGGAAGGCGGGGAGAGTATACCAGCGTCAGAGGTCATATGATTTGTCGCTCCAGAGTCGAAGTACCAGTTATGCTGAGGAGGCTGCTGAAGGGACATGGTCTGGAAGTTGTTGGCGAGTGACTACTGATCGAAGCCAGGTGGAGCAATCGCAGGGCTGTAGAGACCTGCCGGAGGAAGAGACCACTGCGGCGCGGTGTGCTGAATTTCCCACCCCTGCTGTGCTCCTGTCAGCAGGGCATGGGGAAGCTACTGCTGCTGAGGCGCTGGGACTCCCTGAAAACCAACGTGCTGCTGCTGCTGCGGGGCTGCAGCAAGCAGGGCGTGGGGGTGCGGAAGCGTCGAGGGCCGTGGGCCAGGCCACATGTTGATGGACCCATCCCAAGGCTGATGGAGATTGGGCCACGCCTGAGGTTGCTGCTGCTGAGCGCCGGTGGTGCTGGTGCTGGGCGCTGAGCCACGCCCGCCCCGTTTGCCACGTTGACCGCGTTTCCCGCCGCCCCCGGAGTTGGGACCGGGCTGCTGGTGCTGCTGCTGCGGCGGCAGGCGCGGGGCAGGGGTCGGTGGAGTGACAGAGGCTTGAGGATGAGGTCCTCCTGAGGAGGTTCCTGCAGCGAGAGCAGTCGCTGGTGGAGTGGCCGACATTGTGAGCTCCTCAAGAAGGAGATCATTGCGTGCCTGCAGAAACGACGGGAAGGGGCGGCCGCGACGAAGGTGTAGTCCAATAGCTTCAAAACGACCATTGAGGCCGCGAAGCAAGTTGAGGACTAGAGTACGGTCGGTGACGATCTCGCTGAGGTCGCGAAGGGCGTCCGCCATGCCTTTGAGCTTGCGGCAGTAGGAGGTGATATCGAGATCCCCTTGAGTGAAGGTGCGGAAGGCAGCGTCGAGGTAGAGGGCTCGTGTTTCGCGGTTACCAAGGAACTGCGATTCAATCCCAAGCCAGGTGAGGCGAGCAGTAGCGCCGCGCTCAATGACAGCCTCGGCAAGTTCATCGGAGATGGTGCCGCGAAGCCATGTCCGAACGACGCAATCCATGCGCACCCAGTCAGGAGAACCAGGAGCAGAGGTGTCGGAGAGGACATGATCCTGGAGGGAGTAACGGCCGACGGCGAGCAGAAACGCCTCACGCCACTGGGCGTAGAACGTGGAAGAAACGTCGAGGACAAGAGGTACGAGGGCGCGTACGTTCTGCACAGCAACAGCCTAGGCATGGAGGTTGAGAAGCGCGGCTGCCTCATGCTGGAGAAGGGCGGCGCGAAGGGGCTGGTCGTCAACAGAGAGATCGTCCTCGAGGTCGTCCTTCGGGAGGGGGGTCTCCGGCTGGATCGGAGGGGTGGCCGCCGCGCGCTCCCGGGCAGCGCGGTCGAGGGCAGCGCGGAGGCGGGCTTCTGCGGCGTCGCGCTCTTGCTGAGCGAGGGCGGCATCGCGCTCTGCTTCGGTGGCGCGGGCGGCGGCGGCCTCGCGCGCAGCCGCAGCCTCCCGCTCGCGCGCGGCCGCAGACTCCCGCAGCCTCGCGCGCAGCCGCAACCTCGCGTGCCTCCTGCGCGGTGCGGGCGGCCTGGGCGTCGTGGGCGGCGTCAGCGTCTAGAAGAGGCGGCTGCTGGAGAGCGGAGCTAGAGGAAACAGAGGGGATCGGAGGTGGGGTGCCCATGGTAGCGAGAAGTCGCGAGCAGGGGAGATCGGTGGGGAGAAGGAAAGAGACCTAAACTCGTGATACCATGAAAGCAATAGTGATTGCTGGGAAATAATAGATTGATTGATTAGAGAAGCCTATGTACATATATATATAGGGTGGAGGAGATCTTGTGGCTTATAGAAACAGAACCAAACAAGATCTCATATCTCTCTAACCATAACAGGGAGAGGCCGGCTAAAACCAGAGCCCAATCCCTATCCAATCTAATCACCAAGGGTGGCTGGCAAGGCCAGGCCCAAACCCATAAACAGCCAAAAATATACAATCTAACATATTTATTGCCATTTAAAGGCTACAAGTGCCTGAATTTTTGTGGCCATACCTTTTCTTGCTGTTTTTGGACATTGCAGATTGCAGAAGTGGGAAGTGCACTCAGGTTATACATCCAGTAAAGAGAAAGGCATTTGAAAGCTCATGGGTCAGCTGTGTTGCTATTGATGCAAGTGAAAGTTGGCTGGTATAACTTCATGCCTTTATACTCTTTATTGAAATGCTTTAAACTTATGTACACTAAGTATCTTGTTACTTATAACCAGTTTGCTTTCCTTATATCATGTTCATTTATATATTTTTTCATTCTCATTCATATCATCTTCAGGCTTGTGGCACATCTAGTGGTATATCAGTTTGGAGTCTTCTCTCAAATGAGTGCATCTTTAATTTGGACTGCCATGCTCCTGTTCAAGATTTATTGTTTGACAAGAATCAAGTGAGTACTTGTCCCTCCATCACCATTTACATCATATCTAAACTAGCGTCCAATAAACACATTTGGATAGATCATTTCGTCATTTGTGTTACCAAGCTTTATGGCGTTAGTGAGTTGCTGATCCACAATTTGATCATTTTCATGATCTCATTTGGTTAAGATGTATGATAGTTGCCACCAGTGCACAATGTTCCACTAGGCGCTCGCCTAGGCGCGAGTCGGAGGGTGTCCGCCTCGCCTATGGGGGTAGGCGGACCCCTAGGCGGCGGCGGCTCGACGGCGGCCACCGGTGGGGGTGAAGGTGGGGGTGGAGAAGCTTCGGACGACGCGCATCGAGGGCCGGCGGTGGCGGCGGCGGAGGAGGCGGTGGAGGCGGAGGTGGCGGCGGAGGAAGAGACGGACGGTGGTGGAGGGCGGCGGCAGAGAGGAGACTGGCGGTGGCGTGCGGCTGGCGGCCGGGAGCTGTAAGCGCGGGGAGGGAGGGAGGGAGGAGGAGGCAGTGGAGGTGGAGGTGGCGGCGGATGGGCGGGGAGGGAGGGAAGAGATTAGCGGCTGGCGGCTGCGGGCGCGGGGAGGGAGAGAGGAGCGCGCGGTGGGTGCTGGCGGCTGCGGGCGCGGGGAGGGAGAGAGGAGTGCGGTGGGTGGAGGGGCTAGATGGATAAGGTGGGAGGGTCAATAAGGTGGGTTGTGTGGGCTTTTTTGTTGGGCTTTCTTTAATGTTAGATCCGTAGATCTCCTACTTTTTCTTTTATTTAAGTTAATTTAAAGTTATATATATATATATATATTAAAATGCCTAGGAATGCCTAGGCGCGATTAATCCCGCCTAGGCGCTAGGCAATGGGTCAGCGCCTAGTTTCCGCCTAGCGCCTAGTTGAACTTTGCCGGTGCATGATATATCTTTAGTGTCTTTTCAAGCTTCCATTAGCTATTTGACAACAGACCTAATAAGGTTTATGGATTTATAAATAAATAAATGTGCACATTCAGAAATTAACAGTCCATGTTCAACAAAAAAAACGCTATATGTTTGTGCGAAGAAAAAAATGCAAACAAAATAGAGGTTATTCATAGTACAATTTAGCATGCAGCTTGCCAACTTTTGAAGCTTTTTTGCTGTTTTGCTGGACTAAGCCAGCACAATGGGAACAAGAACTGACCCTTTATAATCTTTCATATAGATAGTACGATTTTAAGTTGTAACATAGCTGAACAAGCCCTATTCTTCATAAGAATATGGTTTTCGTATGCTCTTATTACTCGACCAGGGTTATACAAAAAAAAAAATATTAAGTGGACCTTCTTTTCCCCTTTTCATTTCATTTGATGTCCAGATTTTAGCAGTTGGTGCTGAACCTGTGCTTTCCCGTCTCACAATAAACGGGACAGTCCTATCACAAATAAAATGTGCTCCTCAGTCAGCATTTTCTGTCTCCATCCATTCATCTGGGGTATGGGCCTATCTTCTTGCTGGTCATTTGAATTTAGTTCTCGTTTGTGTTCTCCCCTAATTCTGGTTGTATGCAATCTGTTTACATCGTTCAGATAGCAGCTGTTGCTGGATACGGAGGTCTGGTGGATGTGATCTCAGAAGTTGGGAGCCATCTGTGCACATTCGGTAGCCGGGGCCTAGACAAGTAAATGACCCATGAGCAACCATGCTCCATCCGAAGAAAAAAGATCACATTGAGTCTTGCTACGCAATGTGAGGGTTGTATCTTTTTGCTGCAGTTGCACATGTTTCCTGCAACGTTGTAGGCTTGTAGCTGACAATGCTGTACTGACCAAGATAGCTAGACGGTAAAAACATTGGCTACTAGTTCCGAACTAAACAAAGTTCTGTTCTGATTCTAGCTATCTACAAACGGGTCCAAATACATCTGCTGACATGAATTGGTGCACCTGTTGCGTTCCCTCGTTTTAATGTATTGAAATTTTGAAATGCGTACTCATGTAGATGAACATCGAAAAAAAAGAAAGAGAACATCCGTATAGGCTGGTATATGACCCAGGTCTGAATCTTCAGCAATATGGATCTGGGTGCCAGTTTCCTGTATGAAACCAAGGAGACATAATCCCCTATACAGTCTAGAATAAGAAAATATAAAAACTGAATCCACATAATGTTAAATAGAGACTCGATCTATATCCACCAGGAGAAAGACATGCAAATACGTTCAACACACATTACAGCAAACGGATTAACACAATTCCTGCTACATTAAGCAGATAAGAGCTATGATTTATAGTACTAGCACATACGTTGTTGAAGTCGGCTGATTTCATCTTCCACCAAACCACCACTGACCCCCTATGTACAGCACAAAGATAAGCTAAGCATCGCATCCACACCCACACTACCAACCTAGGTATCCAGTTTCTGGCAGTATGGCACCAGATCCTTCCTATATATACAGGAACCAACATAAGGTATCAAGCTATCATCACCAAATCAACAGACTACCATGATTCTAAACTTCTGCCCTTTCTCATTCTTCATGGAGCACACACTTGGAGCTTACCTATTGCCATTCAATTTAGCATGCACAGGAGGCAATTTATCCTGTCACCTTTACAGTCATCGAAGACGATGGAACTTCCAGCTAGGGCAGTAGCCACCCAAGAGTCCAGCCAAGAAGCAGTCCAGCACCAACAATACCAACACCGACAGCAAATGCAACGGCATCGCAGAGGCCACCTTTCCTGTTCGGCCTTCTGCCTTTCTTCCTATTCCCATCATTGTGCTCTTGAGAGGGTGCTACCTTTTCCTTCACCACTATCCATGGAAGGTCCGGGAACATGGTTGCTATCTGGTGTTCTTTGAACCTGAGCTGAAGGCATATGTTTTCCAGCTGCAACATTTTCAACCACTGCTTGCATGCAAAGAGGTGTGAGGCCTGACGGAACAATAGTTTGATGACATGGTCTTTCTCGTCATAGGCTTTCTTGGCAGCTATCTCAGCTTCCCTAGCACGTGTTTGTGAGTGGCGGAGAGCATCTAACAGCTTGGCCCTCTCGGAAGCATTCTGATATGCTGGCTTGCTGCCTGGTGTATTGGCAGTGGAACTATAAGAATCCTGTGCATCCCTGCAAAATAATGATAACATATTTAGTGCATTGGCAGGGCAGGAAAAAGACATGGACAAATAGAAGACATCTAAAGCTTTCCAAGGGAGATGCATCCAAAGGATATCTACTATCTGGTCATATGATTGATGCTCAGATCACTTGAGACAATCACACATAACTTCTCAATGAAAAGAAGTAAATATTGAATTGGACCTTATATTTAAATAGACAGCAGGGAACAGGAGGATATCACCATAGACACAAACTAGAACTCGTAAAACAGGGATACTAGTCTCTTAAAATGCAGTTCATGGAACTCCTCAGATGAAGTGATCTACGTTTTTCCATCAGTGAGAACTACATAAAACAGGGAAACGCCAGTGGAAACCACACAAGGAAGACACGTCATTGTAGTTTTGGATTTGCGGTTATTTTACTGATTGTGAAAGAAAGTAACTTACCCGGGCACATTACTTCTTTGATGTTGTTGCCAACGTCCACCATCAGAAGAATTCGTGTCATTGGTGGTTCTTGAAACAGTGTAGCTACACTCCATAGTGTCATGTACAGGATCTGGCCCTTTGCCCACAGAAACAGCAGGCAGCCCGTAATCATCCTCATTTCCAGGGCCCTTCACTTCAGGTCCATGAACCCGGACTGTCTGAGTGGGTCTTGGCAGATCATTGTTGACAATGTTTTCCATTGCTCTTTCAGCGACAAGGGAAGCCAAACCATCGCCATCAGCTACTTGCCACCATGGCTGAGATTTTTTGGTTTGTTCCCAAGGGGCATGCATTTCACAGTGTTCCTTTTGTGGCTTCTTAGGAAACAGAGGATCAAAAGCTTTGAACTCTGCAAACTCTTTATCCTCGGAAATACAGTTGTTGGCATTTCCTTTGCACTTGAGGCTCACTGGGGTAAAGCAAGCAAGATTCCTCAACTCTTCCAAGCCTGTCTCAGGTGTTTGCTTCATGAAAGCCGTCGAAACGATCCACGGAGGCTCGAAAGGATCTGCAGCCTTGTTTGCTTGGGCATCCTCAAGTTTAGATACCGGCGCTAAACCCTCCATTTTCTTCTCAGCGGCTTCCCCACAGATATAGTTGAGGTGCTCCCTAGCAAGTGCTGTCTGGCACCCAAAGTTGGGCTGCAATTGGAGCCACCACTGGGTCTCCATGGGCAGGCTGGAGTTCATCAGGTTCCAGTTGATGGGCATAAACGTAGGGGCATGGAGATCTTGCGGACTCGGAGGAGGATTTCCATCGCCCGTGTCCTGCGGCTGCAGGGACTGCGGGCAGCATGCCAGCTTGGGAGCGCGCTTGGCGTCCTCCTGGACCAGGCAGCGGTTGGCGGCGCGTTGCCAGGCAGCCCTCGCTTCAGCGGCCGCCATCACTCTCACATGCTACCGACCTGTGCGTCACAGAAAACCATTTGGCATCGGATTGATTAGTAAGTTGTTTCACCAGGAGGACAAGGACAAACAGATAATTGCAGCAGACTGTGGGTCACGTGACAAGATGCACTATGTATAACAAATGAAAATGTTGAAAGTATTATAGGCACCATCACTTTATCCATCAACGATTGCTTAGCATTGAAGGAGTGTAGATGGTACCAGGAAGTTAGATACCCGCAATCCATGAGTAGACGACACAAGTGGCTTGTCTAAAACGAAACACAAGATGCCGAGACATGCAAGCAACGTTGAAGTACACGGTAGATCAAGAAGAAAGGCCAGTTTCAGCGTGGGAACGCTCCGAGAACGATACGAGAAAAAAAAAAAAAAGGCATGATGGATTGCGCGGTTCCTCGACGGGCTCCCCGAACCGAGGGCGGCAAGCAAAGGCACAGGAGTCGGATGGATCTGCCCCCCAAATCGGAGGCTATACTGATACACGTCAGAGTTCATTTTTAGTATAACACGACGATTTCACGGGAATCAGGATGTGCAGCTGCAGATCAGATCGTCCGACGGATCCGACAGGTGAAGGATGCGGCAGCAAGGGCACCAGGGGCTCATCGACATCGCACGAAACAAGAAAGAGAGAAAGTAACAAAGGCGCCTCACCTGGAAACCCTGGGAGCAAGAACCGCGGCAAGGCAAGGGAGGAAGCTAGCCTACTGCGGGGCACGTGATCAGGCCTGTGCCGCGCGGCGCTGGTTGTGGACGCCGTCTCTGCCCCGGATCATGAGCGCTGACTGAATCTAGCCGCGCGCGTGCGTATCCCCCGGCACCGCAGCGCGAGGTAGGAGTAGGAGGCGAGAAGGGAAAGAGGTGGGGGAGGGGAAGAGGGGATCTTTCTCCTCCGGAACCCCCTCGCTGCTCCTCCGGATAACGACGTGGAAGCAAAGCAGGAGGGGGAGGCGGGTTCAAGTGGCGCCAGGAGAAACCGCCAAGTACAAATGATATTTCTTCTTCTTCTTGCCCCCCGCCCAGCAATCCTTTCCGTCGTCGGACAAATAATGGTCGTATTGGATTAGCTTTAGCACTACAGTACGTACGTACTCCCCCGGCGAAGGCGGAGAAATGAACAGCTGCCGTCCACGGCAAGCACTGCTCACCGTTCTCACTCTGACAGCGCCCTCTTCCGGCATCAGCAGTTCAGCACTGGGTGTCCTTCCCTTCCCTGGCCATTCCTTTTTTTTTTTTTTTCCTCCCGCGTCGGGCCTCGTTTTCTTTTCCGTCCCATTTCGATCGCGCCGTTTCTCTAGAGTTTTACTCGTCCAAGAAAGGGTGCCAGGAATTATTCTTTTCTTTTTTGGAATTGATTGAAAAGGCGAGGAGCCAAAAATCCGTGCCGTCTTGTGTGAGCATTCCTGAATCCCGCCCCGACTTGCGAGACCGACCGAGTCTCTTTCCGTTCACCGTTCGGTGCTGCTTGCTCTCTGCTGATGCTGTGACGGTGACGAGGCCTGTGGTGGGGTTGGGGTGAGCAGTGTGGGGGCGGGCAGGTGTCCCGTGCCCGTCGGCCATGCTGCCACCTCACTCTCGCTGTCCTCAGCTCCCACCACACCGAGTCATGACGCGCTGTGCGTGCGCCACGATCACCAACCACCACGGGACGTGTTCCAAAAAACGAAAAGCGAGATCGGAGCATGGAAAATAATAAATAACTAATTACACAGTTGGTCTATAAATATTGAGACAAATTTTTTAAGCCTAATTAGTCTATATTTAAACAAATTTTACCAAATAACAAAAAAAAGGCTACAGAAATTTTTCTCTAAAATTTTTCGCAAACTAAACATGGCCTAAACAAAATAACACTCCCACATAAAAATGCTTGGTTTATTTTAACTTTAACCAAGATTTTTCTTTGTAAAATAAAATCTATCTCATATAATTTTTTTTTTTAAAAAAAATAATCCCTCCGTTTAAAAAAGATTCGCATCACGTTTTTTCCCCTAAGTTTGGCCAATCCTATTAAAATTACTAATATTTATAACACGCAAAAGTATTACCACTAGATTAACTGTGAATATTTCTTTTTATAATAAACATATTTTGAAGGTAAAATATTGATATTATTTTTAAAGATCTAGTCTATTTAAAGAAGGGATTAGATCCTAGAATTAGGAGGTGCATATTTATTCTGTGACGGAGGAAATAGATTGATGTTGTAGGTATCAGTAGATTTCTATTACAAATTTAAACAAAATTTTGATTTAGAATACATTTAGACCACCAGGCACCGGCAACACCCTAATTGACCGGAGCTTCTCTTACAAGAAACCTGATGGAATTACTTCACACTCAAGCGAGGTGTATCTCACTCGTGTCACGCAGAGGCCAAACAGCAAAAGCGACCGGTCAGTAGAGGGAAAAAAAGAGCTGCAACTGCGCACAACACCCACGCACGCACCACTTCACCCCGCCTAACTCCTGGTTTGTTCAGAAAACCGCCGCCTTTTGCTCAATTCTGCCCACGGATCATCACAAAAGCGAAATCCTGTATGGGAAAGCAAAAGCCCCCTTTAACTTGTTAGATTTCGAAAGATCTTCAGAGACCGTAGGTTACATGAGTGAGCAAAGAAAAAAGGATAGGAACTGGCACTATTCAGACTTCGGACACGTAGATATTTCTTTTGTCGGACCACAGGAAATGAACAGTTTCAGAACATAGTACAGTAGTATTCCCATAAAAATACAGACTTCTCCACGCATAATCCTTGACTCTGGAAACAAGTGGACAAAAGAATCATTGTCGTGCGTGAGCTACATGCTCACTTCCCCCTTCCTATTCGAGACATAGCTACGCATACTAAGTCCTCAGCCAGTCGTCTAAGGCTGTGGCAGCGAACTAGACTCCTGTGCAAGCTATGCAAACTCTAATCACGACCACAAGAATCTAATCTGATAGCTGGTAATTTTAGCACTTAACCCATCCCTCCCTCCCTCCCTCATCCTATCCGGCTGTTGCAAAACACCCCCATGAGTGGAGGGGTTTGAGTGCTAAAATTACCAGCCATCAGATTAGATTTTTGTGGTCGTAATTAGAGTTTGCACAGGAGTCTAGTTTGCATAACATACGTTCTCATTCAGGATACCATGTCACGTGAAAAAGTGCCACAAGAATTCCCTGTGATACTGTGAAAAAAAAACTCAACCCGCGGGTATGACAGCCCCTGAGCATTGTGGTGATCTTCTCACGCAGATCCACCCCCCCCCCCCCCCCCCAAAACCCCTACCCCACCCATACACACAACACGACAATTCTGTTAGATGAGTTGACCACATACCGATGTTTTGGATGTGGGACAGACGGATGCCACAAAGAGTGAGTCCCTTGGGACTCGAACTAACCACTCGGTCAGCCCAACCATTCCCTTTTAGTTTACGGTGAGAATGTGAAATAAAGACAACTTAGCAAATCTGACACAAAATTGGGGGGCGAACAAGACAGCAATCAACTCATGTATTGATACGGGTCATAGGGCTTCCAATGAAATACAAGCATTTCAAAACAAGAAATAAGAGCAACTAAATTCATACTTAACTACATGAAAGTCATACCGCAAATAGCGCAGGTTATGCTATGTAATGTTATGTTGAATATAAGATAGGGCCATAGGCCCATACCTTCTGGTTAGAAGCCAAGGTCAAATGAAGGGCAATCATCTATTAGTTCCTGAATCTTGGGGTCTTTACATGTCAGTGTGTAAGCAGATGTTGATGAGGTGTCATCAAATATCCCATCCGCTGAACTGTTCTGTGTGGTTAGCTGCAAATGCACAGATAGTAGAATCAACTAACTAGCATAATAGCCAATTAGTGTTCCTTCAATCACAAAATGAAGGCCCTTGTGCAGATATGTGAAGTCGGATTTTGAAATTATAACCTTTAATTAATATATTAGGTAAAGCTATCTAGATCGACCCAAGTAAAACAATACCATTAGCTGCCTTGAAAAGCGCTATCACGAATTAAAGCTGCCTTGAAAAGCGCTATCACGAATTAAAGTCTTGTGTTAAAACGATTACGAAACATTGTGTTGAACACTGAGAGGTCAAAATCCTATATCTAGTTCTTCAGTGTTCTGATCTCATGAGAAAAAACCTGCTGGCAAGAAAGAAACTGTGTATGTGCCTCTGTGGGCAACTAATAATAGACGAATCTATGACTTGTCTGCATGTAACGGCTTGTTATATCACAAATTTAACATGGCATGTTCCACAGGGAAAATGCATACCTGGCCTGCTGTTCCACTTCTACCATCTTGAAATCCTGTATCTGACACAATGTTCATAATTGGCACATTATCTGTAAAATACAAACCAACATAATTTATTATTTCATCTATGTTCTATGGCAATAAAGCTTTGCAAATTACAAATGTACAAAGTAGTACCACTAGAACTTCCAGAGTGCTGATGGCTTGAATCGAGTTTCTGTCCTTTTGCATTGGACATGTTAGATGCTAAGGTATGTACCATGGGCAAATCCTGACCCTCAAAAGTAGCTGGTTTCCTATTAAATATCGTTAACGTAAATATTTATCAGCTATTCTGTTTTCCATGTTGCAGCTTAGCTGGTGTCCAGAAATTCACATTCTAGGATATAAATATTAGACAAATAAATTCTTACCTGATGTTCGGATCATCATAAGTTGAATAATTGTTTCCTGATGATTCATTCCACTGATGATCCCTTACTGAGTTCTTTCGTGGCAGAGTTTCTAAGTTCAAGCAAGATTGTACGGATGTACGAAGCTGGGTAGCGAAGTGAGATAATCCAGAGGTCTCCCACTCCCTACCACCAAATGATCTGTTTGAATCATCAACCACTGAGTTTTTTCTACAATTCACATCAAAAGCAGTCCTTGACACAGAAGATGCCAATGAATGTGCTTGTCCAGATGGAGCGCTTTGGGAAATTCTGGCTTCTGCTGGGGGCTTCATGATGGACAGTATTTGGGATGCTACAGAGATAGATGTCATTTGGTTAATATAAAATACATGAGTCTAAATAAGAAAGAGTAGTTGCACATCTCACCAACACACACCTAAGGGTGAAATGTGTGCCATCAAAATGCGGTTTGTACTTAAAACATGACTATTATAGCATCATACATTTATACAAAAAAATCATGATTTAAATCCAAATTTCTCATTATCCAACACGACAAGAAAAGTGAAATGAGCATGATGGAAGCATAACAGCAGGATTTCCAATTTATTAGACTTGAGATTTGAGAACTACACTAATTGTTTACTACTCACCTTGGCACTGTAAAAGGGCATGCATCGAGAGCTTATTTTACAAAGTGATCACTTTACGATTGTGCAACAGAAGCTGACTGGGCACTCATGCCCAAATTTCTTATCAATGATCCTAAGGTAGTCCAAAGCACAACAGGAACTAAATCAATCTGCTTGACCACTTTACCACTCCAGCATCAACCATGGAGTCCAAAGCAACTATTTTCCCAGTTTACTTACACAGGAATCATGCAACAGATATTCAAGCTACAAATAAGTAAAGATGTACAAACCAGTTCGTAAAGAATGATTCATGTTACAGAAAGTTGATTTTCCAACCTCCCTCCTGTCAAAATTCCTGGGGCATCCTGATTTACCATCCTGAAGATCTGGAGATCACGGAGAAACATGGGTGATGCTGAATTAGAATATACTCTCTCCGTCCCATTGAAAGTGTCGTTAGAAAACCGTGTCCCCCTCACAAACACGCTTCCCGAGCGACACTTTCAGGACGGAGGGAGTATATGAAAACCGGCAAGTAGAACTAAATGAACATAATCTTGGAACATTAAGCTCCAGTACCATGAAACTGTGGCGGATCCCTGGTAGAACTTAATTTGCCAAATGCAGGACAAGGATTGGTAGCTGTGGCCCTCTGTATGTCTGCAAAAGCAGTATCGTTGCATAAAAAACATATGAGGATGAAAAGTAGAAATGGGGTGTAAAAATAATGATTCAGTAGATCCATACGACTAAATTTAAGCGGATCATCCATGATACCAAATGCTGATTCACTACAGTCAGCCCTTCTGTTGACATCGCAGTCTGATTTACGCCAACAATCTGAAAGTACCGAAAACGGATTGTAATTGAACTATATTAAGCATATGGGAGGCAGGAAATAGAACTAATGGGGATTAATGTTAAGCCCTTGTACCATTAAAATTTGGTGGAGCATCCAAGTTACTGGAAGTTGGGCCAATCTGTGGCCTATTGGAGCTTGTAGTGCTTTCCCAGTGACTCTTCCGAAGATCTGCAGATTTCGAAGACAAATTAATCCTATAAATACAGCAAGCGAATTATTTGTTGCACAACTTTGCAAACAAGTACCTTGGCACTTGAATGGACTAACAAACTTTGGTGACTTACTTTTTCCACTCATTTTGTCACTTGTATTCTCTTCATTTCTCAGTCCTGTCTGACTCAAAGCCTCCTTCAAAGAGTGTCTAGGATCTACGCATGTGAAGAAAGTATGTGCAACTCATAAAAAGAGATGCTTAGGCTACCTATTTGCACAAGTGCAGCATCTTGTATCTACACGTTGGAAACAGAAGGAGAATGCTTGGGGTGGGAATATACCATTCTTCTGATTTCTAAACTCACAGACATCAATAAGATAGTTAGGCATCTGGAATCTCTTCCCACTTTCAACAGATTCAACTGACTTAAGATATCTGCTGCCAAGCACTTCGCCATATTCATCCAGCAAAACAATCTAAACACAAATTTAATACAACGGTAAGATTTGTCACTCACACAGGTCCGCAGCATGTCAACGTTTCATTAGATAATATAACAGGCAACAGCATCCTCTTATAGAACAGTTGGACACCTACTTAGGAAAGAAAGTATTGGACACCAGTTCCTGACCTGCCTTGCGTGTGAGCCAATTTGCATGAACCTTATGATGCCATCATGGTATTTCTTTGCCTTTTGAGTTAGTTGGGTCGTATACAAGGCATTCCATTCTACAAAGGGTGCACATTTCGTATATAAAACTGTATAAGTCTCAAAATTCGCTATACTACAAAATACAGATATCTCATGTAGTGTTAATACACAAACCTTTGAAATCTGAACCTCCTTCCATAAGGCCTCCTGGTTGGTCAGCAGACACTGCTTCAGCATTGTCAGTCTCTGGCTTGCCAGAGCTAGCAGTGACGTCTGAGTCAGTGTTCTCAAGATCTACATGTTACAGAGAAAAAACAAGATTCTCATGGCACTGCGAAGGAAGATGTAGAATATAGCTAAGTGTTCTATAAACCTGAAGCCAAGTACCATGAAATTTTTGTGGACTAACAAATTTCTGAGATTTACTCAATGCACCCATTCCCATCTTGTTATTTGTACTCTTCCCATTCATTGGTTTTGCGTGCACCATAGATTCCTCTGAGATATGCTCTTCATGTGCATACGATACCAATCAAGCCACAGTAGCACCGATTCAGTGAGATGGAAAAGAAAAGAAAATACTTGCTACACATCATTCCATAATTGAGAAAATAAAACTAGGAAGTTTGATGGGGTGCAGGCCCACGGGCTTAAAAACTTCGTGAGTATACCTAGAGCATGTATGAAATTACCTTGATTCTGATTTTTGGCCTCACAAATATCTACCAGATAATTAGGAAAATGACATTTCTTCCCACTTTCAACGGATTCCTCTGACTTGAGATGCCTGCTGCACAGTACTTGGCCATCTTCATCGAGCAAGACAATCTGAGTATTCAGTTCACGGAACATAACATGACATTTTAGTAAACTGATTGCAGGACTATTGAAACAACCTAGCATTAGTGCATTACTAATAAGCAGCATAAACTGCATCATCTCCGATCTTCAGAACATGCACGGAAACAACCATCAAATGTGTAATGCTTCTTACCTGCTTCGCTTGCGGACCAATTTGCACAAGCCTCACCAAGCCATCATGGTACTTCTTCGCCTTCTGAGTCAGCTGGGCGGTGTAAAGCGCGGTCCACTCTGCAGAACAAAAGAGCGTCCAATTTGTTACCGCATAAGCATCCACAGATCGCTGGTCATGCGTCGAACAGATGGCGCGCAAACCTTGGAAATTCGATTCCGCCACATCGGCTCTAACAGAGCCCGCTGCTTCACCTTCGCCTCCATCACCGCAGCCGTGACTCTTCGACAGGTTCACAAACTTGCGGGGCACGCGTGACGGGAACACCCTCCCCGAGCTCGGAGGGCGCGCCCTGGCGCTACCGCCGCGGCGCGCGTTCCTGGAACCAGCAGCAGCGGAGGTGGAGGAGGAGGATGTGTACCTGGCGGGGCCGTCCTCGGGCTCGCCAACGTCGACGAGGTGGGCCTGGAAGGAGAGTGCAGCCCCAGCGCAGATTTCCTCGCTGGAGCGGAGGAATCTGGACTCCAGGGTATCGCCGGCATCGTCGAGGAGGACGAGGCGGCCTGAGGTGGGGTAGAGGAGGAGGGCACCGTCCTGGTAGGCCTTTCGCTTCTGCTTCACGTGCTTTGTGTACGTCGCCACCCACCGCTGCGGCGGCTCCGACTCCATCGGAGAGCTTTCGCTTGCCTCCCGCTTGCAACGCAATTGAGCAAGCAAAGTGGGGGGAATTCGAAAGTTGGAAATCGAGATGAGATATAGCGGGCAGCTCTCGTTCATTCAAAAAAAAAAAAGGAGAAGAGAGATGAAGCAGGGAAGAAAGGCCGTTCATTAAAAACAAATAGAAAGCCCATATTAAAATAAAAATAGAAATAGATGTCCATCCGGCATTTTTCCATTTTAGCATTTGTCAAACTTAATTTTTTGTGTCACGCTAGAGACTGTGACATGACTCCCCCAATATGATCACACTATACGCGTTGGCCTCACTAAATAAATATTCTCTCTCTGTTCCAAAATATAAGTCATTCTAACTTTCCCGGAAAGTCAAAATATCTAAAGTTAACTAAATTATAATAAAATAATACATTTATGAAACCAAATAAGTATTATTAGATTTTTTTATTGATTATATTTTCATATTGTTATTATACCTATTCGATGCCATAATTTTTTATAGTTTTTTCAATAATTTTAATTAAAATTGAAATATTTTGACTTTTCAAAAATGTTGGAATAACTTATAATTTAAGACGGCGAGAGAAATTACACATGTATTAAGAAAAATAACCCAATAACCATAAACTGGTATATTAAATATACACATATTAGGATCGATTTTTATTTTAATAATTTACCGATCTTAGAAAATAATAATAAACCACACATCAGTGGCACGGGTTTTAGAATACTACTATACATATATATATTTGATAGATAAATTCAACATCTTAAGTATCAAACTAAAGCGACTGTTTATACTATTGTAGTAACTAATAAGAGGGCAATCAATAACCTGAAATATATGTATTGCTCAAATTACTAAAACTACTAGGAAAAAGAAGATGTAAGCTAAAGACTTCAGAAGGGACTTTTGACGGTCCACACCTGCCTTATAAATAACAAATAGAGAAATTATAGACAAAAACTGTCAAGGCATCCACATTTTAGCTAGCAGATGCAAACAATAATTATCTAATACATAGTTACCTAATATTGGCTATAAACACGAGTGAGCATTTGGTCCGACCAATTCTTCGACTATTTTGAAAATTAGGCCATCTACAAATGAAGACCAATTCTTCGACTATTTTGAAAATTAGGCCATCTACAAATGAAGACCAACCGATTAGTCTTAAAACTCAGGACAAAACAAATTCAGTCTCGATTAGTTAGGTTTAATCTCGGTCTAACCGAAACATACAAAGCAACCACTAAATATCATAATTTGTAGTTAGCAACATTTTTCTATTTCAAAGAAAAAATGACAATACAACATATAGATTAAACAAAATGTAAGAGTGCTAGTTGATATAAACCCACTAATATGAATATTACATCGCTAATAATAGTCCAAAATATACATCATGTCAACAGAAGTCCAATTGTTTGATTAGTTCAGTCATCTGAGGCATATAACTGAACTAATGCATAATGCATATACTGCATATAAACACCACCTTGTTCTTTCGTAACTTTTTCGCAAGCTATTATCAGTCATATTTTGATTTGTTCTCTCTCACAAAACATTTTTGAAACAGCCGAAACCAGCCATAAAGAGAACTTTTTCCGTCACCAAACAGTAATCAATTTATTGGACCGAGAGGGAAAAACGTCAAAACGACAGCACATGGCCATTTCCTGCCAGTTCAAACAACTTAATTTTAATTCACTTGTTTTCCCTGAATATAATCAATTTATTGGACAAACAGCTTGGGCTGTTGCACAGGTAATGAAGACCGTTTCTGAATCCCGATGGCGTATCAACCGCAGATGATGCCATGCCACTCACTGGAGTTAATAATAGCCACATTTGGATCCCTTGGTTTCATGTGACGGTCTTGCAATCTACTCGGCGGCTCCATGCTATTCCTGGACCCGTGGTATTGCAGACGTTCAGCCATGCGGAGACCGTCAGAACTTGTACTGCTTCAGAACAGAACATGGCCGCATGCGCCTAATCAGTTAAAACTGCACCAGCTCAAATATATTCATTAGTGTCATCATCGGCATCCTCTTCATCAGCGCTGCTGTAAGTTTCCAAATAAGCTTCCTCCCCATTATCCTGGCATAGAAGCAGCTCCTATCAGCTTCAGTTGCAAGCAAGACTTTGGAAGGTAAGGGTCCCAAAAAGCAACATCTGTTTGCCTTACCTCCACATCATCATCTGATGATGACATGTCATCCTGTACTGTTTCAAGCAGCTTCAGGTCCTGTTTTTCGCTAGCAGCCTTTGTTTGTACCTGACGATGATTAAATATGAAATTGTATCGCGTGACTACATGGGAATTAAACAAGACAGTAGAATAAATTCAGGTTCAAGAAATCTGATGCCTTACAAGTTGTGACTGCAACTTCCAGATCTTGCTTTGCAGACTTGAAATGTGATGCTTTAAGGCCTGAAAACCCATCCAGTGGATGAAAAGGTAAGTACAACTCAGGCAAAAGAAAAAAAAAAGGGGGGAGACCAGAGTTTATAGTGGAGTTCCTGCATGTTCAAGGAAAAAAAAAGACTTAATAGTGGAGTTACCTCCCGCCTTTGCAGCTCTATAGAGCGTGCCAGTGCTTGCCTCCTTGTCAATAGATTCCTAGGCTTCATGATTTGGGGTCTCCTGTAGTTTTTACCCCGGTAGAAAATGATTGCATATCCTTTAGTTGTCTTGTCAAGTGAAATGAGAACACCTTCACTCTCAGCTTCTAGAGAGATTGCAATATGTTTCACTTGTGCGAAGCTCTTTCCCCTAACAATAATTTTAATCAACTCTCGATGCTTCCAGTGCAAGTGCATGTTTTGTACAGTTCCATCAAAAACTTCTCGTCTGCCTGTGAATTTTTTTGGTAAATAGATGTAGGTCAGCAGATGTTCATATCATGAATTCTATATTAAAACTGTATAGTGAAAAGCATCAGTCATACCAAGCATCAAAAAGGCCCTCATTTTCAGGCCGATTCTGCGAAATAAGAAGCGTTCCTCATCTGTAACTGTTTCCAAATCAGTTGGAAGCTCTGCTGGAGAGAGAAATTCCTGAACTTTCGCCAGAGCCGTCTCTGCTTTTGCAACTTTTGTTTTTGCCTGCAAGTCCAAAAATTATTATAATTAGTATGTGCAATGGCTGCAATGATATTTTCTTCTAAATAGAGTGGAAAGTGTGATGCTGTCTTCAAAATGAACGATGAAAACTAAAATTAGTAAACTTTGTTGCAGGTAGAGATTTTGTAAAACATACTAAAATCAGTTTTCTCTTCAAGTTCTTCAAAAGAGAGGTATGCTTCAACAAAGACAAATGCTTCATCTCCTCTTCCCTCTGCTTGTCATTAAGCGCCTTTCCCCATCGAGATTTTGCTTCTGTAGTTTCTGCCAGAGTACCAGCAACTAGAGGACCCTTTATATCCTTGGGGATAGTTATAATTGAGGTTGATGCTCTAAGCCGAGCCAGCTCTTCCTCATCCTGTTGAGTAATGGCTTGTTCTTGCTTCTCCACCAAGACCTGCCTTACTTTAGGTGCTATGAAATCATTGCCCCTGTAGAAGACAATGTACTCCTTGTTCCTTGACAAGAGCACTCCTCCTGTCAATTTCTGCAAGTGTTTTGTTACACGGACTCAAAACAGTCACCAGGTGCAATATGCAGCAAGAATTCAATGACCAACCAAAGCAGAATCATTCACAAGAACCAATCAGAAGATATACACCAAAAGTTCTATTAATGGATGATCTATAGCACCCCTTGCAGAATTGTACCTTGCTGCACTCTCAGCAACCAGACTTTCACAGCTAACGTATAAAAAGCAGACAAGTCCTAGCAGGTAACCGGCAGAACATGTATCATCAGAAGATAGTAGAGAAAGAGAAGAATATACATATAAAGCAAACTTATACGAATTAAGCAAGCTAACCTCATATATTCTAGATTTGGGTATAGACATATGCTTTATCAGATTCTGCGCACTTAATCATAAGTGTGTGGCTGAGCTAATAGATAAATGTAACATATACTGAAAATTTATATAGCTTTACCTTGATTTCTTCCGCCATTCTGTCATTGCTTGTGTTTGGAATCCCTCTCTTGATGGCAATCTTTGCAATAGCACTTTTCTCCCATAATTTAACCATAGCAGCAGCTAAGCCTTGGTGTTCTCTGTTTCTCCCTGTCCACCGACAAGTAAATATACAAAGGGTTGAAATTAATTGAAGATTGAGTAGTATTTAGTCAAAGCATGTAATCTAGATACAAACTCCAATACCTAGAACAAAATGAGGAGCAGTTTGCCTTGCAAGTCTACGCAGAGCTGTCATTTCCTTATCTCTAAGAGTACTCTTAACCTTGTAGGGAAGTACTCTAAATGGTGGTTTGTAGCCATGTACTACACCAGGAAGCAAGTCGGCATCAACAGGGATAGGGCCGCGACCAGACCAATCCTTGTACCGTGGCCCCAACTGATCCAAGAAGTTATCAATATCAAATGTTTCTGAGGATTCTAAAGAAAAATTGTTAGTAGACGTTAAGCGCTTCACACCATCTGCTCTTGAGTCCTGCAAGTTGTGACCACCACGGCTCGATACAGCACTACTAGCATCACCAACTTCCTTACCAGAATCAGTTTCTATAAATTTAGCATATGACTGCACACATTTAAGGTTGTAATTCATTCCTCTATACAACACAACTGATCTCCCTGACCTCCATATAACAACTCCCCCAGTCCTGTCCTGAGCGATAAAAGAAAGATCACAAATTCTAATCATTTTTCATTGGATTGAAAACACTAAAGACAAAAATGAACCATAAAATTAGGTACCTCAAGTAAATCATGAGTTCTCTTCATGTTCAGGCTGGGAGGGCCTTCAAACCTCATCTTGACAACCTCATCCACCTTCCATTTCCTGTGGATGCTCTCCACAATGTCTTGAGTAACCCCTCCTGGACCAACCTTTATCCTCTCCTTCATCCTCAACGCTGTGTTCCTAAGCGTCCGCAGCTCAGGCTCTGGAATAGTCCTCTCGGCCAGCTCTGTGTTGCTGCGCCTCCCTGCCCTGCCACCACTGAATGCCTCATCATCTTCATCCTCCCTTTCCCATGGCAGGAGTACAGGGCCCAATTTCTGGACAAAATCTTCTGCATTAGACAGCTCAATT
Organism: Coix lacryma-jobi var. lacryma-jobi; assembly: GCA_009763385.1. Classification (NCBI taxonomy): domain Eukaryota; kingdom Viridiplantae; phylum Streptophyta; class Magnoliopsida; order Poales; family Poaceae; genus Coix; species Coix lacryma-jobi. The sequence goes on from CM019825.1 coordinate 59,963,324, forward strand.
GCGGCATTCGGATCGCTTTCCTCCATCGAATCCCTCAGCGATTTAACTACGGCGTTTACACTGCTCTGCCTCATACTCCTATCGAACCCGCCACCATAAAAATCTCTGTCCACTGACACGTCCACCCCATATGAAGAATTCACAGTCGGTGTGGCATAGTCATCATATAATTCCTCTTCTGAACTCCCGGTACGAAACTCCTCACCATCGTCCATCTCTTCCTTATCCCTATCTGCCAAGCCCAGCTCATCATCAGAAACATCACTCATGTCCACCCATTGCTCCCCTTCGGCCACCGGACCTGAAACCCACTTATCACTGGTTGATTCTTCCCCGTGAATCCACGGCGCAGAGACTGGCTGGCTCCCAAGCAGATAGCTCGGCCGAAAATGCGATCCATCGTCCTGCTGCCGCACCACTTCGCCCCGGACCGCGGTGGTGTTGCCCGCCCCTTCCTCTGCTCGTACCCCGTCGTCTTCGGAGGAGCCGCCGGCAAGGTAATCCACGATGGAGCGCAACGTTGAGCTTGAACCTCCACCACTGCGTCTTTGGCCGCCCGCACCACCGCTTTCTCGGCTATCCCGGTGCAGCAGCGAAGGCGGCAAAGGCGACTGCTGCTGAGGCTGTTCCCAGGGGACTGAGGCACGCTGGGAGGGAGCCCTGGCGGACCAGCGGCGGAGGGCCTGTTCCTCAAAACTCGGCTTGAGGGGTCTGCTCTTCTTTTTACTCTTCCTTCCACCTGCGCCGTCCGACGCCGCCGGCGAGGACGTCGAGGGAGAAGACGCCGGAGCGAGAGGAGAAGAGGAGACGCTTGCGGTGGCGGTGGTAGTTCTTGTGCATCTGACGCAGGGTCGCCGTGCTGGTCGGAGAGCGGGGAGAAAGGGAGGGGCTGTGGACAGGGCGGGAGGTGGCAAGAGCAGCGCCATTGGAGGGAGGTGGGAGACTGGGAGAGGAGCTTTGGTTGGGGGCCATAGCTGACGAAGGTGAAGGGATATAGAGGACAGGGCTTATTTGACGGGCCTTGGGCTTTTGTGACCCTTGTTTTAGACGTGGGCTGTCATTGAATGATCTAAACAATGGTAAGAACGAGTCATTCTTTAAAAAAAAATACTCTGTTTTAAGTTATAAGTTATTCTAAAATTTTTGAAGATTTAAAGCATCTGAAAATTGACTAAAATTATAAAAAAATAAAGATTTATGACACTAAATAGATATACTATAAAAATATAACTAATTAAAAAAAATCTAATGATACCTTAACTTGCAAGTAACACAAACGTAATATAAATTACTCGTAGTTCTTTTGTTTTTGCGACCGGTAACGTCTGCAGTCAATTCTCATTTTCGTGTTGCGCGACCTATGATGGTACAAAACAGCTCGTTAGTGGGTATCATAACATATGATTTGAAGTTAGCTCTAAATTTTAGTCCACCTCATATTAGAGTTTTAGACCTTAAAAGTAATCTAAAGTGCTCTAAAGTTTAGAGGTATGGATTCATGCCCTTAATCTACATCAATTATTTCCAAGGTCGAGTTTCCTTATCTGATGTTGGTCTCTCAATTTTTAAAAAATCATCTTTTTGCAGCTTAGTTTTGCAGCCTATATAATGCTCACGTCAGCCATAATAATAGTCCAAGGTAAATCGAACTATAAATACTTTTTAAAGGTATCTAAACATTTTTCTATAAAATTATACAATTAAAAAATCTAAAATTTATTTAACCTTAGATATTTTGTTTTAGCCTAAAAAATATTGGAACTAGTTTTAGTTTTGTCTTAAAGCTATGCTCTATCTTACTCTATCGCAAATTATAAATCATTCTAAGAATCTCAAAAGTCAAAACTTTTCAAATTTAACCAAATATATACAATAAGATAATAATATTTATGATATCAATTAAATATCATTAGGTTTCAAATTTGTTATATTTTTTTAAGATACCTATTTTATGTCATAAATCTTTATGTTTGGCTTTATAATTTTGATCAATTTTTTTAAAAAAATGACTCTTCAAAATTCTTAGAATGACTTACAATTTGGAATGAAGGGTGGTACATAGATCGGTTTAGCCTATATAATGCTTCTATCTTGTAGTTTAGTCGATATTAACGATCCGGACTACATAAAAGGCAAATGACTTTGACAAAGTGTTATACTGTCATGTAACCACTACCATATTTATTAGTATATAACAGTGTTCCTAGATCTAAATATGATCATAGCTCAGAGTGATGCTATGTCCGTACCAAATATGACCAGGTATTATCATATTTTTGTTATCTACCAATATGGCATTTAATAAACTAGGCTATTTGACTTGGAATTAACATTCCACCACTTTCCAAATGAAAGCATTTAGGCTCCTAGTGAGTTTTAGTGATTAATGATAACGTAAGATTATTGTGACTAACTTGTGTTTTGCAGAAACAATTGAGTTAGGTTGCAATAATGATGATCGTTTGGATAATATGGTATTCATACCCCCTAGCGATGGAAATCGATTCGTTTTTCAAAGAATGGACTACTGTAAGTGCATCTAGCCCTTAGTGGGTTTTGGTGAATTGAGTGACAACATAATTAAAGGTCTAACAAGTTTGCTAAGTGTATCCAAGGTTCAACAAGAAAAGCAAACTTGATGGTATTCCACATAGTGTTGAAATGAAGGCCAAAATTGTGTATTGTTGTATTGGAAGATCATGGAAATAATCTTGTTCAAGCAAAAGACAACAATGCAAATAGAGTTGATGATATGGCTTCTATGTTGTGGGATATCATGGCATCATGAGAAAGCAAACATATTTGACAAATGACAAGTGAGACATAGATTAATGATTTTGGAATGGTCTCGACAATGGGTTGCTTTTCATGAGCAAGAAGAGTTTGATAGTGAACTAGCTTTGATCAAGGTTGAAGAATGAATCAAGAATGCATAAGTGAGTAAATGTCAAACAAAGGTCAAATGACAAGGACTTAACTCATATTGGATATATGTCATCTCTACATTGGTTTGCTTGTATGGATAAATATTTGGAGAATCACTTTGCATTGATTTGATCAAGCTAGAAGTATGAAGATGGAGATTGAAGTAAGTGTTGAGTGTCAAGCCAAAATGGAGAGGATATAAGGAACCGTGAATTGGCTTGACCATATTAATGATGATCCATATATGTCTCTATGTGAGTCAAACTAAAGCTTGATTGATCTCAACATTCATACCTACAAGATGTTCAAGCAAGGATCACAATATTGAAGAAATGGTTTTCAATGGATGCTTAATATGATGTGACTTGAGTATGGCTTGGTAAGGTGAAGATAGCAAGGAAAGGACTTCGAGGTACTAAGCGAAAGTGAAGGTCAAGGAGACCGAGGTACTATGGCTAGGGTGAAGAAGAGAGTACTTGCATTGAGTCGAGGTACTAATCAAGCTATGAGGAGTCATATTGTGTTGAGGATCAGATCATTAGTGATAGTAACTTGAAGCCATGAAGTTGAACTCACATATGGAGAAATGGTTCAAGTCACATGCTCAAGGGATGTTTGCTCGAAGAGATAAGAAAGTTGCAATTGGTTGCAACCCCTATGAAGTGACATTGAGAAGAAATGGCATATGAAGATACTGAAGACTCAAGTGGTTAATTGTTTATATTCTCTTATTCTTGAGTATAGGTATGTCGTACTATTAAGAGGGATTCTAGCACCCACAGTCAAATTGTGATACCAATGCTCAATCTTTGCCAGAGAGATATACTTCCAGCCACCTTTCTAACCCCACAGGTTTCACCTTGATTTGACTCAATTGGGGTGGTCGGCAGTGCCGACCATTATGGTCGGCAGTGCTGATCATAATCGAACCGTTTTGATCCAGACTATATATACCTTTCCAGAAAGCCCAAAACGGCCCAGTTACACCAGTGCTTCTTCCAGCTCGGGATCTGACCGTTTGAAAAGCTCCTCTTTCTCTCCCTCTCTCCTCCATTGTTGCCTCTCAAGCTTTCAAGTGGATCTCCCATTCCAACCACTAAAACTTGAAAGAGAGGGCAGCAAAACTCGATTAGAGAGCAGATCCATTGATTCCCAAAGTCTCAAGAGCATTGGTTCACGTTTGGCCGGAGGTTCTAGTGTTTATTACTCTTGGAGCTTGCTCCTAGCCGGCTAGGCGTTGCCCTTGAGCTTGCCAACGTTTGGGGCAGCCTTGGGAGGTTTGTAACCACCTTCTTGCAGCTAAGAAATCACCTCTCACCTCAAGAGTTCACTCTCTTGACTTGAGAACGAGGAAATGGCAAACCTAAGTGGTGAGCTTGAGCCTTTGTGGCATACCTCAACAACGTGGACTTAGGCCAGCCTTTGTGGCGAGCTGAACCACGGGATAAATCATTGTGTCACCTTGTGCTTTGGTTTACATTACATTCTTGAAGTGATTTCTAGGGTTAGGGTTCGATCTAGTGCTTTATACTTGTACTTTCGATTTCTGGCATATCTGTGAACTGTCTAACCCTGCAGAAAGCTTATTCTCTGCATGTGCAACATTTCTTCTCATACTCACGAAACTCCGTTTTACATTTTTCAGATCGGCAGTGCTGATCTCAGGATCGGCAGTGCTGATCTGCTTACTGATCGGATTGAGTTTTGAGTTTTGACAGGCCTATTCACCCCCCCTCTAGGCCTCCTAGGCGACATCAAGGTCCTTTCAACTACAAGGTTGGAGATAGCCTAGTTCTAAATGTCGATTGGTGTTGGAGAGAACTTAGAATAGCATAGGACTTATTTTTTTTCTTTTGACCATACTATTAAGGGGAGTTTGAATGGGTAGCTTGACCTAGGTAAGGCTATTGAGTTAGGTGTGGTGCATAATTGTTAATCATAGCTCTAGGCAGCCTAGAAAGTTCCCAAAGATCATATAAAAGATAGTCCGTTCTCAAAGTGTCGCGGATCGGGAATGAACAAAGCTTCATTTGAGTGGCCGAACGCTGAGAGGTACTTGGCCGGACGTTGGGGCAGTGTGTCCGGTCAGTACAGAAGGCATATAGTTAGGATTTGGTCACGACTGAACGCTGCTATATGGACTGGATCAGACACGTCTGGTTCACCTGCGCGTGACCAAATGCTCCAGCTAGTGTGATCGGACGCGCCTGAGGGTTGTGTCCGGTCAAATACAGAGAAGTTCCAGAGAGGAATTTTATGCTGATCGGACGCTGTCAGAGTCCGGTCAGGGTTTCGTAGTGTTGTCAGAAGTGGCGTCAGCTAGTCGTTGGACACTAAACGGACGCGTCTGGTCAGACTTAACTGGTTGGCTGTAGCCCTTCGAGCATGTTTTGAGTCAGGGGTATAAATAGGCCTTCACCTCATTAATGTTATAACTCTTACTCATTTCAACAGTAGACACAACCCTTGTGATTGCAAGTGAGTGCAAAAGACCTAGTGAGGTTGAGAGATTTAATAATTGTGTGATCAGACAACTCATTAGTGAAAAGAGAGTAGTAAGTGTGCATCCACTTATCTCATTAGTCTTGTGTTGGTCAAGTGAGAGTTCTTACTTGTTACGCTTGGTGATCGGCATCACCTAGATGGCTTGGTGGTGTTGGAGAGCTTGGTGATCATCTAGAGAGCTTGTGGATGGCCCAACTCAAGTTGTGGGTGATTCACCGGGCCGGAGTGACAAATAATTAGCTCGTAATGAGCATTTAATCCTTGCGCGGATCAAGGGGGAGCGATACCCTTGCGCAGGTGCTCCAACGAGGACTAGGGGGCTGTGCCGAAACCTCAATACCTCGATAAAACATCACGGTGTACACATTTACTTTGAGCATTTCAATTCTTACAATTACTTTTGTTGAAATGTCATGCTAGAGTAGAATTGGAACTAAGTTGATAGTCTTTTCTAAGAGAGAGAGAGTCTTTGCTAGATCATTACTTAGCACAAGGGATGAAGTTGGGCTAGAGTAGGTTTAATTCTTGCGATCTTGATCCTTTCATCAAAGTCCGTATATAAGCCTACATCAAATTTATGGGGTGTGAGACGAAAATGAATTCTATAAATTATCATGTTATATTTCTATATTTTGTAATTTATAACATTTTTTCAACTCACTTCTATATGATAGAAATACAATACATGATCATCTCTCTCATATAGTCAACAACAATATACAAATATAATCCATATACAACTATTTTTACTTAATTAATATGTGTTTCAATTATGATTTTTAAAATAAATTCAATTCTAAGGATCAAATGGACCCTAAGAGTGTACAAGTGTTACGTGGCTTCGCCTAATGCCGAGAAAATTGCATATTTAGGATTTCAATCATTGCGCTTCGCAAAAATAGATTTCAAACATCGACTTTGTAAAAATAGTACTTGAAGCGTTGAACTCTTGATTTGTATAGGATTATCTCTCTTTTTTATTTTAAATACATGTATTTTACATTTGAGAAGACAAAACTGCCTTTTAGTATTTTGGCCGATGCCTGGGCTGGCTAGCCGCCGCCGCCTGGCTAGCATATACAATTATCTCCGAGAACGGACCAGCCCAGGGAAACGTTGACCGGTGGTGCCTCCATGGTTTCTGGGAACGAAACAGAGCAAATGAAGAACATTGCTCGCTCCAGAACTAAACTAAATCAAAGGTCACGTGACTGTACCTGGGAAGAAGAAATTGTGAAACAACTCAAGGATTAGAAATCTTGCTCCAAAAGCGGCTTACAGAGAAGAGATGTCGTTCGCCCTCCCGCTCCATGCGAATAGCCCCCCTCCAGTTCTCAAATCCCCTGAATCCTTCAAATGGTTGTCAATCCTTCAAATCCGAGCCTGCCCCCTGCAGATCCACTTGCTCCTTCCTCTGATCTACCTATTCAGGCCCCTCCAATTCGTCAGATGCAGCTCATCCGGTAGGCAGGGCAGCAGTTTGGGGACACCGAGCCGTTGGTTGTATGTGCGGGTTAATAATTAGTTTCGTCCAAAACACCGAAGTGCAGTTTCGTTACGTGTGAAATACAGGTATTTGAAATAAAAAAGAAAAAAATACATATAATCCTATAGAAATCAAGAGTCCAATGTTTCGAGTACTATTTCTGTGAAGTTTATGTTTAGAATCCTATTTTTACAAAGCGCAACGATTAGAATCATACATATGTAATTTTCTCCCTAATGCCGGTTGCCGGACGAGTTGCCCGCCTATAGACGACACCGGCACAAAGGAACACACACGTAGGATAATCGCCTCTAGGACTATTGCATAGGTATTAGATTGCGAAGTTAGGCTCCTAACAATAACAAGAACAATTTTCTCCCATCAATCATCAAAGAACTCTTCTCAAATCTGAGGGGCAAGGATCATCTGTACGTCTACTCTTTGGAACAACCTGAACAAAAAATCTCTTGCAAAGACGCAAGAAAGAAGATGGTTTATGGATTCCTCAGCTTGATCACAATCAACACCTGCCATGAGCTACTAGCCATAAGAAGAATGAGCTACCAGCCATATGCAGAATTTCCGCTTGCCAGGAGTCCAAGATTAATTACCTGATTTTAGGGCTCTTTTTTTGACGAAAAAAATTGTATTAAAATATAGCTAGGTACATCATCGTTTTACATGTACTCTGGAAAAAACATGTATTCAGAAACTGATTCTCATCTATATTATACTCACGCTGTGAAAAACTTAAACTCTCAAATCCAACCTGATTGACGCTTCGTATAAATGACCGCACAGGCAAATACTCGGCAATAATTATTTTCGGCCTGAGAACAAATGTTCAATGGATGACCAACATTTCTGCAGGCGGAGTTGAGAAACTTCTTCTTCATTGTGTCTTCCTTCTTCTTTCTACCACTGAAGAATGAGAAAGACTGATCTGAAAATTATTGTCTCTAGTCCTTCACCGTGGCCAGGTCCAACCACAACAAAACGAAGAAGGGACCGGAGAAAATTATTTAATTGTGGCGACATCATCTTCGTCTTGATGCCGAAGCCCGAAAACAAAAATCTTCATATTGTCTTGTCAATGTAGATGTTGACGCCGAAGTTGTCGCTCTCATCTTCAACACGGCCACCATGGAGAGACCGGATCCACCCTACCTCCTCGCCGTCGCCGAGAAGGAGGAGGAGGAAATACACTCCCAATACCAAGATCCTTGGCATGGAGAAACTCTAACTCTAGTGGCTCGATTTACTAGAAAACTTATTAAAACTCTAGTGACTCGATTTACTACAAAACTTATTAAAAACGATGGATCTCCACTCCCTCCGACCTCTGGTGAGATACCGAAGGAGGAGAGAGAGGGACCAACGGTGAAGAAGATGGAAGCGGCGGCGGCAGTCACGCCCTAAGCCCTAGCGTCGCACAGACTCAACAGTCTGATTTGCTCCTTTGGAACAAAGGATCTACAAAATATATGAATAGGAAAAGCACAAGAATGAAATGCACTCATAATGCAAATCCTAAAAAAAAAGAAGTCTTTGGAAACAATGTAGGAAAACCATAGGAAACAAAATAATGAGGTTGGAGCTCATGCTTAATTTCCTCCAAAATTCCTTTGGAATGACCCAATCCATAGGAATTTCAACATTCCTTTGTTCTAAAAAGCTTCATAGGAATTTTTCCTATAGGATTTTGATCCTTCAAAATTCCTATGTTTTACCTTCGTTCCAAAGGGGCCCTTAGGATTTTTAATTACATAATAACATAGCCCAATTTGCAATACCACCAACCAGTTCTGTGAAAGACGAAATAGATAACGCTCCAGCATGCTGACACAATCATCGTCCAATTTTACCTTGCAGATTTATGGTATTGAATGAATACTTCAACAGACGACAGCATGCTTCATTCTGCACAAAAGTAAAATCATCGGAAAAATGGAGCCCCACACAAACTTCATTAATAATTGAAAACATGGTACAACGGGGTTCCATCCAAACTTCATTAATAATTTAAAACACAGTACAACGGAGCAGAATGTTTTCTAAAAGAAAACAGCAAGAACAAACATGGTACAACGGGGTTCCATCCAAACTTCATTAATAATTTAAAACGCAGTACAACGGAGCAGAATGTTTTCTAAAAGAAAACAGCAAGAACAAATGCAGCTTGCTGTAAACATCACAACGCCGACAAGTACAAGATGAACTGAGAATAGAAGGGTACAACAGAGGCAAGGCAAAGTGTTCACCACATAGAGAGCTAACAGCAGTCAATAATGCTTTAGTAGAGCCTGCCACAGCAATCCGAGGCGCCACAGTAGCAATGCTTAACCTTCTCCTCTTCATTCTTGTCATAGACCTCCCCTACCTTATAATTATAATGGTAGGTCAGCTCCTGTAGTGGCGGGATATTCTCAGCAGCAAAAAACATAACATGCGGCATCCTCATGTCATCATGGTCCCAGAGAACATTTTGGGCATAAAGGTTTGGTGAACAACTATGGTTTATAAATCTTCCCACATTACCACACTCAGCTGCATCTATTGTGAAGCCTTCCAATGTCTCAGAGGAAGAGGTAGAAGATCCCACGCCAACCACTGACTTTAGCCCCTCCCAAAGTTCTTCATCATTGTAGTTATTACCAATATCAAATAGGTACTCATCATTCTGTCTCTTTTCAGCTACTTCGTCTTGTAAGAGCTCACCGGTATACTCACATATGAAACTGCCTGATGATATAGAACTGAGGGATCTTACACCCCAACCTGTCTTCCCTGTCTTGAATATTTCTAGTGGAATTTTGATACCATGCTGACTCACCCTATTGTGGCATGTTGGCGGGCACCTGCAAGTAGTGGTTAAAAATTGGTTAGCTCACGTGTATATAAAGCTAGATTACTATCTTGGTTTTCAGCTAATTATCTGGTGTGTATCAATATGTTTGCTTGCTGTCAAAGATCTCCATAACTTCAGGAGAATAGCTAAACTCTGTGAAACCATTTTTCATATACCAGACACCTGCTGTTGTTCTTAATGTTTCACAATGTGTCACTATATGGACCTAAAACCAACCATAAGCCTTAATGTAACATCACAGAGAAGTTTCAATGAATAGGAATATTTCTCATGGTTTGGAACTCAAATACAGGAACTTCAAAAACCCAATAGAAAACTAAATAATAAATTAATATTTCCAGGTTGACAGTTATTTGGATTACTCAAGTCTTTGCACAGCCATACCTGCATGATGGACCACACTCATATATGAGAGGCCTGGCCTCAACGATCGCACCGTTGAAATTGAAAGGTATTTCCCCTCCATTCTTCACTGCACAAGCACACCTAATAGAGTCCGAGCAGCCATTTGTGCAGTTGCAACCCTTTGGAGGTTCTTTTTCATACAAAGCTGGATATATGACTTTGGTGATGTATTTAAATGGTGCTGGCCTCATGTCATTGATTGTGTTGATGACACATATGGGTATCCTCTCGCTTCCTTGAGACATATCAGGCAAACAAAGACCTTGACGAACTTTGGACTTCCTCGTTGCCTTAACTGCATGTAGGGCTAATTCAGGTTGCCCTGCGATCCTCCGTAACTTGTACTTGAAGACCATCTCACCTTTTTGGCCCTCTTGCCAATATTCCAACACTTCGTACAACCCATCATATGTAAATGTTGAAGTTTGCTTGCCTTTAGAATGACCAACTTCACTTCTACTTTGGTATTTGAACCCATGAATCACGCGAACCGGGGTCTTGGTTTCGATGCAATTCTTCAAAGCAAGATTACCCCGTTCAAGCTTTTGATCATCTCCTTCTTTATTCCCGCCAGCCTTCCCTCCGGAACCCGTGTATATTAGTTCATCCGAGCTCGATAATTCATCAGGATATCCACCGGAGGCAACGATACTTAAAGCAACAAGGACACCATTCACCTTAGCCATGTCGATACCTGCTTGAGGTTGGCGATGGAGACCAACTATGGACAACTCAACTCTAAAATGAAATTCATCACCAACTTCAACGCCGGGAATATTTCCCACAACGGCCCCAGGCTTTTTATAGATAGGGTCGTTCTTTAGTGCCTTAGCTACTTCAAGGTCAATCCTTCCAACTTTGCGATTACCTTGTTCCTCAACTTGTGTAAGCTTTCGGTACATCGCCTGGAACAACCGAAGCAACTTCCTAACTTTGCTTCGAGCATCTATATCATGGTCCCTAGGTTGCTTGTGGTGTGGCCCGGAAGGAACAGACGGAATAACCGTGAAACATATTTCTCGCTTTTCTCCATACACAACTAGCGCCCTAGAGTTGTCATCATCTTCCAAGTTAATGTCATCATTGTCATCCATTGTATCATCATTGCTCGATTCAAAAGAGACCACTTTTTCTATTGGTATATCATTTGGAGTAGCATCTAGATTGTTCATAGGAACAAGGGCCTTGGAAGTACTAGCAATAGATTTTCTTCCTTGTGCCTCATTGTCATCCATTGTCTCATCATTGATCGATTCATTAAAGGCCACTTCTCTTGTTGGTATATCTTTTGAAGTAGCACCCTTTACCTTTATCTTGTTCCTAGGAACAAGAGACTTGGAAGCACTAGCGTCCTTAGCATCCTTTCCCTTTAGCTTGTTCCTAGGAACAAGAGACTTGGAAGCACTAGCAATAGACTTTCTTCCCCGTGTCCAAGGGCAATTGCCAGGAGCCATCAATGCTTGTACAATTATTTGGTTAGGCTCTTCAATTTGATTGGTTGCAACATGTTTTCCAAGCTTGGACTCCCTAGCGGACAATTGCAAATTATCCTTGCCTATGTCATCACGCTTCAACTTATGAGCAAACTTCTTTTGCTTTGTGTTCATATTTGAGCACACCGCTTCCTTTTTAGCACTCAAAGCCTTACTTTGCATCTTCCCACCTGAAGAGGTCTCTACAAGCAATCCAACATTCATCTTGTCACTATCCAACCTCTTTACTTTTGTCTTTGCATCAATGGGATTGCTCAAAGGTGTCCTAGGTCTTATTTGCATGCTTCCATCAAGTTTATTTTTCATCTTATCATCCACCACTTCTTGTGCTACCTGCTTCCCTTTATGCGATAAGAGTTTCCCCTTCATCTTCCCATCAAAAGCGTTCCTCGATGTACCTTTTGGAACAACATTTCGCTGGTCACCATCTTGTTTGGTACCGGCAAAATCATCTCGAACTTGGACCTTATTGTGAGCCTTGCTATGTCCTTCATCCACTATTCTCTTTTTCAATTTCTTATTGGAAGCCTCTAGTGCTAAAATTGGAGAAGCCGACTCTCCTAGAACCGGACTTGCCACCAAGGCATCACCATTGCTGACAGGGGTGGCTTCTGAAGGTAACCCCTCATCTCCACTGCCTGTGGTATTAACTGCAGACCTCCCACAAACAGGAGCAAATGTGCTTATAGGTGAGACCTCCAAAACATCACTATCTGTGGTGGTAACAGCAGTCCTCCCACAGCCAGGAGGCAGTGTGAGTACAGGTGAGCCCTTCAAAACTTCACTGACATCCGTGGTAACAGCAGTCCTCCCACAGCCAGGTGGAAATTTGCGTACAGCTGAGACCGCCCTCTTCTTAGGAGGCGGATTCAGAGAGGATTCCAACCACCGTTTTGTTCTGCTTCCTACAATTCCATTTTCCTTTATCTGTAACTCACCAGCACCTGTTTTGTTTCCAATCTCTGTGACATCTCCATTAACAGCAACCTCCTGCCCCACATCACTGCTGCCACCACGTTCCTTCTCCTCGACCACCAACAAGCCATCCCCCTTGTCACCGTTCTGCATAGAACTAGCACCAACAGTGCCAGAAACCCCCAGTTCTGCTACCGTTGGCACAGCCACCTGCACCACCATGTTCCCTTGCTGACCATCCAATGACAGCTTGCCTGCATCGCCCAGCAATTGTGCCTCTCCATTCTCCCCACTGCCTCCATTCTGCCTAGCCCTCTCCGGCCCTAACTGAGGCAGGGCATGTGGGAGGGCGCTGCTGCACTCTGCAGGCAAAATAGCCGCCACAGCTTCCTCCACCTTATCTTCCTCTCGCTGAGGCAGGCCGCAACTCTGAGCCATAGATGAAACGGCGGCGGGATCAGCCGCCATCTCCACCTTATCCGACCCCTGCTGATGAGGCGGGGCGCCGTTCTGAGGCACAACAGGTGGAAGTGAAACTGTGGCGGGGACGACGGCCCCCTCTACCTTACCCGGGCAGCCGTTCTGAACCGAAGGCGAAATGACGGCGGAGGCGGCGGCCCCCTCATCGGCGCTGCCACCGAGGACGGTGGAGGCCCCATCAGCACCGCTCACCTCAGGACCTGCCGCGGCCGCAGAGGCCGGCGCGGGCGGGGGCGCAGGGAACCGACCGCACCCGGGCGGCCAGGACCGCTTGGCGGAGACCCTCGAAGGTCTCAACCTGCGCGGCGGTATCCCGGCCGCGGACTCGGCTGGCGGCGCCACACCGGCCGCCGGCATCCGAAAAACCTGCAAAATCAAGATCGAATTAGAGAGGACGGATCTCAACCGAATCGACGCGGCACCCGTAAATAACCGCAACCAAACCCTAGAGGAGGCCCCCACCCCACCATCGACTCCGCATCCGGCAAACATTTTATCTTCTTTTCCCGACAGCGCAACCAAATAAGGAGGAGGAGCGCGCGATGGGCTCACCTTTTTCTCCCCCCGATGTGCACGCGGGGCCGGCGCGGGACTACTCTGCCACGGCGAGTTTGCGCGGAGGAAGAGGATGTCGCGGAGGTTGGAGTGGAATAGGAAGGCGATCAGCGTGGTGACGGACGGGGATGCACGCGCGCGCCGCGCTTGCAGCCCACTTTGAACCTTGGACGCTTCGATTACGGCTTTCGGGTCCTCTGGTTGCTGCTCAGGAGAGAACCCATATGTTATTCCCGCTTGTTCAGTTGATACCTGAAAAAATTTTACTAGTAAGCACTAACCTTTTTACTTGGTGTACCAAATAAATTTTCCACATTAGTTACACGGATACTCCAAAGGCAGTGACATATCTATATCCCATACTCGTCGGATACGCGAATATGGATACACCATTTTAGTGGGTTTTCTTCTGAGAAAGTGTGTATCCGTGTATCCGAACGTATTGTATCGGATACCCGTACCCATACTCGTGTAACGTATAGTCACCCTCCATACACCCTAGAAAATATACCCATAAAAATAACTTCATAGAAATCAACCATCCAGATAAATTTTCAATATTCTCTCTCCTTACTCATTCAAATCCAACGACCAGAATTATGTGTATGATATTCTCCTATTTTCCACACCCGCGCCTACGCCCCACGTCGATGCTTGTAGGCCACGGTTCGATTCCCACATCTCACATTATTTTTCTTTTTTCTTTTTTTCTTCATTATCCTTTTCTTCTTTCTTGTTACCGTAGTAGCCAAATTGTTTTGCTTTTCTTTTTTTTCTTCTTCCTTATCCTTTTCTTTTTCCTTGTTACCGTACGTCGCAGAACCGCATCGTGATCCTGCGTTCAGTGACCTCGCGTCATTCGTCCTGGCCTCGCCCCGAGCTCGTTGCCGGTGGCATAGCCGCTCGCGTCACCGTCCTGCGCTCGCCCTTGCGCAACACCGCCACACTGCCTAGCGCTCGCACCTCCGCCGACCGCATATCTGCTCGCGATCTTGTATGTTCGCGCCGCTCCTTCGCGACCTCAGGCCAACACGTGGGTGACATGCCGGCAGGCCGCGCGCTCCCGCGTGAGCTCGCCGACATGGCGGCGTGGCGAGTCCTGCGGATGCAGCAGGGCTGCCCGCAGAGCACGTGCCTAGGGCCTCCGTGTGTCTCGCCACGGGCGGAGCTCGCCAGGGCCGGCACGATGGTGCCAGGCGCGAAGCTCGTGCTCCCATGGCCGCTAGCCGGCGGTGGAGCTCGCTAGGGCCGAGCACGATGGGGCAAGGGCGAAGCTCGTGCTCCCATGGCTGCTCGTGGTGCTTGTGAACAAGGGCAGATCTACCAATATGACGAGCTCTAGCATCCACCAAACCTCCCCACTTGCAAGCCTTCAGATCTCAGCTCCCCATTTTTATTTTAATCTATGTTTATGATCAATTAGTAATGAAAAATTTATCTTTTTAATATAATTAGAATGCTATTTGTGAGGTTATTTATGAATGTAGATATATAAAAACATATCTCTATTTTGCTATATTATTATTTGTTTTATATGATTGTTATTTCACATAAATCATCAATGCAAACTTCGTCGTAGGTGGATTTTTATGATGGATCTATCACTGCTTGTGGGTCTTGCTGATGAGGGACGACCCAATCTTCCGAGAGGTAGCGATAGGTTCGATTGGTGGAGAACTCGACGTTGGCGATCCGGCTTCAAATTAGACACGATTCAAACCCTGCAACCGTTACACCACTGCTCCATTGGTTATCAACCAAGCACAACTTGATTGATCTCGCCAAGAAGGCTAATCCTGCAAGCGAATCGAAGAACACAAGCAAGAAGGTAAAAACACGCAATCTGAAATTGCAAATATGAATTATACGAATATCAATAGAGGGTTCAAGAACTCGGTTCCAAAGGACTAATCGACACAGTGGAGGAGATCAAGAACAGGGGCCCTAAATCACTGTAAAAGGATTCGACACCACAGTTACAATGAACGATTCAGTTCCTCGATGGAAAACTAAACACTAAACAAAACCCAAAACCTAACGACGACGACGGCGGCTAATTATAGGCTTTAGGTCGTCGCCCCTGCTGGACGCGCCCCCTAATGGGCTCTAAGACGATACACGGCCCATCGGACCAAAAGACGGTGTCACAACACCCTGGTAGATTCTGGACGCTGACTTGTTTCGACGATTCCCGTTGACTCCGGACGTATTTTGACATGATTCCAAAGCCATTGGTTAGCTTATCAAATTATCTTTCCAAGCATATCTGCTTCGTCGAAAACGGAGTCCGTATGCGTCTGGGGCGTTGATTTTACCCGGGACTGCTCCTGAATTCCGAGGGTGACAAGGTAGCTGAGTTGGAGACGGATTGCAACTTGGGGAAGACCATGACGTCGGTGTGTCCAGCGTGGCGATGTCCTCATCATCCTCCCCTTCTTGAATTGGAGTCATCCTCGACTCCATCTTGGCGATGTCCTCATCATTGGCCTCGCCAGATCTCTCATCTTTGAGGCTCGTCGGACCTCGGCTTCCCGACATCTAGCTCGTCGCCTTCCACCGCGGTCGACCTTGGTCTTCTTTCTTCTCTTCTCAGCATCGTTCTTCTTCCCTACAGTGCTTGTCTCACTTGGGGTGCCCCGTCCGTAAAATTTCTGGTGATAGAGACGCCCGCATCTCACGCGAATATTCTGAGGTGGGATGTCATCACCCTTGTTCGCCTCTAAACCGAACGTTCTTCGTCCTAGGACCATCTAAGGTCATCTAGTAACCAAACACTACCTTAGAATAGTATGTATTAAAGAAACTCATATGAACAAACAATTATTCTAGAAAAATAGCTACAAATGACTTGCTACTCTGGATCCTTAAGTAGAGCTGTGTTTGGTGACATCTCAAAAAATATAAAATAAAAATACGTGAACCATGTAGAGCTTAATCATTGACAAAAGAGATTTTTCAGAAATCAAAGCCAATCTAAGCCGAGTGAAATGAAAATACTTGAACCAAATATTTTAATACAACCTATATTATTTATGTCATGAGTTTAATATTTACATGTGCTCAGCTTTGACAAGACACAATTAGTAAAGAACTTAAATTTAATAGAATTAACTTTAGATTTAATGTAGCTCCATAGCGTTAGCATGAGCAATATACTAGTAAACTAATAAAGAAACAAATTACATATTTCATTTGAAAACCGTGAGACGAATTTATTAAGCCTAATTAATTAATCATTAGCACATATTTAGTGTAGCACAACATTATCAAAACATAAACTTATTAGGTTTAAAAAATCATCTCGCAAATTACATGCAATCTATGTAATTAGTTATTTTTTAGTCTACGTTTAGTACTTCATACATACGTCCAAACATTTAATGTGATGTGTGAAAATTTTTTGTGGTGGGAACTAAACGAGCTACTTTGATTCTATCTACTCGGATCTCCGATGAGCAAAAGAGTGAGGACAAAATATTGGCTCTCTATCTACTCGGATCTTCGATGAGCAAAAGAGTGAGGACAGAATATTGGCTCTCTACCTACTCGGATCTCCGATGAGCAAAAGAGTGAGGACAGAATATTGGCTCTGTTGGCTTAATTTATAAGTCTGACTTTATTTCGTATACAAATCAATCATAAAATAGTATTTTTTATTACAACAAATCAATTGTTTTAAATTATCAGCCGATTTATAAGTCTTGTCAAACATAGCCAAACAATGTTTTCTTTTTCGTCCATAAGAATATTGTGCTCGCTGCAGATTTTTGCAGCTGCAACACCAAATAGATTTTCTACCGTTTCTATATAACAGCTAGCATGCAGTTAACAGCTTAAAAATCTAGCAAATCTTCCACTTATTAGATAATAATATTATACTACAAATTACTCTCTCCCTTCCTGTTTGACTGTTGTTGTGACAGTGAAATTCAATAAACACATTCACAGCCACTGCCAAAGCATCTGGACAGACCTATTATCTACGTTTAGAGAGATTCAACTACCTATAAAGATATCAAGGCAACACAAATAAAAGGACAAAAAAAATATGTATACAAGGTAGTGTGCTCGTGCGTTACTACGGGACAATTAAATTTTTATACTTAAAAACATATGAATGACACAATATGATAATACTACTATGCAATTAAATACCAACGTTAAAGTGACATTTAATTTAAAAGGTAAAGTTTGTAAAATTAATATAAACAAGAAGAGCACAACGTTACAGACTTGTCAACTCTACTATATAGAACTTTATGTGTGTTGCAACAGAAGCAAAATAATACGCAACAACCCTACCATAAAGCAAATCAACGATCACAGTCAAGTTCAATAAACACGTGCAACTTTGATACCATCTCATGGCATAATTCAAAGGAATGCAAGTTAAATGCAAATGCTATGCAACATGTTCAGATTCCTCAGAGTAACTCGCAAAGTCGAATGTTACAACTTAAAACCTAGGCCAATTAAGTTTGGGTTGAGCCCGATCAAGCTCCCCCTGGTCAAGATATATAAGAGACAAAGACAACCACATTATGGTTTGATTAGTACAATCAAATTATATTACATTGGTCTAATAACACTGTACACTTAGACCATAATTGTTAAGTAGCGCCACCATTAGCAGGTTCATTGTTCTTGGACTGTAGGACGTCCTTCACTGGCTTTGTTCAAAAGGTCTAGGGTTGCTCCAACGTATGACGTTCATTATCTACAGGTTTTAGGGAACAATGTGTCAGTCAATGCATAAGTCTGGGTGATAAAAAATCCAGTAAACAATCATGCACACTTTTATGTAGTCTTAGGTGATTGAGATTTCAGTAAATAATGCATTAACATATTCTTTCAAACTGAGAGGAAACTCAAATTGTGAACAAATAAACTGAAAAGATATGTGCTTCTTTCCATAATGCCTCAGCATTCAATTCCAATCTCAAAGAAAAACCCACCAATTCATTAAAAACTACCAAAGATTAGATGATGATAAACAATCTCAATCATTGATAGCCCACAAAAATCATCCTTCATGACATCTCTCCAATCTAAACCTTCATCTCATCACTGCCACAGTATAGGTCAGTATCATCATTTCAGAGAGTCTATCAATAAGAAAAGTGAAAAATCAGTGGTTATATTAATAAAATTATGAATTTTGTATAGATAATTAGTATGGGGATCAAAATAATATTAGTCATCAAGAATTATCTCCTCCATCACTCCATACACGCAAGCAGTAAAGCAATGTTGTGATGGCAATTGTAAGAAAACAAATATACAACTGTAGTAATGACATTTTTTTATTAATATAGGGTAATAATATCATGTAACCTTGAAAAATTAGATATTCATAATTGGACACATTTATGTTTGCAGTTACACACTTACTGAATATTGAAAAAAATGTTTAAGAATTATAAAAAATTTAGACATTCATAATTGGACGCACTTATGCTATGTCCAAGTATTTTTAATTCAAAGAACACGAGTAGAAATTGCAAAACATAACCTACAACAGTTGTCGTAAAAACCTGTATGGTAGCAAGAGTAAGGTAAGATGAATTGTATAATACCCACTCTCGCTTGGAAATAATAGCATTTGAAAAAAAAAACAAAGCTTTAGTATTTTACCTTCCTTTTTGAGTTGAAGTTGAGCTTAAAAGTAAACCATCTCAATCCTACAACAACAAGAGGAGGCAGTGCATGATTGCAAGGTGCCTAGCATGCATCAATAAGACAAAGACAATATTTCTAAATAGAGATCAATGAATTTGAACAAGTAACCTATAACTTTTGAAATGAGAGCATATATGCTTTTGAATGTTTCTCAAGGTGTCCACAAACAAAAGTTGTTTCTAGCTAGACTTAATATGCTAAGAAAAACAAAATATAAACTAATGGCAATTGAAATTTGTCAATTAGGTATTTGACTCACACTTCTTGAACAATCTAATGAGTGTGAATACACGATTATGCGTAGGCATGCTACAACCCCCCCATACAACAATGCCCTCAGTCCAGCCCCATGAGTGCAGTTCCATTTGTACATCCCCGTTCGTTCATGCCTACTGAAAGGATCAAAATGCCCAAGAGGGGGAGGTGAATTGGGCTTCTCTAAAAATTCTTGCGATAATTAAATCCTAACAAGCTCAATTAACCCTTTTGTGCTATGAAGTGTGTTTCTCTAAACTCTACCGCACAAAAGACTATACATATTCCATTTCTACTCTAGCATGACAATTCAATTATGAAATAACAACAAGTAATTTGTGGAATTGAATTGCTCAAAGGTAAATGCGTATGTAAAGGGAGTAGAAATGACTCGACGGTCTTTTTGTCGAGGTATCGAGGCGTCGGCACACCCCCTAGTCCTCGTTGGAGCACCCGCGCAAGGGTATCGCTCCCCCTTGATTCGCGCAAGGATCAAGTGCTCACTATGAGCTGATTCTTCGTCACTTCGGCCCGGTGAATCGCTCACTACCGGTCACAATCTTGTTTGGGTCATCCACAAAGCCTTCGGATGCTCTCCAAGCTTCACGATCACCACCAAGCCGTCTAGGTGATGCCGATCACCAAGAGTAACAAGCTAGAACTCTCACTTGACCAATACAAGGCCAAAGAGATGGATGGATGCACACTTGCTACTCAATTCTCACTAGGAGGTCACTAATTCTCACAATTAGCAATTCTCTCAACCTCACTAGGGCTCTTGCTCTTTCTCACACTCGCAATGTGTCTCTCAGCAGATGGAGTGGGCAAGAACATTCTAAAGGATGTGGAGGAGGAGTATAAATACTCCCCCAACCGGCCATCCAAAAGAGCTACAAACAACACAAATTTCGGGGGCATCAGACGCGCCGATGCCCTCGACCAACGGTCGACTGTACTTTTCTGACACATAGGTTTATGTGACATCGGCCTCTGTCTCGGACGCGTCCGATGTAGATCTGACCTCTCTGGATCCTCTCTGCATGGACATCGGACGCTGGCCCTCAGCGTCCGATGCCAGCGTCTGATGTGCCCCTCAGAGCACACTCTCATTAACAGTGGCACATGCTCATCCGATGTGACAATATCAGAGGGTACGATGCCACGCTGCCATCACTCTCAAGTCTAAGTGACATCCGATGCGCGTTTGGTGCCACTAAGGCCAACGTCCGATGCCCATTTCAGGGCCGAAACGACTTCGGATCGCGACGCTGCCTTAACGATTTTTCATCCTCACGACATAAGGGCTCTCTCTGAGCTACCTAGGGCTATGAAATAACAAGTGTGCACCACACCTACCTCAATAGACTCATCTAGGTCAAGCTACTGATTCACGCTCCCCTTTATAGTACGGCCAAAGGAAAAACAAAGACCTACACTTAGCCTAGCCTACCCCCGTCTTCGTCATCCGTCCTTTGAAAACTGAAACGATTTCCATCACCAGGGGACATGAACTCCATATGCTTGTATCGTCGCCATTACCGTGACCTAACTCATCCCTGTTTCTGCAAAACACACGTTAGTCACAGTAATCTTGTGTTTCATCCAATCGCTGAAACCCACTAGGGGCCAAGATGCGTTCACCTACTAGTGGAGCCCTGTTAGTACAACCTGCTCATCATCAATCCAGCCTTGTTCATGAAGGCACATTAGCTCAGCAGCCCCCTCAATCCACCATGAGAGCAACCCCATCCTAGCAGCCCCCTGAATCCACCATGAGAGCAGCCCCATCTTAGCAGCCCCCTCAATCCACCATGAGAGTAGCCCCATCCCAGCAGTCCCCTCAATCCACCATGAGAGCAGCCCCATCCCAGCAGCCCCCTCAATCCAGCCATGTCGATATAAGGAATGGTGATACTAATCGTTTCTCATATGATGAATATGTAAGTTCTCATTTATCCTACAACTTTTTTGCTTTTAGGTTAATGGTGTTTTTATTAGTTGATACAATTCTCATACATCCATCATTTGCTTCAGATTGGCAGAGAAGTTATACTTTATCCAAACATGAAGTCTGGTCAACCTGTGGCCAAGGGAATCGTTATTGCAACTAATCCTAGTTGCGTGCTAGCAGGACAGGCTCTTGGAAGACAATTTTGTCAAGTTGTTGTTAAGCTAGTGATGAAAAGAGATGCCATGTTGCCTCGCCCTTATGTTGGTGTTGAAAATATGGCCGATGCAAAGGACCTAGGAATTGCATGGCCATACAATTGGGTAATAAGCATCTCCTCTTCTTTTGTTTCTTATTTTTATATGTGATGAATTAATTAGTGATGTCTCTAACAGCTGAAGCTTTGCAAGACATCAAAATCATCCCAATCTGGTGAGGCTGCTGGGGTACTGCAAGGAGGACAAAGAGGTCCTGCTGGTGGAGTACTTGGCCAAGGGCAGCCTGGAGAACCATCTCTTCAGAAGTGAGCCACGCAATAAGTTTGTTGTCTTATTTTCTGATACCTGATGCTAGCTGCTTGCTACAAGCATATCATTTGTGTCTAAACATTATGATGGTCCTTTTAGCAAAAAGGATTGCATTTGATCAATATCCTACCTAGGTCGTGGCATGACAATAGTTCAATATCTTAGATATCAGTTGAGCAGGTCTGGATGTCCTTTTTGTGGTTGGTGAAAATAAAGCTTCCTACATGGTCTTGCTTTTGTTGCTAAGAAATGGTCTGAATATCAGTAGGTCTGGATATCTATTCATGTATAGATTAATAGTCATGGTTACACCTTGTGGTCTGCAATATTCAAAACATGTAGGTTTAGCCGTTCAAAATGTGTCCATTCATGTTCTGAGTATAAGAAAGTTGGAGCATGCTGGAGCTCGTGCTGATCCACTGTACAGTAGCAGGTCCTACACTCTGCATATTAGTTTGCTTCGATTTGGAATTGAATGGAGCGTACCATATTTGGCAGTTTATTTTACTTACATTCAGACAAGCATCTTGAGGCAACCAAAATTTTAGTTGTCTTCTACAGCCGCTTTGTCACACTTAGATTTTAGACATGAATACTTAATACTAGATCAACTAGAATTTTTACCATTAGCCACCTCATACTGCATTATGTCATTGGTGGGGGCATGTTGTAATATTAATATGTACTTCAATATATAGTTTTATTTTGGCGATGGATAGGGTAAGTTTTATTTATTTGGCAACAAATAGGCAGCAATATTTATGGAAGAATTGATGGATGTAATCTTTTATTTGCAGGTGGAGATAATGGCTAGAGGTAATAACCTGATGCATGCAGGAAGCTGTTGGATGGAAGTTTGCATAGCCACTGCAGTATTTTGGACATCCTAACTAGAGATGAATGCTTTTGGATATCCTAGCTAGAGATGAATGCTTTTGTTAAGACAGTTGGATGGAAGTTTGCATAACCACTGTAGTATTTTGGACATCCTAATTAGAGATGAATGCTTTTGGATATCCTAGGTAGAGATGAATGCTTTTGTTAAGACTTAAGTTACGAATTGTAACGAGTGCAAGCAAACCATATGGGATGTGAACTGTGCAACTAGTAGTGCAAACATCTATAAGCTATGCATTATTCTATCTTGATGGTAAACTGCCTTGATGTAACTTGTTTCTCCAATTTGTGAGCTTATGGATATGATATAATTGTGAGCTATGATGAGCTTCATTGTTATGATTGTGTATTGTTCAAAATGGATTTGGTGATTTCATGGTTCATTTATTGCATGTTTGATTGTATGATTAGTACTGATGTTAAGGTTAATGAATAATTATGCTATTAATTTCATGTATTGATTATACAATACATGAATGTCTCGCAAAAAAAATTCATGTATTGATTGTGTCGGGCAGTTGGACGCTATATAATATATAGCATCTGACTATTGGTTGCTATAAGTTTGTAAATGGCGTCGAATGGTCAGTCGCTATATCTTTAACCTAGTGTCAAACGGTCGGTTGCTATATCTTTAACCTAGTGTCGAACGGTTAGTTGCTATAATTGTGGTCGGACACTAAAACTTATAGCGACACCACTTATAGCGACCGGCCAAGTCGGACGCTATATATTTATAGCGACCTACCGTAGGTCGCTATACCAACTTATAGCGACAGTCCATATGATGTTGTAGATAGGTTGTGGTATAGTGAAGTGGAGGAATACTCTTATGCTCAGAAGAGTGGAATAAAGAGAAGCTTTTTCTCCTTGTCGTACTCTATTTTTCTCTTAATTTTTGTGATGGCTCCAATATGTGCATGTTTTGAAGTCTCGTTCTACTATTTTTAGTAACTCCATGCATATTGAAGTCATTCCAATTTTCGACATAAATTGCCTCATTTATATTTATATATATTTATATTCGGTGTAGATATAGATTTTCGCAAGAGTTGGTAGAAAATATCATATCCTTTCTATTTAAAAATTAGCTAGCAAACATATGCATGCTCGTGCGTCGCAATAAAACCCTAAACACATTAGCAAATCTTCATGTATTAGATGATGATGATGATAATAATAATAATAATAATAATAATAATAATAATAATAATAGAATTTTGTTACAACGATTGAGGAAGCATAAAAAATGGTTGAATGCGTCTATGATTGATGGGTGCATATGAGGAGAGGTGTTGAGACGTCTTTACGAGGAGGTGTCACGAAGTATTAGATGTGTCTTGGTTGGTGGGTCCATGTACACAGTAATGTTTTTCAATATATGCAAAATTAAAGTGATTAAGATTCTAAATAAAAGAAGGGTAATTCCTTTTTCATAGTTATTTTATGTAATTAAGGATAAAACAATACTCACTCTATCATAAATTATAAGTCATTCCAACAATCTTGGATAGTCAAAGTTTTTTAAGCTTGACCAAAATTACAGAGAAATACACAAAGATTTATGACACCATATAAATATATTATAAAAATATAACTAATGAGGAATATAATACTTAGTTGATATCATAAATGTTATTATTTTATTGTATAAATTTAGTTAAAGTTAAAAAATTTTGACTCTTCAATATTCTTTGAATGAATTTGTCGGTGTCTAGAACCGGGGGTCCTAACACCGGCGAGTGAATTTGTATTTGCATGTTCCTAGCTCTGGGTGGTGATGCAAGAAGAACACACGGTGTATACTGGTTTGGGCGAACGGAGGCCCTACGTCCAGTGGGAGAGAGGACGTCGTGTTATCTTGCACCGGGGTGCTCGTAGTAGGGGTTACAAGCGGGTGAGAGAGGGGGAGCTCCCCAAGTCTCGTGTGAGCGGAAGTGTGTGTGTGTGTTGGGAGATGGTAACCGGTGTGTTGCTCGTGGTTTGAGGGTGCCCTGGCTCCTCCTTTTATAGGCATAAGGAGGGCGCAGAGTTACATAGAAGGTGTTACACTTGTGACCTTATCTTGGTCAAGAAGGGAGGAAGTGAGCTGCCCTGTCTTCGCTGTAGTGGCGTGGTCGTCGTCCTTGGCGTCATGGTGGAGTACGTTTCTCACTGTGGAGCCTTCTATTGAGGTTGCACGCCCCAGGAAATCTGCTACCAGGATTATGTCGTGTGTGATCTCTCCTCGTAGGAGATAAGGACGTCGATTTCCATAGTCATGAGTTGTGGGCCCCGTCCTTGCGGTACGATTTACAGTGCTTGACGCCCTCGTCCTGTCACGTCAGGAGGGGGGATAGTACGGGTTATGCTTCGCGCCCTCGTCCTGTCACGTCGGGAGGGGGGATAGTACGAGTTATGCTTCACGTTACCGCCCATGCTGCGCAGGTGCACGGGCTGAGTCATGAGTGACCCGTGGCACGTGGGGTCAGTGTGCAGGCTTGTCACGTACGATGGGGGAGGCAGCAGCTTCGGGCTGTAGCCAGGCGGACTGCTCGCTGCACCTTCCATCTGAGGTCCAACGCTGGGGCTTCTGGATGAAGGGGTGAGCTTCGACCGAGGCCTGGGTCTGAGGCCTCGGGCGAGGCGGAGAATGAGATGCTTGACTGTTGACACTCCTTAATGGAAGCACTCTAAGATAGACTTCATAAACAATAACCTAGTGAAGGCACTAAGAAGTGTACAGGACACTACTAGCATCACTTAACGTCAAGTTGTCATCCCCAACATGAAACTAGCAATGTGATTATATCATGGCACTGACTCTAAAGATAAATATTTATCCGCAAGCGCACAGATAAATACACCTGTTGTAGTAGCATTTTACCCAGAGATGTTCCAAGTATCGTTATTTATATTTAGCACTAGGAATGAAGTGAGATAAATAAGGACAAGAGCTACTCTACACATGTGATATGAGAATTGAGAACAAAGCAAGAACACACTCCTTTATCCTAAACAGGGATCAATCACAATAATGAGGTACACTATAAATGATAAAAGATCAATCTATGATAGTCCTTAGAGCATTTCAACTAGACAAGGCATGCGGATTAGAATAGACATTATAAAGGAGTATTCCTAAGTTATTCTAATTATAAGTCATAATATACATTGATTAGTGCAATTATATTTGGCAATCATTGGCTAGGTTATCCCATATTCATATTCAAGAGGCAACTCCATAGTAAAGGTGCCAAACAGAGTAACCCCTAAACCATGAGTTAACTGAGCCATACTGAACACTACATTCGGGAGGTGGAATACAAAGGACTCAACATGCCTGTCACACCCGCGATCTACCACTCTATCCGGAACATAGGATGCATTCGTAGATAAATAATGTATAGGTGCCACACCTACACAGCATTTATCACCCACCCGTTGATCTTTAAGATGAGCGCTATACGAACATGAGTATAAACATGATGATAATCTATCTATGCCAAATATATAATCAAAGCATACTACAAGCAGTATAATTAAGAATATAGTAATTAATGTCTTAGTCATATCAATTATATCTAAACTATTACGAACTAGACTATGAATTAGCACACAATGATTAACAGTATGATGAACTAGAACACATAGATGAACTAGAGTATGAACTAGAACACGAACTAGAGTATGAACTAGAACACGAACTAGAATATGAACTAGAACACGAACTAGAACTAGAAGATGAACTAGAATATGAACAATGAAGAACAATGAAGAACTAGAAGAACAATTATGAACTAGAAACATAATTAGATCCATAATGTTGATACAAGAGAGAAGATCTTGGGTTTACCGAGCCTTCTCGCGACTAGATCCGGAATCCAAGCGAAGCTTGCCTCTTCTAATTCTAATTCTATCTAGCTATGCCTAAATTGATGTGGCTCTAAGGAAATTAGGGCTTCTGATTGATCCTCCTCCTCTTCTAATGACTTGAGATCTGATGATGATGGAGAGGGGGGGTCTGGGGTCTGGTTATATAGCCCTGAGGGATCAACCGCAACCGTTAGATCAAACCGACTTAAGGTACGGCCGAGATGCATCCTAGAGGTCGGTGGAGGTAGCTTGCAGAAGACGGAAGCCAGCGGGCCCAGGGGGGACCGGTCGGTCATAGGGTGGGACCGGTCGGTCCCACCTGGCAGCCTCTCGCGGTGGTCGACCTCCTGGTGTCTTCTTGCGTCCTCTAGAGTCTTCTAGAATAATCCTGACGTGGTGGTGGCGATATCTCCCGTCGGTTTCCTTCTATGGGAAGCTATCCATGCTGATTTCCTGTTTTAGTCCCTGCAGAATCATAGTTCACCAAAACTCATGGAATATTGTCAGTTGAAACCCTAAACCTTTGTTAGTGATCAAATTCTTGCCCTTTTCATATTTATTTATCCCTTAATTATGGTAGATAACCAGTGTCAACATCGGCCGAGGCCTGGAAGGAGGTCTCAGGTGAAGCGGAGAATGGGGCGCTCGCCCGAGGTCTGGGTAGGAAGCCTCGGGCGAGGCGGTGAGCTGTGGCTTGTTCCTCGTCAGCCCGTGGAGTAGGTGTCACAATGTTCTGCGTGGGTTAGTACCGCCACAGGATTCGCTGGGTCTGAATCCCTGCCAAATCCTTCTTTTAAGGAGCGGGTGGGATGTCATCAGTTTAGTGCGGATAGCAGTTGGCACCATCAAGGGCCTGACTGACCTCTCGAAGGGCGCGGTCATTAGACCTCCAATCGTCGGAGCGGGGCCCTTTGTGATGCCCAGTCCATGGCCTGACTCCGTGGTGGCACGGATAAGGAGGCGGACCATAGAGGTCTCTGTCCTTATCAGGGCGAATCATATTGTTCGGTTATTATGCCGGCCTTGTACGGGGCACGTCTAGTTTGTTATCAAAACGGGGGTCGGGATGGTTTGGCGGTTTTCGTCCCTTCCCCTGGGTTCAGTGCATTGCTGGGCTGGGCCATTTTGGCCTGGCCTTGTGAAAGTGCATGTTGCACTTAAGTGTGATTTTGGATGATTTGATGACAATATTGATTAAAGATCTAATATGCTTGCTAAGTGTGACATAGGGAAATAATTATCTTACTATGTACTTGAAATGAAATGCAAAGCCAAAATGATGGATTGTTGTATGAAAATCATGTCATAAGCACAAGACAACAATGAGATCGATATTGATGAAAAGGCTATCATATGCACAGTGTACTTGGAATGAAATGTAAAGCCCAAATGATGAATTGTTGTATGAAGATCACGTCACAAGCACAAGACAACAATGAGATCGATATTGATGAAAAGGCTATCATATGCACAGTGTACTTGGAATGAAATGTAAAGCCCAAATGATGAATTGTTGTATGAAGATCACATCCCAAGCACATGACAACAATGGGAATGATATTGATGTAGAGGGCTATCGTATTGTGGGATAATCACAGTTCATATATGATTTCTACGAAAAGATTCAAAATGAAGTATGGTTGAATGGCTTGAGATGGTGAAGATAGCAAGGAAAGAGTCTTTGAGGTACTAAGCAAGGGTGAAGGGCAAGCGACGGCTTGGGGGCCGAAGAACCTAGCTAGAGTGAAGAAGAAAGTACTTGCATTTAGTCGAAGGATCAATCAAGCTTGAAGATTGCATCTAGTGGAGAATCAGCATTCCTAGCAACAATATTGATTGAAGTGACTTGACACATTTGGAATTCCATTATATCACTTACATGGAGTCAAGTCACATGCTCAAGAAGGCTATGCTCGAGGGATATCTACTTCTAAACATGACAACCATTCCTCTCAATATAGAAAATGAAGAGAAGCGGCTTTGGTTCAAATGGAGATCAACTCAAGAGGTTTAAATCTTGTTTTTCAATTTATCTTGAGTAAATAGGAAAGCCGTACTATTAAGAGGGATGCCACATATAGTAGATGATTCTTCATAAGTGCTCAAACCAACCTAGGTGAGACATGAGAGAGCTAGAACTAACTTTCAGCATGCTGCTGTACTGTCTGTCCATACCGGACATGTCTGGTGGTATGAGCCCACAGCAGTGCGGCCATCCTTCTGGCCTGGTGGTGAATCTGGTGAAGGGAGTCCATACCGGACATGTCCGGTATGAACCTATAGCGGTTCGGCCTTCCCTTGGTCTTCTAGTTAGTCCTAGCGCATGGAGTCCATACCGGACATGTCCGGTATGCATACCGGACATGTCCGGTATGCATACCGGACATGTCCGGTATTTGCGGATTTCTGGCTGACAGTGTTTTTGAGTTGGGCGGTACTACCGTCCCTTGGGTCGGTACTACCAGTCGTTACTACCGGCTTTATAGCGGTAGTACCGGTAGGCCAAATTTGGCCATTTCCAGAGAGGTTGCAGAAACCCCTTTATAACTAGCGGTACTACCGACCAGTGGGTCGGTACTATCGAGATCCTATTCGGGGTTTGAAAGTTGGTTGGATAAGGATGTTTCTCAGGCAATGAAGTCATATCGGACTTGTCCGGTATGAGCTGACTCAGCCAACGACTAGAAAATGGCTAGTTTTGAAAGTGGGCTTATAAATACCCCCAAGCCTCCTCCTTTGGAGGCTGCTGATTCTACTGGTTCCCACACTCATTCTAAGCCTTTCAAAACACTTTCCAACCCTCTCTTAGTGAGTGATTGTCCTTTAATTGCCAAATCCATTTGTGGGTTGAGAGAGATTCAAAATTAGAGAGCAAACCACCTCTTGAGCACTTGTGCAAATCGTCGATCTTGTTGTGCGCATTCGTTACTCTTGGACTCTATGGTCCTAGACAGTTAGGCATCGCCGTTGAGCACCCAAGAGATTTGTGAAGTGCCTCGGAAAGTCTATGAAGGTTCGATCTCTCCTCAAAAGAGATCAACTAGTGGAAGGAGCTTTGCGGGTGAAATAGACCACGACTAGAGTGACCCGTGGTGTCCTCTAGAGCCCACCTTTGTGGTAGCTCGCAGCCAGCTCAACGGAGAGTAGGACCCGAGGGGGTGCCGAACTTCCGTAAAACAAATACCGTGTCATCCTCTTGTGCATTACAGTTGGATATTTGTTATTCTCCGTTGTGCAAGTTGTTTTGCAAGCAAACAGTTCTATATATACATCACACATAGTGATTGCAGGCTGTGTGAGAAATTGGAGGAGAAAAAGAGTTGTTCTGCACAACACGCACATACCAGACTTGTTCGGTATTGATACCGGACATGTCCGGTATTTGTTGACTGCGCCCAATTTGTTTATCGCTTGATCAAATCTTTGTGGTGCAGGGTGTTAGCTTCTAGGTGTACTAAATACTTGTCATATACTTTGTGTTTGTCTCTTGAGGGGTTGTTTTACTCCGATTGGGAGTTTTGGAAACTCATCTATTAATTGCTTCCGCATTATAAGTTGTTAATTTTCAGAAACGCCTATTCATCCCCCTCTAGGCGACACTTTAGGTACTTTCAATTGGTATCAGAGCTTGGACTCATGTTTGAGCTTCACCGCTTGTGAGAACCGATGGATTCGCCTATGGAGACAAACGTGGCGCTTCTCCAGAATGATGGTTCTAACTTTCTATCTTGGTCATCTTATGTACTCAACGCATTTCGGGCTATTAGCCCCATTATTGAGCATATTGTGGATGCGAGCATATCTCTTTCTATAGTTGATTGGAGCAACTATAAGAACTTGACAAAAGAGGAAGAGATATGTGTGCAACTCAATGCTCATGTGTGTTTGATCATGTTGAACTCATTGAGTGCAGAGGTTCTTAAGGAGGCTATTTACAATGGAGATTCTCCACCGGAGAGTGCTCATGTCATTTGGACTAGACTTGCCCATTTGTACGGGAAGTCCAAATGTGATGAAGCATATGATTGTGATTCAATGGAAATGAAGTCCATTGAGTCATTATCATATGAGGAAGCCTCAGGAAGCCTCAAGGAAGACGAGCCAGATCGAGAGGTGCTGGCCGCTGCTGCTCTGGACCCTGTCTGTGCATACCGGACATGTCCGGTATGGGCACCGGACATGTCCGGTATCAGCCTAGCAGGAGCAGACAGCAACGGCTCTCATGCTCGGTGGCGACCAAGTGATGAGTCAACCTCAGTAGCTCATGATACTCATCACTTGTGTCTCATGGCCAAGAAGAACAAGAAGAAGGCAACCAAGAAAGATCAAGAGAAGATTCTTGGTGAGATCAAGGAGAAGGCATCAAGAGATAATCAAGTAGAGAGCGATGAGGATGATGAAGATGATGAATCTCTTGATTATCTCAAGTATGAAGACAAGCTCTTGTTCATCAACTTGTTGAAAATGAATGATGAGCTAGAGAAGGAGGTGGAGGAACAAGAGCAATCCCTTCAAAATCAAGAAGAGTTCCTCATCTCCAAATTAGAAGAGCTAAAGGCATTAGAAGAAAGGTATGAAAAGTTGTCGATTGAGCATGCCTTAGCTACTAACTCTCTCTCTCTAATGTGGAAAGGCTAGAGAAGGAGAATTACATGCTTAAGGCAAAAACGAGTGATCTCTCATATGAGCACAAGTTCCTACAAGAGGACTTCACCCATCTCAAGTGCTCACATGAGAAGCTAGTGGAATCAAATGCCATGCTTGAGATTGCACATGAGGTTGTTATTGCTATGGTAAAATCTTCACAACCTCACACTACTACACTCACTAGTGCACCATCTCATTTAAATGTTATTTGTGCTAATGAGTGTGCCTCTCAAGCAAGCCAATCTTCGATTGAGCAAACTCTTAAAGAAAATGCTAGGCTCATCGAAGAAGTGGGAAATCTAAAGAAGGATGTGATTAGATTGAAGGATGAGGAGAAAGCACAACCTTCTCAAGATAACCGTGATTCCATGGTGAAGAAGCTTGAGAAGGGTTCAAACCTTGCTTCTTCCAAAGTCCAACAATCTAGTCACACCTCAAGTCATGAGAAAGCAACCAAGAGAAAGAAACAAAAGAAGAGATTATGCTATGGTTGCGGATTGTATGGACATGAGTGGGCCAGGTGTTCACACAAGACTTGGGCCGACAAATGTGAAGTGGCCGAACAAAAGGCATCAATCAAATTGGCCAAGCAATTGAAGAATGATGGGCCAAGTCCATGCCTCAAATGCAACAAGTTGGGTCACCTCACCAAGAGTTGCCCTACATACAAAGAGGCAAGAAAGATGGCTCAAGTTGCAACAAGAAGATGCTATGCATGCAACGAGCCGGGACATATGGTTGATGCATGTCCCAACAAGCAAGACAAGCAAAGAGCAAACAATGGGCGTATTTGCTATGCTTGTAGGAGAAAGGGGCATCTAAGCTATGATTGCCCAAATGGTATGCATTCTAAGCCGAACACATTTGCAAAAGATAATGTGCTTAGGAGTACCATAAATGGAGTTGTCACTAGTAAGGTGATGTGTTCACCACAAACTAGTGACAAAGTCATTTGGGTACCTAAGCACTTGTTGACTAACTCAAAAGGACCCAATGGAGCTTGGGTACCTACAAGGGCTTAGATTGTGATTATAGGTACCAATGGTAAGATGAAGTCTTTCAGAGTGTTTGAGCAAGCAAAATGACATCTCAACTCAAACTATCAACCTATGTTATTAACATCATCCTATAGGGTTGACCCAAAGTTTATGTAATGTCAATTTCACTTTTACTCATCTACACCATTGATGATAAGTGCCTAAAGCTTAGTAATTAAATGAATTTAATTTATCCTTATGATATTTGCCATTCGATGCTCTTAATAGCTCTCTAGCAGAGCATTATCTTTGATGAGGTGCAGGGAAGTGAAATAAACTAGAGCCAAAAGGAAATCTCAGAAGTGGCTGTTTTCTGGTTTGGATTTGCAAATACCGGACTTGTCCGGTATCGTACCGGACATGTCCGGTATGAGTAATTCACTCTGTCAAGACCAGTGACTCCATATGCAGATCTGGACGAAGTCACTTCATACCGGATACCGGACTTGTCCGGTATGGCCAGAGAAGAATGAGATTTCTGTTTTTAAAAAGAATTGCTAGATCTTTGTGGACTAGTCTTTTGCTCTAACTAAATACCTGCACATTAATCAATACTGAGTGTTTGTAAGTAGTACTTGAACTTAATTCAATCTTTGGCAAATCTATGTGTCTTGGTCAAGGTAGAAAAGCATTCCCTTTTTCTTAAAAGAAAAGCATAGTGCTTTCACAAGTAATTCAAAATGACTTGAGCACTTATTAAAGGGAAGCTTAGTCTCTACCTTGAACCATAGTGATCTAACAATTTCCTCTAAGTGATGTGATAGTTCTATAAGTGAAAAGGAGATCATTTTGACAAAGGCATGATCACTTGACAAGTCAAGTCAACACGAAGATGATCATGCCATGGTTACTCTTAGTGGAACATGTGTGAGCTCAAGGCCAAGGTATATGCTTACATACATGCTATGTAAGTGCATATAGGTTTTATAATGCTAGAATGTGCTTTCGGGGTGGTTGAGCAAGTCAATCTGATATTCTAACTCAACCTATCAACCTATGTTAATCATACTTGCTTCTATGGTTGACCCGTTGGTAATCTAAGTCTGTCTTATCTATCACTTCATCTTGACTCAGAGTACCCAAACTTGGTAGGATAGCCATGTTTTCACCACTTATGCCCACGTGTTCATTATTTGATTTATATGTGAAAAGTTGGTAATGGCAAAATAACTTCAAGTCATTCTCTGCATTGTCAAAGCATACTGGGCGTGCCCGGTATGTCAACCGGACGTGGCCGGTATGGCAGTGAGCTGCCTATCCTTGCCTACATGAGATTTGAGCTTAATTTTACTTGTGTCATGCCTATTATCTTAACTCAGATCTCACATGTTGTTGTGTCTCAAGTGATTTGTGCTTAAAATTTACTCTCTTATCATATGGCAAATTACTTTGTGTTGGCCGAGGTTGAACTTTGACTCTCACATTCTTAATGGAATGAAAGTGCTTGGAAAGGAATTCAAATACTTGAATCACTAATTAAGGGGGAGCTCAATTTCAACTTTGTGCCTTTTATGAGCTAATGAGGTCTATTGAGCACATGTTGTAGTTAATCTTGATCAAATTGACTTCTCGATGAGGACATGACTATTTGGCAATAAAGGTCAACTAAATCATCACCATGTCATAATTTTGCTTAGTGGAATTTATGGGCTCAAGGCAAAGGTATGTTTTAATATGTGCATTGAAAGTGCATAATAGGCCCATAATATGCTAGCGTGTGCACTTGTGTGTGATAGGATAGATATTTCCAAATTCCTCACTAGCATGAATAGGAAGTGTGTTTTATGAAAAACTTTTGATTCTTGGTCTTTGTGACCTATCCATGACACTTGTAATTATTGTTCCCCTTTATTGCTTGATTGGCTAATTACCAGTGGCATGATTCTTTCTCAAGTTCTATATCTCTAAAGTAAATTATATTCCTTGATAATCCTCTTGTCAAATCGATTTATGGACATAAGTTTCTCTCTCTCTCTCTCTCTCTCTAATCTTAAGTGACTTGAAAACCTTGGATTAAACATAGAGAAAAGAAAACTTGAGATTTGGACACAAGTGCTCCTTGTGAAATCATATGATAGAAGAGAATAAAATATGATGGAATATATGTTCAAGGAAAGGAAGGGTTTTGGAAGAAAGAGAAGCAAATTTGGAGCTGTTGGACATAATCTGCAAATACCGGACTTGTCCGGTATGAGCAGAGAGCTTCTGGACAAAACCCGCCAATACCAGACTTGCCCGGTATCCATACCGGACATGTGGGCGGGGGTTATAAGGTCGCGTACCCCTTCGGGCTATCCCTCTCTTTCACTTCTGTTTTTCTCCCAAACCGACTAAAGCAAGGCGCAGTTCCTCTCCCAATATGGCGTCCTAGAGCTTTGTCCATAAAAAGTGAGGGAGGGAGAAGGATTTGGAGAAGGATTCCATCAAAAACAAGTACCCGGTGTTGGATTTGAAGTTTCTCCTCGTTTCCTCTCATCCCAAGGTATTTCAAATCCCGGACTTGTCCGATCTACTCATGGCAATATCTTTCTCAAAGTCCCTCGGTCAAGATGTTGGATTCATGGTCTAGAAGCAATGTATTAAGCTTGAGATGGATTGGATTTGGTTTAGGGATGAACCGAGAAACCCTAGAAAGGGGATGCTGCGGACGCACATACCGGACATGTCCGGTATGGTACCGGACATGTGCGGATACATGGGTGTATGCCGAGTCTCTGAGTGATGAGTGATTGTCAACGGGTTTGATGCGCATGTTCTTTGGCTTGTGTTGTGCAGGTGTCGAGCACGGAGACAGTGATCGAGGGCAAGGTGAAGGTCAAGTTGAGACGTGCCGTGCCGACGGACTGGGTGCGATGAAGGATGGGCGTGCCGTGCGGCGGACGTGCCATGCCGATGTATCGAGCAGTGAAGGGCGGACGTGAGGCTTGGACTGAGAGACCGGAGTGCCTGAGGATCAGCTGTGGTGGCTGGCAGCCTGGGACAGCGACGAGCGGAGACTTGCGGGGCATGGTGTTGCTCGGGTCGAGGACCTGGGGACACGTGTCGGTGGACGGGGTGCACGGGCGGTGCATCCCCTCTACAGCTCCGGTTTGTTGGTTGAGCCAGAGAAAAACCAACGGGTGGACGGTTTCCAGGTTTGGGCCTCAAAACCTGGGTGCTCGGTTTCCAGGTTGAGCCACAAAACCTGGGCGCGGACGGTTTCCGAGTTTGGCCACAAAACTCGGGCGATGGGCCGGTTTCCGAGTTTGGGCCTCAAAACTCGGGCGCTGCGGGTTTCTGAGTTTGGGCCACAAAACTCAGGCTGGAGGCTGGTTTCCCGGTTTGG
This sequence comes from Coix lacryma-jobi var. lacryma-jobi, assembly GCA_009763385.1. Taxonomy (NCBI): domain Eukaryota; kingdom Viridiplantae; phylum Streptophyta; class Magnoliopsida; order Poales; family Poaceae; genus Coix; species Coix lacryma-jobi. The sequence goes on from CM019825.1 coordinate 59,999,127, forward strand.
GCCTCAAAACCGGGGGTTGCTGGAAAAGGCTGGTTTCCCGGTTTGGGCCACAAAACCGGGGGTGCAGAGCGAGGGCGGCACGTGGCGGCGATCCAGAGGTTGCGTCAAGGCAACGCTTCGGTTCGAGCGGGCGTGGCCGTCGGATCTACCTACCACCGCGGGTTGGACCAGAATAGCCTTAGGGTTTAGCTGGTTCGCTCTGTAATTAGTTTAGAGAGGGGTAGAGTAGGAAATAGGTTTAGTCTAGGTTAGTATAAGTAGTCCAGGGGAGACACCCTCCTCCCTATCTCAGTTAGTGCCTTCATTTGCTAGGGTTTCCTGCTTTCCCGTCCCTGCTTTAGCTAGTTGAGATCCGCAGAGAGACTCCACACTGTGTACTGTTGAGTTGAGGAAGTGAGGCCGTATCCTCACCTTGGAGCACAGATCGTTGGCTTGATTTGCGTCCTTGATTCGAACTCGTGGCTGTGATTTCCGTTGTGTTCGTGTTCTTCGCGGAATCCTTTTCTCCACGATCTTCCCGTCGCTTGATCTTTTTGCTCGGTTCATCTTTCGCAAATTCGTTTGAACCAAGTTGTTCTAGATCGTGAGGCACTTCTTTCCACCGAAGGAATCATCCTCTAACCTCACGGTCTAGGAGATCAATCGATTTTTAGTTTCGGGTCACTTTTTTCTCTTCACCCCCGAAATTCTTCGATTCACCGATTTGGAGATAGGTTCGAGCCATGATCTCTTAGAGATAGCTCACTATACTCTTTGTGACTCCACTCACCGAGTTTGATCCCTAGAGGATTCGTTTTGAGTGAGTTTGAGTCGAATCGGTGGAAGAACAGAGGGCTGTCGGGGTGACCGGACGCTGCTCGGGCCGACCGGACGCTCAGGTCGTGCGTCCGGTGTTTGAACACCACGGTGGTTGTTTGCATGTGACCAGACGCTCTGTTCACTCGACCGGACGCTCCCTTCCGTGAGTCCGGTCAAGAACAGAGAGGGTCCAGATCGGTTTTTCAGCGACCGGACGCATCCGGTGTCAGCTGACCGGACGCGCAGGATCCACTGTTCATCGCGCTTGTTCGTTTCTGACCGGACGCACTGCTCTCGACCGGACGCTCCGTACTCGTGAGTCCGGTCGCGAACAGTAAGGTTCCAGAGCCAATTTTTGTTGACCGGACGTGTCCGGTCCCTGCTGACCGGACGCTGGCCAGAGTCCGGTCGATCCAGTTTCGCGCGTTTTCGTTCGCGGCTCGTTCATTCTTGATCGGATTCGAGTTCCGTCTTTTGTGTTGGCTTTCTAGGGTTGTCTAGTGTCCCACTGTGCTTCTAGGAAGCATCCACCCTATATCTAGGGTCGTGGACATTAGCAAGCTCTAGGGTTCGTCCTTGGGGTTGATTTTGGGACAGTGGCATCTAGTTTCCGGAAGGAAATTTTGAAGCTCCCATTCACCCCCCCTCTGGTCGCTTTCGGTTAGCTTCTCGGTCCTTCAATTGGTATCAGAGCAGGTTAAGGATCTTCCACCTTAGCCGGTTCCAGATCCACCGAAGGCGACATGGATCGCGGCGTAGGCAAACCGCCGTTGTTCGATGGGACGAACTATGCGTATTGGAAGATACACATGTCGGCCTATCTGCAGAGTTTGGGTGCTTCTATTTGGGATATTTGCAACTCTGCTGATTACGTGGTCTTGGCTGCTCGTGTCTCTCAGCAACAGATCGATGAGCACGATGCCAATAGCCGAGCCCGTAATGCTCTCTTTTCTTGTTTGAGCATGGGTGAGTTTGATCGTGTTTCTCACCTCGCTACGGCTCGGGAGATCTGGGACACTCTCATGCGTTTTCATGAGGGCACCTCTCAAGTCAAAACCCGACTCTACGAGTCGTTCAAGCGAGAGTATGAGAACTTTAGACATCAACCTGGCGAGAGCATAGAAAGTTTATTCGCTCGCTTTCAGGTGATTGTCAACAGGATGAGGGCTAACAGAGAGCAGTTGCCATTTGACGATCATGAGCGTGCTTTGAAGCTTTTGCACACTCTTGACCGTTCGGTGTGGGACTCTAAGGTTCAGGCAATCATCGAATCGCCGAACTATGAGACCCTCACCTGCGACGAGCTCTTCAGTAAGCTCAAGTCCAGTGAGATTGATGCTATGGCGAGGGCTTCTTTTGAAAATCCTTCTCGCCCGTCCATGGCTTTGGTTTCCGGCTCTTCCTCTAACCCCTCAGCTGGCTTTGCGCTTTCTTCTCTCTTTTCTGTGACAGAGGACCAGCTGGAGTCTTTGGGAGACGACGAGTTGGCTTTGCTTGCCAACCGGTTCTCGCGGTTCCACAACAACCGCATGAACCGTCGTCGAGGAGGAGGACGCACGGGATGCTACGAGTGCGGAGACCCCGACCACTTCATCGCCAACTGCCCCAAGAAGAACAAGAATTCGGGGAAGGGCGATCAAGGGCGCAAGCGCGACTCCAAGTACAAGGAGAAGCACGTTCCCCCAAGACACAAGAAGCGGGGCGGCTTCGACAAGGAGTACATCAAGAAGAAGTACTTGGAGAAGCAGCAAACTGAGCAGCGTGCCTTCTTCGCCACGCTCAGCGACGTCGACGGCTCGGATGACGACTCCGCTGGCTCCAGCGATGACGAGTCCGTGAAGAAGAAGCTAGAGGACAAGTTCAACGGCTTGTGCTTCTTCGCCGGCGACGGAGGCTTGTGTACCATGGCGCTCGGAGATGAGGTCGGAGGCGAGCTGGAACATACGCCTCGGAACGACGACGACGACGACACCTCCCAGGTATCTCTCACCTACGACGAGCTTTCCTCCGAGGTAGAGAAGTTGACCGCTGCCCTCCTTAGCCAAGATAAACTGCTTAGGCGTGCCGCTAGAGAGCGCAAGGAGTTCAGGCAGAAGTGGGAGGACACGGTGAAGGAGCTTGAGTTCGCTCGGTCCACCGTGGTTGTGTCGGAGGAGACGGAGTGTGAGTCGTGCACCACGCACATGACTGACCTTCTCACTTTGAGAGGTAAGTATGTTGAGTTGGTAGGAGAGCTAGATGAGCTGAAGGCTAGACCTTCTCTGTTGGGTGCATGCAAGACCTGTCCCGTCTTGCAATCTGAGTTGGCAGAAAAGAATGCCAAGATTGTGTCTCTTGAGGAGGCCAACTCAGGTAGCACTGGTGTGGCGAGGTGCGTTTTGTGCGAGGATTTGGAGCTGGAGATTGCCAATGTGAAGCATGGCAAGATGCAAACCAAGGAAGAAAACACATACCTTCGGACCATCTTGTCATGGGTCTCCTGTAGTGAACCACAGCTCGGGATGATGATCTCCCAATTCAAGTGAGCTGCTGGGGCTCCTGGTGTAGGTTTTGCTCAGGGTGTTGATCTTTCTGCTTTTGGGAAGATTGGAGAGTCGAGTGGTTTGAATCCATGTGAGAAGCCTAACTCCACCACTACTCCCAAGCTTGCCAAACTTCCACCCAAAGAGCCTGCCAAGCCTACCACCAAAGATGGTGTGGTTGAGGAACCCCCGAGAGCTCCTCACAAGAACCAAATTTGGGCACCCAAGCCAAACCACCTCAAGAACAAGCTTGATGCTATGCCACCCATTAGAGAGGAGTGTTTGCCTCAGAAGGGCAAAGTGAACCACACCCACAGCCCTGGTCACCAACAACCCCCTCTGCGTGCGGTGAGGTACCAGTGTGACTTCTGTGGGAGGGATGGTCACTTGATCGAGTTCTGTTTCCGGCGCAAGCGAGAGGCGCGCCGTACTCGGGAGATGGAGAACCCGGACATGTACCATCCAGCTCATGGTGGACATGTGCCGAAGGCTCAGGGGAGAGCTGCTAGGTCCGGACGTCAAGGTCCCCGGCCTAGGCAGGAGATGAGAGCCCCTAGGAGGGAGACTAGGCCTAGAGGTCCAGCACCTCAGTTTGTTAGGCCTAGGCAGGAGAGAGCTCCGAGGAGAGACGCTAGAGCAGTTGAGCCCCAGGCTCCTAGGCGTAGATCTCGTAGAGAGCGTGCCCGACGGGGTCCTGCTTTTGCAGGTAATGGACCCCGTGGCGGAGGCTTAGTTGAGCGCTTTCCCCCACCGCAGTTTGAGTACCGCGGTGAGCGCTTCTTCCCCAGCGGACCATGTTTTCCCGTACGTGGTGATCGCTACCCCCGTAGACAGGCTAGGAATAGTTTTTACACTGACCGTTCTTTTGAGCAGCCGGCCCAACACTGGTATTCTCCTTACTTCACTAACCCCAGTGTTGGACCGTATGCTCACCCTATGTCTTTTTATTGATGTAGGTGAGACGGTTGGAGGACATTTGGTTGGTGGATTCTGGTTGCTCGAGGCACATGACCGGAAACGCCAAGTGGTTCTCCAGCCTTAGCCCGGTCGCCGGAAAGGAGTACATAACCTTCGGCGACAATAGTAAAGGTAAGGTATTGTCTCGTGGGACGGTGCGGGTTAATGAGCACTTTGTGTTGCGCGATGTTGCTCTTGTTTCTAACCTGCATTTTAACCTTCTTTCTGTTTCGCAACTTTTTGATGATGACTATGAGATTCGTTTTAAACCGAACCTTAGTCGCATCTTAGATCCTCAGGGCGATCTTGTATGTCTGATTTCGCCCTTTGGGAAAGTCTTTCGCGCGAATTTTTCGGAGTCGTTTGGTTCTTCTCGCTGTCTTTTGGCTAGTCCTTCTTCCTCCGATCTTTGGAAGTGGCATAGGAGGCTCGGTCATTTAAGCTTCGACTTGCTTGCAAGACTTAGCTCACTTGGCCTAATCCGAGGATTGCCCAAGCTTTCGATGGAGAAGGATCTAGTTTGCCATTCTTGCAGACATGGGAAGATGGTTGCCGCTCCCCACCATCCAGTGACTAAGGTCATGACCTCGCACCCCGGAGAGCTTTTACACATGGACCTTGTTGGTCCGGCTCGGGTGAGCTCGGTTGGTGGCAAGTGGTATGTTTTGGTTGTTGTTGACGACTTTTCGAGATATTCGTGGGTCTTCTTTTTGACTGAGAAGACTGAGACTTTCTCCTTCGCTCGCAATCTGATTTTGCATCTTCAGAACGAGTTCCCTTTGAACTCGATGCGAGCTATTAGAAGTGATAATGGTTCCGAATTCAAAAATTCGGATTTTGAGAAGTTTTGTAACCGCCTTGGCTTGGAGCATCAGTTTTCTTCCCCCTACACACCGCCCCAAAATGGTGTTGTAGAGAGGAAGAATCAGACCCTTGTTGAGATGGCCAGGACGATGCTTGATGAGCATAGGACTCCTAGGCGCTATTGGGCCGAAGCTATGAACACTGCATGCTATATTTCCAATCGCATTTTTCTGAGAGCTTTCTTGAAAAAGACTTCTTATGAGTTGCGTTTTGGCAAACTGCCCAAGGTGAGTTATTTTCGAGTTTTTGGTTGCCATTGTTTTATACTCAAAAAGGGCAACTTGGACAAATTTGAATCTCGTTCTTCTGACGGTGTGTTTTTGGGTTATGGCACTCACACTCGAGCTTATCGTGTACTTAACCTTGACACTAACCGAGTCATGGAGACATCCGATGTCACCTTCGACGAGACCATGGTTTGTCCTTCTTCTCGTTTTGAGCGTGCAGGTGATCATGAGTTTGGTGAGCCTCTTTTTGATGACGAGGACGAGGGTGCTGAAGGTATGGATGATCCAGCACCCCCTCCACCTGCCCTGCCGCAAAGAGCGGCTTCAACGACGACTCACGGCCCCGACACCTCTTCTTCCTGGGGGCCGTGGGATCCTCCACCTCGCGCGGTACCTTTTGTACCCGGGGTGGAACCAGCTGCTGTTGAGGGGGAGGTCACTTCTTCCCGGGAGGCGCCACGACATATCCAGCGCCAGCACCCCCCTGAACAGATGATCGGCGACATTGGCGAGCGAGTTACTCGCTCCAGGTCACAGCACATCTCTCACTTTGCTCATTCTGCTTTTGTTGCTAATTTTGAGCCCCGAGATGTTGGACACGCATTAACGGATCCGGATTGGGTCAATGCCATGCATGAGGAGTTAGAGAACTTTGAGCGAAATCGGGTTTGGGTTCTAGTTCCACCTCCACCTGACTGTAAGCCTATTGGGACAAAATGGGTTTTCAAAAACAAGCAAGGAGAGGATGGCCACGTTGTTAGAAACAAGGCCCGGCTTGTAGCAAAAGGCTATAGTCAGAAGGAAGGGATAGATTATGAGGAGACGTTTGCTCCTGTAGCTCGTTTGGAGGCTATTAGGATACTCTTGGTTTTTGCTGCATCCAAAGGCTTCAAACTTTTTCAAATGGATGTCAAGAGTGCCTTCTTAAACGGCTACATAGAAGAGGAAGTATATGTAGAACAACCCCCGGTTTTGAAAATCCCAAGTTTCCAAACCATGTCTTTAAACTTCATAAAGCTTTATATGGTTTGAAACAAGCCCCTAGAGCCTGGTATGATAGGTTGAAAATCTTTTTGCTTGCTAAGGGTTTTAAAATGGGATGTGTAGATAAAACGCTCTTTCTCCTCCGGCAAGGCAAAGACACGCTCTTGGTCCAGATTTACGTGGATGATATCATTTTCGGTGGTTCTTCTCACGCTTTGGTTGCCAAGTTTGCAGATACTATGAGCAGGGAGTTCGAGATGAGCATGATGGGCGAGCTGACATTCTTTCTCGGGTTGCAAATTAAGCAATCCCGAGAGGGGACGTTTGTGCACCAGGGCAAGTACACCAAGGACTTGCTAAAGCGATTCGATATGGGTGAGGCCAAGCCTCTTCCAACACCCATGTCGACGACGACTGCCCTGGATGCGGATGTGGATGGAGAAACAGTGGACCAGAAGGAGTACCGCAGCATGATCGGGTCGCTCCTCTACCTGACGGCGACACGCCCGGACATCCAGTTCGCGGTGTGTCTGTGCGCGCGCTTTCAGGCGTCGCCGCGCACTTCTCACCGTCAGGCGGTAAAGCGCATCTTCAGGTACCTTCGTTTCACTCCTGAGTTTGGGATTTGGTATTCTGCTTCCTCCACCCTCTCGCTTTGCGGTTATTCCGATGCCGATTTTGCTGGTTGTCGTATTGAGCGCAAGTCCACTTCTGGGACTTGCCAGTTTATTGGTTCTTCTCTTGTTTCGTGGTCTTCTCGCAAGCAGTCTAGCGTCGCTCAGTCCACTACGGAGGCTGAATATGTTGCTACGGCTAGCTGCTGTTCTCAGTTGCTTTGGATGATGGCCACTTTGCGTGATTTTGGTCTGAGCTTTTCTCGCGTGCCTTTGCTTTGTGACAGCACGAGTGCCATTAGCGTTGCTAAGAACCCCGTGCTTCACTCGAAGACCAAACACATTGATGTGCGCTTTCATTTTCTGCGAGACCACCAGGAGAAGGGTGATATCGACCTTCGCCATGTCGATACTCATCATCAACTGGCTGATATTTTCACCAAGCCTTTAGACGAATCAACCTTTAATCGGTTGAGGGGTGAGCTTGGTGTGTGTTTCCCCTTTTAGATGGGGGAAACATTTTGGATCTTGTATACTTGACTGACTCTTTTGTCTTTCTTTTCTTTTGCTTTTTAGCATACGCATTTACATTCTGAGCTTCATGTTTATAATCACTAGAATGTAATTATGCTCTATTTAGTATGCTCCGATGCTGATATGGATGCTTGTAGCTTATGCTCTTCCTGATCACTAGTACATGTTATGAGCTGAGCTATTTTGGAATGGTGAATTTACTTAATAACTTACAATCTGAAAATGTTCACCATTGAGATATGCAACTAGCATGTGTAGGATATGTTGAGTTCACTCGTGCTTTTCATATATGCTAGGTTGCTATGTCTCTAGTTATGAGTCATTCACTTGCTTGGTCTGTTCATATCATGTATAAAATTTGAACCAAGTTTTAGTGAATTGAAAAGATCGAGATGGGATTGCTTGTCAACACCTCATGGTATCGAGACTGTTTCTCATTGCACTTTGAGTTAAACTTGAGCCGTGTAGTGTATGACCGAAACCGTAGCCTTAAGCTTCTGATTGCTTCGGCATAGGCTTCGCTCGGTTGAAAAGTTAGGCAAAGACAAGCTTTCAACCTCTCGCAATCACATGCTAAATAATTGAACTTGTGAAGTCTTCACCGCTGCAACTCCAATATAAAAATGAAATCACAAGTATATGCTTCATTCCTATGCATGATGATTGAACTTTGCTAGGGGTAGTTCACCTTGTATACATGTTTAGCACTTGTCTGGATTCCTATCTATACATGTGTAGTGCTATTCTGATGGTGACTATCTTTTTGGCTAAAAACTGCTCACTTGCTCATATGCTTCATATTTCGTATGTGTGATCAGTTTGAGCCTTCGCTATTTGAATGCTTAGTTATGCCATTGGAGCTATACCGATTAGAGCATTTTTGCACTCTTTTGATTATATGCCTGAAGCTGCTAACTTGCATTTCTGACTTCATATGCATTTTAGAAGGGGGAGTTGTGTTGGCTCAAGGGAAGAGTTTGTGCTTGATAAGTGCATTTTCAACTAAGGGGGAGAGTTTTTGCAAATCATATGTCTCCTGGCGTTCAATTAAGGGGGAGTTTTTGCTAAGGGGGAGATTTTCAGATCTTTATGCTCTTCTCTTGTTGGACCTAAGGGGGAGTCCCTGGTTGCTTGCACTTGTCGAGGGAAGTGTGCTAGTTGTGTTGAGCCATTGCCTCTGTCTTGAGGGACTAGCAAACATTTTCCTCAGTTGGCGTCGAGTTTGATCTCGATTGGTTTGGAGACCTTTTCGATTGTTTTTCAATTGGTTCGGAGTGGTTTTCGTGCTAGTTGTGTTGAGCCTCTGTGCCTCTATCTTGAGGGACTAGCACTTTGCCATTTTTTTATCTTGAGGGACTAGCACTTTGCCATTTTTTTAGCTCCGATTTTCAATTGGTTTTCTGCTAGCGGTGTTGAGCCTGTTCTACCTCTTCTTGAGGGCTAGCTTTGCTTTGCTTGGTCGCGTCGAGCCGTTGCCCATGTCTTTGGGGACCAAGTTCTCGCTTCTTCCACTTGACCTTCTTCGGCTTTGCTATGCTTTTGGGTCATTTGGTTGAGTTCTCTTCCTCTCCTTCCTCCTACCTTCTTCTTTCATTTTATGATTTGTGTGTGTAGTTGACAATGCACTCATCAAGGGGGAGATTGCGGATACATGGGTGTATGCCGAGTCTCTGAGTGATGAGTGATTGTCAACGGGTTTGATGCGCATGTTCTTTGGCTTGTGTTGTGCAGGTGTCGAGCACGGAGACAGTGATCGAGGGCAAGGTGAAGGTCAAGTTGAGACGTGTCGTGCCGACGGACTGGGTGCGATGAAGGATGGGCGTGCCGTGCGGCGGACGTGCCATGCCGATGTATCGAGCAGTGAAGGGCGGACGTGAGGCTTGGACTGAGGGACCGGAGTGCCTGAGGATCAGCTGTGGTCGCTGGCAGCCTGGGACAGCGACGAGCGGAGACTTGCGGGGCATGGTGTTGCTCGGGTCGAGGACCTGGGGACACGTGTCGGTGGACGGGGTGCACGGGCGGTGCATCCCCTCTACAGCTCCGGTTTGTTGGTTGAGCCAGAGAAAAACCAACGGGTGGACGGTTTCCAGGTTTGGGCCTCAAAACCTGGGTGCTCGGTTTCCAGGTTGAGCCACAAAACCTGGGCGCGGACGGTTTCCGAGTTTGGCCACAAAACTCGGGCGATGGGCCGGTTTCCGAGTTTGGGCCTCAAAACTCGGGCGCTGCGGGTTTCTGAGTTTGGGCCACAAAACTCAGGCTGGAGGCTGGTTTCCCGGTTTGGGCCTCAAAACCGGGGGTTGCTGGAAAAGGCTGGTTTCCCGGTTTGGGCCACAAAACCGGGGGTGCAGAGCGAGGGCGGCACGTGGCGGCGATCCAGAGGTTGCGTCAAGGCAATGCTTCGGTTCGAGCGGGCGTGGCCGTCGGATCTACCTACCACCGCGGGTTGGACCAGAATAGCCTTAGGGTTTAGCTTGTTCGCTCTGTAATTAGTTTAGAGAGGGGTAGAGTAGGAAATAGGTTTAGTCTAGGTTAGTATAAGTAGTCCAGGGGAGACACCCTCCTCCCTATCTCAGTTAGTGCCTTCATTTGCTAGGGTTTCCTGCTTTCCCGTCCCTGCTTTAGCTAGTTGAGATCCGCAGAGAGACTCCACACTGTGTACTGTTGAGTTGAGGAAGTGAGGCCGTATCCTCACCTTGGAGCACAGATCGTTGGCTTGATTTGCGTCCTTGATTCGAACTCGTGGCTGTGATTTCCGTTGTGTTCGTGTTCTTCGCGGAATCCTTTTCTCCACGATCTTCCCGTCGCTTGATCTTTTTGCTCGGTTCATCTTTCGCAAATTCGTTTGAACCAAGTTGTTCTAGATCATGAGGCACTTCTTTCCACCGAAGGAATCATCCTCTAACCTCACGGTCTAGGAGATCAATCGATTTTTAGTTTCGGGTCACTTTTTTCTCTTCACCCCCGAAATTCTTCGATTCACCGATTTGGAGATAGGTTCGAGCCATGATCTCTTAGAGATAGCTCACTATACTCTTTGTGACTCCACTCACCGAGTTTGATCCCTAGAGGATTCTTTTTGAGTGAGTTTGAGTCGAATCGGTGGAAGAACAGAGGGCTGTCGGGGTGACCGGACGCTGCTCGGGCCGACCGGACGCTCAGGTCGTGCGTCCGGTGTTTGAACACCACGGTGGTTGTTTGCATGTGATCGGACGCTCTGTTCACTCGACCGGACGCTCCCTTCCGTGAGTCCGGTCAAGAACAGAGAGGGTCCAGATCGGTTTTTCAGCGACCGGACGCATCCGGTGTCAGCTGACCGGACGCGCAGGATCCACTGTTCATCGCGCTTGTTCGTTTCTGACCGGACGCACTGCTCTCGACCGGACGCTCCGTACTCGTGAGTCCGGTCGCGAACAGTAAGGTTCCAGAGCCGATTTTTGTTGACCGGACGCGTCCGGTCCCTGCTGACCGGACGCTGGCCAGAGTCCGGTCGATCCAGTTTCGCGCGTTTTCGTTCGCGGCTCGTTCATTCTTGATCGGATTCGAGTTCCGTCTTTTGTGTTGGCTTTCTAGGGTTGTCTAGTGTCCCGCTGTGCTTCTAGGAAGCATCCACCCTATATCTAGGGTCGTGGACATTAGCAAGCTCTAGGGTTCGTCCTTGGGGTTGATTTTGGGACAGTGGCATCTAGTTTCCGGAAGGAAATTTTGAAGCTCCCATTCACCCCCCCTCTGGTCGCTTTCGGTTAGCTTCTCGGTCCTTCAACATGTCCGGTATTTCCCAGCAGAACATAAATCTCTTTGTTTTTCTCGATTTAGGCCCTCTATAGTTGATGTTAGGGATTGTATTAGATGCCTATAACTATGTTGTAAACCTAGTGATCAAGATTGACCTAGGTGCTTGCAATGTATGGGGCATTTAATCGTATCTCTATTCTTCAACTATTTTTGAGACATCCTATGAGTATGCTTCTAAGACATCTTTGTCGGTTGATTGGTGACAGGGCAGCAGCTATGAGTGACAGAATTGAGCCTCGAACCAAGACGAGACATGATCCAGCAAGAGAAAGGCATAAGAAGAGGAGGCAAGATTCTTACCCCGGCTTGTCGATTGGAGGCAGCAGTGGCAGTGGGAGTGGGAGTGGTAGTGGTGATGGCACTACTAGACCTCCGACAGGAGGTGCTTCTAGAGCTCCTCAGCAGTTTGCAACTCGTGATGACATAGAGGAAGAAGAGGTAGAGGAAGAAGAGATTGAAGAAGAAGAAGAAGGAGAGGAAGAAGAGGAAGAAGAGGAAGAAGATGCACCTCAGCAGCAGCAGGAAGGACTACACTTTGGGGCTCTTGCGATACGCCCTGCTGCCCTGATTCCTGCTTGGGTGGCTTGTGTGGACTATAGAGAGTCCGGTGGTACACAGAAGGCCAGGAGAGAGCGGAGGAGAGACCCCAGGGGACATGAGAGGAACATCTATGATTACAGGTTTCACACCATGTTTCACATTGACTATTATGAGAAGGTGCTTCTGACCCGAAACCCAGTGATCATCAGGGCTCAGTACGTTGATTGGCATCATGCTAGAGATCATCACCGTCCTTCAGTTGAGCATGCTATTATCATTTGCCAGCAGACAGGTCTCTACAGTATTCTTGAGTTTCAGCACGATTGGTGTGATGAGGTGATAGCTCAGTTCTACGCCACCTTGTATGTTGAGGAGTCTGACGACATTAATGAGAAGCGGATGAACTGGATGACTGAGGGTGTTTGGCACTCGGTGTCTTACAGGGAGTTTGATGGGCATCTAGGCTTTGACGAGGAGGACTTTCAGAGAGATTGCATTCACGATGAGGTTGTGCTTCCTCCAGAGCAGCTTGGGTACATGTACCCACCACCTCTTCCTGCTGGGGCAGTTGTAGGGAAGGTGAGAGGCATTCACCCCACCTACGGCTATCTCAACAGGATGCTCAGGGCCACGATTGATTGCAAGTCAGGAGACAGAGGGACACTTGCAGATTACACGAGGAACCTCTTGCACAGATTAGCAGCAGGAGCTCAACCTTTTAGTATCTTTGACTTCATCTGGTGTGAGATAAAGAGAGTGGGAGAGAGGCCGCTCAAGGGATGTGGATTTGCACCATATATTCAGCATATGATTGAGCAGCAGCTTGGTGCCACTTTCACTTATGACCACTCGCACAGGCCTCTGAGGTTCCAGGCAGACCTTCCTGAGTCCCCTATACCTCCACCTAGACCAGGGGCAGTTCTAGCAGCAGTAGAGCCACAGCCAGAGGACCCAGTTGCAGGAGCAGCAGGAGGAGCAATTGGGGCAGGTTCTCCACGGCCGCACACTCATTCACACTCCACCTCTCAGGGACGTGGCAGGCAGCGCTCTCTCTTGCGCAAGGTTCTTAGCAGTATTCTCGGCGTGTGCAAGGACGTCAATGTGATCAAGGCTCAGCAACACCGTGAGAGGCAGACTAGGAGAGAGGACTCGAGGACGTTGAAGATGCTTCACGAGCACTACAGGTTTCAGCCCCCGAGATCCCCACTGTCAGATGACGAGACTGAGCAGCCTGAGACGTTTGAGCAGCAGCAGCAGAGATAAAGAGAGGGAGTTTGACGAGCTTGCAGTGCGTCAGAGTCAGGGAGTAGAGATAGAGCAGCAGAGTCAGAGGCAGGGAGCAGAGGTAGAGCAGCAGCCTCACGACACCCTTCCTTCAACTTCCAGGTTCTCTACAGACCCCCAGCCTCGTCCCAGTTCAGCTGAGGAGTTTGCTTCAGATATGTGGGACAGTTTCCTTGGTGGTACCTACGGCTACCCTGACCCAGGACAGAGCTCTCGGCAACCTGGAGACGACGGCGAGTGATAGTTTCGCCTGCAGCCCTCCTTGTGTCATCTTTGAGCTTCACGTTTACCTTTTTGGAGATAGATGACAAAGGGGGAGAGATGGTTGATTAGAGCTTCCAGTCTTCATGTTATCAGTTATGTATCTTGTATCTGGAGAGTTGTAATGCAGGTTGTGGTTTTCTCAGAGTTTGAGCTTTATTGTAATATCATGAGTGGTCATGTATGAGTTCTTTTGTATCAGATGGCAGAGACATCTTTGTGATGAGACATGATCCTTATCTTGTAATATAATCTATCTTAGTGGTTGTGGACTTGAGAAATCTTTGTGTGAGTGCTATGTGTGTGATATGAGTAGTATTTTCTTTTTCATAAGTTCTCTACTTAATAGTGTGTTGCATATGCCTTGGTGTATTGTTTTTCACTTATTGTCTTATGTGATATATCTTGTCATATGCATCATGATTTATATTGCTCACACACATTTGCATTTCATGGATGCAATGATTTAGGGGGAGTTTCCAACTCACCTTAGTATGTGCAAATTGACATTTTGAGGTCCTTTATGAATTCAATTCATGTCGCACATATTAAGGGGGAGCTCTTCATAAATCATTGAACTCATAAGCTTAATTGGTTTATCCTTTTGTAATATTTAATCAAGGTTGTCATCAATCACAAAAAATGGGGAGTTTGAAAGTGCATGTTGCACTTAAGTGTGATTTTGGATGATTTGATGACAATATTGATTAAAGATCTAATATGCTTGCTAAGTGTGACATAGGGAAATAATTATCTCACTATGTACTTGAAATGAAATGCAAAGCCAAAATGATGGATTGTTGTATGAAAATCATGTCACAAGCATAAGACAACAATGAGATCGATATTGATGAAAAGGCTATCATATGCACAATGTACTTGGAATGAAATGTAAAGCCCAAATGATGAATTGTTGTATGAAGATCACGTCACAAGCACAAGACAACAATGAGATCGATATTGATGAAAAGGCTATCATATGCACAGTGTACTTGGAATGAAATGTAAAGCCCAAATGATGAATTGTTGTATGAAGATCACATCCCAAGCACATGACAACAATGGGAATGATATTGATGTAGAGGGCTATCGTATTGTGGGATAATCACGGTTCATATATGATTTCTACAAAAAGATTCAAAATCAAGTATTGTTGAATGGCTTGAGATGGTGAAGACAGCAAGGAAAGAGTCTTTGAGGTACTAAGCAAGGGTGAAGGGCAAGCGACGGCTTGGCGGCCGAAGAACCTAGCTAGAGTGAAGAAGAAAGTACTTGCATTTAGTCGAAGGATCAATCAAGCTTGAAGATTGCATCTAGTGGAGAATCAACATTCCTAGCAACAATATTGATTGAAGTGACTTGACACATTTGGAATTCCATTATATCACTTACATGGAGTCAAGTCACATGCTCAAGAAGGCTATGCTCGAGGGATATCTACTTCTAAACATGACAACCATTCCTCTCAATATAGAAAATGAAGAGAAGTGGCTTTGGTTCAAATGGAGATCAACTCAAGAGGTTTAAATCTTATTTTTCAATTTATCTTGAGTAAATAGGAAAGTCGTACTATTAAGAGGGATGCAACATATAGTAGATGATTCTTCATAAGTTCTCAAACCAACCTAGGTGAGACATGAGAGAGCTAGAACTAACTTTCAGCATGTTGTTGTACTGTCCGTCCATACCGGACATGTCCGGTATGAGCCCACAGCAGTGCGACCATCCTTCTGGCCTGGTGGTGAATCTGGTGAAGGGAGTCCATACCGGACATGTCCGGTATGCATGTCCGGTATGAACCTATAGCGGTTCGGCCTTCCCCTGGTCTTCTAGTTAGTCCTAGAGCATGGAGTCCATACCGGACATGTCCGGTATGCATACCGGACATGTCCGGTATTTGCGGATTTCTGGTTGACAGTGTTTTTGAGTTGGGCGGTACTACCGTCCCTTGGGTCGGTACTACCGGTCGTTACTACCGGCTTTATAGCGGTAGTACCGGTAGGCCAAATTTGGCCATTTCCAGAGAGGTTGCAGAAACCCCTTTATAACTAGCGGTACTACCGACCAGTGGGTCGGTAGTACCGAGATCCTATTCGGGGTTTGAAAGTTGGTTGGATAAGGATGTTTCTCACGCAATGAAGTCATACCAGACATGTCCGGTATGCATACCGGACATGTCCGGTATGAGCTGACTCAGCCAACGGCTAGAAAATAGCTAGTTTTGAAAGTGGGCTTATAAATACCCCCAAGCCTCCTCCTTTGCAGGCTGCTGATTCTACTGGTTCCCACACTCATTCTAAGCCTTTCAAAACACTTTCCAACCCTCTCTTAGTGAGTGATTGTCCTCTAATTGCCAAATCCATTTGTGGGTTGAGAGAGATTCAAAATTAGAGAGCAAGCCACCTCTTGAGCACTTGTGCAAATCGTCGATCTTGTTGTGCGCATTCATTACTCTTGGACTCTATGGTCCTAGACGGTTAGGCGTCGCCGTTGAGCACCCAAGAGATTTGTGAAGTGCCTCGGAAAGTCTGGGAAGGTTCGATCTCTCCTCAAAAGAGATCAACTAGTGGAAGGAGCTTTGCGGGTGAAATAGACCGTGACTAGAGTGACCCATGGTGTCCTCTAGAGCCCACCTTTGTGGTAGCTCGCAGCCGGCTCAACGGAGAGTAGGACCCGAGGGGGTGCCGAACTTTGGTAAAACAAATATCGTGTCATCCTCTTGTGCATTACAGTTGGATATTTATTATTCTCCGTTGTGCAAGTTGTTTTGCAGGCAATCAATTCTATATATACATCACACATAGTGATTGCAGGTTGTGTGAGAAATTGGAGGAGAAAAAGAGTTGTTCTGCACAGCACGCACATACCGGACTTGTCCGCTATTGATACCGGACATGTCTGGTATTTGTTGACTGCGCCCAGTTTGTTTATCGCTTGATCAAATCTTTGTGGTGCAGGGTGTTAGCTTCTAGGTGTACTAAATACTTGTCATATACTTTGTGTTTGTCTCTTGAGGGGTTGTTTTACTCTGCTTGGGAGTTTCCAAGTAATTGGAAACTCATCTATTAATTGCTTCCGCATTATAAGTTGTTAATTTTTAGAAACGCCTATTCACCCCCCCTCTAGGCGACACTTTAGGTACTTTCACCTTGTTTGAGCAACGGGTCGTCATGCCCGTGGGGCGGAGCACTGCGGGGTCGAGAGCGGGGCTCATAGCCAAGGCCTAGCCGGTCGGCCTGGCATTGCCCAGTGGGCTTGGCCTTGTTCCGGTCGGGTTGCTCGGGGTACCCTTTATTTTGGTACCCGACAGTAGCCCCCGAGCCTTTGGGGGAGTGCTAGCACTCCCCGGAAGGCTCAGCCGAAGCCTTCTATCGTGTGGCTCTGTTTTTTTCTAGTGGGTGCGCGTGAGCGCACCCGCCAGGTGTAGCCCCCGAGGCCTTGGGGGAGTTTTCGCAAATCCTCCAAGGCCTGGAGTCGAATGCATTAGTCCGCCCTCGAGCATCGTGCCTTCGGGCCCATGATGCGGTCGTGCCGTTGTAACCGGTTGATAACAAGGTTTTAGTCGCCAGTCTTCCTTGTATTAAAGTCCAGGCTATTGAGAATCATGACTGTCCAGCGGCGCGATTTCCCAAGAGCGCTACCGTTGCGCTCGACAATCGATGAGTTGCGCAACGCCCTAGCTTCTCCCGGGGAACCGCAAAGGTCGCATTCCCGCGGGAGTCGTAGAACGGTCTTCCCCGTTATAAGTACGGAGCGACGAGACGCAACCCTTATCCCGTTTTGCTTCATTGTTTTGTTGTGCAATCTTCCCCGTTCCTTGAGATGGACCGTGGGAAGCATGCCGCCTACGATCAGTCAGAGACGGGGACGTCGAGGCAATGTCGTCGCATCCTCGGGTAGGTTCCTTTCCCTTCGTCGTTACAGTGTTACGTAGGCATTCTGACCCTTCTTTATCGTACGCTCTCAGGGTCATCTCCACCTTGAGGTCGGTCTCCCTCCGTCGCCCTGGAGGTTCATCGGCTCCTCCGTCGGTCCGTGATTTAGAAGATTTGATCACGGCCGCATCGGTGGCCATTGGACGCCGCCGAAGAGGAGGACGCAAACCTCCAGGACCAGCTGGCGGAGGCGGACAGCCGTGTCGCCACGCTAGAGGCCAAGCTCGAGGTTCTCCGCCCGTCCGCCGAGGCGGCCATCGAGTTCATGCATTCGTGAGGCTACAACCTCGTGGAGCGCCTTCAGGATGTGCCCGAACGTGTTCGGGCCTCCGTCGAGCATGGCGTCCACCAGGGGGCGGCGACGACCCTTGCCAGAGCCCAAGTTCGCTTCGGCCACGACCTGCGCTCCTTTGCAGGGTTTCCAGAGGGGACCGGTGTCGCCAACTTCGAAGAGCTCATCGACCAGTTCGATGACGCCACCGAGGCCGTGCTCGCCAAGGTTCCCGTGGAGCGGGTGATTCGGGAGTCCCGGTAGGAGGCATCAGTGCTAGGGCCCCGGTCCCTCCTTTGTAATAATTATAATTTGAAAATTATCTTGTATCCATTCTAAGTCTCTCTATTGACTGTCGGGCCTTCTTGCGTTTTCTCTTTCGCGCTTCTGAAAACTATTTCGAGTAGGAGCGGGGTGCGTGTGTGTGCCTTGCTTCACCCTTTGGATGAACGACGACACCGCAAGTTGGGGAGCCTGCTTGGAGGCTCGCGCCTTGCTCGCTTGAAACCGATTGCGACACTAGGTCATGCCCCGAGGTTCATGCAGTTGGCTTGGGCGGCTCTCGGACCCGTTCGATGGGGCCCGAGGGCTCGGCGCCTCCCGGGTGAACCTACAGTAAGCTCCTAGGGTGCCTCAGGCCTTTGCTTGCTTTGAACAGCGTTATTCACACAATGATATGGGGTCTGGCTAATGCGTTTCTAGGGTTTGAAGAAGTGAGACCTTCTTCGAGGCCCTTCACGACCGAACAGAGAGGTCTCCGGTCATGGGCTCAGTGCCATCCGGGCAACCTTTTGTCGCAGAAGTTTTTGGGTGCAGCTTTTTGGTCGGGCCTCGCGATGGCTGAGGCCTCGGCGAGCGTCGTCCTTCTCCGCAACACAGGGGCCCGCAGACGTGATCCGACATGTCGTGACGCTCTTCGTGTCTTGATATGTTCCTGTGAAAGAGGTGCATTAGCATGCTATTGGTTTGGTCTTTAAAAAGTCGTTGCATCTTTCTCGTTTTTTACTTGATAAAAAACTCCATGCAGGCGCCTGCCCCGTGCTCCCGCCTCGCGGTTGTGTTTGTCTTTCGCGTGACTTGCCATGGCCTCGAGGGACGAGAATGGCAGTGCAGAGGGCTCGATCTGCTGACCATGTTCTGGTTTGGCCGGGGGCCTGGTGCCGTTAGCCGTCGAAGGCGTTTAGTGGTCGGGGCCCGACCGGCTTCCCCAGAAGGCACGGTCGTCAACCTTTGCCCTACGGGCTAGAAACTAGGACGTACCGAACATGGGTTTTGACAATTTACTCGTTGGTTTTGTAAAAGGTTAACTTCTCCTAGAAGTGAAAGAAAGGAAAACGAACTTCAAACAGAGAAACGTAGTTTTTTCCAAAGAGGGAGTCAATGTGGTTCATCCTTGTCTGGTCGTCGTTGCCGCGACCGCCACTCCAGTTGACGAGATGCCCTCCAGGGCACGCGTCCTCCTTGCGGAGGCCTACTAAGAATTTTTTAGCTAGCAAACAAGGTGCCTGTCCGAGGCCTGACGAAGAGGTCTCGGGTAAACTGGTGTTTGGAGCTTAGATCCGAGGCCCGACGAGGAGGTCTTGGACGTTAGGCCGCCCCGACCGGGTTCCAGTTATTTGGTCCACGAGCTAAGTCTTGGTGGCCTAATCTTTGCTAGTGAGTCGAGCTATTTTTTCTATCGTGTGGTGCGGTATGTCGGTTTTTCTAACCTTGGGAAATAAGAGAGCTCTTTTATTTCCTTTTTTAGATTACAGCGGTGAAGGAACAACATCCTCTGCGGACAGATGCTAAAAGGAATGAAATAAAAAACGAGAGACAAAAATGGGACATCAGGAATGAACTCATGGGATCTCAACTCCCATAGGACAGATGACAGGTCATCAGGGTTGACGCTTGTCCTTTGTTTGGGCTCAACCCCTTCTCTTCCCTTCTCCAACCCATTCGTCATGCCCCTCTAGGGCGGCATTCTGAACGTGTCAGTGAGTCACTCATGGCGGGCGGACATCGTCCCAAGGGCTCGACGTTGCCACGAATGACTTCCTGACACTTGGGGATGAGGGAGATGGGGTTGCCGGACTTGCCTCGTCCAGCCGCTCGTCACCTTTCTGCTGATCCCAGCAAGGGCAACGATCCTGAGAACTGGAGTCAGAGCGCCTGTTTGCCGGTGGTGATGGTGGCTAGATGCAAACTGCTGGTAGCAACAAGTTTTTCGGCTCGTCCGGGCGAACCGTTGAGGGCGTGGGAGGCTTCCCGATTTGTTCGGCCAGTTTGGCCCTTTGAGAGCCTCTTTTAGACCGAAGTGGCGGCCCTTGAGGGGAGGCAGCTGGTTCCATTCCACTGCGGATACATGGGTGTATGCCGAGTCTCTGAGTGATGAGTGATTGTCAACTGGGATAATGCGCACGTTCTTTGGCTTGTGTTGTGCAGGTGTCGAGCACGGATATAGTGATCAAAGGCAAGGTGAAGGTCAAGTAGAGACGTGTCGTGCCGATTGACCGAGAGTGGCGAAGGGCAGACGTGAGGCTTGGACTGAGGGACCGGTGGCCCAAGGATCAGCTGTGGTGGCTGGCAACCTGGGACAGCGACGAGCGAAGACTTGCGGGCACGGTGTTGCTTGGGTCGTGGACCTGGGGACGTGTCGGTGGATGGGGTGCACGGGTGGTGCATCCCCTCTATGGCTCGGTTTGCTGGTTGAGGCACAGAAAAACCACCGAGTGGATGGTTTCCAGGTTTGAGCCTCAAAACCTGGACGCGGATGGTTTCCGAGTTTGGGCCACAAAACTCGGGCTGAGGACGATTTCCAGGTTTGGGCCTCAAAACCTGGGTGCTGCGGGTTTGCTGAGTTTGGGCCACAAAACTCAGGCTACGGTCGGCTCGTTTCCTGGTTTGGGCCTCAAAACCGGGGGTTGGTCGTGAAGGCAGGTTTCCCGGTTTGGGCCTCAAAACCGGGGGCGAAGTCCGGGAAAAGGACGAGCGGAGCGGTGGCGGCACGTGGCGGCAATCGGTGAGGTTGCGTCGAGGCAACGCTACAAGTTGTGCGGGCATGGCCGTCGGATCACCAGCACCTTCGAGTTGGTTCAGAATAACCCTAGGGTTTAGCTGGCTCGCTCTGTAATTAGAGAGGGGTAGAGTAGGAAATAGAATTAGGATAAGTATAGGGAGACACCCTCCTCCCATTCTATCTCAGCCATTTGCTCTTTGCCTTCTAGGTTTTCCTGCTCTCCCAATCCCCTCCTGTAGCAACTGAGATCCGCAGAGAACCATACCTCTGTGTACTGGAGATTTTGAGGAAGTGAGACCGTAATCTCACTGTTGTAGCGTGTGGTAGCCACACGGTTGCAGATCGATGACTTGATTCGCGTTTTGATTCGTGTTCTTCGCGTTCTTCGTTTCTCCACGATTTTCCCATCACTCGATCTCCCTCTCTACCGCGTCTTTGCAAAATCCGTTTGAATCAACTTGTTCTTTATTGTGAGGAGATCATTTCCACCGAAGGAATTCATCTAACTCCTCATGAACAAGTAGATCGGGTTGATTTTGTTTTCGTGGCGCTTTTTCGTTCATACACCTTCCCCTTCGATTTCCCGTTGATTGAGTCGATTTGAGCAGATGATTTCTTGGGGATAGTCTTCTAACTACCTCGTGATCATCCTCTCCAAGTTTGGGATCAAAGGATTTTGGTTTGGATCAATTTGGAGAAGATTTGAGTTGAGGGCGACCAAAATCGCCCTTTCTGGGTGGTCGCGGACAGTCCGCCGTCCACCCCGCGGACAGTCCGCGCGTCGGGATCAAGCCTGGTCAGTGGCTGCGGGTCTCGGCCGGTTTACTGTTTCTTGACCGGCGGACAGTCCGCCGTTGATTTTCGCGGACAGTCCGGGAGTGTCCAGGGAAGTTCAGCAACCTTGCTGTTTTGGTCATTTGACCGGCGGACAGTCTGCCCCTTCCTCGCGGACAGTCCGGTGTCACTGCGAACAGTCCGGGAGTTGGCTGCTTGTTGAGTTTTAGTGTGTTTGCTCTCCCGGCTTCTTCGCTTGGTTTTCGGACTTCTCGGTTGGCCTTTTAGTTCACCTAGGAACCTCTCTAAGTATCCTTGCTACTTGTTAGCATTGGTATTTAGGGATTCCCCGACGTAGCCTTCAATCTACGTTTGGGACTCGGTTTCTAGACATCGAACTTGTGCCGGTGCTTTTGGCTTTTGGTTTGCTATCGCTTTGCGGTGCCTCGCTGTGATCCTAGGGATCATCCACCCTCTTCCAAGGGTCGTGGGCATCATGGTTTCGATCGAAGCTTTTGGGGGTTGATTTGTGGGACAAAGGCCAAAGTTTCGTGAGAAATTTTTGAGCTCCCATTCACCCCCCCTCTAGTCGCCTTGCTATTGCATTCTCGGTCCTTCATCCACTAAACATCCTCTTTTGCTACGTCGGTTCCTGGCCGACGAGGGAGTTGTCGATAGGACCAGTGAGCTTAGAAGCGTGTGCTAGCGTGAATGGCGCCAGTCCTCCACCCGTGCACCCTGTTTCTTCTCCTTATCCTGGCTCCTCCTCTCCGCCTGACGTAACATCAACGAACGAAGAGGTTGACCAACACGGGGAGACGAAAATGAGGCATGATGTAACATCATCGAATGAAAGTGTCCACTAATGCGGACCCTTCCCGAGCCTTTCGTAGGTCTCGGGAGGAGTCGGGAATGGCGCCGGGAACATGCCTAGCCCCGAAATGGCTTTTCGGGGGAGGCGTGGAGCCCCCGGGTCTTCTTTTCGCTTAGAGGGGTTTCCTTCGGGGCGGCGTTTAGAGTGATGCTATACAATAGATTTGCAATAAAAATGCCAATTTCAAAAGTGTGATCACTGAGATGAATCATATCAAGGGTTTTGGTTATACTTCCCGTTCGATGACTGCTTGCCTAGCTAGCATGTGGTCATTGTCGAGAAGAGGTTGTCCTAGCGTACGGTGCCGTCATGTTGTGGTCCGGGACTCAACAGTTGACACCGACCGGGACAGTGTTGAAAAACTGACAGGACTGTTACGCTTGGGTGAGATATAACCAAGGTACGGTTCCTGGCGGAAAAATTAGGGACCATCCGTGTGGAAGCCTGCTGGCCAAGACTTGCAACTATTCACATACTACGGAAAGCTCTGGCTCCGAGGAATCCTTTATTGGGACCGACAACCGCGCACTGGGAGTGGAGAGATGGCGGAAGTAACTTGTACCCACGTGGTCGTCGTACTTGGATAAGAGTGGTGTACTGTACTTCTGGGTGGCGTAGGACCGGGGTCCAATCTTGGAGGAATCGTGGAAGACGAGTTGGCCTATGCAAGCTTGGGTGCTACATATGCCGTGTGAATAGGGATCCTCAGCTGAGTATTATTTATCCGGATTAACGTTGCTCCTCGGTTATGGAGACTTGGTCTTCGACTGTCAACGGAGAGTGGTTCTCAACTAGGTATGTTTTGAAATGTAAAATGAATCATGGATAATGAAGAATTGAGAAATGCTTGAATCTTTCCAAAATAAAACAAGGTTTACAAAATGCTTTTTCTGCAAAATACTTAAGCCTTACCTTGACTACCCTAAGCCTTTCATTCCTGAGTCTTCTCCCTTTTTCTTTAGTCGGGTAAGTCTTGTTGAGTACCCCAGTACTCAGGGTTTGTTAATCCCTGTTGCAGGTTTCTTATAAGTGATGTGGATCATGATCGTGTCAGTGGGCTTGACGTGATCTGGTTGTTCCTTTTCTCCAACTTAGGTACTCCGCCTAAGTGTGGTTCTGTCATACTACTCTACTTCCGCAATACCAGTTATTTTTATATAAAAAGTAACATCTTCATAATTTGTAAAGTTTATCTATCTTACTTCCGCACTCCGATGGTATTTTGTAACAAATGTTGTAATGTTGTAATTATTCCAACCTTCATGATGATGATCCTGTGGTTCGTGGATAATTCGGGGTTCTCTCGAGGACACCCGACGGATCTTTCCAGTAATGTGGTACATGTGCTCAGTCATTAGGGCTCAGGGAGACGATGACGTGTGCAGGTGGGCCACATTAATGGGAGGTTCTGCCACAGAATGGTATCGGAGCAGGATTGTCATCAAGGAAAGACTGGTTGCAACATTACTTTCGAAAAACTTCAAAATGATTTCTTAATCTAAAAGTTTTTGGAAGCAACAAATAAAAATGATCCTTCCCTAAGTTTCTTGCTTTACTGGAAGACTTCGTGAAGACTATACCAGTGACTCCAATGGAAGATGTTGAGAAGTTTCCAACTCTTCTACTGAAGGTTAATGGAGAATCACCTCCCTGTCAAACCAAGACAGAAGAGCTATTCAACACCTGTACAAGGTCCGTGAAGCTAAAGTGTAAAGTATAGCCCTATACCTAACTAACAGGTGGAGGCAGAGATCTCCTGTCAGTGAGAGGTCGTATAGGACGAGCATATATCATATCATGCATAATGATAAAATGTGTTTCTTCTCTAAATTCTAAAAGCAGCTATGATCCCCGATAGTTGATCGTCCCTGGATTCTGTTATCCTTGATACTTATGTTCCATAAGTTCTGATCCTTGGGAACTTTTGGATATCTTCCATATACTCTACCACATAAATTCAGAATCAGGGTAAATCTTTGATTCTTCCTAGATGTGTGTGCCATGCCTTGAATTGGCACATACCAGTTGCTTGATGTCGTGAAAACGACGAATGGTGGTTGAAATTTACTAAAATTGTGTTCTTTGAAAGGACCCTGATCTGTGGACCGGATAAAAGCGTGGGAACCTGGAATCACCTATGGATGGCCACCATAAGGCGTTACTGTCGGGAGCTCGCTAATATCCAGGTCTATAATCATGATTCTTTCTAGTCCACCGTTAAAGTACTTTCATTTCTGGACGCCCGAAAGGGAGTTCAAAGCCACTCTCCTTGTAGTTATAACCAACCCTTGCTTTTGGTTATAATTTCCTTCTTATTAAGATGAGAGATATAGAAGTTGTGCTCTATTGTGGTGCCATGATTGGTGACCACGGTGCCGCGTCGGAACCTAGGGAATCTCGTGTGTCCGGATCACACTGGTTTCCACTGGGTGCGCGCAGGTATCGAGGTCTACAGTTATGATCTATTATAGCCCACAACTAATGTACGCTCTCTCTGGATTCTTGATAATTTTTTTTGCTCCACCCAGATAGCTTCTACCCTGCTACTTGCAACCGTGTTCTGATTCCGGTTGTAATCCTGAATCCAACCCAGTTGCCTTGTGAACTCCTTACGAGTAAACAAGTGTGACACTTTTTCTTTTCCATTACTCAACCCCAGACCTTTAAGTGCTTCTTAAATCTCGGGACGAGATTTCTTTAAGGGGGAAGGAGCTGTAACACCCCTGGTGTTAAACATTAATTAAAATTCTAATTAAGTTGTTTAGTATGCATAATCATCTGGCATCATGGCATAAAAAGCATTTCATGTTTTCATGTTTAAGTATAATTGTGATGCTTTATATGTTTGACCAGAGTTTTGTATGTTTTTGAGTGTTGATTTCCATGCTTGATATTTATGTGGCTTGCTTGTGATGTTTGGTGTTTCATAAAAGGGCAAGTGAGAAAACCTTGGTTTTTAAATCTCTCTTTTTGTCCCCTTTTTATAAGTCAAAAAGAAAGTCAAAATTTCAAAGTGATTTCAAAAGCAAAGTTGTAGCTCTTGTTGAGAGGGACAACTTTGGTATTCAAAGTTTTTAAAGTTTCTGTATAAAAATTTGTATAAATTTAAAATCTTTTAAACCCTAAATTTGACCCAACACTAGATTTCAAAAACTAAAAAGAATTAGATTTTTGTCCTTTAGTCAAAGTGGTAGAGAGGATTAAATGCAATAACTTTTGTTAAGATAGATTTTCATGTTTTTAAAGGAAATCTGAAGTAATTTGGAAAACAAGTTTGAATTGGTTTCAAATTGAAAATCAATTTCCAAAACCTAATTTTATTCCCTTTTGTGTAGTTTCAAATTTAAGCACAGTTTGGCTATGCTTCAAAAAGCAAAGTTGTTCTATTTTTGATAAGGAACAACTATGATGTGTAAAGTTTTTCAAGTTTCCTTATGAAATCAAAAGTAATTTTGGTTTTTCAGAAAGGGTAGATTAGGAATGGGAAAAGGGGGGGATAGACTTGCTTCCCTGTTCGTGGCGGTCACCGACCGAGCTAGGGTCGGCAACGCCAGCGCGATGGGCACCGTTTCTTCTCGAACGAGTGCGTGTTGATCTTCGTGGAGAAGTTATCTAGCTGCTGGCGCTCTCCTTTCTCCGTGGCGTCTTTTCCCGAGCTTGCCGTCGTAGTTGCGCCACCAAGGCACCGACGGACTCCTCTCTGACCCAATCTCGAAGTCACGGTGAACCAAGCATCCTCAACCAAAATCGGCCGCAGATATAAGTTTCTTACCTCCTTGCGCATCTCCAGAGTCCATCCCTTCAAACTCTTCTGTCCCAGAGAGCTCATACTCGCCGGTTTTCTTCCCACCGGGCAGAAAGCGCCGCCGCGCTCGACCTCACCGTGGTCAGCTCAACCGAGCACTTCTTCACTCTCTCTTCCTCGTGTCTGTGTTTCGTCTTGATCTTAGAGAACTCATCGGCTCGATGGTCCCTTGTCTGGTACTCAGGTTTTACCGGAACAGAGTCGTCTTCGCCGGAGTTTACCGCCGAAGGTCACTGCTCCGTGGACGCCTACTTTCCGTGCAACCTCTGCTTCAACCAGTGACACCAACATCATCAGTGTGAGCTGCTAGACCTTCCTAGCCTCTCCGTTTGCTTGCTACCGGTCTAGGTTCGCCGGAGCAGGGCTAGCCGAGATCCGATCCGCCGCCGTGCGTGGCCAGGCTCAACCCGAGTGGTAGAGTGTAGGGTTGAGGGCTCAATCGTCTGCGGCTGTCTTGCCGGTGTTGATGCTCGCGTCAGCCGAGTCTCTAATGGCCGGAGATGGCCGGCGTAAGATTCGCCGCCGCTCGGTGCGCCGTCGTTCACGCCGGCCATGGTCGAGGACCTTCTCGTTGTAAAGATGAAAAGTTCCAGGCTGTTGGTTGCAAAGTCGCAGACTCAGGTGAATAGCGCCATGGACTGCGGGTTGTTTTAGTGTAAGCCGAAGGGCTTTTCTGCAAAGCTATCAGGGCACACCGTCTCGCTCGAGCCAGGTCCCGAGCGGGCATGTGGACACGTGCCCTCCGTCTCGAGCTATGCCTCGAGCAGGCGCCTCCTCCGCTTCGCTCGAGCCAAGCCTCGGGCGAACGTGTTCACCGTTCCGCCCGAGCTAGGCCTCAGACGGACAAGCTTTTTCCGTCTCGCCCGAGCCGAGAGTCAGGCCTCGGACGGGCGTTTGGTGTTTATCGTCTCGGTCGAGATAGGCCTCGAGCGGACCCTCGGGCGCTGTCTTGCGGGAGCTAGGCCTCGAGCGGACCCTCGGGCGTTGTCTCGCTCGAGCCGAGTCTCGAGCAAACCCTCACCCTTCGCCGTGCGCTCGCGCCACGCTGGGCTGAGTTGGCTTGGGCCGAAAGCCCAGTTTGGGTTGGTTTTCGTTTTCTTTTTCTATCTTTTTGTTCAGTAGCAGTTTTGTTTTTTTTTGCTATAATTAATCTATAGCTCTGTTTATTATGAAATTTGACATGATAGATGATAGCATGTCTGTGCTAATATAAAAATTATAAAACTTGTGTTTTGAGTACTTTTGCTATAGTCATTAAATCTGTACTTTAATTCATAAATGTAACTTTCATGAATTATGTAATTTTCTGTGTTTCTCCAAAAATCATGAAATTTGACATGTGAGTTTATATCACTGATGTACACCTTCATGTTTAATGTCATCCCTGTTTGACCAAGTATGATTTGTGTATAAGTAAAAGGCTAATTAGAGTGATTTATAAAATAAATAGAAAGTGTTAATCCCTTTTGAAATTATATGACTTTTGGTTTTGTTTGACAATCAGGGAATCAGTAGCATGAATTGCTCCCTGGTTATGGATTCCTTTATGTTAATGATCTTTTGTTGCTTGTTAGATACATCACCATGTTTACGGAAAATAATAAAACTTGTTTAGTATTAATATATAATAGCTAAAGTTGGTTTTGTTGGTTTGCAACTTTACCGCGAAGGAAAGTTGTACTCGACTTTTCTTATCTTGTGTTATCTTCTGTTTTACTTTTGAATTGTCCTGCATCTTAGCATACATCACATGACATCATTCTGAGCATACCTCATTTATCTACGTGTAGTATCCGAGAGTGTTGAAATCGTGTGGTTTAAGCTTTGGTGATCGCCCTTGTCGGACAAGCCTCAGAAGGAGATTCTTGTTGAACAAGCTTCGTCGAGAAGACTTAACTTCTAGATGAAGGAGCTAACCTTATGGATCATTCTTGGATCCTGTCTTCCCTGCAACAAAGGCAAGCCCCGGTGCATTTAACCTTTCCTTGTTTTTATAAAGGTTTTATTAAATGTTTTTAGATAAACTACTGCATTAGGCTATAGGAGTTGTGTGATGGCCTACTTCTTGCACTGTTTACCTCCATCAGAAGATCCACCTGCCCTGTTTTAAAAACTATTTGCAAAATGCTTAGTGATGCTATACAATAGATTTGCAATAAAAATGCCAATTTCAAAAGTGTGATCACTGAGATGAATCATATCAAGGGTTTTGGTTATACTTCCCGTTCGATGACTGCTTGCCTAGCTAGCATGTGGTCATTGTCGAGAAGAGGTTGTCATAGCGTACGGTGCCGTCATGTTGTGGTCCGGGACTCAACAGTTGACACCGACCGGGACAGTGTTGAAAAACTGACAGGACTGTTACGCTTGGGTGAGATATAACCAAGGTACGGTTCCTGGCGGAAAAATTAGGGACCATCCGTGTGGAAGCCTGCTGGCCAAGACTTGCAACTATTCACATACTACGGAAAGCTCTGGCTCCGAGGAATCCTTTATTGGGACCGACAACCGCGCACTGGGAGTGGAGAGATGGCGGAAGTAACTTGTACCCACGTGGTCGTCGTACCTGGATAAGAGTGGTGTACTGTACTTCTGGGTGGCGTAGGACCGGGGTCCAATCTTGGAGGAATCGTGGAAGACGAGTTGGCCTATGCAAGCTTGGGTGCTACATATGTCGTGTGAATAGGGATCCTCAGCTGAGTATTATTTATCCGGATTAACGTTGCTCCTCGGTTATGGAGACTTGGTCTTCGACTGTCAACGGAGAGTGGTTCTCAACTAGGTATGTTTTGAAATGTAAAATGAATCATGGACAATGAAGAATTGAGAAATGCTTGAATCTTTCCAAAATAAAACAAGGTTTACAAAATGCTTTTTCTGCAAAATACTTAAGCCTTACCTTGACTACCCTAAGCCTTTCATTCCTGAGTCTTCTCCCTTTTTCTTTAGTCGGGTAAGTCTTGTTGAGTACCCCAGTACTCAGGGTTTGTTAATCCCTGTTGCAGGTTTCTTATAAGTGATGTGGATCATGATCGTGTCAGTGGGCTTGACGTGATCTGGTTGTTCCTTTTCTCCAACTTAGGTACTCCGCCTAAGTGTGGTTCTGTCATACTACTCTACTTCCGCAATACCAGTTATTTTTATATAAAAAGTAACATCTTCATAATTTGTAAAGTTTATCTATCTTACTTCCGCACTCCGATGGTATTTTGTAACAAATGTTGTAATGTTGTAATTATTCCAACCTTCATGATGATGATCCTGTGGTTCGTGGATAATTCGGGGTTCTCTCGAGGACACCCGACGGATCTTTCCAGTAATGTGGTACATGTGCTCAGTCATTAGGGCTCGGGGAGACGATGACGTGTGCAGGTGGGCCACATTAATGGGAGGTTCTGCCACAGCGCGCCCCGGGAAATCTGCTGCTAGGATTGTGTGTCGTGCGTGATCTCTCCTCATGGGGGGATAAGGACGTCGATTTCCGTAGTCATGAGTTGTGGGCCCCATCCTTGTGGTGCGATTTACAGTGCTTGACGCCCCCGTCCTGTCACGTCGGGAGGGGGGATAGTACGAGTCCTGCTTCACAATACCACCCATGTTGTGCAGGTGCGAGGCATGAGTCATGAGTGACCCGTGGCACGCGGGGTCAGTGTGCAGGCTTGTCACGTACGATGGGGGAGGCAGCAACTTCGGGCTGTAGCCGAGCGGACTGCTCGCTGCACCTTCCATCTGAGGCCCAGCGCTGGGGCTTCTGGATGAAGGGGTGAGCTTCGACCGAGGCCTGGGCCTGAGGCCTCGGGCGAGGCGGAGAATGAGATGCAAGCGGAGAATGGGGCGCTCGCCCGAGTCCTGGGTAGGAGGCCTCGGGCGAGGCGGCGGGTTGTGGCTTGTTCCTGGTCATCCCGTGGAGTAGGTGTCACAATGTTCCGCGTGGGTAAGTACTGCCATAGGATTCACTGGGTCTGAATCCCCGCCGAATCCTTCTTTTGAGGAGCGGGTGGCGTGTGATCAGTGGAGTGCAGCGGCTGGCAGTTGGCGCCATCAAGGGTCTGACTGACCTCTCGAAGGGTGCGGTCATTAGACCTCCATTCGCCGGAGCGGGGCGCTTTGTGATGCCCGGTCCATGGCTTGACTCTGTGGTGGCACGGATAAGGACGTGGGCCATAGAGGTCTTCGTTCTTATCGGGGTGAATCATATTGTCCGGTTATTATGCTGGCCTTGTACGAGGCGCGCCCGGTTGTCGATGAAATATTGCCAATAGTCCACCTAGGGGTATGCTTAAGGTGATAGATTAAAGGGGAAGGTGCGTAAGACGACGACTCAGACGTTGACGCAAGACAATTCTAAATGAACACAGAGGTTTATCTAGGTTCGGGCCGCTAGGTTAGCGTAATACCCTACGTCATGCATCGAGTTGTATTGATTGGATCTGGCTTATTCCTTATGACCTATGATCTATGATCTGTGATCTGTCCTCTCAGAGGACCTCTGTCCCTCCTTATATATTCTGAAGGGACCGGTTACATGGTAAGTATTTGAGTTGGTACTGTATCTAGATTACAACAGTCGTGTGGTGCATGTCATGCACCGCACGCCTTCA
This sequence comes from Coix lacryma-jobi var. lacryma-jobi, assembly GCA_009763385.1. Classification (NCBI taxonomy): domain Eukaryota; kingdom Viridiplantae; phylum Streptophyta; class Magnoliopsida; order Poales; family Poaceae; genus Coix; species Coix lacryma-jobi. Next base: position 60,029,765 of record CM019825.1, read on the forward strand.
TCTATTGGTCGGACGACCCCCGGTGGTGAGGCCCATATACCATCGTGTGGTACCCTAGGGTCTATATCCCCACACCGGTTTGTGATCAAAACGGGGGTCCGGATGGTTTGGTGGTTTTCGTCTCTTCTCCTGGGTTCAGTGCGTTGTTGGGCCGGGCCATTTTGGCCTGGCCTTGTGTAACGTAACGGCCCTAATCCCATGGCCCACTGACCACCGTCAACCACTGACAGTCGATCCGTACAGCCAAGAGATTAAGACCTGTTCCGCTACTGGGCTACATCAGTGCCCGATGTCCGCAGGATCATCTCACAATTCAGTTACAATCTCTTTAACATTTTGACAAATAACATCGGAGTAAATAGCGGAAGACTTAGATAACAATAGTTTTACAAACCAGGGTTCAACATAAAATTTAAATGAAGTTATTACAGACCATAGTTCAAATAGATAGAGTTGGCAGAGTAGCATATGACAACAACTTAAAGATACATCACCCAGCCCGAGGGTGAATAATCACTCATCGGCCTCATCGGCCTCCTCCTGAACAACAGTCACACAGCAGGGTCCAAGGCATACTGAGGAATCTGCCATACCTGCAACATGGGTAATAAAACCCTGAGTACAAAGGTACTCAACAAGACTTACCCGACTAAAGAAAAAGGGAGAAGACTCAGGAATGAAGGCTTAGGGTAGTCAAGGTAAGGCTTAAGCAAGATCAAGTATTTTGCAGAAAAGCATTTTTTGTAAATCTTATTTTATTTTGAAAGGTTCAGTATTCCTCAATTCGTCATCATTCATGATTCATTTTATATTTCAAAACATTCCTAGTTGAGAACCACTCTCCGTTGAGAGTCAATGGAACAAGTCTCCATAACCGAGGAGCAACGTTAATCCGGATAAATAATACTCAGCTGAGGATCCCTACCCACACTGCATATGTAGCACCCAAGCTTGCATATGCCAACTCGTCTTCCACGATTCCTCCATTATTGGGCCCGGTCCTACGCCACCCGGAAGTACAGTACACCACTCCAATCCGGGACTCTAACCCACGTGGGTACATGCTACTTCCGCCATCTCTCCACTCCCAGTGCGCGGTTGTCGGTCCAATAATGGATTTCTCGGAGCCAGAGCTTTCCGTAGTATGTGAATAGTTGCAAGTCCTGCCCAGCAGGCCCCCATACGGATGGTCCCTAATTTTCCAGCCAGCAACTGTGCCTTGGTTATATCTCACCCAAGCGCAACAGTCCTGTCAGTTTTTCAACCCGTCCCGGTCGGTGTCAACTGTCGAGTCCCGGACTACGACATGACGGCACCGTACGCAAGGACAACCTCTCCTTCCCATTGACTAAGTACGGATCAGATACTTAGCCAATAGTGGGAGTAAACCAGAAATTCCCATAAATATTCTTAAGTGATCACACTTTTGAAATTGGCATTTTTGTTGCAAATCTATTGTATAGCATTGCTAAGCATTTTGCAACTAGTTTCTGAAAGCAGGTATCGGGTGTGTCAGTGGTCAAGGTGGATAATGCATCAGATAGGATATCACGCAACTCCTAAAAACCTAATGCAATAATTTAACTCAAGGCATTTAAGTAAAACATTTTATAAATTCAAGGAAAGGGTTAAATGCACCGGGGCTTGCCTTGGATGGCAAAAAGGACGGACTCGGGGTTGGCGGTGTGGGTGTCGGAGCTCGGGGTTGCCTCGGGGACAGATCCTTCGGTGGCTACCTCGACTTCAGGTCCTTCTTCCTCGGTCACTATACGTATGCAATGATGCATGCACATGAGTATGCTAGTATGAACAAAGTGCATAGGATAAAACTAGAGTATAGCTTTACAAAGTATAAGTGGTTGTTAAGGTGGACAATAGATTACTTATCTCTTTTTAGCAATATTAACCAACTTTATTAAGCAACTTCTATACGACTTAAGCATAACATCACAAGGCATCGCAAACACCATAGGCCAGAGGGGTATGGGTCTTTGAACATCAAACAATCCAAAAGTCACATCACAGAGCATTCAACACTAACTCTAATCATTTTTTTCTATTTTCTTAATTATTTAAAAAGGTCATTTTATGAAGGTGCTCCAAAAATTACCAAATTAATCTCACAAGTTCATTATGGTACAAGTATATGGCAAAACAATTTTCATAATTTTTGGAGGTCATTAAGGTGCTCAATTAAATCTAGGCATTAATTAACAAAAGGCACTATTTAGGAATTAAAATAAATGCCCAAAAATCAACTTGTTTCAAATGACTTCAAAATTTCACCAGAGACTAGGAATGGCATAAGAAGCTCACAAAAAGTGATCTCATAATTTTTGGGGTTATAAATCTTTTTCTAAAAAATCCAAAACCATCATTTATTAATTAAAAGGGAGATTTTTCATTTTCAAATTTTTGCAGAAAAGTCAAGTTTTATATTTTTAAAAAATACTTCAAGGTGTAAAGAGTCTATCATCAAAATTTCAGAATTTTTGGATCAACACAGAAAATCACACAAAAAGATGAAATCTGAACACTATTCACATGTTTGAAGAAAAAGAAAAACGACACTGTTCTTCTCCCTCGCTCACCGGCGGCCGGCCGACGGCGGCGGCGCTGCTGCGCCGGCCACTGCGGGCACTCCGCGGCGAAACCGAGGGCATGGAGAGGTTCAGGAGCTCACCGGCGGTCGATTAGAGGACTCAGCGCGGTGAGGGGATGAACGGAGGAGGGTGGTCGACGGAGCTCGGCGGGAGCTTCACGGCGGCGATCGTCGACTCGGCGCTCCTGCGCGACACAAGCGACCGCAAGGGGTCAGTCAGAGGCGCAAAGGAGTAAGGAAGGTGATGCGGGGGTCAGTGGAGGATGATCAAGGCCGGAGAGGGAGTATTTCACGATCCCGACCTCGACGGGATTTTCGCCGGGGATGACAACGACGAGCTACGCCGGGCGAAAGGAGGCGGTAGCGACCAAATTGAGGAGTGGGGAAGCTTCACGAGCTCAAGGCGGAGCTGTTGGGCTAGCTGGCGAAGAGACGGAGGCTCTCGCTAGTGCTGGCGACGGTGGCGGAGGTGGTGTGGAACTCCGGCGAGGAGTCGGCCCCTTTTATAGCCGCGACGAGGCTAGCGAGCGGCTGAGCAGAGGCGGATAAGAACGAGGGAAGCGTGCGCGATCGATTACTCGCCAGGAGGTCAGCGGAGTGGCTGTGCAGGGTCGGGCGCACGGCTCACCGGCGGCGAACGCGTGGCGGCGACGAACTGCGGGCGGTAGGGGCCGGGAACAAAGTCAGCTGGAGACGGTTCGCGTGCGCAATGATGTTCTGCACTTCGGCGTGGAGTTGGTTTGGGCGAAGGAGCTTCGGACACACGGCGGCATGCGATTCCGGCGAAGGCGCGCGGCCGGGCCCCCCGTGGCTCGCCGAAGAAGAGGAACAGGGCTATGCCCTAGCTTTTGACTTTGAGCAGATTTGGTATTTTGCAAATTACTTTCAAATTTTTAACTGTGCTGCAAAAACTCAAAATACCAAAGTTGCTCAGAAAAAAGAGATCTACAACTTTGTCAATATGAACATTTTCCAAATCCAAATAGTTTTTGAACCATATTTGAAAACAGAAAGGGGAACACTTTAGGGATTTGAATAAATTCAAAATTACTTTTGATTTTACACTGACAGTTGGAAATCTGCAAATATGAAAGTTGTTCCTTTTATCAAAACCTATAACTTTGCTAATAAACACTTTTTCTGAAACTCAATAGTTTTTGAACTAATTTTGAAAACTGAAAAGGGGACAAAAGTTGGAGTTTGAATGAATTTGAAATAACTCAACATTTTGTACTGAAACTTGAAAATTTGCAAATACCAAAGTTGTTCCTCTTGATCAGATTCACAACTTTGCTTTTTGAACCAACTCAAAATTTTGAATTTTGAAAAAGTTATCAAAAAGGGAATAAATCCAGGATTTGGGATTTTAGGGTTTTGCAAAAGGAAACTCAAATCAAATCTGATTTTTGAACTTTGATCAAAGCAACAAATGTCAGGGCACTAAATTTGAACAAGAATTACATAGAACTAGGCATAGAGGTGAAATTACCATTTTGCCCCAATAGGGAGAAGTGGGCTAATAAGGGTTTTTGCAATAGAGGTACATCACATAAAATGATACACTAAGCAAATGCATACACATGAAATCATGATCAAGATGATTAATGATGCTAATGATGATATGTCAAGTTAATTACATGCTTAAACACCAGAGGTGTTACACCTTGTTTGAGCATTGGGCCGTCGTGCCCGCGGGGCGGAGCACTGCGGGGTCGAGAGCGGGGCTCGTAGCCGAGGCCTAGCCGGTCAGCCTTGCATTGCCCAGTGGGCCTGGCCTTATTCTGGTCAGGTTGCTCGGGGTACCCCTTATTTTGGTATCCGATAGAATTATAATTTAGAATGGATGAAGTAAGTTTGTAATAAAATTATAATATTTTTGAGGCCATATTTAGCTCCAAAATAAAAAACTTTACACCTGTCACATCGAATCTTTGGACACATGCATGACAATGCTAAATATAGATTAAAACATAACTAATTACACAGTTTGCATATAATTTGCGAGACAATTTTTTAAGTCTAATTAGTCTATAATTTGACACGAAAGTGCTACAGTAACATGTGTGCTAATGACGAATTAATTAGGGTTAAAAAATTTGTCTCGCGATTTACGAACGGATTCTGTAATTTGTTTTTTTGTTAGTATTCGAACACCTTATGCAACATATCATGTAATATTCAATGTGATATTCCTCTCAAGAAAACATTCGATGTGACATTCAAAATTTTTACACCGCAGAACTAGACATGCCCCGAGTAGTGTAGTTGGAATGTATGATTCGTGTACTATAGTTTGATAAACTAGAAATATACCCCACGCGTTGTCGCGAGATTTTCTTAATATATATAGTTTTGACTTGTATGTTATCTATTGTATCATTGTATCAGATCTAGTAAAAAATTGCGAAGCTAGTCAAAGAAAAAATAATAAACTATTTAATTACTTTATAGAAGAACATGTGACGAAAAATAATAGATACAGATGACTTGTATATTAATAGATTAAAGATTTAAAATATTTCACGTCACAGGGATGTCATGGATATTTTTTTAGTTAATAAGAGATCACATAGATTTAGTGGAGAATGATGTTGACATCTTGCATTAAGAGATAGAACATGATGATATCGACTTAGTGAAGAATGATGTAGATAACTTGTATGAAGAGATAGAAAATTTAGTGAGATCATAGCAGGGACTGATGTGGACACCTTGCATGAAGAAAGAAATATTTAGTGAAAATTAGCTTTAAGAGATCACATGGATTTAGTGGAAAATGATGTGGACATCTTGCATGAAGAGATAAAACATGATGATATGAACTTAATGAATAATGATGTGGATAACTTGCACGAAGAGATAGAAAATTTAGTAAGATCACTTAGCAGGGAATGATGTGGACACCTTGTATAAAAAGAGAAATATTTAGGGCATGTTTGTCAAACACCTTTTTCCAAAACAGTTTCATCTATGAAATTGTTTTATCCCCCTCTCACAAAAACCATAAGCTGAGATAAAGCTGAAAAAGTAACTTTTTTACACCCTCATTTCTCTTTCAACCATGTATAAAGTTGTTGGCGAAGCTGATTTATCAAATATTTTTTTGTAAAACAGCTCAGCCATAAAACTATTTTATAAAAAAAACAGCTACATTAGTGAAGCTGCCAAATAGACCTTTAGTGAGAATTAGGAGGGTGTTTGGTTAGGCCCCTCTAAAGTTTAGTCACTAAAATTATTCTCTAAAGTATGAAACACTTCACTAAAGTTTAGGGACTACTAAAATTTAGAGTATCAAACACTGCACTGAAGTTTAGGGACCACTAAAATTTAGAGGTCTTTAGTTATGAAGAGATAGTTAAAAGTTACTAAACTATAGTGGTCTTTAGTCACTGTATAATCAAGCATGGTCACTAAACAGAGAGTATTAAACTTGAGTGGACAGTAAACTTAACTTTAGGGGAGTAACCAAACAAGTGCTTAGCTTTCTTAAAGTTAATATATCTCTTCTTTTTTTAGAAAAAAAAACAAAAATCTTCTTCCTTCCGGCCGCCGCCGTCCGCCACCATCCTCCATGGACCGTCTCTAACGCCGTCATCTGAGGGTAGGGTGAGGGCGAAGGAGGAGACGCTTGCGGCGGCATGCCAGGGCGAGGGCGGGAGCTGCCGTACACGAGTCGGAGATGAAGGCGCTGCCGTACACGAGTCCACGTGCGAAGGAAGCACCGGTTCCCCAGCCAGAGGACTTCCCCCCACCCAAACCCCTTCTACCCAGTCCCCGGCGGATGGCGATACTGGCGAGATCCGACGAAGGAGGAGATGAAGGAGCTGCTTGTCAGATGGGAGTGTTTGGTGCACAGTCACACCACGCCATCCCAGCTGTGGTGCCGCCGCCAGAGCTGTGGCGATGTGTGGCGAAGAGAATGACCGCCACAGTTTGGCAAAAAACAATACATAAAAAATGTGTGGCCGCCTCAACATAGATACAAACCAAACAGCAGCCAAAAGCAGTGTGGCAGGGGTGAGTGTGGCGTGGCAAGCCACGGCCGGCAACCAAACACCCCAGCTCTGGTGTTTCAACATAGAACAGACTACTTCCGGCACCCTCGTGGCGGCCATCGACCACACGGCGCCGGGGAAACTGGTGGCAAGGGAACCCTCCTTTCTTCATCTCACTGCCTTCATCATCGAAACAAGGAATCGAAAGATGAGATCCAGGCCTGGTAATCCGTAATCCTGCTTTCATCATCTCCCGCCTTCATCCTGGCACTATTGAGTTCATCGATCTGCTATGAGTGAAGGAAATTCTATATTCACAAATGCCTAATTGACGTAGAGCACTAGTTCCCGTGTTCTATACCCTTGTTTTATGAGATTGATCTAACTAGTAGACTAGTAGTCTGTTCTAACTTCCTATGTTGTTGCCGTACTGTCTTGTGTTGGCCGATTAAATTAATCTCCACCATATTTGATCTTCTGTGACTATCATCTACTCTGGATGGTTAGCCTTTTCAATTAAATTTAGTTAATCTCACGAAGGAAACTAGCTGCTAGATATCTGTTGCTCTGGCCCTGCTGAGGATCAGACAGTAGGATATTATCAATTGAGATTTTGAAATGTGCATTGTTCTTTTCTTCACGTACTTTTTTAAATGAAATAATTTAGCAGTTGCTCTGCTCCTAGACGTTTCGGTCTGATTATCATTTTGGTGTGCTCGAATTTAAAGTTGAGATTGGAGCTTGAGCGACCTTCTCTGATTCATCTCTCAATTCTGATTGTGGTCATTTGGTGTACTTTCTTCTTGTATTGTCAATTTCATTAGTAGGTCCACTGTTTTTTCTTGAGTAACGGGCTTGTATTCTCAATTTCAGAGAAGCCCGAGGCATCAAGGGAGCAACAGAGCGCTGAGCAAGGTACACGGACTACATTTGCTATTCTCTAGTTTCCTTTATGTTCTTTTTTTTTATCATACAATTCCAGAACTTTTAGCATCGCTGAATAATTTTACTGTTCCATTGGGTTCATTAGCCTATTGTATGCGTATCACTAATTTGAGTGTTTCATTAGTGATGAATGGGGTATTTCAGCAATTATAATTACAGCATGCGTCTGATGCACAACGTTTCATTATTGAAATTCACTTTGCACTTGAAGTTTCAAATTTCAGCAAGGCTTCAGTAAAAGAGAACTGTGAATGTCCTTATCAGTTTGTCTGCTTAACTAGTGTGAACTGTATCATCAGCTATGAGATATCCATTGTTATAAATTATAGTAGGCATTGTTAAGTCACGTTGCTATGTGCTCGTGTGGTCGCTGAAACCAAACTGATACTGTGCTAGCTTATACGAAAGTGTGAGCAACCACAAATGCCTCTCTTTGGTGGTTACCACGTCCATCAAACTTTCTCCATACTGGCAGTTTTGGATGAATCACGATTATCAGCTCCTTTTTGTGTGATAGTGTTTCAAAGTTTGAATAGTTTTTTTAATAATTGATTAGTACACATACATATATAATGAAATGCCTCAATTTTTTTGATCTAAATGCCTCGATTTTGGTATAACTTATGTGAGATTGGTTTTAAGCTTTGGCATAGACTGTTGAGGAGTCTCATGGTATAACTTATGCATAGTTTTCTTTGACACACTTAGCACCAATTACACTAAAAAACCTTATATGATGAACTGGAAGTAGAACTGGAGGGAGCACAGTTGGAATCTCAGTCTTCTGGAGCACCAGCCAACAAGCAATCAGCTTGCCCTGTTCCACATAAAGCTAAAGCTGAAAATGATGAGCTTGCTGCACTGCAAGCAGCAATGGCATCGTGATCAGGTCAACTTTTGATCCATTTGTGCATCAGTAATTCAGTAAACACTATTATCTACTGAACAAGAAGTTTACTGGTCCTCAGACTCTCACCACTAATTCAAGACTACAGAACTACCCTATGGTCCCAACTTTCAGTTAACTTAGAGTTCCTTAACGTATTACATTACACTGTGATGCGTAATATGTCTGTCTAATTAAAGCACATAACATTCAACTATTCAAGTTAATTAGTGTATCAACTGTCATCAGTACAATCAAATGAAGACCTTCCATGAGAACAGAAAAGAGAGAACTGCAGAGTACTGATGAAACTGCAAAGTGTCTCACCTGGTGATCCGGTGGTGAGGACAACGATGAACATGGGAACTTCGTTGCGAGGCAGGTCGGTGATCAGAGGGCCCAACCGTCACCGCCTTGGCCTGCCAGGCGACGTATTCCTGCTCTGACGTGGTGTAGGCGCGCTGGATGGCGTTGTGGACGTGGTGGCCGCGCGGGGCCAAGCCGGGTGTGAGACCGCGAGGTACCGGCCGTAGGCGGAGCAGTGGAGGAGAACGCAGGTGACGCCATGGCGCTGCACCCGGTGCGCCTGTCACACCATGTTCAGGGACTCGCTGAGCACGCTCAGGGCGACGCATGAGGGCGAGAGCAGGCCGGCGGCGGCTAGGGCTTGGGCCCCGTGTTGGCGGCTGGGATGGGGAGTGAGAGGGCCGTGTGCAATGACCATACCACCCTTGGACGAATAAAATCAACAAAAACAGCTATTTTGTGGAGGCGTAGGGAAGCATTAAGAAGTATTCCCAACCATGTCTAGCTATTTTAAAAAATTGATGGCAAAAGCTAGAAATATTTTTACAATGTATAAACACAAAGCTAACATGGCATGTATAAAACGGCGGAGGGAGATATATAGATGATGGTTCATACATATATCCATCCACACTTGTACTTTTTTTTTTTTTTTGTCTCCCGGCCTATACTATTAAAAAGCTCTGCTGTTCTTTTCTTTCAGGTTCCTTTCTCCTTTTCTTGTGAAGCCACACTTGTTCTTTACAACTATACAGCCTCCAACTTCTGTACTAGTTCAGCTAGCTTATCCACTTCCTCACCTCTGCATTGTAACTTTCCTAATTTCCTTTCATTTTCTTCTCGTTTTGATTGGACAATGACACAAGAAAGTGTCAATCAACAACGTCACTGCTTCTGAAGAACAAGAGCACAATTGCACAAATGAGATCAGTGGAGAATCTAGCAAAGGCTAAAAGGGTTTCTCAACGATCCAGCTCAATCATTGTGTGAACATCGTCAGGCCCTACCCTCCGTACGTCACCAGACTCGCTGCTGCTTCTTCATTCAAGCTGTTTGTTCATTCAGGCCTTGTTTAGATGAAAAAATTTTGCAAAATTTTTCCTGTAGCATTTTTCGTTGTTATTTGACAAACTTTGTCCAAATGTGGACTACGTAGACTCCAAAGATTCGTCTCGACATGTACATACTAAAAGTATAATTAGTTATTTTTTTAGCTACATTTAATGTTCCATGCATATATACGTCCGAACATTGATGTGAGGGTTGATGTGATAGAAAATTTTGGAAAATGAGGGGAACTAAACAAGGCCTCAGACTGCTGAAAAGAATATGGATTCATCGCACAGCTAGCAGCCCCATCTCCACAGTTTAAAAATGCAGATGCTGCCAGGACAGCCGTCCTAATACTATTGGCTATTGGCTCTTGGCTCTCACGTCAATTTTGTAAAATTACCCAACATGGAACACCACTGATTGGTCGATGTGTACTGACAACATTGTAAATTGCAAACAGCAGAAACTGCAGCGTAGTTTCCTCCGATCTTATCACAACAATGCTATACTAGTATTATATGTATGGGCTCATTCATATACCCCCTCTGTTCCGAAAAGAATGTAATTGTAGATTTGAGAGAAGTCATTTTTTCTAAAAAAAGAGCTTGGTCAAGTTTATAGAAAATAATATCAGTATTTACGCCTCCAAATATATTTACTATAAAAATATATTCCATAATTGATATAAGGCAATACTTAATCGTTTTTATGGATGTTAGCATTTTGATCAATATTGAACCTATTTGACCTCTGAGAAGTGAAAATTGCTTTTTTTTTTAGACAAAGGAGTACAACCTTAGTCAACCACGCTGTCATCAGGAAGCAAAGCAACCATGCTCTCATCTCATAGGCCACATGTAAACTGCTGAAGTCATTTGATGTGATGCACAAATACTATTATAGGGCTGTGAGGTCGATTGCCAATGGTTCACAAATCACAAAGGTGCCGTGCAGGAGGCACCCAGCTGCCTATATAGTATGGTATGTCTCATCGCATGCCTACATTCTCTCATTGCTGATCCATGACAGATGGCGATCGCAGTTTTTATCCAATTTAATTACAGTCCTGACTAGTATTGCTTGACTTTGCTTTAGCCAATGTGTGGTCGGGTCAAATTTCCCTGGGAGCAGATTCTGTGGGTTCACCTGCTTTACCTGCAGATTGTTTTTCGCACACTCCCCTCAATTAACATTTGGTAGGGCGCTAAGGTTTTAATCTTTCACAAGTCATGCTGTCATGGTCACATACTCTCATGTCCATGTTATTCGGCTATTTGACTGAGAGATTATTAACAAGAATGCATGCAATTAATTACTGTATCCTACTATCCTGTTAGCTAGGTTACCTGCAGCAGTCTAGCGGTCTAGCCCACTGAATACTAATGGATCATCCAAGTGGCAAACGGAACTTTCACTATCAGGGTACATACATAAACTCCTGTCAGGAATAATCGGGTTCTGTGATGAACGCATGGATCTGGCCGTGGGTTATTAGCTGGGCAGGAAAGGATGTTACAAAAGACAAGGGCCAACATCTCAAGGCTCACCGGCTCAGCTTCAGTTATTTATTGATTCCAAGTTGCCCATTGACAAAACAAAATGTTTGTGGTTGTGCATCACTGCATCAGCAAACAAGCACAGAGCATTATCCGACGGAGTTGTATTAAACTGCAGGAAAGAAGAGTTCAAGAGGGACTAAAGTATGGTTCATTCTCTTTCTCACAAACTCTGCCGCTGCATTTTCTTCTGTTTTCTTGTGATCACATTCACACCAATGGGACTTATCATGAGATTTGTTTAAGCCCACTGTCATAGCAATAACTATAACCCACTTAACTGACATGTAGAGAAGTCCAAGAATGAATAAATGTACTACTTTACTTTCAAGAATCTATATTTTTCTTCATTCAAAAAAGAATCTATATTTTCACTGGCTGGAGTTTGGGTGTACGTTCGCACGTTGCCAAAAGTTTTCACCAACAATCATGCATATAGAGCGTCTCCAACAACTCCCTAAAATTTACTTGGTATATCTTGAGTTATAGCAAGTTGGTATTTTATTTAGCAAGTGAAAAAAAGATGTGTCTCCAACAACTTGCTGCTCTCACTTGGTAAAAATAGAGGATGACAGGTGGACCGCCCGCTTCGCCCGCCCAGGGGCAGCTCGGGCCCGCCCAGGAGGAGCTCCTGCGCGGCAGCACCGCGGAGCCCCGCCCCTCACCTCCGCCGCGGGCGCCTCCCCTCTGCCGTCCTCCAACGTGGCGCTGCGCGCGGGGAACGGGCGGGGGACGGACGCGGGAGGGAGGCCTGGGCGCGAGCGCGAGCGGATACGCGCTCGTTCCGCAATGCGGAAAGATACGCGCGCGAGGGTGGATTTTAGCAACTTGGGAAAAATACCAAGTTGATTTATGGAGTTGTTGGAGAAGATATTTTGTGTTTTTGCCAAGTATATAAAAATACCAGGCTGAGTTGTTGGAGATGCTCGTATAACAAGTACTCAGCAATGCGTGAATGTGAATAAACAATTCCATCCCGGCCAACTGCATCAAGCAATTAAAATAATCTCCCAGCCGAGTAGGGACAGGATCCACCGCCCATTTTTTACTCTCAATTATTCCTCATTCGCTGTTCTGACTTGACATAGAGAGGGATGCAATGAACAACACCAAGACACCACTGTTTTGTTTTCCTAAAAAAAGAAAGAAAGAAGAAAAGGACAGAAACGAGAAGTTGACCCCATCATTTGTCCCAAGAAATGTCAGCAAATGAGCTTGCATCTGTGTGTATAAGTAGTGGATTAGCTGAGGCACAGGGTGGTTCAGGTGATAAGGAAGGTAGTGGTAGGAGGATAGATGGAGAGAAAACAGAAGGAGATGGAGAAGGGCAAGTCTGAGCTGAGGCTGGCCATGGAGGAGCTCCGTTTGTGCAGTCCAGGAGATGTGGAGGAGGAGCAGGTGCAGCAGGTGAAAGCGCAGGAGCAGCCCAAATCATCCACCATGGACCTCCTCTCTGTCTCCAAGCAGCTCATCCATGTCCTTGGTTCGTAACTGACTATGCTCTGTCATACATATGCAAGTTCTGTACTGAAAGATTTCCATTTTCAGTTGGGATTATTTCGATCGGTTGTCAGGTAGTTTCGGAAAGCATAATGTTCTGATCAGTCATTATCAACTGTTTTATTTTTATTTATATGCAGTATGTTCTTTATTACTTTGTTCAGATAGGTTCCTTTGTTCAGGACAATGATGTGATGTTATTGTTCTGAGTCTGTCTTTGCATTGAACAAAGGAAAGAAAAATTGGTTGTTTCTGTATGCAGGTTCTGTGTGCATGTGGGTCAGGTTTAGCATTCCTCATTATGTTGTCATATGTGGGATGTGAGAATCTGCATACACCATTTATGCCCTGTTGGATTCTTGGAGGGAATGGATACCTCAACTAAATATATAAGTGACCCATAGGCATTTGTCCTTTTTCTGTCATGAATCATGATGCAACGAAATTAGACATGGAATTACCCATGCAAAATGTGCAAGGGGGGAAACTTTTAAATCTCTTCTGCTGACAGATATTTCTTTTAGCTTGACACACAGTGATCAGTGATGTAGTGCCATATCCCTTCCCAAATGATTTCTTTTTCAGACATCATAGTGCTTGTTATTAAACCTTTTTTTTCTATAATGGAAGATTTTATTAAAATTTCCAAGAACAGTATGTTGAGAAGATACAAAGTCTTGGAAAAGTAACATATTCCATGAGCTGTTGCTTTTTCCATGTGCTACTCTCCCCACTATATATCTCGCTTTCTGAAAAAATTAGATTAAACTGACAAACTCTACCTTCTGTTCGATGAAGATGAGATTGGACCAACTCTGCTAGTCCTGAGGCAGGACATTCAGCAAAATGTTCAGGTAACCCTTCTGCACTGAGCATGCCATCACTTCATGTACAGACTTATTCCCATGCTGCTCTGCGGTTGTCAGTTGTCACCGATTCATTTGCATTTGTTCGAATCACTAGCCTAGAAATGCCTCTCTGATCTCCCTACCGTAGAGATTACAAGATCTGCATGAAAGAGACTCTTCCAAATATGCGAGCTTGACGCCCATAGTTACTGAGGAAATGGAGCTGGGGACAGCAAAGAAGACCAAAAGCTGCACCAGAGCTATCCTCTGGCTGTCTAGGTCGATAAATTTCTCAAAATATTTACTGGAGAGGCTGCTGACGACTCCTGAGTCAAGCCTGGAAGAGATCGTGGAAGAAGCTTATGCAAATACTCTGAAGCCATGGCATGGCTGGATCTCATCAGCTGCTTACAAGGTATCACCTGAACATTTATTTCTGATTTTTTTTTTTGAATAAAATTTTTGATTTTTTTTTTTTTGCTTGCAGACACACTTATTTGTTGTTACATTCGTGATCATGCTTGCTGAGCTGATTGTGCGATGTATTAGTAGGTTTGGTTTTGTTCACTGACCTAATCTGTTGAGCATAGTTGTCAGGTAGCACTGAAGCTCATCCCAGAAAGAGAATTCTTCATAGCGCTGTTGATGGGTAACTGTCAAGACTTTGAGGATCTTGCAGAAGATGCCAAAATGCTGGCCTACGCTGTCCAGCCCCTGTTAGAGGAGATCGGTGCAATTTTGGTCAGGGCTTCAAACTTTACATCTGTTTACTGAGGATTTATTAAAGTTGCAATGAAAGAGAAGAATGTCTTGCTCATGCAGTCTATGATTTGCAGGCTAAGCACAACTTGGACAAGATGAAATCCTCTTAGGACACAAGGATTTTGCCGATCACCTGATGGCTGTACATAGCTGCATAACCTGACATTGCCTAGTGCTTGTAAAAGCGAAAGGTTTAATTTTGGGTTTTTGCTTGTAGATTTCTAGTGCCAAATTGAATGTGTAAAAACCTGTGTTCAGTGTGTCCTCGTCCTTGTTCCTGCAGTGCATATATACCTTTCATGACCCAGGCTCGGAGTCGTCTTCTAGTGACACATTGTATAGTGCACGTTTTCTTCGTTTTTTTAACGCGATGATAGAAGCTCTGTCTTTCAATTAAGAAGAAAACAAAGAGAGTTAATTACAAGAGAGCTAAATGGGCACAGAGTCCAAGAGCCAAAATAACCTGAAAAAACAAAGCCTTCATAAAACCGGAACAAAGGGGCACATAACGTTCTGTTGCGCCATTTGAAGCTCATTGTTAAGATTCTTCTATTTCACTTTTTCATTTCACCGAGCATATATTACTACTCCATTGAAAGCGTGTTTTTGGTCGTTCTTATGGTCCTTTCTGCAGCTTCCCACCACTCAACTATGTGTCGAAATTTGATTGCCTATTTCTTAGCTAAACATTCAGATATGTTTGAACTTTACCTTTGTAGATTTTATTGGAATACAGAAGAATGGTATATATTTGATACTTCTTCGCACCTTTTTATTTTTGCTGACCACAATTTCAATTATTGTCTTCCAAAGGACAAACACTGAAACACATCTGAAATCTAGAGGAAGTTTTTCTTTTTCAGAATAAATCATGACTATGACAAAATGTATAGGGGCATGTAAACAAAACTACACAATAGAATCAAAGCCCTGTTTAGATAAGCTAAAGCTTGTACTCCCTCCGTATAGGAAAAAGAAGTCGTTTTGGACAATGACATGGTCTCCAAAGTATAACTTTGACTCCTTGTTTTTATAAAAAATATTTACTGAAAACGATATATGTATATTTTATGAAAATATATGTCAATACAAATCTATTCATATAGCTTTTACATTTTAAAATCCAATAACTTAAAAGTTATTCATGATTTTATATTCTCGATGTTTGATCAAAACTTTGTCCAAAACGACTTCTTTTTCCTATACTGAGGGAGAGGGAGTATGTTGTGGCTTTTAAAGCCTATCTCATCCAAACATATTAACCTTTGCATCAGCTTATCTAGGACAAAAGGAGCTTAAAGCTCCAAATGATCCAAACAAATCAACTTTTACATAGGCTTATTATGTGGGACAAACGGATCTAAACACTCTAGATTTTTTTACGAGACCTGATTACAGACGCAGACCCTCACATACACGAGCACACACTCAACCCTATAAACGCGCACCCACAAACAATTTACCCCTATGAACACCTCCAAAGAACCGATTTGGATTGACAAATCTCGAGATTGGCGAGGTCACCACAGACGTCTCGTTGTTGATGGCCACGTCGCCTACCATAGAAAGAATAGCACCGTTAAATTTTGGAATAAATCCAGAAAAATACGAGCACTCGTGTTAAGTCGGGAACTTGAACCCAGGTGGGTAGATTACACCACAAGGAACCTAACTAGCTGTCCAAAACAGATCAACTTTTACACCTGTTTTTAACAGTCCACAGTCCATAAGCCATATTTTTAACAATATTACATTTAATGTGAACCGTAGATTCTAGCAAATAAAACAATGTCATAGAGGGGCATATTTGAACAAAAATAAGTGCATATTTTCTTTAGAAAACAAGTTCATCATCCCATACTCTTGTATGGCCTAGAATCTTAGAAGATATAAGCATTAAAATTAATGTTTAATATCTATATGCCTAATACAAAGAAGTCATTAAATTTGTTCATTTTCTAACACAATATACAAATAGATATGTTAATATTTATCAAGTTATGATAAATTTTATCAACTAAGATATATATTTTTTGTTCCAATTTCATACTTTGCTCCTCTCTACATGACAACTCCATGTGTCCTCAATGCACTTAGTTGAAATCTCAGTTTAAGTTATGATGTATCTTGTGAATTGTTATAGCCCATATTTAAGAATGTCACTAATCTAGATTATGGCTTTCAGATTTAGGTCCTACTAGTTGTTCCAACTTTTCCTCAAAATAAGTTGAAACTACTCTTGTACTTATTATGTTTTATTAAAAACTTATTTTCACCGCGTGTTCAAATGTCTCACTGATGGTGACAAGCCCTTCATCACCGTCGGATTGTACGTATCCTACACCAGCGGTGATGAGCACTTCATCACTGCTAGATCATACACTGGACAGTTTTTAGCTACCTTTTTTTTTTGAGATCACGCTTAAGACTTCTTGCAGATTCCGATACATCCGTCGGACCAGGATAAGACAACATTTACCTGTCCTTATGGTACATTTGCTTACCGACGGTTGCCATTTGGTCTCTGTAATGCCTAGGGACATTTCAATGATGTGTCATGTCTAGCTTCACAGATTTTATTGAGAAAATTACGGAGGTCTTCATGGATGATTTCACCGTCTATGGGCAGGATGAAATTTTGATGACTGTTTGGCCAATCTTGAGATTGTTCTGCAACATTGTCTTGAAGTTGATTTGGCATTGAATTGGGAGAAGTGTCATTTCCTAGTTCAAGAGGGGCAGATGGCATTGTCCTCGGTCATTTAGTTTTCTCTTGAGAAATCGACGTTGATAAAGCCAAAGTTGATGAGGTGATTGATCTCTTGCCTCCTCTAGTGAATGCGAAGCAAGTCTGTAGCTTCTTGGGTCATGCGGGTAATCACAAGAGCATGAGCTCATGAGCCTTTCATCACTGTCAAATCGTATGCCACATCGGTGGTGATGAGCCCTTCATCACCGTTAGATTGTACGTAGGCTTGTCGGTGATGAAGAGATAGTCACCGCCTAGTCGTATGTTGGACCTACTATGATGAAGAGATCATCAACGTCGGACCGGTGATGATGTCCACTTCATCACCACTGCCGGATCGTGCACAAAACTGACGGTGATGAAGTATTGTCACCATCGGTTTTGAATTGACAATGATATAACCCTGGTTATCACCGTCCACTTTCACAGACCTAATGGGTGAGATGTATGTCTTCCCTCTTACGTTGCACTCCTCACTATCAATTTATGACGTCAAAAAAAACAGTGGGAATGTTGTAGATGTGAGCTTGAGGACTCCCGACCCCGACCCCGAGCGCTCTCTCCCGGGGAGGGCGACTCGGGGGCGAACCTGGCGGCGCCGCTCGGCCCCTCCGCGCCCGACCCCTCCGGCCGTCGTCGCTGCCCTGGCCCGTGGCGGCGGCGGCGGCCCGCGCCGGCGGCTCCTTGAGTTTGGGGCCCCGTCGCACCCGCCTCTCCCTCTCCCACATCCCCCTCTCCAGCCTCCCCCCTTCTCCTCCAACCCCGTGTCCATGGTGGCCCTGGGGCGGCCGGCCGGCCGGATCCGTGCCTCTGGGGCCAGATCTGGTGGCTGACGGCGCCCCATCCCTCCCCCTCCCTGGTCGGCGTCCGGTTGGGGCCTGGCCGGCGTCCGATGGGCTTGACGGCGATGGTGGCGTCCTTGGGGGCTGCTGGCCGGTCGGATCCGCCCCATGTTGGCTGGATCTGGTGGCCGGTCCAACCCCCCCCCCCCCCCCGGCGCGTGTCGTGGTCGGGTCCCGGTTGTCGGCGGTCTGGGTGGGGCAAACAGGTCGGCGTGGGGGCTGGCGTCTCCTGCGTGGTGGCTCGGGCTCCCCCCCTCTTGCTCGTGCGTTGCTTGCATCATGGTGGTGTGGGCAGCTGCTCGGACGGTGCGCCTTCAACGTCATGGTGGCATGGTTGGCGTAGTGGTGAGGCCGGTGCCTGGTTGGGTGGCGAAAGGCGAAAGCCGTGCTAGTTGGCTGACGATGGCGGCGCCTTCTTGGCGTCGTTTCCTCCTTGGAGGCATCTGTCGTTGCGCCCCCCTCTCTGGCCGCCGTGGAACTTTGCGGTGAAAACCTAGCCCGTCGAGGCAGGCAGCGGCGACGTTTCAGCGTCGTAGTCCTTCTTGAAGGCGTTGCCTGCAAAGTTTCATGCCTTGGCGCGTGGGAAGCTGCTTTCCTCCTCGGCGTTCGCCTCGTCGTCATTCTCTGTCGTTGTCAAGATGGACCTTTTGGGCTTCATGTTCCTCAACTCCTTAGCGTGTCTTGCTGGTGTCTGTTGTAGCCGTAGTTGTAGTTGTTTCCGGTGGATGCTTTTGCCACCAAGGTGTTGTTTTCCGCCGGATGCCGTCGAGGCCGTCTTGGAGTTGCTCCTAGTCCGTGGTCCTAAGGGCGCTGTGCCCTTGGTGACTCGTAGGAGTACTCGGTTGTTGTCTTGAGGTGCTCCTAGTCCGTGGTCCTAAGGGCACTGTGCCCTTAGTGACTCGTAGGAGTACTCAGTGTTCCTCGCCCGTGGTCCTGTCCTAGTGACTCGTAGGAATATGCTGCTACTTTCCGACGGTCATCTACGGATTCACTTCGATGCTGGCTGCCAAAGTGTTGAGATTATATTTTATTAGGTTCATTTTGCTGGGTTGTCAGGTAGAGGGTCCCCCACCCCATGTTTCTTGCTTTTCGTTTGCGTTGTGGATTTCGTTGGTAATCCATGGATTACTTGCGAATTCACTGTATCAGTTACTCTGCCGTTCCTTCGGCTCTTCTTCTTAATGAAAAACGCGTGAAGTCGCGATCTCGAGAAAAAAAAAATTATGACGTCGGACTTTAAACCTAACAATCGGATGACTAGAAACAATGCAAGAACAAAATCGTTATTTTTCTACCGTAACACCTTTAAATCTCTCCGTCCAAAAAATATACAACTATAAAATTTGTTCAAGTCAAATTATCTTAATTTTGATTAAGCTTACGGTGGATAGTATTAACATTTATATCTCTAACGAGATTTACTGTGAATATATATTTTATAATAGTTAATTTCATATTATTTATCTTGTATTATAAATGTTAGTATTTTTTACGCAACTTTAGCCAAACTTTAAATCATTTATAACTCGTTAAAAAGTAGTAATAGAAACGTCTGAAACGAGTCATCTCGATTCATGCTTGCCAGGAGCATCAACAACCGCCAATAATTTTTATGGCGCTCTTTTTGTTTGCTCTTTCTGGATGCAAGATACAAACTGAAGAAAGCATGAGTTGTACCTAATCCGTAGATCATGATGATATCATTCGCTCACTTGCACTTTTACCAAACAATAGCCATATAATATATAATAACCAAAAGCAATAAACAACAATAGACTTGGTTCATTTAGCGTTTAATGTTATTTCTTGCTCGCTGGCCGGGCAGCACAAAGCTGCAAGATGTTTTTCCTCATATTATTATAATATATAAACTAGGTTCGTGCCCGTGCGTTGCTACGGAATTGCTAAACTTTTATACTAAAACAATATCAATATTTAAGTGACATTTAATCAAAAAGCAAAGTTCGTGAAATAGAATTGCACGACGTTCTCCTTTTTGGTGCCGCCCGGCGCATCTGTGCTATGGAGTCATCTCCACGAGGAGGAGACGTAGCGAGCCATAGTACACTTGATGAGGAAGGAGACAAAATCATGGCGGGGCTTAGCGAGCACAAGTGATCGCCTCTCTTCACTTCCGTGACACACGAACAAAGAGGGCGGTGAGCGATCTCCTCTCTTCCCTTCCCCTATGAGAGTTGGATGGAGTTGACTGGCGACGAAAGCATTGGCAGCGCTTGAGGGCACCGATGACGAGGCCTGGCTTATGGGCATGAGAAGACGGTTCCCAGCTGATGTTCCAATTCAAGGTGTTAAGCGACGTGAGTGATTTGGCTAAGGGCGTTGCGTGATTATTGGGTCGGTTTTAGGAGAACCGCATGCAGAAGAGGAGCTGCAATAACGTGAGAGGGTTGAACTTTGACTGATGACATGACAAGGTGGGCGATCGTGGGGAGGACCCACCTGCTGATGTCGTGCATTTGGACTCACGACTGGGGTTGCAAGGTTGGGCAGACAGACGATCTGAGATTTGTAAGAGTATCTCCAAGAGTTCCTTAAATATTTCTCCTAAAAAGTTCATATCTACGAACTCCTAAAACAGTATTGGAAGAAAAAAAGAAGGTCATCTCCAATAGTTCCTAATATCCCACTTCTAAAAAATCAAATTTTGATCTCGTCTGATTGTTTTTTTGCCAGCCTTTTTTTCTCACGTAGCAATTATCAGTGAAAAAGCGCACTACAGTGCATGCAGCGGGTCACAAAACACATATACACATAATCTCAATGATAAAAATTCTTGTTAATGCAAATAGTACTTGGTAGATGTAATGCTTGCTAAAACAAATAGTACTTGGCTGAACACATGTTCACTAAATGGCAAGATAAAAATACTTGGTTGTGGAAATAAAATGAAACCAAATACATTTAATTGGCCAGCCGACGAGCAACAATCTTCTGCTGCATAACAGTGTAGTACTGTTGCTGCAGCATGGTCAGGGAGCTCATATCCATTGCCATTATTTTATCTTCCTTTTCGATTGTGTCATTTTCCACCTTCTGTAATTCAGCTTCTACCTTTTTTTCTTCTAATGCCAAACGCTTTTTCTCTAGCTCAAGTGAAGCCATATACCTCTCCTCTTTCTTTTTCTCTTTCTCCATGTCAAATGCCTCCTTCTTAGCCCACATTTTGTCCAAAGCTTCCATATGCAAGCTTCACCTCCTCCTTGTCTCAGGGCATCCTTTGCCTTCTTCTGCCCTGTGGCCTCTTTGGGACTTCAGACTCTAGGGGTGCAATCTCAGTGACATTTTCAGTGATGTTGACTTGTACACTCGCGGGTGTTGAGTCTGGACAAACCTTTTGTCTCTTCTTAGCGGCTTGCTTCAACTCTGTCAGTTCTCTCCTCTTGGCCTTCCACTTGTCTTCGTCCTTCAACATGTTCCAGCAATGCATCAAAGTGAATGCCTAGTCTTTGTTTATTCCCTTGAACATAGTTAATGCTTCAGAAACCTGCAAACATATGTGTCTATTAAATATCAACATTTATGTGTTCTAAAATTAATGAAATATGGAACAACAATTACATTAACACTAACCTTGTCTTCAATCACTACTGGAAACTTAAAATTCCCTGACCAACGTCAGTGAAAACTGGAATTACCCTGTCGAGCTAGCCCTGACGGTATTTTTATTTTTCCTGACGGTAAGTGCACCGTAAAAAATTTCATGGCGATATTTTTAGTTTTTATGACGATACGTACATTTTCATGAAAATATTTTTATTTTCCCTGACGGTAGTGCACCGTGAGGGAATTTCAAGTTTCCAGTAGTGAATGGTTTTTCCACTTTGATTTCTACGGCCAATCGCATCATAGCAGGCACAATATTTATTGACATTCTTCAAAATATACATCCATCTATGCATTAGTGAACTCTCTGTTCGGCTTGCAAAGGACTTTCTATGGGTCTCACAGTACTCAGAAATTCTACGCCAAAAGGAGGCATGCGACTGATTAGCACCTTGCACGGGATCTTTGCTGGCGTTTAACCAAGCCGAGACAACAATTTCATCTTCATCCGGAATGAAATTTTTTTGCCTCTTGGCATTTGGCCTTGGAACACGTGGGCGTTTATTACCACCAGCACGGGACTGCACTTATACAACCTCAACAGTTGTTGTCTGCACTTCATCTTCTTGAAGACCAGCTCCTATGTGCACGTCCTCGTATGACTGTGTTTCCTGTGTCATGGGAAAGCCGAACTCATCCAAAGAACCAACACCCTCAAATCCCGTGACCAAGTCAGTCCAATATCCACCACCGGACATTGCGAGGAGCCTGCAAATACGGACAAAGAAATCATTACCAAATTCCATGTAGAGACAAATTATGTTTACATCAACATCGTAATTCTAAGAATCTGAAATTAATATAAAAAACTGAAAGTAATGTTCAGAACTTTATAACCATCATCACAAGCGCAAGAAACACAGCAGGTAGCCACGGGTGCCATGGCCTGCCACACAAAGGCAGCAGCCCGCCATGGCCTAGCACAAAAGGCGACATCCGGCCATGACCGCCCAACAAGCGTGTACGAACGGATTCTAATCCAGTGATACAATATTAACGTAACAGATCAATCCAAAAGAGCTCGGTGCTCTTGATTGAAAAAAAAGAAAAATTAAATTATAAACAACTGGACAGAAGAGATGATGCTTGTGCTCTACTATTGCATGCTGCTCCTACTCTGTTGCTCCTGCATGCCTCTAGGGAGGATCGTTCGTGACTTGTGATTTTGGCAGGGCTAGGGCGGCACAGCACTCTCCCCACCCCCCATCTCCATCAGCCCAGCCTCGCTCCACCGACCGGATCCATCCAATCCACCCGTTTCCGTTTGCTGGTAGCCACGGGCACCCCCCACACCCCGATCGCTCGGCAATTCGACAGCACAGCCTACACGACGACGAGCAAGGAAAATCTAGGGATCGATGGAGCTCCTGCCATACCGGCGGCGGCACAGCAAGGCCATGGGGCAACGGCGGCATAGCAAGGCCATGGCAACACAATAAAGATCAATGGAGTACGTACCTCGTCCCAATGTCCGCGGCGGCGTCGATCGTCTACTGTGGAACTTGCGATGATGGAAATCTGGCGAGCGCGGGAACGAGAGAGCCGCGATAGAAGAAGGCGCGGGAAGGACTGCGTACCGCGGGAACGGCGTATCCGCGCCTGGTTTTGTGCGCGTAAAGTTAAGCGGAAGGAGCAGGAATTTCCCAACTCCTAGAATATTAGGAGTTGTTGGAGAGTGTTTTTTTCTATCTTTGTAAAAACAAGGATTAGTAGGATGTTTAGAGAACTCTTGGAGATGCTCTAACGTGTTTGTATCAGATTAAATCAGCACGGAACACGCTAGCACAAGCAGGTTTTGGAAGCAACTCGCGTGTGCATAAAAAAGATATACAACAATCAAAATATTGACATGCATATATCAATCAAGATGTGTCATACACGACAATCAAAATATTACCATGTATAAAAAGTTGAAAAAGGACAATACATCAGAACCTATATTATTTCTATATTCTAACTATTTTTATATACTCTTTCTCTCTTGTACATTTGCATCAGAAATCCTTCTATATTCTTTATTTCCTTTTCCACCCTCACACCTAGCTAAACGACGGAAGTTTTTTCTCAGGGATGATCAGACGATGAAGCGAAAGTTTTTGTCGCACGAAAAGATTATTCCCTTTTAGTCTTTTTAGTTGTGAGAGATTTTGCTAGTTGTTGCTAGATTTTTTTTAGGAACATATCTGCTGGGGAATGTGAGGGTGTCGTGATTTCAGGACAGTACAGGACGAATTTTTTTCAAAAGATTTTGACCATGGCCGGACGAGATCTTTTAGTGAGCGACTTCACCACGGCCGATAGACGGATCCTCTCCGTATTTTTTAGTTGTAGAGATAGAGATAAAAAAACTGGAGTGCAAAATATATTATACTAGTTAAGTGCCCGTGGGTTGCTACGGCTATGTAACGTACACAAAAACCAATGTACGGGCTAGATGTTGCGTGACAGAGAATGTATGTTAAACTCATAATTTTAAATATTGGTGTAAGCAGACAAACTGTAATATTTTTTTCCTTTAAACAACGACCAACGTGTCTCACTCGTTAACCTACAACCATAATCAACAGGTTATAATAATATTATAATATATACATCTAATCAACATATCAACAGGTCATAACTACTTGTCTCTCATTTCTATTCGACTTCCTCTGTCACCTGAAATTCAGATAGATACAACTTATGTCAAAAATACATAAATGTAAAATCATAACAGTTATACAAAACAGAAGATAATACCTTATCGTTAAGTGAGAACCTCCTTGTAGACAATATTTTTCATGTATTTACTATTTGTGTTTGTCCTTTTTTTCATCCTTCTTATCACTGGGTGGGATGGCAAGGATCTTAATGTTCGATCTGGCAGTGGCTCTGGATAACGCAACATACAACTGACCATGGGAGAATACCGGTTCAGGCAAATACACACCAACATTGGGGATAGTCTGCCCTTGTGCCTTGTTAATTGTCAGGGCAAAACTGAGTCTAATAGGAAACTGCTTCCTCTTGAACTTGAATGAGAACATCTCATCATCCGAGGGGCATATATCGGAATCCGTGGTAAGAAGATTCGTTTTCCGGCATGGTCTCCAACCATAATTTCTGCATCTATGGTATTTCTTTGGAACCCTCGAACCACCAGCCTGGTTCCATTACAAAGTCCAGCCGCAGGGTCAATGTTCCTTAGTAAAATGACTGGGCACCCAATCTTGAGCTTTAACACATGTGGAGGGAGACCGCTGGGGTTCAAAGTGTTGAGGAACTTAGATGGGTAGTAGTTGTTTGGATCATCCATTGCACTGTCAAAGCTATGGTACACCATCTCATCCCCTTGAAAATGGCTTATCATCTTCATGTTAATCATATCAACCCAGTCATTCCGTGGCGATAATATTGCTCGTGATGTGATGTAGTGCTTGTTTGACATATTGGCATTGAGGGCAGGAAATATGCAGTCAATTAGCGTATCAAGATCACTGTCTTCACCGGTCTGTGGTATGCATATATCATCAGGAAGCCGGATTTCACCATCACTATTATCCTCCTTAGAGCCTCCCCCGATGCGTAGCAAGTATTCCGCAAACCATGGGTCGCTCTTTGCCCTCATGTTGCGCACCAGTTTGAGATGTCACATGGAATCCCAAAGGTATGACATCCGCAGCGAGGCATCGACTATTTGAGCCCTGGACCCTTTCCTAACAACTGGGAGAACCTGCCTAAAATCTCCTCCAAACACGATAGTCTTCCCCCCAAATGGAAGGTTAGGACAATCCATAATATCACGAAGGCTATTGTCTAGTGCCTCGACACCTTGCCTCTTCATCATTGCCACCTCATCCCAAATAATAAGAGATGCAGTCCGAAGCAACTTGTCGGTTCCACTTTATTTTGTGAAGGTGCAAAAGGCCTTATCTTCAAGGGTGAGGGGAACCTTCAAGCGCGAGTGTGCTGTTCTGCCTCCAGGCAATATTGAGGCTGCAACACCAGATGTTGCTGTTGCCACACCAATCTTGTTTCGATTACGTATAGTCGCAAGCAGGGCTTTGTATAGATAAGTCTTTCCGGTGCCACCAGGTCCATCCACAAAGAACACACGCCCATGCTCGCTATCAACAGCAGCCATAATCTCATTGTAAGCAGTCTGCTGCTCCTCGTTAAGGGTATTTGATAGTTCCAAGTCATCAGCGCTAACTCCAACGTTAGCCTCCTCGAAAATCTCTCTAGGAATATCCCCAGACGGATCATATGTGTCGTCGATATGAGGAAGCGGATATTCCTTTATGTCCATGTTCATTGATTTTAACAAGTTTTGTATATCTATGAGGACCATCTGTTCCACTGTGAAGCTTGACTGGTTCTTGCGCTTGTAATCCTCTGACATTGCCTCCTTGTGCTTTTCCCAGAGTTCCAACACACCACTTGGCTCACAAAATACCAAGATTGTTGCAAAGAGACTTCGTAGTGCACATGGCATCATCCACTGAGTAGCTTCAGCAAGGGACTCATGCAATGTGTCGTCTCCTTCAATAAGGCCCCTTTTTTCTGCAGCTTCACAAAAAGTCGGTACGAGTCTACCAGAAACTATCTTTAGATCAGTGAAGGAGGTTGCACCAGCAACATGGTTTAGAAGAACCCTAAGATAGTAACGCTCCCCTTCGGCCGGATTAGCACATACAACTCTTCCGATCTGTCTTATACAATTCTTTTGTGCCCTCCTAACCCATGTTTTATCTCGTGAGTCTCACTTATAGTACTCAGGAAAGTCCCGATACAGTATACCACGAGCATGTTCAGACGTGCTGTTCTTCTCAAAATAGGCTGTAAGCATCGACCTTTCAACACCTGGACGATTAAGCACTCGTCGAACACCCTCACGCCGATAGAATGACACCATGTGTATGCCAGGAAGATGGAGTTGCAAGGACAACACCGAAGGAGACCTATCACTTATATCAAAACCATATATCCTCCATAAGGCTTCCGGAGGAGTTACCCATCGAGCATCCCTATACAATTTGATCTCGTCAATGTTTCCTTCACTGTCCTCGTTGCCAGCCGCTCTCACAGCAACAGACGCGCGGTCATGACCCTTGTGAATATACTTAAACAAATACTTGACGGCCTTGATGCTCCCACATGCCTCAACATTGATGTGGCAATTAAACAAGCGTAGGAGGTATGGGTTGTAAGGCACGACCCATATGTTGTCAAGGTCATGCCCACGAACCTTTTCTTTTTTATCATCATCACGTCGTCTGTAAACTGGGTACGAATCCTTGCCCTGCAATGTGGCATCACAGAAAGGTCGCGGGTAATGGTTCTTGCATGATTTACGACCCTTTGTGCATGGGCAATTGCGATTAAGATCTCCACAAGGGCCATGCATCATATGCTTTGTGACCATTTTATACAGTTCTGGATACTTCTTTTTGTTTGGGAGCTCAGCTGAGATGAGAAGGTCATACTGCTCGGGGCACGTGATCTTGTACTTTCTCTCCATGATTAGCAGAAAATGTGCGTGTGGTAGACCCCTCTTCTGAAACTCTACAACATACACGTGTGCGCGAACCTTTCCGAGGATACCCTTTTTTAGCAACTTATCCTCTCCACCCTTACTCAATTAGGAAGCCACTCGTGACCACTTCAAATGTAACTTTGTGCCTTCCTCGCGCCTATAAAAGGAGGAGCAAGGGAAGTGTTAGAGCATGGAATAGACAACCATCCACACATGCACACACATCCATTGATCGGCAAATCACACTCTCCACTCTCCACACCAGCTCACATACGCTCCACAACTTGAGACTTGGGACCGACTCCCTCTTTCATCCGCTTGTAACACACTACCGCGCTCCGACGCAGGATAATACAAGACTCTCTCCTCCACTGGACGTAGGGCATTCCTTGCCTGAACGAGTATAAATCCTCTGTGTTTTTCTTGTGCCACCATCCGAAGTAGGAACACGCGGCTCCCCTCCACAATACAAATCTACTTGACGGTCTCGGGACCCCCCGGTTTCGAGCCCCGACAGTTGGCGCGCCAGGTAGGGGCGTTGCGTCGAGAAGAATCCCTCGCTGCGAGGAGGGAATCCGGAGGGCTCCGCGTTCCCTCGGAAAGTTTTAGCCTTAGGCCTTTCTTGGCCAAGATCGCCAAGGGAGGGCTCCAGAAGCGCCGGGCATGCCCCTGCCACGTTTAATAATATAGTGAATTTTCTATACTCCCAGGAGTAATTACTCTCATCTTTAATAATCAACATTGTGTATGGATATATACTCATTTATCACTTTGAGTACTCTAAATCTTACTACGTGAATTTTTTTTAACATACCCTATATTTTTAAATATATTACTGTAATGCTATTAGAATAGAATATAAAATAAGTATAATCATATACTCTATGTATACTTGCACACTCAACATATATACTACCATAGATGTTTTAGTATGATTATATACTTCGCGTACGTATAATTCGTTATATACATCATAAACAGTGGCGGAGCGTGGGAAAAAAAATCAAGGGGGGCTAATTCAAATAGTGACCAGTGTGTTTGTATATCTGTACGCTTACTCTTTATGTATTTGTTATTGTTATATGAGTATGTAAACGAGCGATGACATATGTATGAAACGAAGTTCCATGTCTGCATGTGGACAATTGCAGGACACCGGTTTGCTTGCATGCAGAATCTCGAGGAAAGGGGAGGCAGCCGCCCTATTTCACTTCAACGTAGCTCCGCCGGTGATCATAAATCTAGACATATAAACATGAGAGTAACTACTCTAAGGAATAGAAATAATTATATATATGCACAATACTAGTAAGAGTATATTCTACCCATGAAACCAGAGGCGGGTCCAGTGGTCTAGAGATATAAACATGAGAGTAACTACTCTAAGGAATAGAAATAATTATATATATGCACAATACCAGTAAGAGTATATTCTACCCATGAAACCAGAGGCGGGTCCAGTGGTGGAGCGGGTAAGGCTCTGGCTCCCCTACGGACGCTTGATACATGAAGTCCTTCTAGCCTCCCATAGAAATTTTTACTATAGATATACACTGAGAAGACTGAACCTGTCTAGAGGTCAAATAAACATCCTAATAATTTTTTTCTAGATCCGCTACTCCATGAAACTACCCTGTAGATCTACTTCAACGATGATCACAAGTCAAAAAGGAAAAGGATTAACCTAACAAATCTAAACTCTAAAGAAGTAGAAGAGAGACCGTCACCAAAATATAATGCAAAATCATAATCCACAAGTTTGAAATTATAATAAAAGGGACAGACAACGCAAAATCATAACCCACAAGCTAGTTTGAAACCGGAAGAATGAGAGAGATAAGCCACAATGTCATATGGGGCCCGCTCCTACACTAGAAGAGAGCGGGCCAGGGACAGCCACAGGGCTCGAGCCACGGCGAGCGCGGACCCGGCTAGGCCCAAAGCAGGCCCAACATGAATAGTCCCCACGAGTACTATAGCCTCGCGGGTACTGTTCATGCGATACTGTTACGCCGCCGCTACCATCAGATCAGATAAGATTAGGGTTGATTAGATTACTTGGGGGCTAAGTCTTCTCAGCACTATAAATAAAATAGAGAGGCTATGTATCCTTTCAATATAGGAAAAAACAAGAATTATATCATCTACCACCTCCCATCTATTTATCTCAAGCCTAGTTCGCTAAGGGGTATAACCTCGTCCTAGAAGATGGACCGAGACTGTGAACTTCGTAGTCGAGAACCAGCTACCTAGGGTTAACGTCCTTGACACAAGGGCAGAACAGTACTGATTCGAGAGGGTGGAACTAAGAACATGGAATCAGGGGTTGGAGACCAACCTACCGCTTGGCAACCAAATGTTTTAAAAAAAAACTCTACGCCTCTCAAATTAGACACGAGATCACTTGGGCTAAAAATTGAACCTAATAGCTTACATTTGCATGATGCCATGAACAATAAGAGACAACCTTTTACGCACTGAGAATGTACAAACGCATGCCATCTGCAGCAACTTATTTCGGGCAACACCTGCACAGCAACCGAAGGCAGATCAGGGTCCATGCAGCAGCTCCTGCACCGTTTGAGCGAGCCTGGGCTCGCTCCTGATGCCCTGGATCCACCTTGCGTTGATCCGGATGTTCTCAAGGCTCTGCTTCAGTGTTCTCTCGAATTCAGGCTTCTTGCGGGTGGCGAAGAAGCGGGACAACTCTGCTGCCTTCTCGTTGGACGCGAACTGATGATCACAAATAGAGGAGCTCGATCGATTATTAGTACTTTCTTTATTTATAATATATATATATATATATATATATATATATATATATATATATATGACCCCGCTATTTGGAGCGCAGCGCTCTAAATATTATTTAGAGCGTCACTAGACATCAGTTCCCGCAACCATAAAAGTTACTACTAGTTCTCATCCCGAATCGTAAATGGCAGCCACATCAATCTCTCTTCCATCCGCAACCATAAAAGTTACTGCTAATTCTCATCTCACAACCGTAAATGTTATCCAGATTATTCTCTTCCTTCTACGACATTTACGGTTGCGGACTGAAACATTTACGGTTGCGGGATCGCTTTGCTAGTGCACACAGAAATAGAGCCCACCGTAGTATCCATAAAATAATATTTGGAATGACGAGACTCAACGTAAAATAGCCTCCCGCAACCATAAAATGGCCTCCCATGTCACCACCGTAGTATCCACAAGGCCGCAACCGTAATCAGACGTAATTACGACCAAAGACAACTTTTATAATAATATTAACCGTAAACCTCCATATATCAAAACAAGAACCCTAATTTTTCTCTCCTTTATTCTCTCTCCTCCCCCTATCGATGCTGGCGGCGGCTTCTCCACGGTTCTCCCCGCTCTCCTCTCCACTCCCAAACCCATCAGCGGCGCTTCGCACCGCACCACCGGCGTCTGGATTTCACCTAAAGGCTATGGCACATCTGTTGATGGCGCTCTCTCTCGTCATCGACTGCACCATCGGTGGCGCCACCTCCTGTCCTCGACTCCACTGGCCGGGGTGCACGACGCACCTATCCCCTCACGGTAGGCGCAACTGGATCTGGGGCCGCCATGCCCTAAAAGCCCGCAGTGGATTTGGCGGTGCCCCCCATGGATCCAGATCTAGGTGACACTATACCTCTTCCTCTTTCACTTCAATTTCAAAATTGTTCAATGCTCACGCGAGATTTGTTTCTGTGATTTTTAGTGATATATCTTAATCCCCATTTTATTTCCCTGAGATTACTCACTGTTCTCTTTATTTCTATACTAACTAGTCTCTATTCTGTGAAAATATCCCACTGTTTGTTACGTCATTGATTCTGTGTATGTATTCCATTCTATTCTTCGTAGTGAAACAAGCAGTAATGTTAAGTAGTATATGAACGTTGAATATTGTAGTATCACCAAGGTTAGACAATTTAGTAGTATCAGTGGTAATGATAGCCGTAAACAATAGTAGTATCAGTAGTAACCAAGAGGTGAGGGTGTGTTTTCCTGCTTGGCCTTCATATATATTTTTAATTTAAACTTCAACAACTGTATATCTGACTTCCATTCCTAATAATTTTGTCTGTACTAGTAGTGCTACGATTTGAAAACTGGTGGTAGCCATTTTGTTTGGTTGTTTGCAAGTTGGGTCTCTAACGTTATCAACATCGTCGGTATTACTCGTATTTTTATATTGCTAGTCTCCGATGTTTGAAAATATGTCATCTTTTACAAGCATCATTGAACTATGAATACTACTACTTGTCTAGACCGAGCAAAACATTTTTAAATATACTACTTTGTATTAGTAGTAACCAAATACTTCATAGGAAAACATGCCATTAGCAGTGTTAGTTTTTTCAGACATGGCATAGTATGACACATGCCATTTAGTCTATTTACTTTGTATTAGTAGTATTAGTAGTATGGCTGCCAATACTGCATTTTTGACTGAGATTTTAGTGTGTTATTATGATTATACACATCAGAGCTTTTTAGCTTATACTATGTTCCATCTTCGACAATCCAGAAACTAATGTTTGTATCTAGTAGTAATCAATTTTTATTTATGGGGAGAGAGGAGAGAGAGAGAGAGAAGGGCACTACTTGTTTCTGGTGGTATTGGCAAGGTATCCAATGGATTAGAAATTACTACTTGTTCATTCACATAAATATCTTACTACTACAAATCTTAGCTTCTGGTGGTATAAGCAAGATGGAGTGGGAATGCAGATATTGTATCATAATTTAAACTAGAGATTTACTACTAACTAGTGTTCTGACTATAAGACAATTACTTCCAGAGAATTGAGCTCTATAAGAAAATTACTACAAGAAATGAACTCAATAAAGGTAATTTCATAGTATTTCTTTTGTTTGATACATATAAAAAATACTCTTTTTAGCATTATAAAAAATATTATCTTGCAGTAGGACAATCTGTGCCTGTAAGATAATTACTTTTCTAGAGCTAATTTCATCTCAATTGATTACCATAGAGCTAATTTCATCCTATGCAGAGCCTATAATCCATCTATGCAGAGTCTCAATTGATTACCACAGAGCCTATAAGCATCTTTGTTTGCTTCAACTTATCAGTTGGCTTATTAGCCATACTACGGTTTATTCTCTCACAAAATGCTATTAAAACGGTCGAATGCAGCTGAAATGTTCAAGCCAAAATCAGCCGAAATAAGTTCAACCAAACTTGTCTGGTTCCACGGTGGGTGTACTTCTTTCGCATTTTTTTATTTTTGATTATGCGACTGATTAATTTTGATTTATCTATAGTGCTTAGTGTTTCTTATCAGTAATTTTGCTAGTGCCTTACTCCCTACCAGCTCATCGGCAGTCAAGGCATGACGGTGGTGTCCTAGCCCACCATCCATGGCGATCAAGAATCTTAGGTCTAGAATGATGACCAAGATGCTCCCTTTCACTTAGTAGTATTGAAGCAGATTGTTGACACCTCCCGGCATCGTGGCGCAGATGGAGACATTGGCAGCTACAGAAATCGGAAGGCAGAACTCAGATGAATGTTGATGATTTGAAAACGAACTATGTCGATTCATTTGATCCATTTTGTGTGTGTATATATGAAAAAAATGTTCTCGTGATTTTTTAAACCAAATGCACAACTATGTAGGGTGTTATTTTTAATCCTTTGATTTTTACGTCCAGACCAAGTGATTTTATATTTTTAATTGAAATTGCCGTAGAGTGATTTGATTTGATATTACGTTGTTGATTCTATAAAACAAATCAAATAGCATGCCAAACTAAATCACAGGCTTAACCATTACCGCATTGATTAATTACAACCAGCTAGTTTCCACGATCAGCAGTTTTCACTGCAAAAGTTAGGAACCGTTAGTGCCATCTTTTACGGCTGTAGACTTTTACGGTCACAGAACAATCAGTAACTTTTAAGGTCACGGAACCATCAGTAACTTTTAAGGTCACGGGAGCAGGAATGACTAGATTCACGTCACTAGAACTGGAATAGCCTGACAAACCAAACAGTTTACGGTTGGGGAATGGACTTTTATGGTTGCGGGAATATGGCCTGACGAACTAAATAGTTTACGGTTGGAGAATGGACTTTTATGGTTGTGAGATGAGATTTATTGTTGCGGACTGATTATTTACGGTCACAGAAGTTAGGAACGCTAGCGCTCTAAATAATATTAGGAGCGCAGCGCTCCTAATAGCGCAGTCCTATATATATATATATATATATTATTTATTTATTTGTGTGTGGGGTGGGGTGGGGGGGGGGAGAGGGGGGAGTATAGCAAGCACACACCGTTCAAAAATGGAGTGTGGCCTTAAACTTACCAATGCAGCGACATATCTGATAAAACCTCCTTCTTGTGTGTCCCCGTATTTCTTTGCCATACGATCCCAGTTATCCTGCACCAACACCAGAACAAATGTCATGTAAGCAACTTGCTTTCAAATATTTCAAAGATTAACAACATGAAAATTTGGCCATCTTCTAATTTTGCCCCTTCTAATCTAGGAAATCTTGAAGGTATCCATGAAGGAAAGTTACTGTAATTTCAAAATTTAGTATATCCATTAAAACGTACTACCTCCGTTCCGTTTTATAAGGCACATATGCATATCAAGATTCAAACTTTAAAAGCTTTGACCAATAATTTAACTAATAATTTTTAACTACTATAATACAAACTTGATATGGTTAGATTTCTAAACAATTGTACTATTTAATACTAATCATAAGTTTATAGGCATAAACAATATTATATAAATATAAAGTAAATGAATAGTCAAAGTGTAATCGGAGACCATGCCATTCCAAGCAGTGCCTTATAAAACGGAACAGAGAGAGCATTTTACCTTCAACCACACCCATGCGGTATCACGTGTCTCCACACCAAGACCTTGAAGTACATAGTATGCATCTTGTTTGCGAAACTGATAAGTAATAGAGGCAAGTGAGACTTCATAAGAGTACAAGCTCATATGATCGAGCTTCCACTGTCATCATGGAGAAACAACAAAGAAAAACGAAAAAAATGAAAAGATCTACCTCATTGGTAAAAAGAAGATTCAAGGATCCAAGAACAATATTCTTATCCTTACAATAACACAATGTGCCTGAAACAAGGAGACAAAGCTTTCAGAACAACCCAACATGTCAACAAGCTTTGTTATTAGGAGTGGTTCAAAAGCCACATACTTAAGACACGCCCCCTTTCCTCTGCTTCATCTGACTCCCTGTAGACTTTCAGAAGATCATTATAAGCAGATCTGTATGAAGTAGTAACATTCTGCATTGCAGCGAGGTATGCAGCCTGTCGTACATTGCAATAAATATGAGGCAGGTAGAACACAAGATAATCATATAAAGTAAGCAAAAAAGGCAGGACCTTTCTGGTATCAGGAGGAAGAAGAGAAGTGTTGCGATCATGTACAAAGATACTGAAACGCCTAACTCCCTCATTTATAGTCTTATCATGCCCAAGTTTGACAAGAGAAACCAAGAGCACTGGTCTAAGCAACGAGTCCAGGTGGCTCTCACCAACCTTGGGGTCCCAGCCTAATTTTCTGAAAAAGGTAAACAAGGAGACTGTCACGTGGCCAAAGTCTCTATGTTGCCAAACACACAGTATTACTGAAACACTGCATCTGACTGTATAACAACAAGGCATGTTAGCAATAGCAAACAAACAGAAACAAGATGATTCTCCGCAGAATGACAGTTAAAGTGACTCAGAAGGCAGGCAATGTAAGACATGGTTTGACATACACAGCAGGGGGCAGAAGAAGCTTGATCAGAAGTTGTTTGATGTCACCAACAAATCCAGGAGTGGCATCAAAGGATATTTTAGCAATAGTTAAACTCACCTGTGAAAAGCGAAAGGAAATAGCTTGAAAAATATCTTCAAATCAAAATTTTCAAGATCATGGAATCAATTGGTTATACAAGATTTACATACAGTATTTATGTGTGAAAGAACACTGTAATCAGCCTCCCCGCGATAAGCATACAGTAAACTTAGCAACGATGTTAAGGTTTGTTTGCAGGCCATAGATAAGGCCAGTGAATCTTCCACAATGCCTGCAATGTTAATGTTACGATACTTGTCACTAAAATAGTGATAAGTAAATTAACAGTATTGGTCCTTACCAATTTTATCCATTACAGAGAGCTTCTTGGCCTGCAATGCGTTTTGAAGTGCAGCTGCAAGTTTATCATCATATTGCACTCTATAAAATCCTGTTTGATTAATGTTCAACTTAATCCAAAAGTTTCCACCCTTCTCTTGGTTACCACACTGTGAAGCAATGTCTCTTATATCCAGCATATCACTTTTGCCTTTCAGTAGAACTTTTTTCTGTGTATAATATGAACCACAGCCTGCAGTTATCGGGACAATCCACATTCCGGGGCCAGAAGACCCATCTAACAAAAACTGTGCCTGCAACAAAGGAAACAGTAACCTCATAAAGGCTGAAGAATAAGAACATACAACAGAAACTCACATATCAATGAACTTAGCATAGTAACTTTTCTCTTAAAATAATCATGTTTTGACACTCAATTCAGCAGTTCACATGTTGATGAATGCAAAGATTACATAGGAAGAACAAATGTATTATAAAAACCTGTTCAAGTTCTAGATAATTCCCTTTAAGCTTTGCAATAATAACAGGGTACCCTTGTTGCTTTGTCCATGTAGTCATCATATTCTTGACAGGTTCACCAGATTTCTCTTCAAGAACAGCCCACAGGTCCTCAGTTTTAGCATTTGAGTAGGCAAATTTTCTTATATATGCAGCCAACGCTTGCTGAAAGAGAAGATTTTTCCCACATTTAGCACAATGAGAAGTATTAAGAGAATTACTCAAGAAATCAGAGAGTAAAAGCAAACAGAATTGGACAGAAAAAG
This sequence comes from Coix lacryma-jobi var. lacryma-jobi, assembly GCA_009763385.1. NCBI lineage: Eukaryota > Viridiplantae > Streptophyta > Magnoliopsida > Poales > Poaceae > Coix > Coix lacryma-jobi. Next base: position 60,065,881 of record CM019825.1, read on the forward strand.
CAGTTAAAAATCAATCTTCACTAAATAATATAAAATATCAGAAAAGCATAAGTCAGATACAGATAAAAATCAAACCTAACTCGCAATAAAAGAATTAGGAGTGAAAAACAGCTATAGCTTAGCAATTCTTAACAGTTTTGGTTTTTGAACTTGTGCACACTACAATAACACAATTAGACTCCAATGGTAACATTAACATATCCCAGGGCATTTTTTTTAAAAAAAAAGAGATGAAAAAACAAAATCCTTGATAACGGTTATGAAAACTCCTTTCAGTGACTTCCTATGGATTATTGTCACTTATTAATCGATTTCTCTACTCCAGATTTCTCATCTACCAATAGTCCACATTTAGTCTATTTGAGTAATATAAAACAAGTAAAATGATTCATAGGTTCTGCAAAATGCATCAAACATGGTAGGGCAAGTTTGAAATAAACAAATATACTGTACCCTCAAAAACATAGATAGAACATAACAAAAATGGATTTTGAGTGCCCAAACCAAAATGGTTGGCATGATTGCACCCCGGGTTTGGAATGGCATGTTTCCTAACCTATTAGAGCATCAAAGTATCGTCTATAAAACATCATTTTTGGAGAGAAAAAAAGAGAGAAAATAGTATTGTTCATGGCAATTCACAAGTGGTTGGTTGGATATCGTTTTTGGAGAGTACGAACGTACGTGTTTGGTTGACTGCATAAGTGGTGTTCAGGTTACCTCAGGTGTATCTTACCCCCTCTTAATCTATCTCTAGCTTGACTTCACAAGTGGTGTTCCTAGGTTTTTTATTACTGCAGCCAAGGAAATGGCAAAAAGAAAAAGAAGTAGCACACGTATCTAACAGTGAAACTTAGCTGCCCTCTAGATAATGGCCTAGCCAGTTCAACAAGATCCGGAGGTACAGACCTTGTCCTGCTCTGTAGCTTTCTTCAGGCCTTGATCAGAGTGCGGGGTACGGGAGGGAGTCGCGGGGGCCAGGAGGTAATCGTATCAGTGCTCTGCATAGCGGGTGCGGGAGGACTGCAGAGCAGCTGCAAGCCCCTGCAGAGCGGGTGCAGTGCAAGTTCTTCAGAGTGGATACACCCAAATTGGTGGGAATAGTGGGATGCAAATAAACTCTGCTCTGAGGATAGTGCTACGCTGCATAAGGCTCAATCAAGTCTATTTTGCATTATCGTGAGCCTGGAGAAGGGGTTGTGCAGGTAACCAATCAGACCCCACACTGCACTGGATGAACAACATGTGCACCTATGTAGCAACTAAATGAAGAGATAAAATGAGACGAAACTGTTCCTAATTGATATCAAAATAGAATGTAACGAGGTCAGGGTGATTCCATACAACTTTGAACAGCATAATAAAGCAGATTACTGACTCCAGGCACTGCAGAATATTAAGGCTCGAATAGTGAAAAAGTGTTTCAAGGAGAGCCAATCCAAACCTGAAAACGCTCTGCACCAAGGTAATTCTGTAGCATGCGAATAACAGAAGCACCCTTATCGTAGCTTATGGCATCAAAAATTTCATCAACCTCACTAGCATGATGTATTTCAACCTAGTGGGAAAAAAGTAATATTGTTAGCAAAATGATCCACACGCCAGTACCTAGACAAGGGAAAAGTCAGCGTCAACATCTAAGTAATGGATTTAATTGCTCAAAATAGTCCATAAGTTGCAAGGGTTTTTTATTAAAAAATGCACTACAGTTATTCTTCAAATTATACTGACAGTTCAAGAGTGAGGTCAGGATGGGTTCCTGGACAGGAAAGGTTTGTGACCCTCTCAGCCCAAGTTCGATACCAGGTAATGGAGTTGGTCCGAATCCAAATAAATAAAGGCTGGGATTTGTTCCCAAAATTCCAACTAAAAGGAAAGGGAAAAAAAAAGTATCTAACTAGTGTTACCAAGGACACCTGAGCCCACATAATTTTTTCCCAAGTCTGATGCTGAACACCCACATCACAACCAGACACTTCTGTCTGATTTTCATCAAGCACTATTTGCCATGTGCAAAAGTATTTTCCCAAATCAGACACCCAAGTCCAAGAAGATTCTGACATCATGTTTGTGTCCAGGTAGAACTAGCATTAACTAAAAGGAAACTAATAGAAAGAAAGAAAAAGGACAGTACTTCAATAGCCAAATTGTTTTAATGTGAGGACACAAGAGTTTATCATATCTATCGTTGTTATTTTGATTATCAAAATTGTGCACCACATTGAACTCATATATTTCTACCCCCAAGTAAACATTTACCACAAGATTGTGGTCAAACTTAAAGCATGCAATATCTTTAGTTGTATACAAAGTGATGAAAAAGCAGAACGTATGAAACACAGCTAATTTTCAAACTATTGGACCAGGCCATAGTTCATAGTAAATCACAATTCCCAAAGGGTTACCTCAATAGGGTGAGACTCTTCAAGTGAATCCAATTTGAGACCAGTGGTTGTGTCATCAAGGAATTGAGTCCAGATATTCCATTGTGGAAAGAAAGAATCTACAGCTAGATTACTCATCTGTTAAAAGAAAAGTCTATTTACTCAATATATAGAGGCAGCCTACGGACTGAAAATTTGAAATGTTACATTCTAAAATTGATTACCCATGTAGCAAAACCTTCGTTTAGCCACAAGTGAGTCCACCACTCCATGGTTACAAGATTGCCAAACCACTGATGAGCCAGCTCATGCGCTACAGTAATTGCAATCTAAAACAAAGAAATGATGAGATCATTAAAGCAAGGACATCTCTACATCTGGTATTCGATCACCTGAAGTGACCAATACATCTCTACATCTGGTATTCGATCACCTGAAGCGACCAATCTAACTATGAATTCAATGCAATCAATTGACCTGTATTTGATTATAGAAATCAAAATATAATCTGATTCTCAAATATGGTAGTAACTCATCATTTATAACAAGTGAAAGCTAGATAGTTGAAAGTTATATAACAAAGAGTCTGTGAGTTACGAAAGGTACACTCTGTTTGCTGGATTTCGCTGAAGACTCCTCATCAAAAAGCAAAGCCACTTCGCGGAAAGTAACCAGCCCATAGTTCTCCATGGCTCCGGCGGAAAAATCAGGGATGGCAACCATATCCAATTTGGGAAGTGGATAAGGAGTACCAAAGTAACTAAAAAGTGGAGAAATGAACATTATATTAGTGGTTCTATCCTATTGTAACCACGACTATTCATAAACTTTGTTATGGTTCTGTAAGCTTGTTTACTAGCAAGAGTGTGGTTGATCGTACTCTTTATAAAGACGCAATGACTTGATTCCAGCATCCAGTGCAAACTTCCCTTGGTTACTCTTACCAACTTGAGTGTACACACGAACTTTTGTGCCTTTATACAATTATTAAACAAGATTAAGAAAATGGAATGCAACGGGGAAAAAAAGAGATGATGATACCAGCTTTGCTTTTGTGCCTGTTCATGTTCTTTATTTTATTGTTTATATATTTATCCAGTAGGCTCACCCCTAATGTTTCTTTTCAAAAAAAGAGATGATACATGTCAAAGTAACACAAGGAAAGTAGAGTTGATACCTTCTGGTGTTACACCCTCTATATATTCAAGCACACCAACAACTATAGCCACTAAATAAGTAGACATAAGAGGTGATTCCACATAGCGAACAGTCTTGATAGGACCAGCAACTGTCTGATTAGCTATTGGCATATTGGACAATGCCACCAACCCAACTCGTACTTCAAGTGTTAGCTTGAACTTAGCCTAAAAATAGACATAGCAAAATGGAAATGTAAGATATCACATATTTGACATTAGGCATGTGTACATGAGACTGAGAGGAGCATAATGCTACAGGTTGAGTAGAACTTGCTACTATATATGCACTCTTTTAAGCGCAACAGAAGTGTTGCTCAGAGCACAGAAGCCTGATAGATAAAACACCTGAAGGAGCAAACCCAGATTATTAGATATTTCGTTTTAGTACTATAATCACCTTGAACGCAGGCTCATCCCAGCATGGGAAGCATCGCCGAGCATCCACAGACTCAAATTGTGTCACTGCCATATTTTTCATGTTTCCCCTGTACTGGTACTTACTGCATCAAATGGCACTCAGAGTTACTAGCGCAGAAAAAACAATTAAAGAATGGAGAGAAGGAACGAAAAAAAGGGATGAACACAATTTTTTTTTTAAAAAAAAAAATAAGCTCGTTTAAAGAAACAACTTCCTGAACTATCCTTTTTGAATAACATAGCAAGTGCACACTTGGTGTTGATGGGTAGCATGAATGATGGTAGGACAAGTATGGGCAAATGACAGAGATCAAAGTTTGTTAAGTTCTAGACTATGTTATCATGATCGTGCCATAGAGGTCACAAATTTTAGAAGACATGACTAGAAGTCTCTCGTGCACACTTGCTCAGTTTAACAGTTTAATAAGTGCCAAAAAAAAATGAGTTTAGGATCAGAGGAAACCCATACCTTCGGTAGAACCCCGTCATCTGATCGTTGAGCGTGCCGTTAAATTTCATACTGAGCACGCCCTCAGCGAGTGGCAGGTCCTTGGAGAATCCGAGCACCAGGATCTCGTCGTCCTCGAAAAACACCACCTCCGTAGGCGCCAAATCCTGCAAAACCCGGCCCCGTACCGGCATCCTAGATGACATTTGCTTGGCGCCCAGGGAAGGAGAAGGTTTCTTCGAGAGAGTTGGGTCGGCGCGTACGTACCCGGAAACGGATGGAGGCGCGGTCGACTGAGAGGTCGGCGGCGTTGAGGACGAGGAAGCGGGTGGGCGCGGAGACAGCGACGGTGACGGCAGCGGTGCCCGAGAAGGTGCAGGCGACGAGGTCGGGGTGGATGCGCAGGTCGTAGCGGCGCGGCGCGGCGAAGCGCGGGAGCCGCGCCTGCCCGCGGAACTGTGCCGGCGTACCGGCCACCGCCGGCGGCGCGGGCGCGCGGCGAGGCGGTGGCGCCGCTTCGACATTCGCGTCCTGCGTGGCGTGATTAGGACGAGACAGCTTGCCCAGCTTGCGTTGCGATCAAATCGTGAGAAGCCCCACGAACGGCCCATACTGCCATACACGAGAGTGTGGACTGGCCCATACACAAGTATAAACTAAAAGTTGTAGCCAGAGGCCCATCATCGATCGCTATATTATGTAGCGAGCTTTTCGATCGGTATCTAAGATTTTATATTTTCATTCCACTGAAAAAAAAAAATCTAAGATTTTATTCAGATACAACAACACAAGATTAGTGTTACTAGATTTATTTACTATATGATGAAACACTTCATATCATACTACATTTTACTATATGGTAGCTAGTTTTAAAATGGGATACAGTATTAAAGATGGGTCGGAAAAGTACACTTGTCGTGTAACCCATGATCCCGCGCGTGCTAGGAACGAGAGTAATTAATTTCTAAAATATAGAGCTTTTCTAAATTTACGCTAAATCAGTTTTTGATTCTAATCTGAACAAGTTTATACAGAGATCGAATGGGATCTGAGTACGTACTAGATGGCGATCATCTCGCGCTACCTTGTTAAAGTGCCGGCGGGCAACTCCTCCGGTCATCTCCCCGGCGAACCCCATCTTCCTGCCGCCAGGCGTCCCACCAGCGTCGCCACCGCTGGCGCCCCCCGGCAAGACGGGGATGAGCAGCAGCACCAGCAACGCCGCGACCGTATCCGTGGGCAGCCACTGCATGCTTCTCTCTCTCTCTCTCTCTCGATCTGGCACGGTGAGTCGGTGACACACACCACGCGCAGCAGGTCGGCCTCCCTTGAGTTCAGTCGGGACATGGAGAGTGGCGTTATCCCTGGCGCGCACTACTACTATAGGCGGCCTGCGGAGTGCGGACCAGAGTCCAGAGCGGCGGTGCGTTGACTATGACTCCCTAGGGCGGCCTTGGGTAGCGATCGGAACCGCCGAATGCCGGTGGAGCCCGTGGGGAGGAGAACGAAGAAGAGGTCGTCGGAGAAGCCCGCGCAGATCGCGCAAAAGAATTGGATCATGTGAACCGACGCATTTCGGGGCAGGCATGCAGCAGCTGCACGCAGACTGCAAGACTGGCAGGCAGGAGGTGGAGGATCTCGCATGCCGACAAAAGAGTTTCCTGGGAAGTTGCTATTGTTGGAAACGATGGGGCAGGGTTCCGTGTACAGTACTGAATCCACTCACGTGGTAGTTGAGATCCATGCATATTACACGGTCCATGCAAATTAAAGTTAAGTTAAAAAGTACTATACGTATTTATCACTCTCAATTCTGATTGTCTGTACTAGGTAAATACGGGAATCTCAATATTGGTCTCCTGTACAAATTGCTACCGGTTTTGCCCCCCAAAAAAAAACATTACTCAAAATTTTGGGTATCCAATAATTCAAGATTGAGTTTTACCTGAAATATACCCAGAATTAACAAAACCAACCATTTTGGAAGAATGCCATTTTCAATCAATAAAAAATGATCTATCAAATCACATCATGTCTTCGTATTAATTAACAAGAAATCATTATCAAGTTAGATCTACATTAATGCCCGCATACCGAACATAGATTTATATTGCATCGAGCCACTTTGTCTTTATATTAGGAATAGAAGAACAAATATTTGAGATATTTTGGGTACCGGGGAACATTACCCGAACTACCCAAACCATAGGCGGACCCAAGGCCCGGCTAGCCTGAGCTCCTGCCCGGGCTCAGCTTTCTATTGGCCTTTAAGGTCCAGTATCACTCCTAAGCAAAAGGGGGCACGGGAGAAGGTCTAGTATCTATGATTCCAGATGTTTGTTACTCACTCTGTTAGTTGTCCGGGCTTGTCAAATTTCCTGGGTCCGCCTATGACCCAAACTAACTTCGGGTTCTAATAGTTACTATCCGAAATTGTGGTTAGGTATTTCAGGTTTGGGTACTTCAGGTCAGGATTCAGGTAAATCAGGTTCTAGAGTAATTTGCCCACCCTTAGTTTCAAATTTCTTTTTCTGGTCCTATCTCCATATATGCTAAGGACCCAATGATACTTTTGTTGTTAGTCACCGAGACTCTAGTTTACTTAAGAAAATAGAAAATGATTTATTACTATATATACCATTGTATAATAACCAAAGTTGTTTTAGGAGATTAAGCCACTAGGCTACTGCCTTAACTATTCGGCCTTATCAACACCTTCATTTCTTTGATAACGGTCAAACCACACCTATCTCTCATTCTCTCGTTGCATCATATCACCCTCCTACTATTATCTTCCGCGCTGTGAGGCCCTCTTCTAGCCGTCTTAGTTCACGGTGCCTCTATATGCCCCCGTATACCACCACCATTTTGTCACCAAGACGGACTTCAATTTCATCGGAGTTTTGAGTCCAATGTAGAGTATAATGGTATAACACATAAACCTAATTCAAACGTATAGTTTGTAAGCCTCAACCCTCAATGGGGCATAGATGGAAGTGCTTATTAGGTGTATCTGTTTTAAATACAAAAGGGGGTATTGATATTATTTATATTGGTTTTGTGGAAGATGAAGTACTCCATGCAGGACCTGCATCATGCTGATAGCCAGAAGTAAGAAAGTTTGATAAATAAAAAAACTTATAAAACGGCATAGTGGGGCATATTCACTATCGGATTTCTCTTTTTTGGCACTCGCCAAAGGCTTTGTCGAGTACCACACTCGGCATAAAAGAGCACACGATAAAAAAAAATCTCGACAAAGAGCTATTTGCCGAGTGCCTTTGTCGGGCACTTGACAAAGGAAAAACACTCGGCAAAATATAAATCTAAAAAACCCAGGAAAAAATAGCAAAATAATTTAATCGGGGAAGGCCCCACCAACCAGCACCCGCCCGTCTCCATCGCAAGTCGCGTATTTTTTGCAGCTAATGCGACCAGTGAGATTCAAACCCACAACCTCTCTCTCACGTGTACACCTCTCCACCATTGCACTATACTGTTACTTATGTCTAGATTCTATTTTCGTTCCTCACATATTATACTAAACCGTGTATAAATTATTTGTTTTAGGCCCTAAACAAATTCAAATCAAAAGTTGTCAACTAAAAAGTTTTATAACTTTTTGAGATCTACACTTTTTGTTTAGAAAGTTTCTTCATCTGAGGTCGTTTACAAAATTTGAATTTTAAATTTGAGAAATTTCAAACGTAGTTTTCGTTGACAAGATGGTTTCAAATTAAAAAGTTGTCAACCACAAACTTCTATAACATTTTTTAGATCTACAACTTTTATTTTGTTCGTTCCTCTATCTGAGGTATTTAAAAAAATTCAAATTTTAAATTTTTTAAATTCAAATGCAGTTTTGCATGATAAGATGATTTCAAATTTAAAAGTTGACAACTATAAAGTTTCATAACTTTTCAAGATCTACAACTTTCGTTTTGGTTATTTCTCCATCCGAGGTTATTTGAAAATTTTGAATTTAAAATTTTCTAAATTCAGACACAATTTTGCACGACAAGATGACTTGAAATCAAAAAGTTGTCAACTAAAAAGTTTCATAGCTTGTCAAAATCTACAAAATTTATTTTGATTGTTTGACCATTTATATATCCGACATGGTGGTTCTAATACTATTCATAAATCTTATATATCACTCTCGTAGTTTCATAAACTATGGAGAAATATCTAAGATTTATGAACAAATTTATTATCATTTGTCAAATGAAGAAATTATCAAAACAAAAAAATTCATCTTGATGGGTTAAACAACTTTATAGTTAAAATTTTTTATTTAAATTAATTTATTGCTTTAAAATATGATTTAAAAATTAGCTTTGACAAGTGTAAAAAACACTAGGCAAAGAAGCTTCATTGCCGAGTATTTTTTTTTTTGCTGAGTGTTTTTTATTTAGCACTCAGCAAAGAGCTCGACACTTGATAAAAGATAGATTTTCCGATAGCGATTATTATATTGTCATAAAGTGTATGGGCCTGTTGAATTGCCTTTCTAGGCGGCAGTATTTAAAACCCCCCAAAAAAACGGCGTGGGAAGCAAATGGCAAAACATTGACATATATCATATATCATTATCATGGTGTATTTGTAAGCACTGATATCTGTATTTTTGGTGACAATCATGTTAGATTTATTGTGGGCCAAGCCTAATAATATATTTAATAAATCAATAACTCTATGGTGTGTAATTGACAGAATTATTGTTTGTACCGGATTGGAATTTAAAGGGACGTTGACTCAACTTATATGGTGGAATTTATTCCATTTAATTTGAGAAGTTGAGAAACAGACCAAGGCGTGCCACATGCGCGCGTGCCGCCGCCGCCGCCGCCGGCCGGGCCGGCACGGGCACGGACAGGCATGCGTGGCGTGTTAATTTTATTTTAATACGCACTAATCACGCCGCACTAACCACGCCTTAAATCACAGGAGTTTCCATCCCTTCAGCTGCCCGTCTCTTGTCCGTAGTCTCTCCGTCTCCCTGCGCCTGTATAGGAATAAAAGGAGCGGCGTCTCCTCCTGTGCTCGGTTCTCTCAATTTCCTTCCTCAGAACAGACAATCTTCCAGAAATCTAATCAGCTGCAGGATAGGCGTCTCCATCTCGTTCGTCTGCGCGCACAGAGGAATGAGAGGGCAGGTGCCTCCGGAGCCAGTGTCGATCGAGACCTCGCACGGGGGATCGGCTGCCCAAACGATCTTCGCCGTTGTTCTTCTTCAGGAGGATCACCGTCGTCGTCTTCTTCCCGGCGAAGTTACTGTTGTTCATCTTCTTCCCGGCGAAGTTGTTACTGTTCATCTTCTTCCCGGTGATTTCCTAGAGGATAGGTCGTCTTCTTCTTGGTGGTCTTCGTCTCCATCTACTGCGACATGACCAAGGAAGTTGGACAAGGATCTGGATCTGCGCTAAGGATGGGCAGGTATGAAGTGTTCATCTTCTCTTTGTTTTTCGTGATTCAGAATTCTTTTCCGTCATGCTGTTTCAGTAGTACTGTTGATCATGTTGCAATAGTAGTCTTCTATTGTTTCGTAAGTTATGCAGTGCTGCTGTTAGATATATTTTTTGGGTTGCTGTCTGTTACATATTTCCTGAATGTTGCAGTAGCTCTGTTACGTTGTTTCAGTAGTTGCTGCATATATGTTTCAATAAGTATGTTACGTTGTTTCACATGCTTTTCTGCAGTAGATGATTTATTATGTTTTATCATCCTATATATGATTCACATGTTTGTTTCACATATGTACCATACTGCTATGGTCATATGTGATATTATGAAATCACTATTATATTATCTCTATTATGTCGTCATCATAATGTTAATTTACGGAATTAAAATGATATGTAAATTGTCTTTATTTCTAACATTCCAAAAACCTAATTATAGGCATTTTTGTGTCAGTGGTTTTGCTGCCGTGTTAAAGCCTGATGCTTTTGATGAGAAAAACTTCTTGGTATGGAGAGCTAAAATAGAATTGTGGCTAATTGCTATGTCGTGCTTTCATGTGATGAGAAAAACTTCTTGGTATGGAGAGCTAAAATGGAATTGTGGCTAATTGCTATGTCGTGCTTTCATGTGATTGAGAGCAAGCCTGCTAACTTGTCTCCTGAGGATGAGACTAAGTTTAAGGCTGATGACAACCTCTTTCGAGGAGCAGTGATTAGCGCACTTGATGCAAAATTCCAGAAAAGCTATATCATACTTCCCACAGGTAAAGAGTTGTGGGATGCACTTGTTGGAAAATTTGGAGTTACTGGTGCCGGTAGCGAGCTGTATCTTATGGAGCAACTGTATGACTACAAGATGGTTGAGAACCGATCTGTAGTGGAACAGGCTCATGAGATTCAGGCACTGGCAAAGGAACTTGAGCTTTTTCCTTGTCCTCTTCCTGACAAGTTTGTGGCTGGCGGTATTATCGCTAAGCTGCCACCGTCATGGAAGGACTTTGCTACCTCTCTCAAACATAAGAGACAGGAGTTCAATGTGGAAGAGCTCATTGGCACTCTTGATGTTGAGGAGAGGGCGAGAGCAAAGGACAATGAAAAAGGTGTTGAGACCTCTACTGTCAATGTGGTGCAGAAGAGAAACTTTAAATTCCGCAAGTACAAAAAGAAGAAAAACCAGAACAAACAACAGATCATTCCTAAGACCAATCAGACAACACCATTTAAGAAAAAGGACAACAACAACAACAAGAATGGAGTATGTTTTGTCTGTGGTAGTGATGCTCATTGGGCAAGTGAGTGCCCTGATCGCAAATACCAGCAAGGCAACAAATCAGCAAATGTTGTTACTACTAACAATGGAGAAGGAACATCTGAGTATGGTAATTCTTTACCATTCGTTCTTTCCGTTTGTAATTCACCTGAGTGGTGGATGGACAGTGGTGCAAATATACATGTGTGTGCTGATGTATCTCTATTTTTCTCCTACCAGGTCGGGAGGTCTGGCGCCTTGTTGATGGGAAATGGGTCGCGTGCTCATGTTCTTGGTGTTGGTACAATCATTCTGAAGTTTACTTCGGGAAAGACGGTGTTATTGAAGAGCGTGCAACATGTGCCCTCTATCAAGAAAAATCTTGTTAGTGCTTCCATGTTGTGCCGAGATGGTTACAAAGTTGTTCTTGAGTCGAATAAATGTGTTCTGTCTAAACATGGTTTATTTATTGGTAAAAGATATGATTGCGGAGGTTTGTTCCGCTTATCGTTGCATGATGTGTGTAATAAACTGGTGAATTATGTTAATATTTCTGATGAGTCAGATTCATGGCATTCACATTTCTGTCATGCAAGTTTTGGCTGTTTAATGCGGTTAGCAAATCTGAATTTAATTCCTAAATTTAACTTGGTCAAAAAGTCTAAGTGCCATGTGTGTGTTGAATCAAAACAACCCCGCAAGCCACACAAGGCTGCTGAGGCGAGGAACTTGGCACCTCTAGAACTTGTGCATTCTGATCTATGAGATGAACGGAATTTTGACTAAAGGCGGTAAAAAATACTTTCTCACCTTTATAGATGACTCCACTAGGTTCTGCTATGTGTATCTCTTAAAATCAAAAGATGAAGCGTTTAATTATTTTAAGGCCTATAAAGCTGAAGTAGAGAACCAACTTGAGAGAAAAATAAAACGTTTAAGGTCCGATCGAGGTGGAGAGTATTTCTCTAATGTGTTCGATGAGTACTGCGTGGAACATGGGATTGTTCATGAGAGGACACCGCCATACTCGCCACAATCCAATGAGATTGCTGAAAGGAAAAACCGCACTCTAACAGAGCTTGTGAATGCAATGTTAAGTACAACGGGATTATCCAAGAAATGGTGGGGTGAGGCGATTTTGACAGCGTGTCATGTCCTGAACAGGGTTCCAACAAAGAACAACGAGATCACACCATTCGAGGAATGGGAAAAGAGAAGATTAAATCTCTCATATTTACGCACTTGGGGTTGTTTGGCTAAGATAAATGTGCCAATCAACAAGAAGCATAAACTTGGACCTAAAACTGTTGATTGTATTTTCCTAGGTTATGCTTTTCACAGCATTGGGTATAGGTTCTTAATTATTAAATCTGATATTTCTGATGTGTATGTTGATACAATCATGGAATCGAGAGACGCAACATTTTTGGATAATGAATTTCCCATGAAGAATACACCTAGTGAAACAAGTCATGAGACTATAATTTACCATGAACCAGAACAGATAGATCATGTTGAGGATACTCATGTGCACATCCCTGAGGAGGATGACATTGTAGTCACTCGAAAGAGTAAGAAACAAAGGGTTGCAAAATCCTTTGGAGATGACTATATAGTGTACCTTGTGGAAGACACACCAACCACCATTAGACAGGCATATTCCTCTCCTGATGCTGACTTGTGGAAGGAAGCAGTCAGGAGTGAGATGAAATCTATTATGTCTAATGGAACTTGGGAGGTCGTTGACCGTCCTTATGGTTGTCAACCTATAGGTTGCAAATGGATATTCAAGAAAAAGCTTAGGCCTGATGGTACCGTTGAGAGGTACAAGGCAAGGCTTGTGGCCAAAGGATACACCCAAAAAGAGGGTGAAGATTTCTTTGACACCTATTCACCAGTTGCTCGTTTGACTACAATTCGCACTTTGATTGTCGTGGTAGCCTCATATGGTCTTATCATTCATCAGATGGATGTAAAGACAACTTTTCTAAATGGAGAGTTGGATGAGGAGATCTATATGGATCAGCCAGAGGGCTTCATTGCGGATGGTCAAGAGAACAAGGTGTGCAGGTTGCTAAAGTCATTATATGGCCTGAAACAAGCACCTAAGCAATGGCATGAAAAATTTGATAATACTCTACTTGTTGCTGGTTTTGTTGTGAACGAAGCTGACACATGTGTGTATTATAGGTTTGGTGGGGGTGAGGCTGTTATGTTGTGCCTTTATGTTGATGACATACTGATCTTTGGATCAAATCTCAATGTGATTGAGGAAGTTAAGAAACTTTTGTCAAGTAACTTTGACGTGAAAGATTTGGGAGAAGCTGATGTAATTTTGAACATCAAGTTAATTAGAGAAGGTGATGGTGGGGTAACTTTGTTGCAATCCCACTATGTGGAAAAGGTGTTAAGTCGCTTTGGTTATAGTGACTGTAATCCTACTCCTACACCTTATGACCCTAGCGTGCTATTGCGAAAAAACCGAAGAATAGCAATGGATCAATTGACATACTCCCAGATCATTGGCTCGCTCATGTACCTTGCGAGTGCAACAAGCCCTGACATCTCATATGCTGTGAGCAAGCTGAGCAGGTTTGTGTCTAAACCTGGAGATGATCACTGGCGCGCTCTTGAGAGAGTGTTGCGGTACCTGAAAGGTACTATGTCTTACGGTATTCATTATACCGGACACCCAAAAGTGCTAGAAGTCTATTGTGATGCCAACTGGATATCTGATGCTGATGAGCTTAGAGCCACAAGCGGATATGTGTTCCTGCTTGGAGGTGGCGCTGTTTCCTGGAAGTCTTGCAAGCAGACTCTCATTACGAAGTCTACCATGGAAGCAGAACTCACATCGTTAGACACTGCTGGGGCTGAGGCCGAGTGGCTTCGTGAACTCTTGTTGGATTTACCGGTGGTTGAAAAACCGATTCCGGCTATTTCCATGAACTGTGACAATCAAACTGTGATTGTGAAGGTCAACAGTTCCAGGAGTAACATGAAGTCTACAAGGCATGTAAAGAGAAGATTGAAATCTATCAGAAAGTTAAAAACCTCCGGAGTTATAACGTTGGATTATGTCCACACGTCGAATAATCTGGCAGATCAATTCACTAAGGGATTATCACAGAACGTGGTAGAAAATGCATCGAGGGAGATGGGTATGAGACCCGTGTGAAAATCTACTATAGTGGTAACCTGCTCTATGTGATCGGAGATCCCGTGAAGTAGAGTGGTGAAACAAGCTATGAATAGGTTGAGAGGAAAGTTCCCTTTAGAACCTATCTCTGATGCATAACTTTCCTTCTGTAAGGCAGGTTGGTAATTACCTTAATGTATTCCGAGAGTCTTTTAAAGATGAGATGTTGTCCTACAGAACATCTTATGAGGAATACACCTATATGAGTCAGACTGCTAGTCACAGTCTATGAGATTTGGGCGGTCCCTAAATACTCAAGAAAGGCACTGAAGTGTGACTTATATGCTTCAAATAGCGGGGATGTCTGTTGCAGCCTAGTACCAGCAAAGGACTTGAGTGAATCTCACCTCACACAAAACTGTCAATTCAAGGCATAGTCCATTGTTCAGTTGTGACTGAGTGAAACTCTTGCTCTAGGTAGATATTCAACTTAACAGTCTCCATTGAAACACTGGTATATCAAAGAATTGAGATTCTGGAACTTCACTGTTACAAACCCTAGAGTTTGGTGGGGATTGTTAGATTTATTGTGGGCCAAGCCCATTAATATATTTAATAAATCAATAACTCCATGGTCTGTAATTGTCGGAATTATTGTTTGTACCGGATTGGAATTTAAAGGGACGTTGAGTCAACTTATATGGTGAGATTTATTCCATCTAATTTGACAAGTTGAGAAACGGACCAAGGCGTGCCACGCGCGCGCGCCCCGCCGCCGCCGCCGCCGGCCGGCCGGGCCGGGCACGGGCACGGGGCGGGGCGGGACGTGGCGTGGCGTGGCGTGGCGAGGCGAGGCGAGGCAGGCAGGGCGTGGTGTGTTAATTTTGTTTTAATACGCACTAATCACGCCGCACTAACCACGCCTTAAATCACGAGAGTTTCCATCCCTTCAGCTGCCCGTCTCTTGTTGTTCCAACTTCTGTAGTCTCTCCGTCTCCCTGCGCCTGTATAGGAATAAAAGGAGCGGCGTCTTCTCCTGTGCTCGGTTCTCTCAATTCCCTTCCTCAGAACAGACAATCTTCCAGAACTCTATTCAGCTGCAGGATAGGCGTCTTCATCTCGTTCGTGTGCCCGCACGGAGGAACGAGAGGGCAGGTGCCTCCGGAGCCAGTGTCGATCGAGACCTTGCATTGCGGATCGACAATTAGGTTTTTGGGGAGCGACTACGCGACTGCCCGAACGATCTTCGCCGTTGTTCTTCTTCAGGAGGATCACCGTCGTCGTCTTCTTCCCGGCGAAGTTGCTGCTGTTCATCTTCTTCCCGGCGAAGTTGTTGTTGTTCATCTTCTTCCCGGTGATTTCCTAGAGGACATGTCGTCTTCTTCTTGGTGGTCTTCGTCTCCATCTACTGCGACATGACCAAGGAAGTTGGACAAGGATCTGGATCTGCGCTAAGGATGGGCGGGTATGAACTGTTCATCTTCTCTTTGTTTTTCGTGATTCAGAATTCTGTTCCGTCATGCTGTTTCAGTAGTATTGTTGATCATGTTGCAATAGTAGTCTTCTATTGTTTCGTAAGTTATGCAGTGCTGCTGTTATATATATTTTCTGGGTTGCTGTCTGTTACATATTTACTAAATGTTGCAGTAGCTCTGTTACGTTGTTTCAGTAGTTGCTGCATATATGTTTCAGTAAGCATGTTACGTTGTTTCACATGCTTTTCTGCAGTAGATGATTTATTATGTTTTATCATCTTATATATGATTCACATGCTTGTTTCACATATGTACCATACTGCTATGCTCATATGTGATATTATGAAATCATTATTATATTATTTCTATTATGTCATCATAATAATGTTAATTTACGAAATTAAAATGACATGTAAATTGCCTTTATTTCTAACAAATCATCATAGGAACCTGGCGCCTTGGCCCCACAGAGTGTTGCATCTGGCGCATGCAATGCAACGTGTATATTGCAACCTAAAAGCATAGTCAACACTGGCCCGGCCGTGGCAGTCAAGGTCAAGCAAGGTGTGACAGTCACGTTACTCTACCAGCACCCGCATCGTGCACGCGACAAACAAACAGACATAGTATAGCTGTGAGGCCCTCTTCTAGCCGTTTAGACTATCCGCACTCACGTTTTCTATTTTCATCCTCTATACTGTCTGGTCATCAAGATTCTCTCCTCTATATTCATTTCTCCCGCATCCATCCATCCTTTATATCATCATCTATCCACTGTGGGCCTACTTATCACTTTATCTAAATATATTCATGAAAGATCTAGTTTTGAAGAATTAATTGCAACGAAGTCAATGGTGCAATCGGAATTTAATTTGAGTTTTCGGTTTGTGAGATATAACATTTTTTTAAACGAAATTAGGTGGGGCCCGGCTGTACTCTCCTCTCTCTCTTCTCTCCCTCTCATGCGAGATACGTGCGCTCTGCTCTTGTCTTCCGCTAAACGCCGCTGCTTCCGCTTGCTATGGTGGACTACGGTATGTAGAGGAGCGCGTAGCGGTGGACTACCGTATGTAGAGGAGCGCGTAGCGGCTCCCGCTGTACCAATTTTTTCCTCTAAATCCGTTTACCAAACGTGGTAGAGAGAGCCACTGCGGGTGGTCTTAGTTCGCGGTGCCTCTATATGCCCCCTATACCACCACCATTTTGTCACCAAGACGGACTTCAATTTCATCGGAGTTTTGAGTCCAATGTAGAGTATAATGGTATAACACATAATCCTAATTCAAACGTAGTTTGTAAGCCTCAACCCTCAATGGGGCATAGATGGAAGTGCTTATTAGGTGTATCTGTTTTAAATACAAAAGGGGTATTGATATTATTTATATTGGTTTTGTGGAAGATGAAGTACTCCATGCAGGACCTGCATCATGCTGATAGCCAGAGGTAAGAAAGTTTGATAAATAAAAAACTTATAAAACGGCATAGTGGGGCATATTCACTATCGGATTTCTCTTTTTTTGGCACTCGCCAAAGGCTTTGTCGAGTACCACATTTGGCATAAAAGAGCACACGATAAAAAAAAATCTCGACAAAGAGCTATTTGCCGAGTGCCTTTGTCGGGTACTTACAAAGGAAAAACACTCGGCAAAATATAAATCTAAAAAACCCAGGAAAAAATAGCAAAATAATTTAATCGGGGAAGGCCCCACCAACCAGCACCCGCCCGTCTCTATCGCAAGTCGCGGTATTTTTTGCAGCTAATGCGACCAGTGAGATTCAAACCCGTAACCTCTCTCTCACGTGTACACCCCTCCACCGTTGCACTATACTGTCACTTATGTCTAGATTCTATTTTCGTTCCTCACATATTATACTAAACTGAGTATAAATTATTTATTTGAGGTCCTAAACAAATTCAAATCAAAAGTTGTCAACTAAAAAGTTTCATAACTTTTTGAGATCTACACTTTTTGTTTAGAAAGTTTCTTCATCTGAGGTCGTTTACAAAATTTGAATTTTAAATTTGAGAAATTTCAAATGTAGTTTTCGTTGACAAGATGGTTTCAAATTAAAAAGTTGTCAACTACAAACTTTCATAATATTTTTAGATTTACAACTTTCATTTTGGTCGTTCCTCTATGTAAGGTATTTTAAAAAAATTCAAATTTTAATTTTTTAAAATTCAAATGCAGTTTTGCATGATAAGATGATTTTAAATTTAAAAGTTGACAACTATAAAGTTTCATAACTTTTCAAGATCTTCAACTTTCGTTTTGGTTATTTCTTCATCCGAGGTCATTTGAAAAATTCGAATTTAAAAATTTCCAAATTCGGACACAATTTTGCACGACAAGATGTTTTGAAATCAAAAAGTTGTCAACTACAAAGTTTTATAACTTGTCAAAATCTACAAAGTTTATTTTGGTCGTTTGACCATTAATTATACATCCGACATGGTGGTTCTAATATTATTCACAAATCTTATATATCACTCTTATAGTTTCATAAACTATGGAGAGATATCTAAGATATATGAACAAATTTATTATCATTTGTCAAATAAAGAAATTATCAAAACAAAAATTATTCATCTTGATGGGTTAAACAACTTTATAGTTGAAATTTTTTATTTAAATTAATTTACCGTTTCAAAATATGATTTAAAAATTGGCTTTGCCAAGTGTAAAAAACACTCGATAAAGAAGCTTGATTGCCGAGTGTTTTTTTTACTAAGTGTTTTTTATTTAGCACCCAGCAAAGAGCTCGACACTTGACAAACGAGGCGTGGGAAGCAAATGGCAAAGCATTGACATATATCATATATCATTATCATGGTGTATTTGTAAGCACTGATATCTGTATTTTTGGTGACAATCATCAGAGGGACCTGGCGCCGTGGCCCCACAGAGTGTTGCATCTGGCGCATGCAATGCAACATGTATATTGCAACGTAAAAGCACAGTCAACACTGGCCCGGCCGTGGCAGTCAAGGTCAAGCAAGGTGTGACAGTCACGTTACTCTACCAGCACCCGCATCGTGCACGCGACAAACAAACAGACATATAGCCGAATTAATAACCGAGACGAGATAAATAAAAATTACAGCGCTACTAGTATAATACTCAGTACTCGGTGCGTGTGTTGTGGCTTGTGGGCCACACCCAGTGACCCCGGCAAGGAAATTAAAGTGGTCAGTAGGTTTTGTTACCTTGGCGACGCCCTCCTCCTCCAGCTCCAGCCTCCGCGCGGCGTCGGCGGCGGCCGCCAAGACCAAGAGGATCAGCAGCAGCAGCCCCGCCGCCGTCGTGGCCGCGCATCTAGGTGTTGTAGCCATGGAGACGGCCGCTGCCCAGCCGAGGCGTGCGCTCTCTGCTGCCTGCTTCTAGTGAGAATCGCCCGGCGCTGTGCGACTGTGCCAGCCTGCGAGGCGCGGCGCTCCACCTCTCCACTACTTACTATGCACTAGGCCACCGCCAAGTTGACCGTGCGTAAGCGAGGTGAGACACCCCCGCGTGCAGGTGGGATTCAGTTCACAAAATCTTCCCAAAAATGTTAGGTAGCACATCGAATCTTTAGACGTATGCATAGACATTAAATGTAGGTAAAAAATAATTAATTATACTTTTAATCTGTTCATGTCGAGACTAATCTTTTAAGCCTGTCATGTTTAGATAAAGTTTGTCAAATAATAACGAAAGTGTTACAATAATTTTTCACCGTAAATTTAAATTTCGCTAACTGAACGACGCCTACGACTACGATTGGCGACCGCGTCGGGCTGTGACGCTCACTGGAGGGACGGGACCGCGCGGCCACCGCTGGTCATACTCATACGTGGCGGTGAACGTGAACCGCGGGGGCGGGCCGCGCCTGTCGAGTTCGAGTGTCGACGGACCGCGGGCGGGGGCGCGAGGATGATAGGTGGGCCCCACCGGCCTGGTGGCCAGTGACGGAGGTGAGACTAGTCGCACTGGGAACGGTAACGCAGACGGTAAACCGAGATAGCGAAAAAAAATCCACGCACCGGGGAACGCTAACCGAACCTCTACTCGCGCTCCTCCGCTATACGCAGCGGAGTAGCGTTCCTCCGCTACCCTGCGCTGCCCCAGCTTCCCAACCGTCCCCCGCCGAAATAGATCCATCCCCGGAGTCGTGCGGCGTGCGCTCCCCGCGCCGCTCCCGCTCCGCACCGCCGGCGCGCGGCCACCCCGGCGTGGCCCCTTCCCAGTCTTCCCCGGCGTCACGGCCCCGACCCGCTGCTCCCTGGCGTTGGTCGCCCGCGCTGCCCCGTCGGTCCCCGGACCCCGAAGCCGGCCGGCGCCCGTCGTCCCTCGCTGCAGTTGTGCGCGAGGCGGAGGCGCCGGTTGGGTCCGGATGTGTTGCCCCTAAGGCATCCCGAAGGTGGAACAGCCGGGCGCGCGCGCATCCACCGCCGGCATCGTCAGATCCAACCGCGACCTCTCTGATTGACGGCGTCCGGCCCGCGCTCTGGCGTGACACCACCCGCCTGCCTCTGCCCCTGACGCCGACGGCTGTGTAGATCCGCCTGGCGCCGGAGCAGGGACGGGGGGCCATCCTGGACAAGGGCAGTGCTCCCCCTACATCGGGGGGGGGGGGGGGAGGCGGAGTTGGCGTCCACACGGAGGAGGAGGGCCGGGCCACAAGGTTTCTGGGCAAGCGGCGACGTCGAGATTCATCGGTCGAGGGAGCCACATCTGAGGAGAGCTCCACCGCGCGTTCGATCCGGCGTCCGCGTCCTCCCCAGCTGAGGTTTGTGCACGTCGATTAACTATTTTCGTCATTACCTAGTGTTTGAACAATATTTGGGGCACATTTCGTGCAAAAGTAGTTGCGATTCAAGCTCCGTGATTTGGTCTGTTGAGTGTCATATCGAATAGTTATAGCTGCAGTTCTCAGTCATAAATCATAATGATTTCTGATCCAAGTATAATCTGGCATGGTAGTTTTGATTATTCATAGTTCTAATTTATTTATGGAATTAAATTGTCCCTGTATGGGAACTTGACTCAATATGTCCAAACCAGACTGTGGAGCACTTTCAGCGGCATGGCCCTGAAGTAAAGTGAAAGCTGATTTCCCAGTAAACTTTGCAGCTTAAGCCATCACTACATAATTCAGTGGTTGAAATGCCGAGAACAACTGATTCTAACCTTTGGGACTTGTATTTTGTGTCCATCCCTCTAGATAATTCACTAAATAATATTGTATTTCTCCTGCTTAGTTCTTGAAGACCATATGGTAAGATCCTGAGCAATCTCACATCACTGCTTCTTGAATCTAACTGCAAGAGGGTTCACAGGAGATGGGCTAACAGCAGGATGGGGAACGGAAGAAGCTTCATCCCATCTCACCTAATTTTGCATAGCATATGTTAGGTCATGCAGAGTACATCCCATCATGTTGTTTCTGGTTTTATGCTCCCCAAATTGAGAACGTGAAAAGGTTTATGATCACCTAGATAGCTCTTGCATACTAGTTAATTGTGCTACCTAGATGCTTTGAAGAGGTTACATGGTTTTCAAAAATGGAATGTTGGACTTACAATTTTAGACTAGTAAACCTTTGATGTCTGAGAGAACTAATTAAAACAGTAAACATACACTTGGTTGCTTTGGCAATACTAATTAGTTGTATGACATCAGTACTAATCACTTAGATTTTGTGCTCTCTTATTTTAGGATGGACCCTACGCAGTCCAATGTTGGTGAAGGATCACAGGGGCAATTTCCTGGTGCCGACACTAGTGCATACCTTCCTGGTGAAGGATCTCAGGGGCAATTTCCTGGTGCCAACATGAGTACTTTTCAGCCTGCATGGAACCCGTACATGTATGGGTACCCGGCTCCTCCAGGCTGGATCCCCCAGGGATTCCAACCGCTTCCACACAATGTTGGCATGAACAATACAAGTGTATTTGCTCCAGCTGGTTTTCAGCAGACTCAAACAACAGAAACAGCTACGCAGGACTGTGACGCTGCTGTGGAGGAAGTCGTACCTACCACCAAGAAAGCGATGCCCAAAAAGCTATCCGTAAGGACAAAGTTGGGTAACTTCAATCCAGATGAAGATAAGAATATTGTCAAGTCATGGCTTGAAATAAGCTGTGACCCAATTACAAGTACCGGACAAAAAAGAGAGCGCATGTGGCAGCGGATCATGGATCGCTACAATTTGAGGAGAGGATCCAACCCAGTGAGGAGTTTAAGGTCTATACAGAGTCGTTGGGACATCATCAGGACTGAAGTTACCCTGTTTGCATCCTACTATGCAGATAGCATTCGAGAAAATCCTAGCGGGATGTCAGATGCCGATAAGGTATTGTTTTATGTGTATGGTTACTTTACATTCAGTTTGTATATCTCTATCTATGCTAACACTGCTGTTCCTGTTGCAGACCACACATGCAGTAGGTACCTTTACTGCAGTCCAGCAACGCAAGTTTTGTTACCTGCATTGTTGGGAGCTTATGAAGGACGCGCCAAAATGGCAAGATGTCAGTGCTAGAGATAATGCAACCGCTGCCCGAGGTGAAGGCTTTGGGGAAGACACTATCACATCAACTGACAACATGGATCCTGCAAAGGGCCAGTCTAGCCCTATTCGATCCGGAGGTCAACCGCGGAGGCCTATGGGAAGGGATGTAGCCAAAGCAGCGAAGAAGAAAGCAAATACCGATGCTGGATCGTCATCTTCTGCAGAGTACGCTGCGAGAATGCAAGATATTTCATTGCAAAGAAATAGTATCATGCAAGACCGCTTTGAGGAAATGCGAAGAAACAATGAAGCAATGATCCAGATTGAGCAGTCAAAGCTTCAGTTCATGCGTGAGCAGCACGAGGATGCAAAGCGGAGGCACGAGGAAGAAAAGCTGAAAGAGGAGAAGAAAGAAGATGAAAGGATCCTCAGCATTGATCTAGATGCATGCCAACCCACATTGCATACTTACTATCAGATTTGCCAGCAAGAAATATTGGAGAGGCAAGCGGCAAGGCACCGAAGCGGAGGGCCTTGAAGAACATTGAGAAGATTCTATTTGTCGGATTGTAATTTATATTTGGATTGTAATTTATTTGTCATTCGAACAATCACTTTGGCTAGAATTGTAATGTTTGATCACTCATCTCATTTTTCTGTGAGAATGATCCAGTTTGTCATTGTGCATGTGTATACGGCTGTTCACTCATCTCATTTATATATCATGCAATCTGTGATCCTCAATGATTATTTGCATGGGGACATTCTGTCCAAATTGAGCTGGGTGTGATTATTTTCTTTTTTATCTCCCCTGCTTCTCCCCTGCTGTTCTGATCAATGCAGCTAGTCAAGCAAACACATGCATTTGTGGGACATGGGCATACTACTCTGCTGCTTTTCTAGTTTGTGGGACATCAACCTACTCAAGATACAGCTGAAGAGTATTAATCAAGCACACCCGTCAGGAATTCAACAAGCACGCCAGGAATCAGTACATTGCATACTCAATAGTATTAATCAAGGAATCAGTACATTGCATATTTCAGGTACATGTCCATTAGGTCCTACAACAGACACTAGATGTTCTACTCAGGCCACCGGCTTCAGCTTCATGGTCTTGTGAGTTCCAGGCTTTCTCTTGGTAACCTTCAGAGCACACCCGGCCATAGGACCACACACAGTAGTTGGACAATAATAGAAGGAGTTTCCTGTGTGCTTGCAGCAGCATCATCTGAATCCTCCTGCAACAGAGATAACTCAATCCTCATTTAGGCATGTAAAGCATTAATTTTTCTTTGATAAACAGAGATACCTCTTAGTTAAATTTTATTTTTCTAATAAATTATCTACTAATGGTTCCAGATCAAAGACCAAACAACGGTATCCTCCTTATAAAGCTAGGTAGGTACCTGTGTGCTTGCAGCAGCATCATCTGAATCCTCCAGCAACATAGGGTAGTTACATATCTTCATATTAAAGAGAAAGGGGAAGAAATTAACTTTTCATCCTTGCTATGCAGCATTACTATTAAACTTGGCATTACTATTATAAAAACATGGAAATTACTATGTAGTCTCGGTATCGATTACAAGGGAGAGAGGCAGACCTTGCTGCTGAGATCCCCGCCTCATCCAGTGGTGCTCGATAAGATCATATTGTAGCTGATAGTGTGTGTCTCGGTTGTGAAGCTTATGGTGTGCAGCAACAAATGCCTCACGATCAGGAGTGTTGTTGTATGGAACTGCTACATCTCCAATATCATGGAAATCAGTATCACCTGCATTGTGTTGTTCGTCCTCCACAATCATATTATGCAAAATAATGCAAGTCATCATTATATCGTTGAGCTGTGAACGGTCCCAACCATACGCGGGTCCTCGGATCACCGAAAACCGAGCTTGCAGGACACCAAAAGCATGCTCAATATCCTTGCGGGCACTTTCCTGTTAGGTGGCAAAGTATTGTGTCTTCATCTCCAAGGGGTAACGAATAGTCTTAACAAAGCCCACCCACTCAGGGTAAATACCATCGGCAAGGTAGTACCCCATGTCATATGTCCTTCCATTGACTTCAAACGAGATGGGGGATGAACGACCTCTTAGGTGATTCGAGAATACCGGGGATCTATGGAGGACGTTAATGTCGTTGTTACTACCAGGCATGCCGAAGTAAGCATGCCAAATCCATAGATCATGCGATGCAACCGCCTCTAAGATCATTGTTGGATGCTTCCCTCTACCCTGGAACTGACCCTTCCAACCTATTGGACAGTTTTTCCACTCCCAGTGCATGCAGTCAATACTACCCAGCATCCCCGGGAACCCACGTTCGTCACCCTCTTGAAGAAGCCTAGCTACATCGGCAGCGTTAGGTGCCCTTAGGTATTATGGGTTAAAAACCTCGATGACAGCCCGACAGAAATGTTGCAAAGATTGTCTAGCAGTTGATTCACCAATACGCACATACTCATCTACGGCATCTCCAGGGACACCATAAGCGAGAATGTGTATAGCAGCGACGCACTTCTGCAGAGCCGATAATCCTTCCTTGCCACAGGCATCAGGCTTCTTTTTGAAGTAGTTATCATGATTTTTAACCGCTTCTTTAATGCACTTGAATAAATGCCGCCGCATCTGGAACCTGCACGAATAGTTAAGGCATGAGCAAGCATACGGAATTGGCTGATCCATATTGCAAATGTAGTGGACATTACCTTTGACGGAACTGTTTGTCATTGTATACAGGATCTGCACCAAAGTAGTCACCTTTTATCCTCCTGTGACCGGAAGGAAGGTCCCTCGGTCGAATGACCTTTGGTGGCGCATCAGATCGACGACGGCGGCGTCTGCTATAACTCTCTGATTCCAGGAGGTAGTTGTATGTGGCTTGCTCTGCTTCATCATCATCACACAACTCATCAGTGGCATCTTCTTCATCTTCCATCATGCGCGAGAACCAATCCATGGCCAAAGTGGTTCTGAAGCAGCCGAGCGGGGACAGGGAGTCCACTGCTGGGGGCTACGGCGCTGCCGCGCTGGGCAGCGGGTCGCGCCGCGGCGGGCGGGCTGACGTCGACCGGCCGAGCCGTAGAGAGCGCCGCCGGCAGCCGTGGAGGGCCGTGGAGCGCAGTCGACAGAGCACTGCAGGGCCGCCGCGTCCCCCGTGGGGCGGAGCAGGGCTGCTCGGCTCGTCCTCCGTGCGCCGGGTGAAGATTGCTCGGCCGTCCGCCGGTGGCTGGGGCCGCGGCAAGCGGCGCCGGTGCTGGTGGACGGGGACGCCGGCGCGGTGGCGACCGCCGGGGACTGGGGAGGAGGCGTCCGCGTGCTCCCCGGTCCCCGCCAGGGACCATGCGGCGGCGGCGGTGGCGGATGACTCCTGCGGGGCAAGCAGCCGGGGAGGTGAGAGGTAGGTGGGCGGCGGCGGCCAAGCAGTGGCGCGGACCGTGCGGGGCAGGCCGCAGGCAGCCGGGGAGGAGTGAGATGAGGCTAAACTGTGGGCCCCACCATGAGTAGTTGGGATAAAGGAACGTATAGAGGATGGATGGATGCGGGGAGGTTGAGTATAGAGGAGATAATTTTGATGACCAGGATGTATAGAGTATGATATAGAGGATATATGAGTGCGGGTAGTCTGAGGGCCGTTCCTGTCTGCGTGCTCTGGTCGGTCGGCGGTTGCTGCACACATGACACATGACATGCTTTTTTTGGGGGGTGAAACTGACACATGACATGCATGCATGCCGCGGTGGTCGACGCTCTTGTTGCGGCTCGATCGTCCCGTACCCGTACTCCACCGGCTCACGAAAGAAGAATTGTATTAAATAATAGTTGGGTACATCATTGTATTACATGTGCTCTGGAAAAAAATATTGTTGACGTCGGAAGTGATCCGAATCAAACACCAACAGGGCTAGAACGTCCGGAGAGGTTGCAGTTCAACCTGAGACAGCAGGAACCCTGGCTAAACCGACGAAAACCGATCTAGAGACCGGTTTAGACCGATCTAGAGAGCTTGCTCTGGACGAATCAGAACAGCAGGATTCCCTACTTCCACCATGTGCACTGGGAAAGGGGTAGTACTGATCTACATCTCAGTTAGACTCAATCGTCCTTCGTTGAGGGCCGATTGGACCCGTCGAAGGAAAACATTGCAGTCGTTAGTGGCGTGAGAGAAAGAATTATGGTATTTGCAGTAAGCCCTCCTTTTTAATTCATCGGGTGATGGCAAAGTATAATTAATTTTGAGGTAACCGAATTTAAGTAATTCATCAAATATTCGGTCACATTTAGAAAAATCAAAGGTAAACTTCACCTCCTCACCCCGATTCTTTTGAATCGGTTTAAGGGAAGGACAAGTGACTAGTTTATTCTGCACTGGCCATAAAATTTTGGCAGCGTAACAATCCTTAGACTCATTGTCGAAACTATCAGAATTTATCTCGGCAATATGCACGCCCGGTCGATGAGTCTTATGAGGATTGTAAGGTTCTTTAAGGCGCGATTCTATCGAAACGGCCTTCTGCAACAGTTGATTTATATTAAAGAAATCATGATGCTCAAGTTTATCCTTGATCTCTCGACGTAGACCAGCTAGACATAGATCTGTTAGATCTCTATCGGAGATCATCAAATGGAAACATCGGTTCTTAATTTCTTTAAAATGCTTAAAGAAGTCGACCACAGACTCGCTACGCCCTTGTCGAACCGACGTGAGGTGTGACAACCTAGTTTCTTGAACCTCGTCATAAAAGTGATTATGAAATTTTTCTTCTAACTCGGCCCAAGAACCTATGATGCATTCTGGTAGTGACGTAAACCAGGCGAAAGCCGTACCAGTTAAAGACAAAGGAAAATGTCGTACATTCATGTAATCTAAAGTACTGGCTTCACCCATCTGTGCAAGGAACATGCTGACATGCTCCATAGTTGTTTTGCTACCGTCACCGCTAAACTTATAAAAATCTGGTACCCTCCAACTGTCAGGTGCTTTCATAAAATCAAAACATGAAGGGTACGGTTTTGAATACGTGGTCCTAGTAGGCTTAAATTGGACCCCTAAACTGGTCTCGAGAGACCTAGTTATTTCTTCCTTAAACCGATTTATGGCTCGTCCAAAATCGGTGTCAGCAAGGTTACGAGTGCCACTATGCATGGGGTTATGGCTCGGAGACTTTGGTGGATTGGGCAACACTGTTCCCTGTCCCCTGAAGTTCTGTTTGTCGTGGTACCCTGGTCGGTCTGTGCGGTCCGACCAGCGCCATGGTGGAGACTATTGGTATACATCGATGTACTAGCTTCACCGTGAGCGGTCCTGCTAGTATCGTTTCCTGATTGCGTTTGGCCAAACTCTTTGTGTGAGGTTTGGCCTTTGAAGAAATTAAAAGGCATACTGAACTGTGGTTGTCCGGTAGGGCGATCAGGTTCAATGGTCTTACCCTCTAGCTTATCCATGCGGTCACTAAGTAACTTAAACGAATGCTGAATAGTATTGGTAAGAGTTTTTGAAGTATCAACCAGCATCGCAGAATAATTAGCATGGTAGGGTAAGAATCTTCCGATACCTTGGTGTTTACCTTGTCAGTAGCGTCTTCAGCGGTTGTAGTTGACGTGGTAGGGATGACCTTGCTGAAGTCTGGTTCCTTGTCTTGAGTGACCCTGCCGCGCCGATCCTTCGAGCAGCTTTCCACGAAAGCCTTCAAGACGGCGTCGAGCTTGGCCTGTGCTTGTTGCTTTAATTCGTCGGGAAGCTAGTCAATGCCCGCAGGACGGACGATGTTATCTTTATCAGTAGCACCGTCTTTACCGCCCATGCTGGTAGTAGATGAAATTTCAATCTTCCCCAGCGGAGTCGCCAAAAAGTGTGTTGACGTCGGAAGTGATCCGAATCAAACACCAACAAGGCTAGAACGCCTGGAGAGGTTGCAGTTCAACCTGGGACAACAGGAACCCTGGCTAAACCGACAAAAACCGATCTAGAGACCGGTTTAGATCGATCTAGGGTTTTGGGCTCCTGTGTTGATAACTCTAGAACTCCTCCCGGGAAGACCCGTCAGGGAGAAGCACGTAGAGGTTGTCCTAGGACCAGCAAGGCCACCTAGAACGCCGTCGAGTCTCGCCGGGAGACGCGCCGAACAGCAAAGTAGAGGGGGAAAAGGGGTAAAAGGGTAGTAGATTGATTTTTATCGATTAGGGTTGGATGCCTCAATCAGCCATGATCCTCTCATATATCATTGGGGTCTCGAGGTGGCCGGTTGTCGATGATCCGTTCGCGGACTGGCCTAGCTCGAGAGGCGTCCGGCTGGTGGACGGATGTCTCGCGCTCGTTGTGGGGCGTGTCCGCCAGCTTCCCCGAGGCTGCTCCGCGCCGGCGTGACGCCGAGCTCTCAGCCTGCTGCACAGCGGCTGTCTCGAGGAGGTTCTTCATTTCCCCAAGCATGCGCCTGGCGTCAGGGTTGGAGACGGCGGGTAGATCACGGAGCATCATCGCCGCCACCACCACGTTCTGCCCGGCTCGCGGGAAGCATACTTCGGGGCGTGCTGGTGCCCCGTCCTCGAGGATCCGCCGGTGGACCTCTCGAGCCCGACCTCGAGCTCCGGCACCTCGGGGCTGGGGTGGTTCCTGCATCAGAGTTTGCCGGAGCTGCAGCAGGTGTCGCCGTTCTTCCTCCGCTTTGGTGATTGACTCCTGCACCTGCGCGAGTTGCGCCGCCCGACCGTCGTCGTGCTGAGGCGGTGCAGCCGGTGCTGGAGGTTCGTTCCTCCCCTGAACACGTGATCCGCCTGCCGCGGCCACGTCGCTGGGGCCCTCTAGATCGAGCGCCGGCCTGCCGTCGTCGCCCTCGTCCTCGGTATCGCATACGACCCCCTCGAGTTGGAAGCACTCCCTGGTGGGATCCCAGAGGTCGGGGTCGTGGTAGTCGTATTCGTCGGAGTCAGAGCTGTTGACGGCGTGCCGCCTCGGCAGATGCCGGGACCGCAGCTCGCGGTACCATTCTCCGACGGTGGCTCGCCGGGGTGGCTCGATGGCTCGCGAGAAGCCGCGGTCGACGTGCGCGGGGTGGACGATCTCTAGGTTGGCCGTGGCCTGCAGTAGCACGCCCGGGCGCTCCTCCTGCTCTGCCGGCGGTCGGCCCCGACAG
Source organism: Coix lacryma-jobi var. lacryma-jobi (assembly GCA_009763385.1). Taxonomy (NCBI): domain Eukaryota; kingdom Viridiplantae; phylum Streptophyta; class Magnoliopsida; order Poales; family Poaceae; genus Coix; species Coix lacryma-jobi. The sequence continues at coordinate 60,095,287 of CM019825.1, forward strand.
CGCTCGTTGAGCTGGCGGGCGTAGGCTGCTGCGGGGTTGTCGAGGCCGATCGGGAACCGCCGGCGTCGAGCGCAGTACTCCCCGTGCGGGAGGAGGCTGGGTGGCGTCGACGGTGCGCGGCTCGGAGGCCTCTGGCCTGGCTCCTAGTCCGTGTGCATGAGGAACGCAAAGTCGCTGGGAGGGCGCGAGCGCGCCCTGGAAGTCTCCCGCCGTGCGCCGGGCAGGCTCCTCCTCGGGAACTCCGCGCCGGCCACGGGGAAGTGGGTGTACGCCGCTGCCACCGCCTGTGCCTGGCGACGATGGTGACGACGGCGCCGCTCACGGGGTGGCGACGCGTGGTGGTGCGGGCGACGTGCCACGCTCCTCGCACGGGGCGGCGTGACACGCCCTCCACTCGGGCCCTCCGTGGAGAGCAAGGTCAGCTCGTTGCCGTTGTCGGTGGCCAGGAACTCGAGGCTCCCGAACCAGATGACGGCGCCGGCAGAGAACGAAGGAGTCGAAGCAGCCATCCAGGAAACAGCGAGAAACCGACTCGACACGCGAAGGCCCCTACCTGGCGCGCCAACTGTCGGTGTTTCGAACCCGGGGGTACGACACCAACGAGTAATATGATCGCGTGCTCTCTTCCTGGATGGTGATGCAAGATGACACAAGGATTTATACTGGTTCGAGCAAAGAAGGCCCTACGTCCAGCGGGGGAGGAGGTTCTTGTATTACTTGCACCTAAGTACTTGTACAGGGGCGAATACAAGCTCAATGAGCGTGGACCGTTGTCCGGACTCGAGTGTGTACGTATGTGGACTTGTGTGTTGTCTCTCGGAGTTGTGTAACCGTGGACTCGCGTCCTGTCCCTCGCGCGAAGGGCCCTGGCGTCCCCTTTTATAGAACAAGAGGAGGCCAGGGTTTACACAGGATAGATATGTACTGCGCTCGATATGGCGTAGGGTAGGAATCCTGTCTTGTCGGGGCCACTGGAGCCGACGTGGACGTTGCTGTTGAGGCGTCCTTGGAGCGTGGCCTCCATCCTGGGCGTGGACGCGGAGACGTGGCGGCGTGGGGGGTCGTACAGCGCCCATTCCGGCATGTACAGGACGCGGCGGGGTCCCTCCGGGTCTTGGGGTACCTGTCTTCCAATAGCATGAAAGCAGTTAGGGCTCGAGGGGCGCGGAGCCGGCCTCGAGGTGGCGCCTACGGGGGACTCGAGTCCCCGCAGTTATGGGCAAGTCCCGTGAAAATTGATTGAGCAGTGGGCATCCAGGCCTCGAGACGTGGCTTGGATGTGCAACAGTGTAGGGTATGGGTTAACAGTGCCGTACTGGCGCCCCTTTTGCCCATGCTTGTGGTGAAAACGAGACTTGACTCTGCCCTGGTTACTGTGGTACACGTCGGGCTACAGAGGACGTGACTGGAGTAGGTAGATGTATTAAATGCGCGGTATGAGGCTGGCATCCGATGCCTGCGCCGCTCGAGGGAAGCATAAGCGTCTTGAGGGATAGGCTGCTGTGCCAGAGAGGCTCGAGGTCCCCGCGTGGGGTCTCGAGGTATGGTGTTCGGCTGTGGGGGGTTCGAGCCCTAAATGCCAGGACTCGAGGTTTTAGTGGGGCGCTCGCCCGGGGCCTGACTTCGGAGGGCTCGGGCGAGATGGAGAACGGGCGTCAGCCCGAGGCCTGGCTCGGTGAACTCAGGCGAGACGGAGAGCGCGCGTTCGCCCAAGGCCTGGCTTGGTGGGCCAGCGTTGTGGGCCTCGAGGGGTTGGTCTCTTTAAGGGGTTAGACTAGTTAGGTTTGTTATTTACCGGCGTTCTAGGTTTAACCTATTAATTTGCGTTGATTGGGGGTACCCCTTTTGTGGACCCCCGACACTATCAACATATAGAATCTAATCCGGACGCGACAAAATAACCCTGATCTCGTCGATCCTTGGATCGACCAGATCGGTCTAATGAGCTTCATCAGCCCATACTGATCAACAAATCATCCTTACAAGAGAAGGATCCACATATTTAGCGTCAGACTCAGCATTCATCACAACCATAAGACCTCAGACCAGGGCCACCTGGTCGGACATAATATGAGTGATTGGAAACCCAAAATGATCAGGCCCATTCAACTTGGAACATCCGATCTCTCAAAAGACAAATTTCTAATATTACAGGCCGAACATTTATTCTAAATTTATCTTTATCTGTGACACTTTTGAGTGTCAACAAACATGTATCCAGAAACTGATTCTCATCTATATTATACCCAAGCTGTGAAAGGCTCAAACTCTCAAATCCAAACCTGTTTGACGCTTCGTATAGATGACCGCACAGGCAAATACTCGGCAACAGTTGTTTTCGGCCTGAGAACAGATGCCCAACGGACGGCCAACATTCCTGCAGACGGAGTTGAGAAACTTCTTCTTACTGGAGGGGGAGGGAGGGGGACCAACGGTGAAGAAGATGAAGACGGCGACGGCGGCAGCAGTACGCGCCCTAAGCCCTAGGGGCGGCGGCGGCCGGCTGTTTGCGTGAGGTCACCGGCTCATGAAGTTGAGCCGTACGTGCAGGCTGCTATCTATCTGCTCCGTTGTATCCATCTTGGCAGGGTTCGTGATCTTCATACAGAGTAACAGAGTTAGGGTGCTAAGTCTCTCGTGCTTCTTTCATGATTCAAATTAGCTCTATTTAATTTTAGTATAAAATTATATAATATTATGGTCTAGTTTTTATTGAGCCTAATCTTTAAATTTTCTTAACTAGATTAGAAGCATTTTACTATCCCTATACAGAGTATATGCTCACGGTTTGTAGCCTATCTTTGTTCAGCATCTATGTCGTTATACGTTGTGATTATTTATTTATTTATTTATTCATATGTGACTGTGGGCTAATTATTTTTTGCACGTAAAAATGCTATTATCATCAGGGGCGGACCCACGGGGTATGTCAGATGAATCATGACATACCCCGTGGAGCCAGCCTTGTACTTACTTAATACTAATTATCTTTCTTTAGGTATGAAAACTTGGAATGTTTACAATAATTAGCCTTCATAGCCTAGTGTTAGGTTTGTTGCTTTTATCCACGAGGCTGCTGGTTCAATTTCTTATTGTCGCATGTTTTTTTTTTCTGATTTTCCATTTTTGCATCCATATCTCTTGTTATGAATAACTATATAGATATATTTTCTCCTTTGTTTTCTAGTTTTTGTGTCCCCGTGAGAGACGTCCTCAAATATAATGACAACAAAAAGTTACATCACTTTGGCATCATTTGTACAATAATATTTTAAATTTTTATTTTCTTTTATCCCCTCTAAATTTAACTATAGATATAATACTGTGTCCTCTAGTTTTCCTTTTTTTTATCTTCTCTTAGTGTCTCATGAAACCTATGAGTCTATGTTTTAAATTTCTTTTTAAAATCTTTATTCACTCAAGATATTATAAGTATAAATAATATATTTCATCCTTTATTTTTTTATTTTTTAATCTTGTTGTGTTCTATGAGATACGCCATGAAATGGAAAGAAAACTTTTTTTTTGACAACAATGGAAAGAAAACTTTATAATGTCATGTCCCCCTTAAAAAGTCGACAAACATTAGTTGCGTACTCCCTCCATCCATTTATCGGAGTCGTTTTAGGGTCATGCACAATGACCAAGGAGGAGGATGGTTGAATTAATTCGACCAGTAGGAGGAGCTCCATGTAAATAGTTGAATTAATTGAGCCAGTGAGAGGAGCTGCATGTGCCTAGAAGGACGTGAAAACTGTGGTCCTTTGCTTATACTACTCCAATTCTTGGAGAATTTTTTTTGATAAGATAACTCCGATAAATGGATGGAGGGAGTATATCACGGAGATTAGCCAAAACCACTGACCGAGATTAGTTTATATTATGCGTGTGGTCTTACGAATTTAAAATGGTTTTACTAAATTAAATAAGAATTTATTATGTGACATACTATGTGCTAAAATCCTAGGTCAGCCACTGTGGGGATATAGACCCCAGGGTACCACATGATGGTACATGGGCCGCATTACTAGGAGTCGTCCGGCCCATAGGATGAAGGCGTGCGACGCACGACATGCACCGCACGACAGTTGTAATCTAGATACAGTACGAACTCGGATACTTACCATGTAACCTTGTCCCTTCGGAATATATAAGGAGGGGCAGGGGTCCTTCGAGAGGACAAGTGAGATAGTCAGCAGATCAGAGGTCACAAGTCACAAGCTAGATCCAATCAATACAACTCGACGCAGGACGTAGGGTATTACGCTAACCTAGCGGCCTGAACCTGGATAAACCTCTGTGTTCATCTTGTTTTGCCTTGCGTCGACGTCTGGGTCGTCATCTTGCGCACCTTCCCCTCAAATCTACCACCTTGGGCATACCCCTAGGTGGACTATCGGCGATATTTCGTCGACAGTGGCCTTCCTCGTTTCCACGACCCTTCCGGAGGCTTCACGTTCGTCGTCAGGTCGTTCTTCTCGACCACCGGCGTCGACGGCGCCGCCAGGGCCGTGGAGGCGGTGCAGGCTTTCCCTGTGCCGAACAGATCTGCTTCCACCACTTCAGTATCGGCGAGACCAGCTTCGACATCTCTTCGAGGTCATCTTCCCCGACGCTCCGACCATGCTTCCCCGCTATCGGGGGCAGCGTGTCGACAATACCGATATGATCGAATCCGTCAATCGGGTCACGGCAGGCATCGCCGACACTCTCGCTCTCGTAGATCTGATCAGAGATCGATCTCCCGAGCACAACGTCGCCCGTACCTCTCGCTCCGACCTCCAACTGTGTCGCAATGATGATCGCCGTAATAATCGGCGCTATGACGACCACGACCGGGAGGAAAGATCGAGGGCTAGGCAACTCCATCACCGTCGACAAGAAGACATCGTTAGCTCGGCTGATCAGCCATGTGGTAGATCCATCTACGACAAGGTTGCCGAGAAGCTGCTCGACGACCCGTGCTCTACGCTCGCTCTGATCATCTACGAGCCAGAAGCGAGCCATCACGTGGTCGTCGAGCCGAAGATGAATCATCGACGAGCCAACGAGCCAGCGAGCCACCCACGAGCCTACGAGCCAAAAGCGAGCCATCACGTCATCGACGAGCCAACGAGCCAGTGAACCACCCGCGAGCCTACGAGCCAAAAGCGAGCCATCACGTCATCGACGAGCCACCGTCGAGCCACCAACGAGCCGACGAGCCACAAGCGAGTCGTCACGTCATCGTCATCGTCTCACCGCCATCCTCGCCGACCGCTCGTTGACGACTCATCGCCGTCCTCGACGCCTCTCGTCGACTACTCCGTTCGAACGACAATCAAGCTAAGTATTATCTTTCACACCAATCAAATATTTCTTTGATCATGATATATCTCTAGATATCATCGTGTGCCTCCGCGGTCACATTATTCTTCATAATGGCTCTTCATTATTTTTCACCACATACCATCCTGAGGATGACATATGCAACTCCCCGAGCAGCCACGTTTGCACTCGTGCTTTCCAGAGACGGCCCTGTCTCCGGCTCCTCCCTACACGTGAATGCAGCTCCGCGCTCTGCGTTACGGGTGGTCGACAGCGGCTCCTCGGTGACGCTGGTGCTCTTACGCGTGCCTGGGCTCCGCGCCTCACACTCCGGAGTTACCGGCTAGCCGGGGCTGGCGACTCAGTTACAAACAAACTGCTCGGAGAATTTTATTTAATGCTGAGCGTTCATATACCAGCTGACTGACCGCTGAGTGACATATGCTGTTTCTTTACTGGTGTTATTTTCTCCATATTTTATTTATACGTCATGTACTACCGTTCTCCGTATTTATTTTTCAGGGTCGAGGTTTAGTCAACGAGCTTATCCTTTAGGCTCGGGGACTGGACCAGTCACGATGGACGAGAAGATCATCATTTGGGACCACCTGGCGCTCGGACTTCGTCGCCGACCAGCTGGTCGCTTCGCTCGGTGCTCACCACCTGGCGCTCGGACTTCGTCGCCGACCAGCTGGTCGCTTTGCTCGGTGACTTCGTCGCCGACCAGCTGGTCGCTTTGCTCGGTGCTCACCACCTAGCGCTCGGACTTCATCGCCGACCAGCTGGTCGTACTCTTCGACGCTCATCGACGGCTACACCGAGAGCTCACCAGCTGAGCTGGGGACTCCTCGGTGCTCGGGTTCGTCGACCACTTGGTCGCTCTGCTCGGAGCTCACCACCTGGTGCTCGGGCTTCGTCATCGACCAGCTGGTCGCTTCGCTCGGTGCTCACCGCCTGGCGCTCAGGACTTCGTCGCCGACCAGCTGGTCATGCTCTTCGACGCTCATCGACGGCTACACCGAGAGCTCACCAGTTGACCTGAGGACTCCTCGGTGCTCGGGTTCTTCACGCCAACATCGTCAGCAGCGCTGGTCGGATCGCTCGGTGCTCACCGCCTAGCGCTCGGACTTCATCGCCGACCAGCTAGCCAGACTCCTCGACGTTCATCGACGGCTACACCGAGGGGTCGCAAGCTAACCTGGGGACTGCTCGGTGCTCGGACTCGTCGTTCGGCAACCTGCTCGGACGACGTACTGCTTTCACCATAGTGGATTTATCTTTTTTATAAGCCTGCTACAAGATTTATTCTTCATCTTCTAGCAGCCTTGGGGACTACCGTGTATACATGGCGCTCGTTCGCGCATGTATATAAGTTTGATTATTCTCAAGACCCTGGCACCACGTGACCGAGTCACCTGCTGTCAGGCTCGGGGACTAGCTGTGGGGATATAGATCCCAGGGTACCACATGATGGTACATGGGCTGCATTACTAGGGGTCATCCGACCCATAGGATGAAGACGTGCGGCGCACGACATGCACCGCACGACAGTTGTAATCTAGATACAGTACCAACTCGGATACTTACCGTGTAACCTTGTCCCTTCGGAATATATAAGGAGGGGCAGGGGTCCTCCGAGAGGACAAGTGAGATAGACAGCAGATCATAGGTCACAGGTCACAAGCTAGATCCAATCAATACAACTCGACGCAGGACGTAGGGTATTACGCTAACCTAGCGGCCTAAACCTGGATAAACCTCTGTGTTCATCTTGTTTTGCCTTGCGTCAACGTCTGGGTCGTCGTCTTGCGCACCTTCCCTTCTAATCTACCACCTTGGGCATACCCCTAGGTGGACTATCGGCGATATTCCGTCGATAGCCACTGCTTATCGCAACAATTATAAATGGTAAACGATGCAAAACGAAAAACAAAAGCATGTGTTGCTTCCGTAAGGGCAGTCCCAGTAGGACATTAATGATAATTTCTATCCCTATTAAATGGTGTGCCATATAAGCAAAATACTGACACGACATGATAATTAATGAGGAAAGGGAAGAAATTTTGTAGAAACCGTTTCCTAGAGGAGAAACGACATCCTCCCTCGCCGTGATGTACGAAGAAACGACGAAATCTCTGTTGGGAAGAAACCGGTCGTTTCTTCACCTTCAGCTCTGCTCGTGTCTGCGCCGCCGGGTCGGCCTCGCCCTTCCACTCGCATTGCGCCGTCGCTCTGGCCGCGCCCGCCTCGATTCGCTCGTGTGGTGCTGCCGGCAGCACCTCGCTCTGGTGGTGTCCCGCGCTCACGTCGGCCGCACCCGCGCTGCTCGGCCCGCCCGGGCCGCGTCGCACCTGCTCGCGCCGACAGCGCCTGTCGCACGCACTCGCGTCGGCCACGGCCGCCGTGCTTGGCCGCACGGGGCACATCGCTCTTGCTCACGCCGGCAGCTTCTGCCCCGCCCAAGCAGCGCCGCCGTGCGCCCTCGCTTCGGCCGCGCCCGCCATGCTCGGTCACACGGGTTGTGTCGTGCCTGCTGGCTCTGGTGGCGTCCGCCCCGCCCAAACCGCGCTGCCGCGCTCGCTCGCACCAACTTGGTTGCGTCGCTGCAAAAGCCCGTCCGCACGCCCGCTGCGCGAGCTCGCTCGCCTGCTGGCCGCTACTGCTTTCTTTTTCGTTGAATCGTTTGCTTTTGTGGCGTCATGTGAGGCTGAGAGAGAACGGCAACTATCAGACGGAGAAAGGATAAGGGGAGAGGGTGAGGGGAAAAAAGCTAAAATTGATTGCATCAAGACATTTTCATTGTGTAGGATAGTTTCTATAGATAAATTTAGCTGATTTGGTTCTCTTAGACTTTGTGCATAGTTTCAACCATAGGGACTGCCCTAAAGGCCTTGTTGATTGTTCCTGTACACGACCGTTTAATCAATCCAAAAAGTAGTGACAGGCACGTCGATGAGTCCTTGTCCTTGTCCATCGCAATCACGTGCCCTCATATACAAAAGGGTGAATAAATGAAAATTACTTTCAGCGAAAATATGATCCAATCATGTCAAGCTGTAAAATTTGGTACTTAGGAGTATTACCTATTATTATATACTAGTATATTGCCCCGTACTAACGCTACGATCCATGTTAAGTCCGTGAGTATCACTCAAAAACATTGAAGTCTAAAATTCATATAAACCAAAATCTATATATTCAAATCCACTTCATGTTTCCCAGACATGTCAATTGCATCCACATTCAATATTAAACAATTAAGATATAGAGACAAATTAGTTCCAAATATGTTTTATCTTTGAAAAATCTAAGATCACCAACCAGATTCGACCTTCAGTTCAACGAGGAATTCTTGAGATGCTTTTGTATTTATTTTCTTTATGACAACTTTCTAGACACCAAAGAGAAAGAGAAAATTATTTTATTATTATGACATTACTTCATGGTACCCATCTTTTGTTAGTATATATATTACCCGTACAAACATTTTGTTCATTATTATGAATTTCTGTGAAGAGATTTTCAGCAAGCCCGTTCGAGGCTACTTCAATGTTGGTTTGATACAAGCCAACATGTTAGTCGTATTATGAATGTTGTTTTCTAGTGTTCAGTAATTCTAGTGTTCAGTAAAGAAAACATGTTAGTCGTATTTAGTAATTCTTAAGACGACAAAGAAGACAGTTTTTGTTAGTTTCATGGATTTTTATGAAACGCTTCCGGGACTAAAGCCCCCCCTCCCCCCTCCTAGTCCCGGCTCCGGGGCTAAAGCCTCATTTTAGTCCCGGTTGGTAATACCAGCCGGGACTAAAGGTGCTGTCAGCGGTGCCACGCTTTTTCCTTTTTATTTTCTTTTCAGTTCTGTTTTTAGTTTTGTTTATTTATTTAATAGATTTTCCAATATGTATTCTTTGCTGCTAATATATATAAATCTTATTCACTACAATAATCTTATTGCATTCATATATAATTGAATTATATATATATATATAGGGTGAGTTTTCTATACTCCCGGGAGTAGTTACTCTCATCTTCAAAAAACTATGTTGCGTATGTGTTCATACTTGTTTATCACTTTGAGTATGTTTATATACTCATGTTAAGATATTACATGTCTTAATACACTAAAATTTTTCAAAGGAACTCATACTTTTAAATATATTACGAAAATGTCACTCACTTCAGTATATAAAATAAGTATATCCACATACTCTATGTATGCATGCATACTTGATGTATATACTTTCATAGATAGTCTAGTATGATCATATACTTCATGTAAATATACTTCGTTCGGTCATATATACCATAAATATAGAGATATAAACATGGGAGTAACTACTCCCTAGGAGTAGAAAATAATATATATATATATATGCACATAAAATTACAAGCTATATATATAGAAGTTGTTTTCCAAATCTATCTACACAAGTTGTACTCCAAGAGTTAGTACTCTAAACCTATTACAAGTTGTACTCCATCCAAAGATTTACAGGGCATACAAATGATCATCATTGTTTGGAATCAACTTCTCGTTGGTAATATAGTAGAACTCGCCGTTTGGATTTATGACTTGTTCCCGAAGAAATCCTGCTATTGTCTCTTGTATTGCTTTCAATTGGCCTTGTTGCATGACTTTTTGCTTCAACCAATCAGTCTTCAATTTGAATTAAAAAAGATATTAGTTATATCTAGATTATCAATATTAAGTCGATAGAAAATGAAAAGAGACATGTTACGTACTTTGATGATTTCTTCAGGAATTCTATTTGATTCTATGATCATGTACTCGCAAACATAGAATCCACATAAGTTGTTACCTTGTTATTGTCTCAAAATCCACTGTAGAATGAAAAGATTCATCTCGTAAAGATATGATATATGACATAATATAATAAAGATACACGTACATTGACGAAGGTAAACTCACCGGTAGTCGTGGCTTTATTGTAAGTGGCGTCTTACACTGAGTCATATGTTCCCGAGCAATGAATGTTTCCCAAACCCTAATCTGGCCAATGAAACATTAATAGTTGGATTATTATTTAATTAGTATACATATATACAAGCTTAGTCTATACTTTAATAATGCAAGCTAGGGATCGAAATTACCTTTGGATAATGTCTATCATATCTTGGTAATCTTGTTGCGGTTTGCTCAATGAGTCATAAATTAACACATTGTTGTGTCTGAGATCGATGACCATCAGTATCCAGTGATAGTTGTTCATACACATGATTCATATAGCAGATTATTAGGGTTTAGTAAAAAAAATGTGCATATACTTATTATTAACTATATATGTCTTAAGCACTTGAAGTTGTAGGAGAAGAGTATTCTTTTTCTATCTTTTTGGTTCACAAATAACCTCATGAGATTCGTACACATCTCATTGCTCCAAGTCGCTGAAGGGTTTGGAGCCTTGAAAACAACACACGGATCAACAAACCCAACAATATTGTCATGTTTATCTCTGAGCTGAGTCATCTGGTACCTGCAATATCGAGTCGATCGACAAGTACGTGTGTAAGAATACTACATACTATATACACATACTAGAGAGTTCAATGAAAATTATAAAAGAAACACTTACAAACAATAGCACCTAATGAGCGATTTGTCCAGTGTGTCCATGTGGTATAGCTGGTGTAATTCCTCCATCTGGACTAGGATTAGGTCATCGCCACGGAAGTAGTGATGGTTCCGAATTCGAACAGAAATCCAATTGACATCGTCGCCTTTGGAAGCCTCCATGCACCATTTGTTGATTGCAAACATCTGCGTACCGAGTACATGTAACTGATTGAGGTTCATTAGACTCCTGTCCGGTGCAAAATTTCTCCTCCATTCATCAACTACTTTCGCTCATGGAAACTCCAGCCCGCCAGTAGCAATATTGGCAATTGTTTGGTATGTGAGACCGCTGTCAATGAAATAATTTCCAAGTGAGTCCATCTCAGACAAAGTGGTCTCTCCAGATTTCCTCTGTACTCTGTCCATGTTTGAACCATATTGATTTTCCACAAATAACGGGGACAAAGGTCTTGATGTTTCCCCGAGATGTGGAACACTCTTTTCCACTTTCTTCGTGCTTGATTGTTGTTCTTTTGCTGACTTGATTAGAGAGTGTTCGTAGTCTGATTTTCGCGGAGCCTTTCGGGCTTGACGCATCTTGATACCATGTTGTTCCACCCTTTTCCTTAACTCCTGTGGGTTTAACAAGAGGTAAGGCTTCTCTGGGTTTAGCCTCGCTTGAGCCCTGGCTTTTGATTCCTCTAAAAAACTTCGCACATCTGCTTTCACCAAAATTTCTAACTCCTCATCAGTCTTTTCATAAGCTAACTTCTTGGTAACTTCTTTTCCTGATGCAGGAGCCTTCTTTTTTGGAGGTGGGGCCTTCGGTTCTGTGGTGGCGGACCGCTTCTTAGGGCCTCGCTATGGAGGCGTTGGGGGCATTCTTTGCCGGCGGTATTGGAGAGCGCGGTGGTGAGGGGGGTGTCGGTGTTGGAGCCCGCGGTGGAGATTGTGGTGTTGGAGCCCGCGGTGGATCAGGTTGTGGCGTTGGAGCCCGCTGTGGAGATCTTCGTGCAGGAGATGGGGTTGAAGCTGTGTCCTCCAATGCATCGTCACCGCCCGCAGCACTATGATGCGCTGGGGAATGATGAACTAGACTATAGTTTCTGCTACGCAAAACAACGAATGATGTGAGCATCCAATTAATATATACATATAAGAAGTTAGTGTAAATATTGTTTCTCGTTCACGCACACTACCTATGGTGAGGATCTTGATCAGTAGGAGGAGGTTGCGGCGGTGACACTCCAGGAATAATGATGAAGCGCTTGCGCCAGCAAATAAATGCCTTCTCCACTTCACATAAAGTCTTCTCCCCATCTCCCCCTTCAATTTCTAGTGCCACGCTACCACAACCTGTCTCAACCCTATCCACCGAGACGCTAGCGTATCCGGCTGGCACTGGTTGACCATGGATTCTTGGTGTTCTCGTGCGGTCGATAGGGTTTACAACACCGACAACCACCTTTCTCGTGACATTTCCATCTAGAATGTGCAGCTCACAAGTAGTAAAAGGTTCTTTGACGTCATCCACGGAGAAGCGTAGCTTGGAGTCATCTTGAATGGTTGGTACTTCCGTGGAGGCGCAACTGCTTTTCAACTGACCTGGGGGTCTAATGTTTACTTGAGGTTGTTGTGATGATGTACCTTGCCCACTCGTCATTTGACTAAGTGTCGCTTGCACTTGCCTTTTGATTTCCTCCTGCATCCATTCTTCACGAGATTTGTCATGCTCTCGTGTTTCAAGAACATACTCCTCCAACTTGTTGATCCGCTCTGCCTCCTCGTCCTTCTTTCTCTGGCGGCTTCTGTAACTTTGTTGATCCGCTTCGAAGGAATGCAGCCACGAAACCGCCCCAAAGACTCTCGTACGCCCACTATGCTCAGGATTTTCCAGCGCGTACGTGAGTTCATCCGTCTCTCTGTTGGGCTTGAACTCGCCAGCCAACACCGCACTTCGTGCTTGAACTAGCCTCTGTGCTGCTCTTGAAATTTCTGGGCCCCAATCAAGCTCCCTGTCATTAGGGTTTATGGTTCCCTCATGAGCGTAGAACCAATTCCTGGAGCGTTCACTCCAATTCCTTCTTATTGTCTCTGGGACTACCCCCTGGTAAGCATCTCCTATTCCTGTCTCTCCCACTTTGGAAGGGCAGTCCTATAGCCACCTGATCCCAAATGATGGTGGTATTTCTTCTGAGCTGCATTCTGTTTGTTTACTCTGATACGAGCCTCGCTCTCTTGTGATCTTTTGTACTGTACAAATTCATCCCTATCGGGCCTTAACTTGACATACGCCTTAGAGTTGAAATCTGACGTCTCGTTCTTCATCACAAAGTTATGGTACAATTTCTTCTTCCAGTCCTGTTGGTATAAATTAACGCACACTCTACTTTATCTGCAAGCGCACATATAAAATCTACCGATGTAGCACTTCACCGGAGTAACCCAGTTTTAATATCGAACCCAAAGGAACAGATAGTGTTAAGTCTTAAAGTCTAACCCCTGAGTAGCTAACAAGGACGGAGAATCTAGAAGTATAGAGGGGATCACTACAGCTGTCTAATTCCAATTTAAGAGTGATATGTTTATATTATTCTTAGTGGGGAAGTTGCCATAAAAGGTCACAAACAGAGTATGAGTCTTTTATGCAAATGTATAATCCTACCGAGCCTACACACGAGCAAGTGGACTATAGAAGAATCAACAAGGCTATAAGAGTCACCCTTGCGAACAACCACTACTACCGGCGTTATAGGAGGCATTATGAGCTATCAAGTCTAAGCACCACGCTTACACTATCCAACTACTCTAACTCTAGAGAAACTTAGAATTAAAGTACTCAAAAGAGAGTCATAAACCTTAAGAATAATAAGAACAATGGCTCAAACTTAAATATAGACGTTGATTACCGAAACAATCGTTGAAGCAAGTTGAAGATGAATTTGAATCCGCAGGTACAAGATGAAGAAGTTGATCCGACAGGCCGGAGCTCCTTCTTGATCTCTTCCTCTCTCTCTCTCTCTCTCTCTCTCTCTCTTCTAGTTCTAGTATAAGACTAGGTTCTAAATCTAAACTAGAGGGGTAACTAGTCTTCTACTTGAAAGCTGGCTCTTGAAGTCTTCTTCTAGGGTTTCTAAATAAGGCGTAGACTTTTCTGAAGAGAGACTTGTTCTACCCTGGGGCCTGGGGGCCTGAATATATAGCCCTGAGGGATCAACCGCGGCCGTTAGATCAAACCGACTTCACGTAGGGCTGAGATGAGTCCTCGGGGTCGGTGGAGGAAGGTTCCAGAAGGAGGAGGCGTGGGGGGCCGGGACCCAACCGATCAGTGGGCCCACCAGACCGATCGGTCCCACATGTCACGGTCTCGGGGTGCCCCGCCTCGTGGAGTCCTCTGGAGTCTTCTGGAGAATTCCTGACTTGGCGGTGGAGTAATCTACCGTCGCTTTCCTTCTAGTAGAAGTAATCAGTGTTGGTTTTCCTGTCTAGTCCCTGCAGAATCACAATTCACCAAAACTCGTGAAATATTGTCAATTAAAACCCTAAACCTTTATTGGTGATTGAATTCATGCCCTTTTTATATTTATTTATCCTTTAATTTTGATAGATAACTAGTGTCAACAAGTCCTGAAAAAGTGTGGCCATCTTCTTCATTGTCCACTCCCGAATTCGCCTCTTCAACTCCTCATTGTTTGTGTCGAACGAGAAATGCTCTTCGATGTCTTGCCAGACTAGCTGCTTGTCATGATTGGAGACATAACTGATCTCGGGAGCACTTCGCTTCTCTTTCCATTCACGGGCACTTATCGGAATCCGATCTCTCACAAGGAACCCACAGTGAAAGACATATTTCTGTGCATGGGGTCCTAGTGGTTGGCCTGTAGCCATATCGAATTCGGAGATTACATAACGGCGCTTCAACGGCTTCTTCGCCCCTCGTTTTGGTCTGCTCTGCCCTATCGCAGACGTCGATCCAGAGGGCTACATATAGGTAAAGTCACGAAGATGAAACCCTAATACAAGTTGAAATAAAACCTAATCAAGTAATAAAGTAAATGTAGACCCTAACACGACATATTTTGTATATATACCTCACCAGTACTGCCATCTTGCATCTCAACTTGTTGTTCAGGGGGATTTTCATCATGCATGGTCATCTCTTCGTAATTCAATAAGTATTGACTCCCATCATCACCGCCAGCGATGATATTCATCATTTCCTCCTCCATGTTCTCATTTGGATCAGCCAATTCTGCGAATATTAAAATATATATGTGTGTGTGATCGAACACTTAGAGGAGCTTTATACATGTATGAATGTGAAACCAAAACCGAAACCCTAAAATAACATATATTCAGGTTTTAGGGTTTAAGGTTTCGGGTTTTAGGGTTTAGATTTGTTTAAGGTTTAGGTTTAGATTTAGGGTTTAGGGTTTAAGGGTTTAGATTCATTTAAGGTTTAGGTTTAGATTTAGGGTTTAGGGTTTTGGGTTTTAGGGTTTAGGGTTTAGATTCATTTAAGGTTTAAGTTAGGGCTTACGATTTACGGTTTCGCCAACATTAAAAATAACATATATTCATAAAGACCATATTCATAAAAAGGCAATTCAACATATTTTTCAAAATATTAAAAATAACACGAAGAAGCATATCTATCAAATATTCATCATTTTCTCCTCCATGTTCTCATTTGGGTCGGCCATTTTGGCAAATATATCTAACATATAGGGTTTAGGGTTAAGTATGGTAAAGGTAACATGTATTCGCCAACATTAAAAATAACATATATTCGTAAAGAGGCAATCCAACATATATTCGCCAACATTAAAAATAACACGAAGAAGCATATCTATCAAAATATTTCTAAGTGTAAATACATGTTTAAACATATCTAAGTGATTGTAACACCCTAAAATTTCTCCAAAGCCAAATAGTTGAAAATGCTTTAATTGTGATTTTTGTGAAGCATTTAACCTAGGGGTTAAATAATTTTTGTTGAGTTAAAATAGTAGTGGCAACATGTTTATGCATTCATGCTGGTGCATTATATTTATTGAAGTGACTGGTTTTTGCCAAAATTCAAAATGAGTTCAAACTCCTTTGAAATTTATTTGAAAAGCTTGGAAATAAAAAGGAAAAGATTTATTTTCTTCTCTCCCTCTCCCCCTTGCCTTCGGCCCAGGCAGCCTGGTGGCCCAGCCCACCAGCGCGCCCTCCCTTCCCCTCTCCTCCCCGCGCTGGGCCGCTCCTTCCCCCTTCTCCTCGCGCGCGGCCCACGGGCCGGCCTGTCGCGCCCGTGCCGCAGCAACCGGCGCCTCCTCCCTCTCTCTCTCTGGCGCCGCTGCCCCACGCGTCAGCGCCCTCTCTTTTCTTCCCCTCCGCGCGGCGCCGCCCCGGGCGCAACCGCCACGCCCGCGTCTCGCGCGCGTCATGGGCGCCCGCTCCCACGACTCCGGGACTTCCTTCGCCGATATAGCGGACGCACCCGCACCCCTCTCCCCTCCTCCCTCAATCGCACCTGCTCGCACGCACCGCGGAGCCCGAGCACCGCAGCACCAGCGCCACCACGCCTCGCCGTCGCCCGCCGCCGCTGAAGCCGCCACCCCGACGCCGCTCTGACTCCCACAACCTTCTCCGAGCCTTCGTCGCGCCTCGGTGGAGTTGCCGCATCCTTTCCCTCCCTCTCTACTTCTTTGTCTGCGCCCTAACGGTTTCCCTCCCTACCGCAGCACGCCGTCGTCGCCCGAGCGCTCGCCGTCGACGCCGGGCGCCACCTCCAGTGCCTCCTTCGTCTCCCCTTCGCCGTGGTGAGGACCTCCTCCGCCTCCCGCTCCTCCCCTACCCCTCGGTTTGGTCGGCGTCGCGCTCGGTGCCCTGAGCCGCGAGCTCCCCGGCCTCGGCCATGGCGGAGCCGCGCACGACGTCGCGCTGAGCGCCGTGACGCCGCGGCCAGTGCGCGCTGTCGGCCGCCCGCGCGCGCACCCGCCCCTTGGTCTAATCCGAGCCGCCCATCTCCGATCCGGCGGCCGAGGATCATCGATACCCCTTCGCCGTGCATCTTTGCTAAAGAGCCCCCGAAGAACCTCGTAACCAACCCGCACTCCACCAGGCACTGTTCATTGTGCCTGGAAAACCTTCCGACCAGGCCCCTGTGTTTTAGAGAAATTGAGGCGCAGTCCAGTTGACTGCGGTATTTGTTTAAAATTCAATTTAAATTTCGGTTTAAATTCAAATACAATTCAAACTATTTACAGAAATGCCACTACCTTGTTTTGCTTATAAAATTCACGTTTTAGCTCCGATTTGACCCGTTCAAATTGCGTTAGCTTCGTAATTTAGTGCTCTACCCGTTTATACCCCTGTTAGCCTGTTTTGGACAGTTTAGCTTTAGAGTCCAAGTTAATCTTGTTTAGGGCTTTATATATACAGTTTCGATCGTAACTTTCACGCCGTAACTCCGTTTTCGATGAACCAAAACTTGTTGTGATCGTGGAAACGCGTACTTCAGTTTTACCAAAGTTTTATTTCAGTTTATTACTGTTTGGTGTATTGTTCTAATAATAGCCTTGTTTGCATCGTGTATGTTTGCACCTGGAATGCGTGATGATGTTGTGTTCGAGTAGACGGTGAGTCGGTGTGGTGCGATCAGGACCCCTCGTTCAGTGATCAGCAGGAAGATCAACCTTTCGACAACCAAGGCAAGTTAGCATGGGACTTCCTTGTTTACCTATACACTTTACTTTAATCACTCATTTATGCATGTGTCCAATTGAGCAACCTTAGAAAACCCACTTAGCTTTGTTATCTGTGATGTTCTTGTTTCCGTGGGATATATGCATATGGGTAGA
Organism: Coix lacryma-jobi var. lacryma-jobi; assembly: GCA_009763385.1. NCBI lineage: Eukaryota > Viridiplantae > Streptophyta > Magnoliopsida > Poales > Poaceae > Coix > Coix lacryma-jobi. The sequence continues at coordinate 60,113,017 of CM019825.1, forward strand.
ATGCTAGTGCTAACTGACTTATAACTGATCCAGTCCAATGATAATTTTGTTCTCATGATGTTATGTTGTTAAACGGTTAATAAAACTTGCTGTTAGCAAAAGCTGGGATTGACAGTGCTACCATGAGTGCTATATGGCTCTGGTTTTAGCTCAGTACACTGGACCTTTTCTAACTTGTTAGCGGTGACCCGAAAGGGCGCATAAGGGGCTTGCCACTTTGGGTGTAGGGCTGCTCCTGTTCCTATGTGTATAGCTGCGATGGCCTTGTGCCATAGGAAAGGGGGGTTACTACATCTGCCTGCCAAGGAAACCTAGCGGCCCTAACATGTTAGACGAACCAACGAAAGGCTTCATAGTGTGCCCCGCCGATCTACCTCGGAAGTGGATCAAGAGGTTGGCCGCCTCGGGCACAAGGGTAACACGGCTTGTGGGTAAAGATGCACAACCTCTGCAGAGTGTAAAACTGTTATAACAGCCGTGCTCACGGTCACGAGCGGCCCGGGAAACTAGCAGAACTATGATACTTGTATAACTATTACTTTATGTTGTTGGTACTTTACGATGTTATATTTAACTTTGCTGGACAAATGGATCATGGGTTAAGGGTTAAGCACAATATTCGTTTACCTAAATGCTAAAACCTGCCAACTTAAAAGCTAACTGCAGTCAGCCAGTGTCTGCCTTTTGAGCCTCATGAACCCTGTGTTAGCTTGCTAAGTACGAGAAGTACTTACGCTTGTTGTTTATCTTCTTTTTGGGCAAAAATCCCGGATGGGTAACAGATGAAGGTGCAGTTGGTGACTTTCCTGAAGACTTCTAGGCTAGCTGCTTCCCCAGTCGACGTTTCCCTGTGGTTTAGTTTGTGTATCAGTTCAGTGATCTGTGGTTCTGTATGTTGTAAGACTCTGTTTTAAATACTATCGTTATGTAACAAACAATGTGATGATGCCACCTTCTTGTAATTTGTCTAACTTATGTGTGTGATTGTTTCCTGGGCACACATGAGTACTCCGCCACAATTTTATCCTTAAAATTGGGGTGTGACAAATTGGTATCAAAGCTTTGTTGATTGTAGGACGCGAGCCTAGCTAGGAAATGGCCGTTCTAACACCTTTTTGCTACCTGTTCATGCTTATTTTATTATCTTGTTACTTTATTAAAATTTGCATGCTTCTTATTCTTATTCTATTGAGTAAAACTAATTGTTTCCGCTTATCTTATCTTACTTTTATAACGTCAGGATGCCTCGCATGAACACCCGCGCGTATCGTGCCCTTTTCACTGCCAGCACCAGCCAGCCTGCTCCCCCTGTGGTCCACATCCCCGACAGTGACGGTTCCTCTAGCTCCTCCAACACCGCCTTCATCGTGGAGGATGAAGAGTTGACCTCTACCCCGACTGTCTCTGAGGAGCTAGCAGCGCCACCACCGCCCCCTGCAGCAGTTCCTGAGTCTCCAGCTCCGGAGGTGCCAGCTCCTGAGGCGCCAGCGCCTGAGGTCCCTGCTCCAGAGGCACCCGCTCCTGTGGCGCCTGCCGCTCCACCAGTCGTGGAGGCCCCCGCCGCTCCAGCAGTCCCAGCAGCACCTGCCGCTCCAGCAGCTCCTGCAGCACCGGCCTTCGTGCCAGTGTACCCGGTGGTGCACTCTCCCGCCGCTTCGTCTGCTTCAGCACCAACACCCCCTGCCTCCCCAGTAGTGCAGGTGGTGGATGAAGACCTTGGATGGACTCGTCGTTTCATGTTCAAGAAGCCCGACGAGACAGCATACTACCATAGTATGCTGGTTCGTCTGCTGAATGAGTACTACCCAGAGTTGGAGGCCAAGCTCCAGTATCATTGTGGCGAGTACACTCATCCGTTGGAGGCCACCTACTGGAAGTCCGACCTGATGGTCACAGGTTGGAATGATGTGGATTAGGCCCATGTCATAGAGTCGGCTCACAGGACTACCACCAAGCGTGGTGAAGCTCTCGCCAGCATGGAGGACGCAACACAGGATGCTTTCCTGCATTACCGTGGTCTGCGTTTCCAGTCTATGAGGACTGACCGCTACCGCTATCTGCCCCACAGTGACATGGTGGGCTCGTGGCAAGCTCTGCTTCCTCCTGTGGAGTACCCGGTTCTGGTCTCTACCGCCCAGCATGCCTATGAAGTGCAGAGGAAGGCTGACAAGGTGCAGGATGACCTGCGTGCTGCTCAGAAGGTGATAAGGCGTTTGGAGCGCGAAGTGGACTACCTTCGCGGTGAGCTAGACTATGCAGCTGTCTACAAGAAGAAGTACAGAGCCAACGATGCCCCCGGTGGAGCCCAGTAGTTTGCCTACCATGTTCAGTTATCCCGTTAGACACGTTGTTTAAGTTTCAGTTTGTGTTTGGTGAACCTTTTGTGGATGTGTTGTTTATGTTTGTGAACTATGTTTGGATGGATCTTTGTTTGTGTGTGGTGAAGTACAAGTTATGTTGTGCTTCCCCAAGTTAAACACCTTCATGTGATGTATAAAGTTGCTTATCTCCTATGCCTGTGTTGCTGTTTTCTGGAGCACCCTGTGGTTATATCTGTATATCTCTTAATCCGTGATCCCAAAAATTATGAAATTTTTGTGGAAGTATCTAGACTGATGTATCTTTCAAACAAATCTGGAACCAAGTCTTTATCTGTTCGGATCTAGGAGATATGCCTGTTTAAAGTTGATGTTTCTGCGCAGTCTGTCACCTAGAACAGGTTCTGTTCAACGCTGTTTTCGACCCGGAATCTGGTAGAATCTGAGAAAGTGTTCTATATGAAAGTTGTAGTTGGTTTCTTAAGCTTTCCAACGATGTCTGGTTCATCCCTGTTGGATCCCTGTAACTTGAGTTATGCCCGTTTTAGCGTGCTGCTGTTGACAAAGATGTGCACAGAAATTTTCAGCAATGTTTACTTATGTTCATATATACATTCTTTGTTGGATATAAAGGTCTAACTCTTGCGCATTTGTTGGTAAGCAGATGGCAGCAAGGGGTGGACGCGGAAGAGGCCGTGGCCGTGGGCGTGGTGTTCCTATGGACCCGCCACCGCCACCGCCGCCAGTGACCATCGAACAGCTGATGGCCACGCAGAATCAGCTTATGCACGCCATGATGAACCACCTGGATCAGGCGCCCGCTGCAGCACGTCAACCTCTTCAAGTCAGGGACCGTCGAGGAGAGTTCCTGAAGGGCCATCCACCTGTGTTCACTCACGCCTCTGAACCACTGGAGGCGGATGACTGGCTCCGTGCAGTGGAGAAACAGCTGAACATTGCCCAGTGCACCGACTATGAGAAGGTGCTCTACGCTTCTGGGCAACTGCAGGGAGCTGCACAAGACTGGTGGGATGCGTTCATGTTCGGCCGTCCCCAAGATGCTCCAGTTGTTACATGGCAGGAGTTCAAGGAGAACTTCAGATCCTATCATATCCCTGATGGACTCGTAGAGCTGAAGCAAGAGGAGTTCCGCTCCTTGAAGCAAGGGTCCATGTCAGTGGCGGAGTACCGCGACAAGTTTGCTCAACTGTCGCGCTACGCTCCCCAGGATGTGGCCCAGGATAAAGACAAACAGCGCCGATTTCTGAAGGGTCTTTACGATGGGTTGCAGCTCCAGCTCATGTCGAACACCTACCCGAACTATCAGGCCCTGGTCAATAGGGCGATCGTTATTGACAACAAGAGGAAGGAAATGGAGGCAAAGAAAAGAAGCTTCCAAGGCCAGTCATCGGGGAGCAACACTCGTCCCCGAACCAACCCCCAGCAAGGCTACCCCCAGAGGAATCAAGGCTCCTCCAACCAGTGGAACAGGGGACAGCAACCCCAGGGCAACCAGAACCAACAGCGCCCTCCATACCAACAACAGTCAGGTGGTCAGCGCTACCAGCAGCAGCCAGGAGGACAGAGGTACCAGCAGCAGGGCAGCCAAGCATCACGCCAGGGAGCACCCAACTCCGCTCCCATGAAGAATGCAGCTCAGCAGAACCCCAATGCTTGTTACCGTTGCGGGGAGACAGGGCACTATGCTCACCAGTGCCCCAAGAAGCAGAACCCCCAGGCCCCACAGAACCAGGCATGAGCTCAGAAGCAGAATGCTCGCCCACCTCACACTGGACGGGTGAATCATGTAGCTGCCGATACTGCCCTGGATGCACCGGATGTTATGATGGGTACGTTCAGCATCAACTCAATCCCAGCAACCATACTTTTTGATTCTGGTGCTTCGCATTCTTTCATTTCACAGTCGTTTGTTAGAATGCATGGTGTGCCTTTATGTGCAATGAAAGAAACAATCATAGTAAACTCACCAGGGGGTAGTATGCCTGCAAATTTTTGGAGCCCCACCTCTAGTGTCAACTTAAGGGGGGTATAATTTAAAGTAAAGCCTATAGTGCTGAGAACAGCAGGCATAGATCTCATCTTGGGAATGGACTGGATGAAGCAACATGGGGCTGTCATTCAGTGTCAAGAAAGATCAGTTGTTGTATCTACACCCAAGGGAGACAGGATCTGTGTGGAAGTGGTGATGCAAGAGCAGCCGACTGCCACCATAAACCAGATGGATGCTAGTGGTGCAGAGCAAGATCGGGTGGTGGACGAGTTCCCTGATGTCTTTCCTGATGATCTGCCAGGTATGCCACCTGATCGCGATGTTGAGTTCATTATTGAATTACTGCCTGGAACTGCGCCCATAGCTAAAAGACCTTATAGAATGGGGGTAAATGAATTAGAAGAACTTAAGAAACAGCTTAAGGAGTTGTTAGAGAAAGGGTATATACGCCCCAGTGCTTCTCCTTGGGGAGCACCTGTGATCTTCGTGGATAAGAAAGATGGTAGCCAGAGAATGTGTGTGGACTATAGGTCTTTAAATGAGGTTACCATTAAAAACAAATACCCTCTACCCCGGATAGACGATCTATTTGACCAACTTAGAGGAGCATGTGTGTTCTCTAAAATAGATCTCAGATCTGGGTATCACCAGTTGAAAATCCGGAACACAGACATTCCTAAGACCGCCTTCACAACACGGTATGGACTGTATGAGTATACAGTGATGTCTTTTGGACTGACCAATGCCCCGGCTTACTTCATGTATCTGATGAATAAAGTGTTCATGGAATACCTAGACAAGTTCGTGGTGGTGTTCATAGATGACATTCTAGTGTTCTCTAAAACAGAAGAGGAACATGCTGAACATCTAAGGATGGTTTTGCAGAAGTTAAGAGAGCATCAACTCTATGCCAAGAGGAGCAAGTGTGAATTTTGGCTGAAAGAAGTCTCTTTCTTAGGGCATATTGTCTCTAACGGAGGTATATCCGTTGATCCTAGCAAGGTGCAGGATGTGTTGGACTGGAACCCGCCAACCAATGCCAGTGAAATCCGAAGTTTTCTGGGTTTGGCCGGGTATTACAGAAGGTTCATTGAAGGATTCTCCAAGCTCGCAAAGCCTATGACTGCCTTGTTAGAAAAGAATGCTAAGTTTGTGTGGTCTGATAAATGCCAAGCAAACTTTGAAGAGTTAAAGAAAAGATTAACCATGGCACCTGTCCTAGTTCTGCCAGACTTGAACAAAAGCTTCTCCATCTATTGTGATGCATCTCGTCTGGGACTTGGATGTGTTCTGATGCAAGAAGGAAGAGTAGTTGCCTACGCATCTAGACAGCTGAGAAAGCACGAGGTGAACTATCCAACTCATGATTTGGAGTTAGCAGCTGTGGTCCATGCTTTGAAAATATGGAGACATTATCTAGTTGGGCATAAGTGTGATGTGTACACGGATCATAAAAGTCTGAAGTACATATTTACTCAGTCAGATCTGAATTTGAGGCAACGCCGTTGGCTAGAATTGATCAAAGACTATGACCTGGAGGTACATTATCACCCAGGAAAGGCCAATGTCGTGGCCGATGCCTTGAGCAGAAAAACTTATGCAATTGGACTGCAAGTGGACGACATGTCAGCAGAGTTGAGAGCTGAAATGACATATCTTAACCTATGCTTTGCCAACAATGTTGTGGAGATGACAGTTGAACCTACCTTGGAGAAAGAAATCCGTGAGGGTCAGTTGAAAGATGAGAAATTGAAAGGGATAGCAGAGAACATAGTGCTTGGAAAGGCACCAGAATTCAGGATGGATGATAATGGGACTCTTTGGTTTGGGAAAAGGATATGTGTGCCCGCAGTGAAAGCTATCCGAGATGCCATCTTGCGAGATGCACATGAATCTGCTTACTCCATACATCCCGGCAGCACCAAAATGTACTTGGATCTGAAAGAAAAATACTGGTGGTATGGTTTGAAACGAGATGTAGCAGAATATGTGGCCCTATGTGACACCTGTCAGAAGGTCAAAGCTGAACATCAAAGACCAGCAGGATTGTTACAACCTATGCAGATACCCGAGTGGAAATGGGAAGAAGTGGGAATGGACTTTATCACTGGATTACCCCGTACACAGAGAGGCTATGACTCAATATGGGTAATAGTTGACCGTCTCACTAAGGTCGCTCACTTCCTACCAGTTAAGACCACTTATTCTGGGGCAAAGTTAGCAGAACTGTACATGGAGAGAATTGTGTCCTTGCATGGTGTTCCGAAGAAAATAGTGTCTGACAGAGGAACACAGTTCACTTCTCATTTTTGGCATCAGGTACACCAATCGTTGGGAACTAAGCTAAATTTCAGCTCTGCATATCACCCACAAACAGATGGGCAGACTGAAAGGATAAATCAGATCTTGGAGGACATGTTGAGAGCATGTGCACTTCAGCATGGGGCTAGTTGGGATAAAAGCCTGCCATATGCTGAATTCTCCTACAACAATAGTCATCAGGAGAGTCTCAAAATGGCTCCTTTTGAGGCCTTATATGGTAGAAAGTGTAGAACTCCCTTGTTCTGGAATCAGACAGGAGAGACTCAAGTGTTCGGACCGGATGTTCTTAGAAATGCTGAAGATCAAGTAAGGACGATCCGGGATAACTTGAGGATAGCTCAGTCCCGACAAAAGAGTTATGCAGATACTCGCAGAAGGGACTTAGTTTTCAAAGTGGGAGACTATGTGTATTTGAAAGTGTCACCCATGAGAAGCGTAAAGAGATTCAACATGAAAGGAAAGTTGGCACCAAGATACATAGGTCCTTTTCGGATCTTGGCCAGACGTGGAGAAGTGGCCTATCAGCTCGAGTTACCTGAGAAGCTGTCAGGTGTACATGATGTGTTCCATGTTTCTCAGCTAAAGAAATGCCTGAGAGTGCCTGAAGAGCAAGTTCCCCTGGAAGAGATCAAGATAGGAGAGGATCTCACTTATGAAGAGTACCCTGTCAAGATCTTGGAGACAGCAGAAAGAGTTACCAGGAGCCGAGTTATCAAGATGTGCAAGGTTCAGTGGAACAGATATACAGAAGAAGAGGCTACCTGGGAAAGAGAAGAAGATCTTCGGAAATCTTATCCACAGTTGTTTGAGTAAGCTCTAGTCGAATCTCGAGGACGAGATTCATCTTAAGGGGGGTAGAGTTGTAACACCCTAAAATTTCTCCAAAGCCAAATAGTTGAAAATGCTTTAATTGTGATTTTTGTGAAGCATTTAACCTAGGGGTTAAATAATTTTTGTTGAGTTAAAATAGTAGTGGCAACATGTTTATGCATTCATGCTGGTGCATTATATTTATTGAAGTGACTGGTTTTTGCCAAAATTCAAAATGAGTTCAAACTCCTTTGAAATTTATTTGAAAAGCTTGGAAATAAAAAGGAAAGGATTTATTTTCTTCTCTCCCTCTCCCCCTTGCCTTCGGCCCAGGCAGCCTGGTGGCCCAGCCCACCAGCGCGCCCTCCCTTCCCCTCTCCTCCCCGCGCTGGGCCGCTCCTTCCCCCTTCTCCTCGCGCGCGGCCCACGGGCCGGCCTGTCGCGCCCGTGCCGCAGCAACCGGCGCCTCCTCCCTCTCTCTCTCTGGCGCCGCTGCCCCACGCGTCAGCGCCCTCTCTTTTCTTCCCCTCCGCGCGGCGCCGCCCCGGGCGCAACCGCCACGCCCGCGTCTCGCGCGCGTCATGGGCGCCCGCTCCCACGACTCCGGGACTTCCTTCGCCGATATAGCGGACGCACCCGCACCCCTCTCCCCTCCTCCCTCAATCGCACCTGCTCGCACGCACCGCGGAGCCCGAGCACCGCAGCACCAGCGCCACCACGCCTCGCCGTCGCCCGCCGCCGCTGAAGCCGCCACCCCGACGCCGCTCTGACTCCCACAACCTTCTCCGAGCCTTCGTCGCGCCTCGGTGGAGTTGCCGCATCCTTTCCCTTCCTCTCTACTTCTTTGTCTGCGCCCTAACGGTTTCCCTCCCTACCGCAGCACGCCGTCGTCGCCCGAGCGCTCGCCGTCGACGCCGGGCGCCACCTCCAGTGCCTCCTTCGTCTCCCCTTCGCCGTGGTGAGGACCTCCTCCGCCTCCCGCTCCTCCCCTACCCCTCGGTTTGGTCGGCGTCGCGCTCGGTGCCCTGAGCCGCGAGCTCCCCGGCCTCGGCCATGGCGGAGCCGCGCACGACGTCGCGCTGAGCGCCGTGACGCCGCGGCCAGTGCGCGCCGTCGGCCGCCCGCGCGCGCACCCGCCCCTTGGTCTAATCCGAGCCGCCCATCTCCGATCCGGCGGCCGAGGATCATCGATACCCCTTCGCCGTGCATCTTTGCTAAAGAGCCCCCGAAGAACCCCGTAACCAACCCGCACTCCACCAGGCACTGTTCATTGTGCCTGGAAAACCTTCCGACCAGGCCCCTGTGTTTTAGAGAAATTGAGGCGCAGTCCAGTTGACTGCGGTATTTGTTTAAAATTCAATTTAAATTTCGGTTTAAATTCAAATACAATTCAAACTATTTACAGAAATGCCACTACCTTGTTTTGCTTATAAAATTCACGTTTTAGCTCCGATTTGACCCGTTCAAATTGCGTTAGCTTCGTAATTTAGTGCTCTACCCGTTTATACCCCTGTTAGCCTGTTTTGGACAGTTTAGCTTTAGAGTCCAAGTTAATCTTGTTTAGGGCTTTATATATACCGTTTCAATCGTAACTTTCACGCCGTAACTCCGTTTTCGATGAACCAAAACTTGTTGTGATCGTGGAAACGCGTACTTCAGTTTTACCAAAGTTTTATTTCAGTTTATTACTGTTTGGTGTATTGTTCTAATAATAGCCTTGTTTGCATCGTGTATGTTTGCACCTGGAATGCGTGGTGATGTTGTGTTCGAGTAGACGGTGAGTCGGTGTGGTGCGATCAGGACCCCTCGTTCAGTGATCAGCAGGAAGATCAACCTTTCGACAACCAAGGCAAGTTAGCATGGGACTTCCTTGTTTACCTATACACTTTACTTTAATCACTCATTTATGCATGTGTCCAATTGAGCAACCTTAGAAAACCCACTTAGCTTTGTTATCTGTGATGTTCTTGTTTCCGTGGGATATATGCATATGGGTAGAATGCTAGTGCTAACTGACTTATAACTGATCCAGTCCAATGATAATTTTGTTCTCATGATGTTATGTTGTTAAACGGTTAATAAAACTTGCTGTTAGCAAAAGCTGGGATTGACAGTGCTACCATGAGTGCTATATGGCTCTGGTTTTAGCTCAGTACACTGGACCTTTTCTAACTTGTTAGCGGTGACCCGAAAGGGCGCATAAGGGCCTTGCCACTTTGGGTGTAGGGCTGCTCCTGTTCCTATGTGTATAGCTGCGATGGCCTTGTGCCATAGGAAAGGGGGTTACTACATCTGCCTGCCAAGGAAACCTAGCGGCCCTAACATGTTAGACGAACCAACGAAAGGCTTCATAGTGTGCCCCGCCGATCTACCTCGGAAGTGGATCAAGAGGTTGGCCGCCTCGGGCACAAGGGTAACACGGCTTGTGGGTAAAGATGCACAACCTCTGCAGAGTGTAAAACTGTTATAACAGCCGTGCTCACGGTCACGAGCGGCCCGGGAAACTAGCAGAACTATGATACTTGTATAACTGTTACTTTATGTTGTTGGTACTTTACGATGTTATATTTAACTTTGCTGGACAAATGGATCATGGGTTAAGGGTTAAGCACAATATTCGTTTACCTAAATGCTAAAACCTGCCAACTTAAAAGCTAACTGCAGTCAGCCAGTGTCTGCCTTTTGAGCCTCATGAACCCTGTGTTAGCTTGCTAAGTACGAGAAGTACTTACGCTTGTTGTTTATCTTCTTTTTGGGCAAAAATCCCGGATGGGTAACAGATGAAGGTGCAGTTGGTGACTTTCCTGAAGACTTCTAGGCTAGCTGCTTCCCCAGTCGACGTTTCCCTATGGTTTAGTTTGTGTATCAGTTCAGTGATCTGTGGTTCTGTATGTTGTAAGACTCTGTTTTAAATACTATCGTTATGTAACAAACAATGTGATGATGTCACCTTCTTGTAATTTGTCTAACTTATGTGTGTGATTGTTTCCTGGGCACACATGAGTACTCCGCCACAATTTTATCCATGAAATTGGGGTGTGACAGTGATTGTCTATGGCATTCCAACATGACACGTAATTTTCTATGAACACATATTTTCTACATGTTGTTGGGTATTTTAAACGCACACAGAAAAATCCGCAAGCGCACGGATACCGATATAGCTTTCACCCGAGAGTATTCCAGGGTATCGATTTTCACGGGGAACGTGAAGTGTACTAGAAGAATTAAGAACGTCCAAGAAAAGAATGGTAATGTGGTTAGAGAGAGATAAAGAGTTTTCTAAGCGGGTCTATTTAATTAAAGGCTCACTATACTTTACTTACTTCGGAGCAACAGTACCTTTCCGATTCTCGAAAAAAACTGGGAAAAGGGTAATCGGGAGAAGGCTGCCAAAAAGCTCTACGAAACACCAATCCTAACGTGGTGGATTATAACAATCTACAAAGTTGTCACCCCTGTAGCTACCACAACTAACCGGAGGATTGGACGCAAACTCAGGTAAACACTAGCCTAGACACCGTGTCTACGCTAATGATTACTACTCTAATTACCATGAATAACTAGAGCACTCAATACGAGCGGAGATCCAGTAAATAAAATAAAGCAAGAACTGAAATAAAATAAAATACTTAGAAGTGATAAATGAAGAACCTGGAGATTACTTGAAGACGAACCAGATGCTGCACCATTACAATGTCGAGGAAGATCCGACAGATCCGGCTCCTCCTCAGCTCTCTCCTCCTTCTCTCTCTAATCCGATCTCTAATTACAACTAGATGAACTAGACAACTAGAACTAGAACTAGACGAACTAGAACTAGATCTAATTCTAGATGAACTAGAAGAGATTCATCTAGAGGGACCTCTACTTCTAATTAAAACCCTAGTTTCTGATGTGGAGATGAATAATGAAGATGAAGATGGCCTTCTGGGGGGTCTGGGTCTGGTTTTATAGCCCGGAGCGTGGAACGTGAGCCCTTGGATCAAACCGACTTCAGGGACGGTGGAGATGCATCCGAGGAGGCGGTGGAAGAAGGTTCCAGAAGGCGGAGGCAAAACGGCCTCCGTGGCCGACCGGCCGATCGGTGGGCCCCACCGGTCGGTCTGGCCTAGTGGGCCTCCATGGCGGGCCGCCTCGTGGTGTCTTCTGGTGTCTTCTAGATCCTTCTTTTGCAGGTTTCGTTGCGAAATTAATATCTTTTCATCCGGGACTCCGAATATAGCAAATGGTATGTCTGTTTCGATCGTCTCGACGAGCTCTTCGCAATGGTGTGCTCTAATTCATCACTTGATATACTTTTATATGATAAAAACATGGATGTCCTACAAAACAAGTGAGAGCACCAAAACTCGTGGAACTTGTTAGTTTCAAACCCTACAACTATGCTTTGCGATTCATTTAGTGTCATTTCATGCAATAGTTGATGGGTAATTATGAGCATTAGTGAGCGTCAACACATGTGTAAATAAATTTATCCAGTTTCCTTGTCACGTGATTTACACACCGTGGACGAGAACAACGGTGGACGGCGGCGAGGATGACGACGGTGGACGGCGGCGAGGTTAGTGGAGCGGACACTAGGACTATATATATGATTTGTTAGGTTAAAAAAACATATATATGATTTTCCTCTTTCCACATATATATCTATTTATATTCATTTTCTATAAATATTTATCACTTTCTTTTCTCTACATATATATTTATCACTTTCAATTTTCTATAAATATATATCTATTTATATTCATTTTCTACATACATATATATTTATCATTTTTCTTTTTCTATAAATAGATATCTATTTATATTTATTTTTCTATATATATATTTTCTATAAATATAAATAGATATTTTTCTATAAATAAATATCTATTTTCCATATATCACACTCCACACACGCACACTCCACACACACACGCGCACGAACACTTGCACACGCTGCGAGCGCGCGCACCTCCACACGACGGCGAGGCCAAGACCGAGGCGGCCGCGCCTACGGCGACGACGAGGACGCGACGGCGAGGAGCGACGAGCGGGGGAGGTCGAGGGCGACGCGGACAACGGCGAGGGAGGTCGGCGGCGCGGATGACCGCGAGGTCGAGGGCGGCGCGCGGATTCCGGACGACGACGAGGGATGTCGAGGGCAGCGCGGATCCGGACGACGGCGAGGGAGGTTGAAGGCGGCGCGGACGACGGCGGCGCGACGCGGACGACGGCAGCGCGGCGCGGGAGACGGAGAGGACGAAGACAGCGAGGGAGAGGACGAGGCGGTGGCGCGCGAGCACGTCGATCTGTGGAGGAAGAGAATGCACTGTGGCCCTTTATACCCGGGAACCTTTAGTCCCGGGCGGGATTAGTCCCGGCTCCCGCCTCCAGCTGGGACTAAAGGGAGGGCCTTTAGTCCCGGTTTTTAGTTAGAGCCAAGAACCGGGACTAAAGGCCCTGATTTCGATCTGCCCGCCAGTTACATCAGATTTAGGATTCAAAATTGCTTTTCTTTTTTACATATATCCTAAATCTTTCTAAATGAACAGAAAATTAAATATTTGACATAATTTGTTTTAAAAATTACTATGGGTTTCTATTTGCTTTAGTTTACACAGAAAAATTTTAAAACTTAAAATCTTTTTGTTTTTTGTAAATATTAAATATAAATGTTACTAATATTTAGTATTTTGTTAACGCAAAAATATATAGTTCAAATTAAATTAAAACAATTGTTGGCTTCCAATAGAAAATTTATTTTCACATCATTTGAACATTAATCTTTTATTTATAACCTAGAAAAATCATTGCCTAATTTCGTTCTACCCGCCAGATGTAGTAGTTTTAGGTTTTTAAATTTGGTTTTCTTTTTAAATATATCCTAAATCTTTCTAATTAAACAGAAAATTAAATATTAGACAGAATTTCTTTTAAAAATTAGTATGGGTTTCTTTTTGCTTTAGTTTACACAAGAAAATGTTAAATTTTAGTATCTTTTCAATTTGTTTTTTTTGGAAATATTAAATATAAATGTTACTAATATTTAGAATTTGGTATATACTTTTTCTTATATGTATTTTGATGATTCACATCTAAAGGAGCACATAAATCAATGATCACTACTAAATATATATATATATATATATATATATAAATCTATCGTCAAATAAAGTCTTAATTAATTAATTATTACATAATATCTTTACAACAACCCATTATTTAGCGGGCACAACTGTGAACTTCTTCTTGACATATGTCCCTTAGTTATGATCATTCCTTAACTATAGAGTTTCCTCATTGTTTAACAAAATGCTTGGGTCTTTGTTCACTTTGAATGGCGAAATTCGGTCATCCCTTTCATAATCACCTGATATGTCTGACTTGTCCTCAACTCCGATAATATTTCTTTTCCCTGAAAGAACTATGTGGCGCTTTGGCTCGTTGACGATCGACTTGTTATCATTTTTTCCTCTCTTTGGTTTTCTAGACTTCACATAGAATACCTGACTCACATCCGCGGCAAGGACAAATGGTTCATCTTTGTACCCAATATTGTTGAGGTCCACTGATGTCATCTCATACTCATTGTCGACTGTTACCCCACCTCCGGTCATCTTGACCCATTTAAACTGGAACAAAGGGACTTTAAAAATAGGTGCGTAGTCTAGTTCTCATATGTCATGTATGCGGCCATAATATGTTTGTTTGTTCCCATTTGGATCCGTGGCATCCACGCGTACACCACTGTTTTGGTTGGTGCTCCTTTTGTCTTGAGCTACTGTGTAAAATGTATTCCCATTGATCTCGTACCCTTTCTACGTGCTGATATGTCACGCTGGCTGTCTGGCCAACAAATAAAATGGCTCATCTATGTTGTCACCACCCTGACATTGTTTTTGTAACCAATCACCGAAGGTTTGCATGTGGTGACGTGTAATCCAAGCTTCACTCTTCCCGGGCCACTCGGATCGAAGGAAATCCTTGTGTACCTCGATATATGGATCGACCAATGAGGAGTTCTGTAGAACTGTGTAGTGTGCTTTATCAAAGTAATCGTCGCCTGGACTGATATATGTTGTCTTAGGTCTGGAATAAAGTCCACATGAAACTCTATGATCTCCTCTGTTCCGTAGCCCTGGGCGATGCTTCCTTCGAGCCAAGAACGGCTATGAACATATTTCTTCAGGACACTCATGAACCTCTCTAATGGGAACATGGTGTGTAGGAACACAGGACCGAGAATAATGATCTCCTTGACCAGGTGAACTAGGAGGTGTGTCATGATATCAAAGAAGGATGAAGGGAACACCAACTCGAAGCTGACGATACATTGAACAACATCATTCTGCAAAGTAGAAAGTTCATCTGGATTGATTGCCTTCTGTGAAATTGCATTGAGGAATGCACATAGCTTCACGGTGGCTAGACGTACATGTAGAGGTAGAATTCCTCTTAGAGCAACAGGAAGCAATTGGGTCATAAGCACATGACAGTCATGGGACTTTAAGTTTAGGAACTTCTTCTCTGGCACATTAATTATTCTCTTTATATTGGAGGAGAATCCAGATGGCACCTTGATGTTGTTAAGGCATTCAAACATGCTTTTCTTTTCTTCTCTGCTAAGAGTGTAGCTAGCAGGGCTTAAGTACTGGCGCCCGTCATCTGTCTTCTTCGGATGCATGTTGTCTCGTTCTTTCATGCGCTGCAAGTCCTGTCGTGCTTCAAGTGAATCCTTAGGCTTTCCGTAGACACCCATGAATCCAAGCAGGTTCACACAAAGGTTCTTTGTCAGGTGCATCACGTCGATCGCATGGCGGACCTCTAGGACATGCCAGTAGGGTAGCTCCCAGAATATGGACTTCTTCTTCCACATGGGTGCGTGTCCCATAGCTTCTTTGGGAACAGGTTCGTTGCCCCGTCCCTTTCTAAATACTACTGAAGGACCGGATTAGCGACCAGAGGGGGGGTGAATGGGAGCCTCAAATTCAACTCGTGAATAGTATGGCCCTTGTCCCAAAAAATCACCCAAAAAGCGAAGACTCGAAACGACCGGAGAGTTCACGACCTATGAGTAGGTGGATACCCTAGGAGATGTCCTAGTGGTACAGCGGAACCTCCGGAGAAACTCCAAAACCAACTGCCAAAGCCACGGAGCAAAACTGCACAATCAGCAGATTCGCGGACTGTCCGGGGTCAGAGTCCCGGACTGTCCGCCGTAGAGTCCCGGACTGTCCGCGACTGGTAGCCGGACTGTCTGCCGGCAAAAACGCAGAAACCAAACAGTGCTGCAAGTCTGCTGGACAGGTCCCGGACTGTCCGCGGGTTTGTATCGCGGACTGTCCGCCGTTCACTTGACAGTAAACACTCAGGGGTCTGCACCTGACTGAACCAGCCAAATCCCGATCCCCGGACTGTCCGCCGCTGGGGGCGCAGACTGTCCGCGGATGAACAGAAAGCACAATTCTGCTCAGGATAAAAAGGCAAATCGATCGGAACTTCAGCAAATCAAAAGGGGGTTCGATCAAACTTCTCCAAGGTGATCCTCTATGTATTGGGGTGCTAGTCCTAAGAAATCATCGTACCAAACCAAGTCAATCAAGAGAGATTCGTGGATCACCGTAAAAGGGAAAGAACGAAGAACGAACGCGAAATCAACCCGATCTATGGATTCGTGAGGTTTGGAGAGAATTCCTTCGGTAGAAAGAAGGGGCTCACGACCAAGAACAAATTGATTCAAGTGGAATCGAAAATCATCTCGCGGAGAGGAAGAACGAGGCAAATCTCCGGGAGATGAAAAACCAAAATGTGAAGAACACAAGACACGATTCGATTTCAGCCGAAATTCCTCCACACGAGGAGACAACGAGAATACGGTCTCGTTTCCTCAAAAGATCCAAATACACAGAGGTATGATTCCCGTCTCTGCGGATCGCTTGCACCGAGGTATGATTAGAACCTAAGCAGGGGAGCTAGAGAGAGAGTGCTCAGGAACAAATGACTGCAAGGATAGAGAGAGAGGAGGGGTGCCTCTCTTATTTATAGCCTAAAACAATAATCCCCTTTCTACCCCTAGATACAAGAGCGAAGCGGCCAACCCTAGGGGTATCCCGGTCCAACTCTGCTGATGGTTGATCTGACGGCCACGCGCCTTCCTCACCCTTAGCTTCGCCTGGACACAAGCCTCAGGATGCCGCCACGTGCCGCCCAGTCGACCGTCGCGCCTACCTCGTGGATAGCCTCGCCTCCGCGCCAGCCTCTCCACGCCGCCACGCGTCCACCGTCCTTTTTGCGGACCTCCCCCCGGTTTTGAGGCCGAAACCAGGAAACCTGGGCTTCCCCCCGGTTTTGAGGCTGAAACCGGGAAACCTGTCCTCAGGCTGAGTTTTGTGGCCCAAACTCAGAAACCCGCGCACCCAGGTTTTGAGGCCCAAACCTGGAAACCGTCCATGCCGAGTTTTGAGGCCCAAACTCGGAAACCGGCCACCCCGAGTTTTGAGGCCCAAACTCGGAAACCGTCGAGGGTAGCTTTTAGAGGCTCAGCTACCGAACCTGTGTCGTAGACGGGATATGGTTCGCACACCCCGAGTCCCAGCACCGATGCCGGAGCATGTCCAGCCTCCACGCCGGGCACAATGCATTCGCCTTCCTTCTCGGCCTCCCGCCAAGTGTCACGACGCCATCACCTTCCTCCCGACTCGGCCGATGCACCGCACATCCCCATGTGCTCTTGCTTGTCAACGCCACGTGCCAGCTACCACTGCTGGTCCTCAGGTCTCCCGGTCCGTCGATCCAAGCTCCACGTCCGCCCTTCACCGCTCACGGTCCGTTGGCACGGCACGTCCCTACTTGACCTTCACCTCACCTTCGACCACTGCCCGAGCTCTGCACCTGCACATCAACACAGCCAAGAGACATGTTGCTCGTTGATCGATCACTCATCACTCAGGAAGGGAACCACAAGGGCACATATCAACCTTGTGTTCTCAATCTCCCCCTTGATGAGTGCATCGTCAACTCATAGTAACTGTAACCAGAATAGAAAGAAAACATAATTAGATAGAAGGAGAAGAGCTCACTCGAGATGTCCAAAAGCTAGAGAAAAGGCCAAAGAAGCGCAAATCGAAATGAGCGAAGCTTGGTCCCCAAAGACATGGGCAACGGTTCGACACAACCAAGCAAGAAATCGGAGCAACAACTCATCAAGGAGCAAAACTCGATCAAAAACAGAGCACAAGACTTGGTTCCCAAAGACATGGGTAACGGCTCGACGCAACCAAGTCAGAAACAAGCTAGTCCTCAAGAAGAGGCAGAAAGGGCTCAACACCACTAGCTGAAAGCTCGAAGCCACACGAAGACTGCATAACAAGCAGGTACTGCTAGTCCCTCAAGATAGAGGCTCAACACAACCAGCAGTAAGCACGATACCAATCAAGAACCATCAAAACAGCTAGTCCCTCAAGATAGAGGCACAGAGGCTCGACACAACTAGCTGAAATGATCGATATCAAATAAGAAACCGACTCGGAACGGCACAGAAAAAACTCCCCCTCACTCAAAGAACTCCCCCTCAGCAAGTGAAGTATAAATTGCAAATCTCAAAGAACTCCCCCTCAGCAAGTGAAGTATAAATTGCAAATTGACACCACCAGAAGCATTCTCCCCCTTGGGGGCAAATTGCAACCAAAAGAAAAGGGTAAAAGCTCAAGTAAGGAAAATGGAGCTAGGTCATGCCTATCGGAGTCAAGCAAATGCACATGAGTTAAAAGTGCAAGTTAGCAGCTTCAGGTATATACTCGAAAGAGTGAAAGAATGCTCTAAGGAGTGTTGATCCGACTACGAAGCAACATGTAAAAGTGCTAGCAAAGGCTCAAACTGATCACCGAATACAGAATATGAATGCAGAAGCTTAGTGAGCAGTTTTAAGCCATTCAGAAACGGGTTTCACCATCAAAATAGCACTGAACATGTATAGATAGGAAGTCAAACAAGTGTTAAACATGTATACCAGGTGAACTACCCCTAGCAAAGTTCAATCATCATGCTATAGAGTGAAAAAAGGACTTGTGTTTTCAGATTTTATCGGAGAAATTGCAGCGGTTATTAACACAAGTTCAAATTCAGCATGTGATTGCGAGAGGTTGAAAGCTTGTCATTGCCTAACTTTTCAACCGTGCTAAGCCTATGCATATGCAATTAGAAGCTTAAAGCATCGGTTTCGGTCTTACACTACACGGCTCAAGTTTAACTCAAAGTGCTATGAGAAACAGTCTCGATACCGTGATGTGCTGACAAAGCAATCCCATCTCGATCTTTTCAATTCACTAACACTTGGTTTATTTTAAGCAAGATATGAACAGTCCAAGCAAGTGAAAGACTCAGAACTAGAGACATAGCAACCTAGCATATATGAAATAGCTCAAGTGACCTCAACACATCCTACACATGCTAGTTGCCAAACTCAATGGTGAACACGTATCAAGTTTTAAGTTCATTAAGCATGTTCATCATTCTAAAAAAATTACCTTAGCTCATAAATTGTAGCAGTGATCAAAGAGTGTAACACCTCTGGTGTTTAATAAGTAATTAACCTGACATGTCATCATCATTAGTCTTTAATCATTCTTGCCATGCATTTAAGTTTGCTTAATTTTTGTGTAGATCTTGTTCAGTTAAGTGTTTTGATGCTGTGTTATGAGGACCAAAATGCAAAAATCAAAATAAAATTTAAATTCCTTTTGAAAAACCCCAAATTTCCAAACTCTAGTTTTACCCCTTTTTCTAATTCAAAAGTTGTTCAAAATTTGAAGTTGGTCCTTTTAGCAAAGTTGTAGATCTCAAATTCTAAACAACTTTGGTGTTTGAGTTTTCTTTGTGCAGTTCAAAGTTTAGGAGTAATTTTCAAGATTTCAAAAGAAGAATAGGTTTTCACTGTGCACAGCTGGAGGACCCCTACCTCATCCTCACCCGGCCCCTACCTCTCTTTGCCCGGACCCCCACCGTCCTTTTGCCCGGACCCCCACCGTCCTTTTGCCCGGACCCCCACCGTCCTTTTGCCCGGACCCCCACCGTCCTTTTGCCCGGACCCCCACCGTCCTTTTGCCCGGACCCCTACCGTCCTTTTGCCCGGACCCCCACCGTCCTCTTGCCCGGACCCCCACCGTCCTCTTGCCCGGACCCCCACCGTCCTCTTCGCCCGGACCCCCACCGTCCTTCGCCCGGACCCCGGCATCACCCCGCGCCTATAAAAGCCACCAAGCTCCCCATTGCCACCACCAACACTTCCTCTCCAACCCAAGCCATCAAGCAGCCCCAGCGCCCGCCAAGGCCGCCACTGCCTTCGCCTTGAGCTTCTCCACCTTCCCAAGCCACCAATTTCACCCCTCCGTCCTTTCCTTCGCCGGCGCAGCGACTCCCCTCCAACTCCGGCGAATCGCTCGAGCCTCACCCTCGAGCCAACCTTCGAGCCAACCCTCGAACCGCACACCCTCGAGCGTCCCCTCGAGCCACATCCCTCGAGCCGCATCTCTCGAACATGCCAAGGCCAGCCTCGAGCCTCACCCTCGAGCGTCCCCTCGAGCCTCACCCTCGAGCACGCCTGCGAACCGCGCCCCCTCGAAGCAGCCGAGCCCCACCCTCAGCCTCGGGCGAATCGCAGCCACCCTCGGACTGAGCCTCGAGCACGCCGAGGCTACCCTCGAGAGGTTAGCCGAGCCTCCGCCGAGGTCTCGCCACCATCGAGCTCCCGCCTCCGACCCTTGCACCGCCTCGCCGAGCCTCGTTTCCAACTCCTGGTGAGCCCGCGAAGCTATCCCCACCCTCTGCCTTCCCAGCCGAGACCTCGAGCGACCGGTCCGCTGTCCGCCTTACAGGCAAGCGCGCCGAGCCTCGAGAGAAGCACAGTTTTCCTTTTCTTTTAAAAATATGAATAGTGTTTTGTTTTCTTCTTTTTGTGAGGTTTAATCTGTTGTTCTAAAAATCTTGAGATAAATGTTGTGTGTTCCTTGCTCTGTGTAGTATTTTAGAAAAATAAGAAACTCTACTTTTCTGCAAAGTTTAAAATATGAAAAATCCTCCTTTTGATTAATAAATGGATAGTTTTAGGTTTTTAGTAAAACATGTATAGCTCCAAAGGTCATGAAATTTGTTTTGTCATCTATTTACACCATGATGAACCTATGAGATTAATTTGGTAAATTTTGGGACAACTGTATAAAATGATCTTTTAAAATAAATTAGGAAAAACAGAAAAGTAATCATGGTGTGACCTTTTGGATTGTTTGCTGTTCATAGACCCCACCCCTCTGGTCTATGATGATTGTGATGCCTTGCAATGTTTTGTAAATAATGCTTAATAAGTTTGTTTAATCTTGCTTAAAAATATAAAGATAATTAATCTTTATGTCTATCCTAAAAGTTACTCACATGTTAGAAAGTTGTACTCTAGAATCAGTAGTCTTGTCCTGCACCTTAGCATGCATTCCATGGCATCATGTTAAAGCATACATCATTTATCCACGTGTAGTATCCAAGAGTGTTGAAGTCGTGTTGATCAAGCTCTGGTGTTCACCATTGTCGAACGAGCCTCGGAGGAGGGTTCTTGTTGGACAGGCTTCGTCGAAAAAGACTTAACTTCAAGCAGCAAACGAACTAACTTGTGTCAATCTTTCTTGGATCTTATCTTCCCTGCAACAAAGGCAAGCCCCGGTGCATTTAACCCTTCCTTGGTTTTATAAAATGTTTTCCTTAAATGCTTTTGAGTTAAACTACTGCATTAGGTTATAGGAGTTGTGTGATGACTTATTACCTGCATTATTTACCTCCACCAGAAGATCCACCAGCCCTGCTTTAAAACTATTTGCAAAATGCTTAGTGATGCTATACTATAGATTTGCAATAAAATGCCATTTTCAAAAGTGTGATCACTGAAAGAATCTTTATGGGAATTTGGCTTTACTTCCCGTTCGATGACTGCTTGCCTAGCTAGCATGTGGTCATTGTCGAGAAGAGGTTGTCCGCGCGTACGGTGCCGTCATGTTGTAGTCCGGGACTCAACAGTTGACACCGACCGGGACAGGGTTGAAAAACTGACAGGACTATTACGCTTGGGTGAGATATAACCAAGGTGTAGTTCTGGCTGGAAAATTAGGGACCATCCGTATGGGGGCCTGCTGGCCAAGACTTGCAACTATTCACATACTACGGAAAGCTCTGGCTCCGTGGAATCCTTTATTGGACCGACAACCGCGCACTGGGAGTGGAGAGATGGCGGAAGTAGCATGTACCCACGTGGTCGTCGTACCTGGATAGGAGTGGTGTACTGTATTTCCGGGTGGCGTAGGACCGGGCCCAATCTTGAAGGAATCGTGGTAGACGAGTTGGCATATGCAAGCTTGGGTGCTACATATGCAGTGTGGATAGGGATCCTCAGCTGAGTATTATTTATCCGGATTAACGTTGCTCCTCGGTTATGGAGACTTGGTCACTGACTGTCAACGGAGAGTGGTTCTCAACTAGGTATGTTTTGAAATGTAAAATGAATCATGGACAATGAAGAATTGAGAAATGCTTGAATCTTTCCAAAATAAAACAAGGTTTACAAAATGCTTTTTCTGCAAAATACTTAAGCCTTACCTTGACTACCCTAAGCCTTTCATTCCTGAGTCTTCTCCCTTTTTCTTTAGTCGGGTAAGTCTTGTTGAGTACCCCAGTACTCAGGGTTTGTTAATCCCCTGTTGCAGGTTTCTATTAGGTGGTGTTGATCATGATCATGTCAGTGGGCTTGACGTGATCTGGTTGTTCCTCTTCTCCAACTTAGGTACTCCGCCTAAGTGTGGTTCTGTCATACTATTCTACTTCTGCAATACCAGTTATTTTTATGTAAAAAGTAATATATTCATAATTTGTAAAGTTTATCTATCTTGCTTCCGCACTCCGATGGTATTTTGTATCAACTGTTGTAATGTTGTAATTATTCCAACCTTCATGATGATGGTCCTGTGGCTCGTGAGTAATTCGGGGTCCTCTTGGGGACACCCGACGGATCTTTCCAGTAACGTGTTTCATTTGCACAGTCATTGGGCTCCCTATGACGATGACGTGTGCAAGTGGGCCACATTATTGGGCGGTTCCGTCACAGAATGGTATCGGAGCAGGATTGTCATCAAGGGAAGACTGGTTACAACATTACTTTTGAAAAACTTCAAAATGGTTTCTTAATCTAAAAGTTTTTTTTTGAAGTAACAAATTAAAAATGATCCTTCCCTAAGTTTCTTGCTTTGCTGGAAGACTTCGTGAAGACTATACTAGTGATTCCGACAGAAGGTACCAAGTCAGTGAAGCTAGTATATAAAGTATAGCCCTATATCTAACTAACAAGTGGAGACAGAGATCTCCTGTCAGTGAGAGGTCGTATAGGACGAGCATGCATCATATCATGCATAATAATAAAATGTGCTTCTTCTCTAAATTCTAAAAGCAGCTATGATCCCCGATAGTTGATCGTCCCTAGATTCTGTTGCTCTTGCTACTTTCATTCCATAAGTTCCTAATCCTTGGGAATTTTTTGGATATCTTTCATACACTCTACCACATAAAGTCAGAATCATGGTTCTTCTGGAAAGCGCGTGTCATGCCTTGAATTGGCACGTGCTGGTTGCTTGGTGTCGTGAAAACGACGAATGGTGGTTGAAAGTTATTGAAATTGTGTTCTTTGAAAGGACCCTGATCTATGGACCGGATAAAAGCGTGGGAACCTGAAGTCGCCTATGGATGGCCACCATAGAGCGTTACGGCCAGGTGCTCGCTAATATCCAGGCCTATAGTCATAATTCCTTCTAGTCCACTATGAAAGTGCTTTCATTTCTGAATGCCCGAAAGGGAGTTCAAAGCCACTTTCCTTGTAGTTATAACCAACCTTTGTTTCTGGTTATAATTTCCTTCTTATTGAAATGAGGGATATAGAAGTTGTGCTCTATTATGGTGCCATGATTGGCGACCACGGTGCCGCGACGGAACCCAAAGAATCCTGTGTGCCGGATTGCACAAGTTTCCATTGGGTGCGCGCAGGTATCGAGGTCTACAGTTATGATCCATTATAACCCACAGCTAATGTACGCTCTCTCTTGGTTCTTGATAATTTTTCTTGCTCCACTCAAATGTCTTCTACCTTGCTACTTGCAACTGCGTTCTGATCCCAGTTGTAATCCCAACCGCAACTCAGTTGCCTTGTGAACTCCTTGCGAGAAACAAGTGTGACACATTTCCTTTTTCATTACTCAACCCCAGCCTTTAAGCACTTCTTAAATCTCGGGACGAGATTTCTTTTAGGGGGGAAGGCTGTAACACCTCTGGTGTTTAATAAGTAATTAACCTGACATGTCATCATCATTAGTCTTTAATCATTCTTGCCATGCATTTAAGTTTGCTTAATTTTTGTGTAGATCTTGTTCAGTTAAGTGTTTTGATGCTGTGTTATGAGGACCAAAATTCAAAAATCAAAATAAAATTTAAATTCCTTTTGAAAAACCCCAAATTTCCAAACTCTAGTTTTACCCCTTTTTCTAATTCAAAAGTTGTTCAAAATTTGAAGTTGGTCCTTTTAGCAAAGTTGTAGATCTCAAATTCTAAACAACTTTGGTGTTTGAGTTTTCTTTGTGCAGTTCAAAGTTTAGGAGTAATTTTCAAGATTTCAAAAGAAGAATAGGTTTTCACTGTGCACAGCTGGAGGACCCCTACCTCATCCTCACCCGGCCCCTACCTCTCTTTGCCCGGACCCCCACCGTCCTTTTGCCCGGACCCCCACCGTCCTTTTGCCCGGACCCCCACCGTCCTTTTGCCCGGACCCCCACCGTCCTTTTGCCCGGACCCCCACCGTCCTTTTGCCCGGACCCCTACCGTCCTTTTGCCCGGACCCCCACCGTCCTCTTGCCCGGACCCCCACCGTCCTCTTGCCCGGACCCCCACCGTCCTCTTCGCCCGGACCCCCACCGTCCTTCGCCCGGACCCCGGCATCACCCCGCGCCTATAAAAGCCACCAAGCTCCCCATTGCCACCACCAACACTTCCTCGCCAACCCAAGCCATCAGGCAGCCCCAGCGCCCGCCAAGGCCGCCACTGCCTTCGCCTTGAGCTTCTCCACCTTCCCAAGCCACCAATTTCACCCCTCCGTCCTTTCCTTCGCCGGCGCAGCGACTCCCCTCCAACTCCGGCGAATCGCTCGAGCCTCACCCTCGAGCCAACCTTCGAGCCAACCCTCGAACCGCACACCCTCGAGCGTCCCCTCGAGCCACATCCCTCGAGCCGCATCTCTCGAACATGCCAAGGCCAGCCTCGAGCCTCACCCTCGAGCGTCCCCTCGAGCCTCACCCTCGAGCACGCCTGCGAACCGCGCCCCCTCGAAGCAGCCGAGCCCCACCCTCAGCCTCGGGCGAATCGCAGCCACCCTCGGACTGAGCCTCGAGCACGCCGAGGCTACCCTCGAGAGGTTAGCCGAGCCTCCGCCGAGGTCTCGCCACCATCGAGCTCCCGCCTCCGACCCTTGCACCGCCTCGCCGAGCCTCGTTTCCAACTCCTGGTGAGCCCGCGAAGCTATCCCCACCCTCTGCCTTCCCAGCCGAGACCTCGAGCGACCGGTCCGCTGTCCGCCTTACAGGCAAGCGCGCCGAGCCTCGAGAGAAGCACAGTTTTCCTTTTCTTTTAAAAATATGAATAGTGTTTTGTTTTCTTCTTTTTGTGAGGTTTAATCTGTTGTTCTAAAAATCTTGAGATAAATGTTGTGTGTTCCTTGCTCTGTGTAGTATTTTAGAAAAATAAGAAACTCTACTTTTCTGCAAAGTTTAAAATATGAAAAATCCTCCTTTTGATTAATAAATGGATAGTTTTAGGTTTTTAGTAAAACATGTATAGCTCCAAAGGTCATGAAATTTGTTTTGTCATCTATTTACACCATGATGAACCTATGAGATTAATTTGGTAAATTTTGGGACAACTGTATAAAATGATCTTTTAAAATAAATTAGGAAAAACAGAAAAGTAATCATGGTGTGACCTTTTGGATTGTTTGCTGTTCATAGACCCCACCCCTCTGGTCTATGATGATTGTGATGCCTTGCAATGTTTTGTAAATAATGCTTAATAAGTTTGTTTAATCTTGCTTAAAAATATAAAGATAATTAATCTTTATGTCTATCCTAAAAGTTACTCACATGTTAGAAAGTTGTACTCTAGAATCAGTAGTCTTGTCCTGCACCTTAGCATGCATTCCATGGCATCATGTTAAAGCATACATCATTTATCCACGTGTAGTATCCAAGAGTGTTGAAGTCGTGTTGATCAAGCTCTGGTGTTCACCATTGTCGAACGAGCCTCGGAGGAGGGTTCTTGTTGGACAGGCTTCGTCGAAAAAGACTTAACTTCAAGCAGCAAACGAACTAACTTGTGTCAATCTTTCTTGGATCTTATCTTCCCTGCAACAAAGGCAAGCCCCGGTGCATTTAACCCTTCCTTGGTTTTATAAAATGTTTTCCTTAAATGCTTTTGAGTTAAACTACTGCATTAGGTTATAGGAGTTGTGTGATGACTTATTACCTGCATTATTTACCTACACCAGAAGATCCACCAGCCCTGCTTTAAAACTATTTGCAAAATGCTTAGTGATGCTATACTATAGATTTGCAATAAAATGCCATTTTCAAAAGTGTGATCACTGAAAGAATCTTTATGGGAATTTGGCTTTACTTCCCGTTCGATGACTGCTTGCCTAGCTAGCATGTGGTCATTGTCGAGAAGAGGTTGTCCGCGCGTACGGTGCCGTCATGTTGTAGTCCGGGACTCAACAGTTGACACCGACCGGGACAGGGTTGAAAAACTGACAGGACTATTACGCTTGGGTGAGATATAACCAAGGTGTAGTTCTGGCTGGAAAATTAGGGACCATCCGTATGGGGGCCTGCTGGCCAAGACTTGCAACTATTCACATACTACGGAAAGCTCTGGCTCCGAGGAATCCTTTATTGGACCGACAACCGCGCACTGGGAGTGGAGAGATGGCGGAAGTAGCATGTACCCACGTGGTCGTCGTACCTGGATAGGAGTGGTGTACTGTATTTCCGGGTGGCGTAGGACCGGGCCCAATCTTGAAGGAATCGTGGTAGACGAGTTGGCATATGCAAGCTTGGGTGCTACATATGCAGTGTGGATAGGGATCCTCAGCTGAGTATTATTTATCCGGATTAACGTTGCTCCTCGGTTATGGAGACTTGGTCACTGACTGTCAACGGAGAGTGGTTCTCAACTAGGTATGTTTTGAAATGTAAAATGAATCATGGACAATGAAGAATTGAGAAATGCTTGAATCTTTCCAAAATAAAACAAGGTTTACAAAATGCTTTTTCTGCAAATACTTAAGCCTTACCTTGACTACCCTAAGCCTTTCATTCCTGAGTCTTCTCCCTTTTTCTTTAGTCGGGTAAGTCTTGTTGAGTACCCCAGTACTCAGGGTTTGTTAATCCCCTGTTGCAGGTTTCTATTAGGTGGTGTTGATCATGATCATGTCAGTGGGCTTGACGTGATCTGGTTGTTCCTCTTCTCCAACTTAGGTACTCCGCCTAAGTGTGGTTCTGTCATACTACTCTACTTCTGCAATACCAGTTATTTTTATGTAAAAAGTAACATCTTCATAATTTGTAAAGTTTATCTATCTTGCTTCCGCACTCCGATGGTATTTTGTATCAACTGTTGTAATGTTGTAATTATTCCAACCTTCATGATGATGGTCCTGTGGCTCGTGAGTAATTCGGGGTCCTCTCGGGGACACCCGACGGATCTTTCCAGTAATGTGTTTCATTTGCACAGTCATTGGGCTCCCTATGACGATGACATGTGCAAGTGGGCCACATTATTGGGCGGTTCCGTCACAAAGAGAGCCTAAGTTACAAGCATCATCATATACCATCGAAGCATACACTAATCAGAGCATAAATTCATTCTAAGGAATATAGACATGAAACTTGAAAATGAAAGATGTATGCATGATGAACTCAGAATCGGAGCCAAAATAAAAACAGAAAGATGTTTATTTTACAACAAGCAAAATGTTTCCCCCATCTAAAAGGGGAAACACACGCCAAGCTCACCTCTCAACCTAGCAAAAGTTGAGAGATCCAAAGGCTTGGTGAAAATATCCGCAACCTGGTTATGGGTGTCTACATGCCTAAGATCAATGTCGCCTTTCTCATAGTGATCACGAAGAAAGTGAAAGCGAACATCGATGTGCTTGGTCTTGGAGTGAAGAATAGGGTTCTTTGCTACACTAATGGTTGAAGTGTTGTCGCAAAGCAAAGGGACCCGACTGAAATCCAGACCAAAATCACGCAAAGTAGCAACCATCCATAAAAGCTGCGAAGCACAAGAAGCAGCGGCAACATACTCGGCTTCTGTAGTAGACTGGGCTACGTTCGACTGTTTGCGAGAAGACCACGAAACCAGTGAAGAGCCAAGAAATTGACAAGTCCCAGAAGTAGACTTGCGCTCAAGCCGACAGCCGACAAAATCTGCATCGGAGTAACCACAAAGCGAAAGAGTCGAAGAAGAAGAGTACCAAAGTCCGAACTCAGGAGTGTATCGGAGGTACCTCATGATGCGCTTGACTGATTGCTTGTGGGAAGTCCGAGGGGACACCTGAAAACGAGCGCACAGACACACAGAGAACTGTATGTCTGGCCTCGTTGCCGTCAGGTACAAGAGCAAGCCGATCATGCTCTTGTACTCCTTCTGGTCAACAGCCTCTCCGTCCTGGTCCGCGTCCATCGCAGCAGTCGTCGCCATGGGCGTCATAAGGGGCTTGGCCTCGCCCATGTCGAACTTCTTCAGGATGTCCTTCGTGTACTTTCCTTGATGCACGAACGTCCCGTCTCGGGTTTGCTTGATTTGCAACCCGAGGAAGAAGACCAACTCACCCATCATACTCATCTCAAACTCCCTGCTCATGGTATCTGCAAACTTGGCAACAAGTACGTGAGAGGAGCCACCAAAGATGATATCATCCACGTAAATCTGGACTAACAGGGTGTCATTGCCTTGCTTGAGGAGAAACAAAGTTCTATCAACATGTCCCATTTTAAAACCCTTGGAGAGTAAAAAGGTTTTCAAACGATCATACCACGCTCTCGGGGCTTGTTTCAAACCATACGAAGCTTTTGAAAGTTTATAGACATGGTTTGGAAACTTGGGATTCTCGAAACCAGGGGGTTGCCTAACATAAACCTCTTCCTCTATATACTCATTCAAGAAAGCACTCTTGACATCCATCTGATAAAGCTTAAAACCCTTCGAAGCAGCAAAGGCTAGGAGGATTCTAATGGCTTCTAAACGGGCTACAGGGGCAAAGGTTTCCTCATAGTCTATCCCCTCTTTCTGGCAGAAACCCTGGGCTACTAGCCTAGCCTTGTTCCTCACTACCATCCCATCCTCACCCTCTTTGTTTTTGAAGACCCATTTGGTACCTATAGGGTGGCATTCTGGTGGAGGTGGAACTAGGGTCCAAACTTGGTTTCGCTCAAAGTTTTCTAACTCCTCATGCATGGCATTAACCTAGTTAGAATCAGAAAGGGCGTGTCCAACATCTTTGGGCTCAAAAGAAGCAACAAATGCAGAATGAGCAAAGTGAGAGATTCCATACGCTCGCGACCGCGTGACTCGCTGGTCGATGCCGCCAATCATCTGCTGCGGGGGGTGAACTTGCTGAACACTCCGGGGCGCTTGCCTCGCCGAAGTCGCCTCCCCCTCGCCAGATGCTGTCGCTCCCTCAGGTGCAGCGGGTGCTCGCTGGAGAGGTGGCTCTAGAGGACCCCAAGAAGAAGACATCGTGGGATCTGGTCCTCGAGCTGAAGTAGAAGTCACAGGGTCGACGGGGGCAGCCAGTGGAGTTGGCTCGGGATCACCCCAATCAGCATTCTCTTGCTCCTCCTCCACAAAGATGGTCTCTCCCAGCTCCTGTTCTCCTGCAACATCAAAAGCAGAAGAAACACAAGGCATAGTCTCGTCGAATGTGACCTCGCAGGTCTCCACTATTCAGTTAGTCTCTAGGTTAAGAACTCGATAAGCACGTGAATAAGAAGCATAACCAAGAAACACCCCATCAGCAGAGCGAGATTCAAATTTGTCCAAATTTCCTTGCTTCAGGATGAAGCACTTACACCCAAACACCCGAAAATGAGACACCTTGGGTACCCGTCCAAAACGCAACTCATAAGAAGTCTTTTTCATCAAAGCACGAAGAAATATGCGATTTGAAACATGGCAAGCGGTGTTGATCGCCTCGGCCCAAAAACGCCTAGGAGTCCTATGCTCATCGAGCATCGTCCTGGCCATCTCAACAAGGGTCCGGTTCTTGCGCTCAACAACACCGTTCTGCTGGGGGACATAAGGAGAAGAAAACTGATGCTCGATTCCATTAGAAGAACAGAAAGAGGCAAACTGAGAGTTATCAAAATCAGTACCATTGTCGCTACGAATAGCTCTAATGGTATCAGGAGGAAACTCAGTTTTCAACCTCAGAATTAAATCATGAGTAAAAGGAAAAGCTTCATCTTTACCCTCCATAAAGAACACCCAAGAGTACCTCGAAAAATCGTCAACGATCACTAGAACGTACCACTTCCCACCCGCTGAGCAAACCCGAGCTGGACCAACCGTGTCCATGTGAAAAAGCTCGCCGGGTCGCTTTGTCATCACCTGATTAACAGGTGGGTGAGAAGCAGCAACCATCTTCCCATGACGACAAGGATGGCAAACCAGGTCCTTCTGAAACTTAAGCTTGGGCAATCCTTGGATTAGGCCAAGTGAGCTAAGTCTTGCAAGCAAGTCAAAGCTCAAGTGACCGAGCCTCCTATGCCACTTCCACAAATCAGAAGAAGGACCAGCCATCAAACATCTAGCAGAGCCGAAAGAACGAGAAAAGTCGGCTCTGAAAACACGGCCAAAAGGGACGATCCAACAAACAAGATCTCCCCGAGGGTCTAAAACACGACTCAAACCCTTCTTAAAGCGCACTTCACAATCATCCTCAAGAAGTTGCGAAACGGAAAGCAAATTGTAATGCAAGCTCGAAACCAAAGCAACATCCTTAAGGACAAAGTTCTCATTGAGCTGAATAGCTCCTTGAGAAACAACCTTACCTCTACTATTATCCCCGAAAGTGATGTACTCCTTGTGCATCACGAGGCTAAGGCTGGAGAACCATTCCTTCATTCCGGTCATGTGGCGCGAACACCCGGAATCCATGAGCCACATGTTCTCCAACCGAAGTTCCTGCATCAATAGAAAGGCAGGAAGTGAGCATATGGCACAACACTGGGGTTAGTATACTGAGAAGGATACTAGTGCTGTGTCATAGGCCCAGAAAAAGTGTTAGCAGCAACACCAAACTGTCCTCGTCCCATGGGTGGATAGCGATCACCACCGACTTGAAAGGGTGGTCCGCTATGGAACGGAAAACCTCCAAACTGACCTACCTGTCCCATCTGAGCAAAGCGATCACCACCATACTGAAAGGGTGGTCCGCTATGGGACTGAACAGCAAAGCCTCTTACACTCGGCTCACAGTCGTATTGAGGACGACCGGAACCGCGACGGGCACGACCACCACCCCGTGGTCTAGCTGTCTGGGGCCTAGCTACCTGAGGGGGTGCACCTCCAGGCCTAGCGCCCTGCCTCTGAACTCCCCGACCTTGCACACCATGAAGAGGGTGGTGCCTGGCCTGGTTGTTTAGCTCCAACTCCTTCCTAGCGTCTCTCTTCCTCCGAAAGCAAAACTCAGCTAGGTGACCCTCATGGTGACAGTACTCGCACTCGAACCTCACCACTCTCTTGGGTTGTTGGTTCCTAGTGTTGCGAGGGTTGTTCACTCTGGCTGGCTGCTTGCCCTTCGGAAGGGGATCACTAGAGACGTCAGGAAGGGTGTCAAGTGTGTTCCTAAGATGGTTAGGTTTTGGAATCCACACTTGCTTGCGAGGTGGAGCCTTGGGAGGTTCATCAAGGATGTCATCCTTGGTGATAGGTTTGGGAGGCTCAGGTGGGGTGATCTTGGTGAGCTTAGGGATATCGAATGGCTTCTCACTTGGGTTCACTCCGCTAAACTCACTGATCTTGCCAAAGGTACTAGCGCCCTTCCCACCTGAAGCAAAGCCTACTCCCGAGCAATCAGTTCCCCTCTTGAACTGACTGATCATCATGCCCAACTGCGGCTCACTGCATGACACCCAACTCAGGATGGACCGAAGGTATGTGTTTTCCTCCTCGGTTTGCATCCTGTCATGCCGACAGTTAGCAATTTCAAGCTCCATCCCCATGCATCGCTCACATGGAGCGGACAAAGTGCTAACTGAGCTGGCCTTCAAGGCTTCAGCAAACTTGGCATTAACTTCTGCCAACTCAGTTCGCAAGCTGGGACAAAGCTTGCACGCACCAAGCAGAAAGGACCTTGCCTTCACTTCCTCCAGCTCCTTCTTCAGGGAGGGACACTCTTTGCAATCACCTACCAAGTCTAGCCTACTCTTCAGCTCATCATACACCTCAATCAAGGAGGCATACTTGGTTTGTGTCGGTGTTTCGTACCCGGGGGTATCACACCAACGAGTGATATGATCGTGTGCTTCTCTTCCTGGATGGTGATGCAAGAGGACACAAGGATTTATCCTGGTTCGGGCAAAGAAGGCCCTACGTCCAGCGGGGGGGATGTTCTTGTATTACTTGCACCTAAGTGCTTGTACAGGGGAGAATACAAGCTCAGTGAGCGTGGACCGGAGTCCGGACTCGTGCCTGTGTGTGGACTCGTGTGTTGTGTCCCTCCTCTTGAATGAGGGCCCTAGTGTCCCCTTTTATAGAGCAAGGGGAGGTCAAGGTTACATAAAGGTATTACAGGTGTCGGGGCGTATGGTGCCCCATACGGAGAAGGGTAGGAACCCTGTCTTGTCGGGGCCACAGGAGCCGATGTGATCGTCGCTGTTGAGGCGTCCTTGGGTCGTGGCTTCCATCCTGGGCACGAACGTGGTGGCGCGACAAGGCGGGAGCCGTACAGCACCCATCCCGGAATGTACAGTACGCGGCGGGGTCCCTCCAGGTCTTGGGGTACCTGTCCTCCAATAGCACGAAAGTAGTTAGGGCTCGAAGGGCGCGGAGCCGGCTTCGAGGTGGTGCCACGGGGGCTCGAGGGGCGCGTAGCCGGCCTCGAGGGGTTACAGTACAGGGCTCGAGGGGCGCGTAGCCGGCCTCGAGGGGTTACAGTGCAGGGCTCGAGGGGCGCGTAGCCGGCCTCGAGGGGTTACAGTGCAGGGCTCGAGGGGCGCGTAGCCGGCCTCGAGGGGTTACAGTACAGGGCTCGAGGGGTGCGTAGCCGGCCTCGAGGGGTTACAGTGCAGGGCTCGAGGGGCGCGTAGCCGGCCTCGAGGAGTTGCAGTGCCTGGCTTGGCCGAACAGTGCAGTACTGGTGCCCTTTTGCCCATGCTTGTGGTGAAAACGAGACTTGACCTTTACACCGAGTTACTGTGGTACACGCTGTGCACTAGTGGACATGACCGGAGTAGGTGAAGGCATTAAATGCGTGGTATGGGCTGGTACGGCTGTCTGTACAGCTCGAGGTCCGTGCGTTAAGGCTCGAGGTGTGGGGGCGCGTTCGCCCGAGGCCTGGAGGGCTCGGGCGGGACGGAGAGCGATTGTGCTCGCCCGAGGCCTTGCTCGGAGGGCTCGGGCGAGGCGGAGAAAGAGCGTTCGCCCGAGGCCTGGCTGGGAGGGCTCGGGCGAAACGGAGACAGAGCGTTCGCCCGAGGCCTGGCTGGGAGGGCTCGGGCGAGACGGAGATAGAGCGTTCGCCCGAGGCCTGGCTGGGAGGGCTCGGGCGAGACGGAGATAGAGCGTTCGCCCGAGGCCTGGCTGGGAGGGCTCGGGCGAGACGGAGATAGAGCGTTCGCCCGAGGCCTGGCCGGGAGAGCTCGGGCGAGACGGGGATAGAGCGTTCGGGTGTTTGCGTTGATTGGGGGTACCCTTTTTCGTACCACCGACAGTAGCCCCCGAGCCCTTGTTTGAGTGCTTGTATTCGAGCAGGGGCTCCAGATTGGGATCTCGATGGATAGCTAACTGGTCTCGAGGGTTTTGTCGATTTGATTCCGTGGGTGTAGCCCCCGAGACCATGGGGGAGTGGTTAGAACTCCCTCGTGGGCTTCCTGAAGAATCCTCCGTCGCTTGGGAACCTTCTGCCCAGTGGGCGCGCCTTTTTAGGCGGAAATCATCAGGGAGCGGAGATCGCGGCGCCGTGTGTACCTGTCAACAGGCTCGAAATGTGGTTCGGTAGTCTCATTAAATATTTGCGGTTACCTTTCCTTTGTCGTGGGAGACTCCGTCCGAGGATTGGCTTGGAGGGCTCGGGAGAGACGGAGAACGAGCGATCGTTCGAGGCCTGGCCTTGAGGGCTCGGGCGAGATGGAGGTCGAGCGTTCGCCCGAGGCCTGAAATTCTCATGTTTACACAAAGAAAAGAGATTAGTCGTAACTGTCCGAGCTCTTAGACCCTCTTTCGTCGAGGGGCGCCAGGCTGAACCGACTGGCCGGCTCCTCGAGCTGTCCGGCATGCCGATTGCCCTGGCTTGTCATCCCGCGAGTCCTTTCGATCGAATGCGAGGGGGATGCCTCGTACTACCCCGAGTGGGCGAGTATCGAGGTTCCCGGTGAGCTGGTAATGGGGAATCCAAGTGAGAGCTCGTGCCCCGTTCGTTAGGGGTCGACTGTGGCCCGGAGGCGGTCTCATAAAGCATGGGGGCTCAGTCTGCAGGAGTGCCGGGTCCATTCGATAGGACCCGGTGGCTCGATGCCTCCCTCCGAGGGGATCTCACTGCACGTCGAGCTCCCCGCCTTGGATACACGTGAGGGGCCTCGAGGGCTCGGCCCTCGAGTAATGCCGCGAGTGGCGCCCCTTGGTGTCCCTGACTCGGGCGCTCGAAGCCGGCTGTCGAACCCTTTTCGAGGGCCAGCCTTCGCTGCTTCGAGACTTAGGGTCGGGGCCCGTTTTTACCTTTATGAAGAAGCCTCCGTCGTCTGGGAATCCTTCTGCCCGTTGGGCACGCCTTTTTAGGCGGAAACCGTCGGGGAGAGCGGCGGGCGCGAAGCCGGAGCGACGGTCGTGGCGGGCCCGGGTAGTGGAGCGAATGGAGAGGTAACGCGTGTACCCTGCATCCGGCTCGAGACGTGGTTAGGTGGGCGCATTGAATGCATTCGATTACCTTTTTACGTCGTGGGAGATCCCGCCCGTCTGGATTTCCCCCTATAAATATCGAAAGAGGGGAAAAAGAACCCTTTACTTTGCCTTTGCCTTTGCCGCCGCCGTAGCCTTTACGCGCCCTCTCCTTCGAGCTAGTCGATTGGGGATTTCCGGCCGCCCGCCCGCTGCTCGGATCCGCGCCGCGCCACCGTCATGGCCGCCCAGACACAGATGCTGCCGGCCGAGGACTGGAGCCCGTCGAAGGTGACGCAGAGCGAAATGGACTCGCTGGTGGCCCAGGGGCTTCTGCGCCCCAACCCGGAGGAGGGACCCGCATGGTGGGTTATCCCGTCGGCGGAGCACCGGGAGCCGCACCCGCCGGAGGGGTACGTGGTGAGCTTCACGCGCTACCACCGTATGGGGCTCGGCGTCCCGCCGAGCCGCTTCTTGCGAGGGCTGGCCCACCATTTCGAGGTGGAGCTGCAACACTTCTCCCCCAACTCCATCTCGCACGCCGCCATATTCGCCGCGGTGTGCGAGGGGTACCTGAAGATGGAGCCGCACTGGGAGATGTTCGTCCATCTCTTCCGGGGCGAGCTCTTCATCAAGTCCCTGAAGCCCAGCGGGAGGCGGCCCGTGCGCATGGGCTCCCTTGCCATTACCGCGAGGGCGGGGACCTCGTCGGCCAATGTCCCCCGCGAGTACCTGCGATACAAGCTTTCCACCAACCAGGCCGGGTGGGACGACCATTGGTTCTATCTGCGGAACGAAGGTGGCCTCCTTCCGCAGTACACCGGCAGGGTCCTCACTCAACGCCCGGAGAAGTGGACCTGGGGCGTTGCGGCGGACAGGCAACGCCACCTGGCCCCGCTGATGGAGATGATGAAGATGCTGGTGGACGAGAAGAAGCTGACCGTGCAAGCGGTCATTTGGGCGTTCCACCAGCGAAGAGTTCTCCCGCTGGCGGACCGCCCCCTTCTTATGCACGAGATGGGCCCGCAGGCTCAGCTCGAGGCGCTCAATCGCTCGAGGATGGCCGAAGAGAGGCTGTCCCGGAACGAGGGCGTCTCCCGGGTGTCGATCACGATCCAGGGGCCGTTCGTCCCTGAATACTCCAACCTGGTTGCGATGGCACCCGACGAGGGGTGTCTCGACCTGGTAAGCCTCCCTCGAGTCGAGCTATCTCGAGCCTCCTCCCCCTTTTTCCTCCTTCGATCCGTTTGCATCCGTCTTGTGGTTTGTCTCATCACGCTTC
Organism: Coix lacryma-jobi var. lacryma-jobi; assembly: GCA_009763385.1. NCBI lineage: Eukaryota > Viridiplantae > Streptophyta > Magnoliopsida > Poales > Poaceae > Coix > Coix lacryma-jobi. The sequence goes on from CM019825.1 coordinate 60,148,967, forward strand.
TTCTTTCTTCAGGGGGCATTTACTTGTCGCGCGTCGAGGCCCCCGGTGAGGGAGGACGCCGCGGGTTCTCAGGTGAGGCGCCTCTCTGCTCAGAAGGACAAGGAGAGCAAGGATGCCAAAAAGAAGAAAGAGAAAAATAAAAACTTGCGTCGCTTAGCTCGGGAGCAGAGACTGGCGAAGGCTCGTCGTAACCGTCAGCCTGGGGACGGGTCCCCCGAGCTGAGCTCCTCGAGCTCGGAGGAGGAGAGTAGTGATGAGGAGGAGGGCGACGACGAGGGGATGGATGTGCGCTTGATGCGCGCGGGGCTCGTCGACTGACAGGGCTGACCGCTCCTCTGTGCAGGAGGGTACACTGGAGGTCCCACCGACAAAAGGGTCGCGCGGGACGCAGCCGCGGAAGGCGGCGCCGATCCCTGCCTCGTCGGGGGCCCGAGGTCCGTCGAGCTCCGCGCCGGATGTGCCCCTGGTCGTGAAGGAAGCCCCGGACCCGGAGCGCCTCCGCCACAGCGCCAACGGAGGCCGCCCCCGCGTCAGCCCAGACGGGGGGTCTCGAGAGGGGTCGGGCCTCGAGAGGCGGTCGACAGGTCGAAAGGGTTTCGGGCCCGACCCCCGCGAGCCGTCAAGGGCGCCGTCGAGCCCGCGGAGGAGCGGGCGCCAAGAAGAGGCGTCGAGCCCGCGCCATCACGAGCGTCGGGGAGGGAGCCCCCGAGCGTCTCGTGACCAGGGGCGCGAGCAGTCCCCGGAGTCCATCGCCGTACCGCCGCCGGGACACGGAAGCGGAACGCGGGAGGGCGCGACCACCAGCGCGGGCGCCGGAGCAGGTCCCGGAGCCCGCGCCGGGGCGAGCGCCACGACGTCAGCACGAGGGTGGTACGATCGCCCTCCCGCGATGTGGGGCGGAAGGAGGGCTCTCCCTCGAGGTCGAGCCATGGGAGGCGTCGGGAGCCCTCCCCCCATCCCAGCCCTGTGGAGACGGCCCAGGCGCAGGGCTCGAGCCGTGGGGTGGGCTCGAAGCCCCCGAGTGGGTCCGGCGATTCCGGGAAGAAGCCCAGCCGCCGCTTCGGGTGAGTAGTTTCCTTGGGTCTCGTCGGTAGTGAGGCTTCACCTCTTTGCTTTTGATGACGCGTGCCTATCTCCGTCTTCTCAGGGGGAAGCGCTCCTACCAGGAGGTGGACCTCGCTTCGTCCAAGCGGGCCAAGACCTCGAGCCCCGTCGAGGCACAGGCACCTCGAGGTATGGCACCTTCCTCCGCTAGAGAAGCCGCTTGGCTGGAGAAGGCCCGAGCTGCCATGGCTCGAGGGGGCCGGATGATCGTCGCGAATTTTGGTGAGGCCGTCGCCATCGACCACAGGGGTCGAGGTACTCTTCCTGGTTCTGACTATCTCCGTCATCTCATATTGCAGGGGCCTCAGCTCATGGCATCGAGCCTGCCACCACCTTATCCGCCGAAGCGCTGCCTCCTCCCCCTCCTCCTCCTCCCGCGATGGTGCCAACTGGGAGCGCCATCCTTCCCCTCACCACGACGGCTGTTCCGGGGGAAGCGCCTGGGGCGAGCACGGCCCCGCCGGCGTCTGGGGCTGAGGAGACTGCGCCCCTTGTGGCTCCGACCAGCACGGGCCGGGCTGCGGAGGAGGGAAGGGGGGGAGAGGCGTCGGCGGAGAAGGAGCCGACGGTGGAGGACCTCCTGAACGAGCTGGAGCAGAGGCCGCTCCTCGCCGCGGGCTCGATGACGGTGGAGGCGCCCGAGGTGCCGGCTAGCGCCGACAAGGCGCCGGAGGGCCCGGCCAGGGAAGAGGGCCCGGGGTCGAGCCTTCCCTCGATGATCCGCAATAGGAAGTGCCGGCGGAGGGACGGAGGGAGTCGGGGCCCGTGTCGTCGGGCGGCGGGTCGCTGTCGGGGCAGCTCGAGGCGGAGGAGGATCTACCTGACATCGAGCTCGACCGACCGGTATGGCCGTTTCCCGTCCCACTGAGCCCGCCCCTTGCCGTGGTTCCCATCGAGCAGCCGGCCCAGCGGGGGGCCCCGCGCGAGGTGCGGTCCATCTTCTGGGAGGTGGCCGCGCTTATGGCGGAGGCGGAGCGGTCCTGCTCCGAGGAGGCGGGCCGGTCCGCACAGGTGTCAGCCGCCCTCGGCGGGCTGAGGCGGAGCTTCGAGATCTCCGCGTGGAGCTGAGCCGGAACGCCCAGATGGCGAGCCGGCTTAACGAGGCGGAGGCGGAGGTCCGGGTGGCTCGAGGCGAGGTCGCTCGATCCAAGGAGGAGGCCGCCGCCGTTCTCGAAGCGTCGAGGAAGGAGGCCGCGGACGCCAGAAGACGAGGCCACCTCTGCCCGGGCTGAAGCCGACGGCGGCGAAGCAGGAGGCTGCTGACGCCCGTGGCGAGGCCGCCGCTGCCCGAACCGCAGCGGAGGCGGCGAGAAAAGAGGCCGAAGACGCCAAGAGTGGTGCCGCCACCGCCCGAGCTGCCGAGGGGGCGGCGCGGCAGGAGGTGATCCGCAAGGATCTGGCCCTGGTGGAGGCGGGCCGGCTGATCGAGGACCTTAGGTCCGAGAAGCTCCTCACGCTGGCCGAGAAGCGCAGGCTGGAGCAGCGTGCTGAGGGCCTGACCAGCGACCTCGCCGCACTGGGGCAACACTGCGACGGGCTCGCTCCTCTCTCGACCGGCTCGGCCCCATGTGGGGTGCTCCTCCTGTGACCGCGGCAGAAGGTGCAATGGCTCGGGGCGACGCCTTGGTCGACGCCTTGTGCTTCTTCGACGCAGCCGCGCGGGACCGTGTCCGGCAAGCTCTCCATCACGGCGTCAAGCAGACGCTCGCGGTTGTTCGCTCTGGTTTCCGCTTCCGGTCCACGTTGTCGCGAATGGCTTCATCGAGATCGAGGGGAAGGATGAGGAGTGGAACAACCGCCGTGTCGACAAGATTTGGAGAAGATGGAGAGGACGGGGACGTCGCTCGCGAAGATCTTCGAGGAGGACGTGCTGCCTCCTGACGCCAGCAGCGGTTGTCGGGAGCCCTCCTCCTTCGAGCTCGGGCGTCGAGGTTGAGCCCGTCGCGGAAGACCTCGGGGAGGAGTACCGCACCGACGAAGACTAGGGCCTGCGCGCCAAATTTGGGCACCGGGGCCCTTGTAAGAATTTTATGTCGTGAATGAGGGTACGTCGAGACCCGAATGTATATATGACTTGTTTATTTAAAAGGGGTTGTTTTCCTTTCAAATGCGTCTGACCACTTCTCTTTGTCGCAAGCTCGAGTTTCTGCTAACTTAGTCTGTGTTCCTTCGATACGTTGCGAGCCCCTCGAGGGGAGGCGTAGGTAGGGCACCGTAGCCCGGGGGCGTAGGTGGCCGTCTACGTCGACGCCCCCACACCTTGGAGGCTCGAGGTACTTTAGGATTTAGACGTCGCTAGTTCACTCGAGGCACGAGTCGAGACGAGGGTCAAAATTTTTAGAAAAGAAAACGCGTATTTTTTCCGGAGTCTGGGGGGGGAGGCCCCCCCGTCAGCCCCCGAGGGAGGCTTGACCCTGAGCAAAGCAGGGTCGAGGCTACCTTAAGATGTGAAGCAACATGAACGACAATGCACGAGTTTGTTCATTCATTTTGACATGTTTGTACAAAGTGATAAAATGGACAAGGCCTCGAGGCCTTTAAGGGTAGAAGCGACGTAGCTGAGATATGTTCCACGCGTTCGCCAGGATCCTGCCTTGGTCGTCGTAGAGCTTGTATGTTCCTGGCTTGAGCACTTCGGCCACGGTGTATGGGCCTTCCCACGGAGGGGTGAGCTTATGGCGCCCTCGATTATCTTGCAGCCGCCGAAGCACGAGGTCCCCCACCGCCAGGTCCCTTTTGCGCACGTGCTTGTCGTGGTAGCATCGAAGTGTTTGCTGGTTGCATGCAGAGTTGATGAGCGCCACATCTCGGGCCTCCTCGAGCTGGTCCTTGGCATTCGCGAGCCTTTCGTCGCTGGTTTGCTCGTTGTAGGCTCGAAGTCGAGGTGAGCCGTACTCGAGGTCCGTAGGTAAGACGGCCTCGGCGCCGTAGGTTAGGAAAAAACGGAGTGAACCCGGTGGCTCGACTCGGCGTAGTCCTGAGGCCCCACAGCACCGAGGGGAGTTCTGTAGCCCACCCCTTTCCGAAATTCTTGAGGGTCTTGAACAGCCTCGGCTTTAGCCCATGGAGTATCATGCCGTTGGCGCGCTCGACCTGCCCGTTGCATTGGGGGTACGCGACCGAGGCCCAGGTTACGCGAATGTTGTTGTCATCGCAGAAGTTGGTGAACTTTTTGCCCGTGAATTGGGTGCCATTGTCGGTGATGATGACATTAGGCACCCCGAACCGGTACATGATGTTGGCGATGAACTCGACAGCCCTCTCGGAGGTGGGGTCTCCTATCGGCTTAGCCTCGATCCACTTGGTGAACTTGTCGACGGCCACGAGCATGTGTGTGTACCCTCCACTTGCCATTTTGAGGGGACCCACGGGGTCGAGCCCCCAAACGGCAAATGGCCAAGTGATTGGGATCATCTGCAGGGCGTGTGCGGGCTGGTGCGTTTGCTTGGCGTAGAATTGACACCCATGGCACGCTCGGACCAAACGCTTGGCGTCCCCAATGGCGGTCGGCCAATAGAAGCCTTGACGGAAAGCGTTCCCAACCAGGGCCCTCGGCGCTGCGTGGTGGCCGCAAGCCCCCGAGTGCATATCGTCGAGGAGCTTGCGCCCTTCCTCGAGTGGGATGCAGCGTTGAAGGATCCCAGTCGGACTTCGTCGGTATAGCTCCCGTTCGTCGCCGTAGATGACGTAGGTCTTGGCCCTCCGAGCGATGCGTCGGGCCTCCGTCTTGTCTTCTGGTAGCTCGCCTTGCGTCAGGTAGTCGAGGTAGGGCATCCGCCAGTCGAGGGGCCGTGATGAAGAAGAGGCGTGTGCGTCGACCTGCATCGCCTCCGCGGACGTCGAGGTGTCCTTCTCGAGGAGTGGCGTTGTGAGTCGAGCCCCCGTGTCTTGCTCGAGGGGTGGCGTCGAGGGGCCAGCCCCCGGGTCGATTTCGACGGATGGCTCGAAGACGTCCCTTGAGAAGACATCTGGCGGTACCGTGCCGCGCGTGGACGCCAACTTTGCCAGCTCGTCTGCGGCCTCGTTGTACTTCCGAGCTATGTGGTTGAGCTCGAGGCCGTAAAACTTGTCTTCCAGCTTGCGCACTTCCCCGCAGTATGCCTCCATCTTAGGATCGATGCAGCTTGAAGCCTTCATAACCTGGTTGATGACGAGCTGCGAGTCTCCTCGGGCGTCGAGGCGTCGGACCCCGAGCTCGAGGGTGATGCGCAGCCCACTGACGAGGGCCTCGTACTCGGCGACGTTGTTGGAGGCGGGGAAGTGCAAGCGTAGCAGGTAGCGCATGTGTACTCCGAGGGGTGAGATGAAGAGCAGGCCTGCTCCTGCCCCCATCTTCGTGAGGGATCCATCGAAGTACATGGTCCAGAGCTCGGCTTGAATCTATGTCGGCGGGAGCTGAGTGTCGGTCCATTCAGCAACGAAGTCCGCCAACGCTTGCGACTTGATGGCCTTTCGCGGGGCATAGGTGATGGTCTCCCCCATTAGTTCGGCGGACCACTTGGCGATGCGCCCCGTGGCCTCCCGATTGTTGACAATCTCTCCGAGGGGGAAGGACGACACCACCGTCACGGGATGAGCGAGGAAGTAGTGCTGGAGCTTGCGCCTTGTGACAATGATGCCGTAGAGCAGCTTTTGGATGTGCGGGTACCGGACCTTGGCCTCGGAGAGTACCTCACTGGTGAAGTATACCGGTCGCTGGACCGGCAATGTATGACCCTCCTCGTGCCTCTCGACGGCTATGACCGCGCTAACCACCTGAGTGGTTGCGGCCACATAGAGGAGGAGGGGCTCGGGGGAATCGTCACCTTCGGCTGGTCGCGGGGGCACGAGAATTGGTGCAGAAGTCAGCAGCCCCTTCAACTTGGTTAAGGCCTCCTCGGCTTCGGCGGTCCACGCAAAGTGTTCCGTCTTTTTTAGTAGGCGGTAGAGGGGTAGTGCTTTTTCCCCCAGCCTCGAGATGAATCTGCCGAGAGCGGCTAGGCAGCCTGTTACTTTCTGCACACCTTTGAGGTCACGAATCGGGCCCATCCTCGTGACTGCTGAGATTTTTTCAGGGTTTGCCTCGATCCCCCGTTGGGAGACGATGTAGCCAAGTAGCATGCCTCGAGGCACGCCAAAGACACACTTCTCGGGGTTGAGCTTCACATTCTTGGCCCGGAGGCACTCGAACGTGGTCTCGAGGTTGCTGATGAGGTTCCCTACTTTTTAGTTTTAACCACGATGTCATCGACGTAGGCCTCGACGGTCTTGCCTATGTGCTCGCCAAAGATGTGCTGCATACATCGCTGGTACGTTGCCCCGGCGTTTCGAAGGCCGAAGGGCATCGTAACATAGCAATACATACCAAATGGCGTGTGATAAAAGAGGTCGCGAGCTCATCGGATTTTCTCATCCTAATTTGGTGGTAGCCGGAATACGCATCAAGGAACGAAAGCACTTCGCACCCAGCAGTGGAATCGACGATCTGGTCAATTCTAGGTAAAGGAAATGGAACTTTTGGACATGCTTTATTCAGACCAGTGTAATCTACACACATCCGCATTTTCCATTCTTTTTCCTAACTAGTACAGGGTTAGCTAGCCACTCTGGGTAAAATACCTCCTTGATGAATCCGGCCGCCAAAAGCTTGTGCACCTCCTCGCCGATGATCCTGCGCTTTTCCTCGTCGAAGCGGCGCAGGCGTTGCTTCACCGGTCTGGACCCGGCCTGGATCTCCAAGGCGTGCTCGGCGACTTCCCTCGGTATGCCCGGCATGTCCGAGGGGTTCCACGCAAACATGTCGATGTTCGCGCGGAGAAAGTCGACGAGCACTGCTTCCTATTTGGGCTCGAGGCTGGTACTGATGGTCAGCGTCTTGCCATTGGCCGAGGTCGGGTCGACGGGTATTTGCTTGGTGTGCTCAGCCGGCTCGAAGGTGCCGGCGTGACGCTTTGCTTCTGGGCCCCCTCGGTGGCCAGAGCTGCCAAGGCCTCGAGCGAGTCGAGGTGGACGTTGGCCTCCCCCCGCTCGACGCACTCCACGTCGCAGTGGTATGCGTGCTCGTAGGAGGTGTCAACGGTGATGACCCCTTTTGGCCCCGGCATCTTGAGCTTCAAGTACGTGTAGTTAGGAATCGCCATGAACTTGGCGTAGCCTGGCCGGCCGATGATGGCGTGGTAGGTCCCTTGGAAGCCGACCACCTCGAAGGTGAGCGTTTCCTGACGGAAGTTTGCCGGCGTGCCGAAGCAGACCGGCAGGTCGATGCGCCCAGGGGGTGGGGCTTCTTTTCCTGGTACTACTCCGTGGAACCCCCCGACGCTGGGTCGGAGCTGTCCCTCTGAAATCCCCAGGAGGTCGAGGGTCTCGAGGTATATGATGTTGAGGCTCGAGCCCCCATCCATCAACACCTTGGAGAACCGAACGTCGATTATGATGGGGTCGACGACGAGAGGGGTAAGCCCCCGGGTTTATGACACGGTCCGGATGGTCGTCACGGTCGAACGTGATTGGCGCATCGGACCAGTCAAGATACCGGGGGGCGTCGTGGCCAAGCGAAAAGATTTCCCGGCGCTCCTTCTTTCTTTCTCGAGCTGAGAGCCCGACGGTCGGCCCCCCGTAGATCATGTAGCAGTCGCGCACCGGGGGGAAGTCGCCATCTGCGTTCCTGCCGCCGCGTCGATCGGTATCCTTTCCCTTAGGCGCGTCTTCCCTCTTATCGCCGAGCTTGGAGTAGTAGCCCTTCAACAGTCGGCAGTCTTTCAACTTGTGGTTTACGGGGCCCCTGTGGTAGGTGCAGGGATCCTCGAGCATCTGGTCGAAAACAGCCCCGTCAGGGGGCCTCGGGGCTTCTTAGGCTCGAGGGCGCCCGCGAGCACTCTTTGTCGTCGTCGTCATCGGCGCCACGCTTCGCCTTCTGGCCCTTGCGTTTGTTTTTCTTCCTTTTGTTGCCGTCATTGTTGTCGTTCTTGGCGTCGTTGCCCTTGTTGGAGCCCTCCGGCGCGATCACCGCCTTGCCTTTGTCCGTGGAACGGCCAAAGAAGGCCCCCACTGCTTCGTCGCCCGAAGCAAAGCTGGTGACGCGATCCATCAGGTCCTCGACCGTCCCGGGACGGTAGCGTCCTAGCTCATGAACAAGCTCTTGGCATGTCGTGCCCGCGAGGAACGCTGAGATGACGTCCTCGTCAGGCACGTGGGGGAGCTCGAGACGCTGCTTCGAGAACCGTCGAGCAAAGTCGCGGAGGGCGCGGAGGGGCTCGTCGCCGCCTGCCTGCAACGCCGTAGGTCCCAGGGGTTGCCTGGACGCACGCAGGTCCCCTTGAAATTCCCGTCGAAGACCCTGACTAGGTCGGCCCAGTCATGGATCCGATCCGGCGGGAGCCCCTCGAGCCACCGGCGGGCGGTGTCCGAGAGGTAAAGTGGGAGTTGACGTATGATCACGCGGTCGTCGTTCTTCGCTCCGCCCAGTTGGCAGCCAAGGCGGAAGTCCGAGAGCCAGAGCTTGGGCTCGACCTCCCCGTCATACTTCACGATGTTGGTCGGCGGTCGGAAGCGGTCGGAAGCGGTCGGGGAGGGTTGAGCTGCGGATGGCCCGGCTGAAGACTCGGGGGCCCGGGGGCTCGAGGACCTGCCGGTCCTCGTCGCTGTCGTAGCGCCCCCCTCGATGGGCGCTATAGCCACGCTCTTGGGCCCCCTTGTCCTTGCGCCGTCGGTTGATGTCGTTGCGGGCGTCGTTGGGGTCTCGAGGTGGCCGGTTGTCGACGATCCGTTCGCGGACTGGCCTAGCTCGAGAGGCGTCCGGCTGGTGGACGGATGCCTCGCGAGCGTCGTGGGGCGTGTCCGCCGGTCTCCCCGAGGCTGCTCCGCGTCGGCGTGACGCCGAGCTCTCGGCCTGCTGTACCGCGGCTGTCTCGAGGAGGTTTTTCATTTCTCCGAGCATGCGCCTGGCATCGGGGTTGGAGACGGCGGGCAGGTCACGGAGCATCATAGCCGCCGCCACCACGTTCTGCCCAGCTCGCGGGAAACATACCTCGGGGCGTGCTGGTGCCCCGTCCTCGAGGATCCGCCGGTGGACCTCTCGAGCCCGGCCTCGAGCTCCGGCTCCTCGGGGCTGGGGTGGTTCCTGCATCAGGGTTTGCCGGAGCTGCAGCAGGTGTCGCCGTTCTTCCTCGGCTTTGGTGATTGCCTCTTGCACTTGTGCGAGTTGCGCCGCCCGGCCATCGTCGTGCTTAGGCGGTACAGCCGGTGCTGGAGGTTCGTCCCTTCCCTGAACGCGTGATCCGCCTGCCGCGGCCACGTCGCTAGGTCCCTCTAGGTCGAGCGCCGGCCTGTCGTCGTCGCCTTCGTCCTCGGTATCGCATACGACTCCCTCGAGTTGGAAGCACTCCCTGGTGGGATCCCAGAGGTCGGGGTCGTGGTAGTCGTATTCGTCGGAGTCGGAGCTGTTGACGGCACGCCGCCTTGGCCGATGCTGGGACCGCAGCTCGCGGTACCATTCTCCGACGGTGGCTCGCCGAGGTGGCTCGAAGGGTCGCAAGAAGTCGCGGTCGACGCACGCGGGGTGGACGATCTCCAGGCTGGCCATGGCCTGCAGCAGCGCGCCCGAACGCTGCTCCCGGTCCGCCACCGTCTGGTCCTGATGGCGCTCGTCGAGGCGGTGGGCGTATACAGCCGCAGAGTTGTCGAGGCCGACCGGGAACCGCTGGCGTCGAGCGCGGCGCGACCCGTGCGGGAGGAGGCTGAGCGGCGTCGACGGCGCACGGCTCGGAGGCCTCTGGCCTGGTTCCTGGTCCGTACGCATGATGAATGCGAAGTCGCTAGGCGGGCGCGGGTGCGCCCTGGAGGTCTCCGGCCGCGCGCCGGCTGGTTTCCCCTTGGGGACCCTGCACCGGCTACGGGGGCGTAGGTGTTTGCCGCGGGCACCGCCTGCGCCCGGCGACGACGGTGACGACGGCGCCGCTCGCGATGTGGCGACGTGTGGTGGTGCGGGCGACGCGTCACGCCCCCCGCGCGGGGTGGCGTGACACGCACTCCGCTCGGGCCCCCGTGGAGAGCAGAGTCAGCTCGTTGCCGTTGCCTGTGGCCAGGAACTCGAGGCTCCCGAACCAGACGACGGCACCAGCCGAGAACGGAAGAGGGGATGAAGCCATCCAGGAATCAACGAGAAATCGGCTCGGACACGCGAAGTCCCCTACCTGGCGCGCCAACTGTCGGTGTTTCGTACCCGGGGGTATCACACCAACGAGTGATATGATCGCGTGCTTCTCTTCCTGGATGGTGATGCAAGAGGACACAAGGATTTATCCTGGTTCGGGCAAAGAAGGCCCTACGTCCAGCGGGGGGATGTTCTTGTATTACTTGCACCTAAGTGCTTGTACAGGGGAGAATACAAGCTCAGTGAGCGTGGACCGGAGTCCGGACTCGTGCCTGTGTGTGGACTCGTGTGTTGTGTCCGTCCTCTTGAATGAGGGCCCTAGTGTCCCCTTTTATAGAGCAAGGGGAGGCCAGGGTTACATAAAGGTATTACAGGTGTCGGGGCGTATGGTGCCCCATACGGAGAAGGGTAGGAACCCTGTCTTGTCGGGGCCACTGGAGCCGATGTGATCGTCGCTGTTGAGGCGTCCTTGGGTCGTGGCTTCCATCCTGGGCGCGGACGTGGTGGCGCGACAAGGCGGGAGCCGTACAGCACCCATCCCGGAATGTACAGTACGCGGGGGGGTCCCTCCGGGTCTTGGGGTACCTGTCCTCCAATAGCACGAAAGTAGTTAGGGCTCGAAGGGCGCGGAGCGGCTTCGATGGTGGTGCCACGGGGGCTCGAGGGGCGCGGAGCCGGCCTCGAGGGTTACAGTGCAGGGCTCGAGGGGCGCGTAGCCGGCCTCGAGGGGTTACAGTGCAGGGCTCGAGGGGCGCGTAGCCGGCTCGAGGGGTTACAGTGCAGGGCTCGGGGGCGTGTAGCCGCCTCGAGGGGTACAGTGCAGGGCTCGAGGGGCGCGTACCGGCCTCGAGGGGTTACAATTGCAGGGCTCGAGGGGCGCGTCCGGACTCAGGGGTTTACAGTGCAGGGCTCGAGGGGCGCGTAGCCGGCCTCGAGGGTTGCAGAAAGTGCCTGGCTGGGCGAACAGTGCTGTACTGGTGCCCTTTTGCCCATGTTGTGTGTGAAAACGAGACTTGACCTTTACACCGAGTTACTGTGGTACACGCTGTGCACTAGTGGACATGACCGGAGTAGGTGAAGGATTAAATGCGTGGTATGGGCTGGTACGGCGTCTGTACCGTCGAGGTCCGTGCGTAAGGCTCGAGGGTGTGGGGGAGCGTTCGCCCGAGGCCTGGAGGGCTCGGGCGAGACGGAGAGCGATCGTGCTCGCCCGAGGCCTTGCTCGGAGGGCTCGGGCGAGACGGAGAAAGAGCGTTCGCCCGAGGCCTGGCTGGGAGGGCTCGGGCGAGACGGAGAAAGAGCGTTCGCCCGAGGCCGGCTGGGAGGCTCGGGCGAGACGGAGATAGAGCGTTCGCGAGGCCTGGCTGGGAGGGCTCGGGCGAGACGGAGATAGAGCGTTCGCCCGAGGCTGGCTGGTGGGAGGGCTCGGGCGAGACGGGAGGGAGACGGAGATAGAGCGTTTCGCCCGAGCATAACTGGAGGAGGGCTAAGGGCCGAGACGGAGATAGAGCGTTCGCCGAGGCCTGGACGAGGGCTCGGCGAGAGGGGATAGAGCGGTCGGGTGGTGTTGGCGTGGATTGGGGGGTACCCTTTTTCGTAACCACCGACAGTTTGAAGGGTGGGCAAAAGTTTGTAATGATCCGTGCCTCCTCACACTCCTCCACATCGGTCACCTTCACCTCAGACCAGCCTAACTCAAGCTCCTTAAGCGCCTCACATCTTAGCCTTAAACTCATTGCGCTCCGGATAGACGCTTGAGTTGCTTGTCCTGAGCGAGAAATTATGTCGACGAGGAGAGAGAATCGCGCTCACCGGTAAGGCAAATCGACAAGAGAAGAGGTTGATACTCGGAAGCATAGTCGTCGCGTCGTCGTCGGTGTCGGCGTCCTTTGCCTGGCCATTTGGCGTCCTCTTCGTCCAAGGCCATGGTGCAGAGACCCTGGGAGAGTGGCCGAAGAAGCAGAGTCCGTTGAAGCGTTCTTCAGTCTTGTGCTCGGACCCATCGTTGCTGGAGTCGCCGTCGGAGGTCTTCTCGCCCATCACTGATGGTGGCGAGGAAGGCACGCTGACCGGCGTCGAAAGCCTTCTCCATGTCCTCTCGGCGATAGCTGCCCTTCTTCTTCTTCCCGGACTTGTTCTCCGGCTTGCCCTTGCCGCCTGGAGTTTGCGGTTCTTGCCAGGGAAGTTCTTGTCGTTCTTGGGGCAGTTCGCCATGAAGTGGTCTAGGTCACCACACTTGTAGCAGCCCTCGCGTGCGCCAAAACGCCGGCGATTCAGGCGGTTGTTGTGAAACCACGAGAACCGGGTGGGTGATGACGAGGGCGAGCTCGTCGTCACCAATCGCCTCCAACTGCTCCTCCGTGACTGTAAGCAAGATGACAAAGAGAAGAAAATAGAGGAGGTGAAGCATCAGCAGAGAAGGTCGATCCACCTGTGCGTGAGACCAAAGCCATGGTATGTGAAGATGGGTTCTTCAGCTTGGCCTGAGTCATGTGATCGATCTCGGTGGACTTGAGCTTGCTGAACAACTCATCCACGGTGAGGGTGTCGTAAGATGTAGACTCTATGATGGTCTGCTGTGAACAAGGGTGCCCGATCTTCCGAAAGGTTCTGGTAACTCTCGATTTGGTGGAAACGAGACACAAGTCGATCCGGCTTCCGAACAACACGATATGAAAACCCGCAATCGCAGCACCACGTTCTCCTCTGTTATCACCGGCGTTGCACGGTTGACCTTGCCAAGAGGCTAAAGTCCTTTGCCTGTGAATAGAAGAACACGAGCAAGAACAAGGAAGAATGCAACCAAATGGCAGATGTATGATTAATCTCACGAGTTGCGGGGTCTCACAAACCGATGAAACGGCAAAACTGTTATGCACAGAATAATCTAAGCAAAACTCAAACCCTAACGTAGGTGACGGCTACTGATTATATAGCCTAAGGGGCATCCAAGGATCCCTACTCATGTCCCTTAGGTGCCCTAACAAGATACAAGGCCCAAACGGCTCAAAAGACGGCGGCGCAGCACCCTGACAGATTCTGGACGTCAACTTGTTTCGATGAATCCTGTTGATTCCGATGGAGTTTGGACCTCAAACCAAATCCATTGGTTATCTTATCAAATTATCTTTCCATCCATATATGGATCATCGAAAACGGAGTCCGTATGTCACCTGGGCGTCTGTTTCACCGCCGGCTGCTCCTAGATTCCGAGATGGACTCGAACTTGACACGGATTGGGCCTCCAACTTGGGTTGGACGACTTGGCTGCCCTTCTAAGGTGGTGGCCAAGGAGGAGGACGTATTTGATCATCCTTAGGCTCTTCTCCACTTATTTTGGGTGTGCTCCAACTTGGGCCAGGGTCCCAAGTTGCATGACAAGCCCATGTCGACGTCGTAGCACCCGACAGAAATAGTAGCAGAATGTCGTGATAATTTGAAGACGTTGTTGACGTGATATTGAGGTTGGACCAGATCTATTTGAAGGTTTATCAAATAAGCTTTCCATCAAGTGCTCATTGACCTCAATCGCACTCCGGATGGATGGGTTATGGTCTTTCCACTGAAGCACTGTCAGGCTGTCGACGAACTTTGATAGACTTACACTTCGAGATATGTTTGTATCTACAAGCAAATAATGACATGTACATGTGGAACCAAATGAATTATACCAAAAATCACTATATAAATGTAGGAACGAGCTCACCTTATAATCAATGGTCGTATCCGAAGGTGTCATACCCTCATCATGGTCGACACCTTCACCTCCCATACCCTCCGATCCAGGGCGTATAGCAACTTGAGAGCCCTCTCATGATCGTCATAGGGTAGGTTAGCCCGATTGGCACGCATCTTGATCACAATCGTTTGGAAACGAGCGAACATGGCGTCAATCGTCTCTCCCTCCAACTGAACAAAGTTCGCGTACTCGCGCTTGTACGTCTCGAAGAGTCTGGTCTTGACCTGAGCAGTCCCCTCGTGATAGCTCTGAAGCTTCACCCAGATCTCTCGTGTCGTCTCAAGCTCAGAGACACGCTCGAACTCAGGAAGGGAGATGCTGGCCAAAAGAGCATTACGAGCCTTGGAGTTGGCCTCGTGCTGGTCAATCTGGATCTGACCCACACGAGCCGCAAGGACTACGTACTCAGCATTCTCACATATCTCCCAGACAGAAGATCCGATGCTATTGAGATAAGCATGCATCTGAATCTTCCAATAGGGATAGTTCGTTCCATCGAACCACGGAGCCTTGCCGTTCCCTCGTTCCATGTCGCCCTTAGGATCCGAAACCGATTAAGGTAGAGAAGATCCCTTAACCGGATCCAATACCAATTGAAGGACCGGATTAGCGACCAGAGGGGGGGTGAATGGGAGCCTCAAATTCAACTCGTCAATAGTATGGCCCTTGTCCCAGAAAGTCACCCCAAAAGCGAAGACTCGAAACGACCAGAGAGTTCACGACCTATGAGTAGGTGGATACCCTAGGAGATGTCCTAGTGGTACAGCGGAACCTCCGGAGAAACTCCAAAACCAACTGCCAAAGCCACGGAGCAAAACTGCACAATCAGCAGATTCGCGGACTGTCCGGGGTCAGAGTCCCGGACTGTCCGCCGTAGAGTCCCGGACTGTCCGCGACTGGTAGCCGGACTGTCTGCCGGCAAAAACGCAGAAACCAAACAGTGCTGCAAGTCTGCTGGACAGGTCCCGGACTGTCCGCGGGTTTGTATCGCGGACTGTCCGCCGTTCACTTGACAGTAAACAGTCAGGGGTCTGCACCTGACTGAACCAGCCAAATCCCGATCCCCGGACTGTCCGCCGCTGGGGGCGCAGACTGTCCGCGGATGAACAGAAAGCACAATTCTGCTCGGGATAAAAAGGCAAATCGATCGGAACTTCACCAAATCAAAAGGGGGTTCGATCAAACTTCTCCAAGGTGATCCTCTATGTATTGGGGTGCTAGTCCTAAGAAATCATCGTACCAAACCAAGTCAATCAAGAGAGATTCGTGGATCACCGTAAAAGGGAAAGAACGAAGAACGAACGCGAAATCAACCCGATCTATGGATTCGTGAGGTTTGGAGAGAATTCCTTCGGTAGAAAGAAGGGGCTCACGACCAAGAACAAATTGATTCAAGTGGAATCGAAAATCATCTCGCGGAGAGGAAGAACGAGGCAAATCTCCGGGAGATGAAAAACCAAAATGTGAAGAACACAAGACACGATTCGATTTCAGCCGAAATTCCTCCACACGAGGAGACAACGAGAATACGGTCTCGTTTCCTCAAAAGATCCAAATACACAGAGGTATGATTCCCGTCTCTGCGGATCGCTTGCACCGAGGTATGATTAGAACCTAAGCAGGGGAGCTAGAGAGAGAGTGCTCAGGAACAAATGACTGCAAGGATAGAGAGAGAGGAGGGGTGCCTCTCTTATTTATAGCCTAAAACAATAATCCCCTTTCTACCCCTAGATACAAGAGCGAAGCGGCCAACCCTAGGGGTATCCCGGTCCAACTCTGCTGATGGTTGATCTGACGGCCACGCGCCTTCCTCACCCTTAGCTTCGCCTCGACGCAAGCCTCAGGATGCCGCCACGTGCCGCCCAGTCGATCGCCGCGCCTACCTCGTGGATAGCCTCGCCTCCGCACCAGCCTCTCCACGCCGCCACGCGTCAATCGTCCTTTTTGCGGACCTCCCCCCGGTTTTGAGGCCAAAACCGGGAAACCTGGGCTTCCCCCCGGTTTTGAGGCTGAAACCGGGAAACCTGTCCTCAGGCTGAGTTTTGTGGCCCAAACTCAGAAACCCGCGCACCCAGGTTTTGAGGCCCAAACCTGGAAACCGTCCATGCCGAGTTTTGAGGCCCAAACTCGGAAACCGGCCACCCCGAGTTTTGAGGCCCAAACTCAGAAATCGTCGAGGGTAGCTTTTAGAGGCTCAGCTACCGATCATGTGCCGTAGACGGGATGTGGTTCGCACACCCCGAGTCCCAGCACCGATGCCGGAGCATGTCCAGCCTCCACGCCGGGCACAGTGCATTCGCCTTCCTTCTCGGCCTCCCGCCAAGTGTCACGACGCCATCACCTTCCTCCCGACTCGGCCGATGCACCGCACATCCCCATGTGCTCTTGCTTGTCAACGCCACGTGCCAGCTACCACAGCTGGTCCTCAGGTCTCCCGGTCCGTCGATCCAAGCTCCACGTCCGCCCTTCACCGCTCACGGTCCGTCGGCACGTCACGTCCCTACTTGACCTTCACGTCACCTTCGACCACTGCCCGAGCTCTGCACCTGCACATCAACACAGCCAAGAGACATGTTGCCCGTTGATCGATCACTCATCACTCAGGAAGGGAACCACAAGGGCACATATCAACCTTGTGTTCTCAACTACTTTTGTATCCTTCACCATTTCTAGTACATCATCTCTAGTTCGGTTACGAGGCTTCGTTTGGTGGTCTGCCTTACCTTTAAAATGTTTGCCTTTCTTTCTTATTGGGTGGCCCATGGGAAGAAACCGACGGTGGCCAACGTACACGACCTTCCGACACTTTTTCAAAAATAAACTATCAAGGTCTTCGAAACAATGTGTGCATGCATTATATCCCTTGTTTGTCTGGCCTGAAAGATTACTTAGAGTCGGTCAATCATTGATTATTACGAACAATAATGCTCGCAGGTCAAAGTGTTCCTGTTTGTACTCATCCCACATGCGTACACATGGTTTGCTCCATAGAAGTAGAAGTTCCTCGACTAATGGCCTCAGGTAGACATCGATGTCGTTGCCAGGTTGCTTCAGCCCTTGGATGAACAACGGCATCATAATGAACTTCCGCTTCATGCATAACCATGGAGGAAGGTTGTAGATACATAGAGTAACTGGCCAAGTGCTATGACTATTGCTTTGCTCACCAAAAGGATTAAAACCATCCGTACTTAAAGCGAACCTCAAGTTTCTAGCCTCATCTGCAAACTCTAGGAATTCTCTATCTATCGCTCTCCACTGGGATCCATCAGCTGGGTGCTTCAGCATATTGTCTACCTTACGGTCTTCTTTATGCCACTACAACAACTTTGCATTGTCTTTATTTCTGAACAAACGTTTCAAGCGTGGTATTATAAAAGGATACCACATAACCTTGGCAGAGATTTTCTTCCCTCCTGGGACGTTCTTCACCCTCATCGTCGCCAGGATCATCTCGCCTCATCTTATACCGCGATGCTTCATATACCGGGCATGCATCCAAATTCTCGTATTCTTCCCCATGGTACAGGATGTAGTCATTAGGACATGCGTGTATCTGCTGGATTTCTAATCCCAAAGGGCAGACGGCCTGTTTTGCTTCGTACGTAGTGGTGGGTAATTCATTCGCTTTCGGAAGTATATTTTTCATTATCTTTAATAACTGCCCAAATGTCTTATCGGATGTACCATTCTTTGTCTTCCATTGCAGCAGTTCTAGTGTAGTACCCAATTTTTTTGGCCATCTTCAGCAGTGGGATATAGCAATTTTCTATGATCCTCTAGCATGCGCTCGAACTTGACCTTCTCCTTGTCACTTTCACATTCTCTTTGTGAATCACGAATGACATCACCAAGAGCATCAGCATCAGCTGCCACATCTTCTGCCGCTGCCGCATCTTCTTCATCATCTCCCCCCACTGTATCATCATCAAAGGCACTGTACTGAGCAATAATATCGGCGTGGGCCAATTCTTCTTCATCTTCTTCACCATCATCCATTACAACTCCTTTCTCCATGCTTCGTCCAACAAATATAGTTTGTTACAAAACCCGACTTCAACAAATGCGTATGAAGAGTCCTTGGGCATGAATATTCCTTCAAATTCTTACAAACGGCGCCTGGGCAACACATGAAACTATCCTGCTTGTTTGCCTTAGCCACACCTAAGAAATAGTGCACGCTAGCAATGAACTCTTTGGAGCGGCGATCAACATTATACATCCAATTGCGTGACAACATCTGCATTAAATATTACAACCATGCACTTACTAGTTTTTCATGTTATTGCACAACACACATGATATCACATGATTGATTAATTCAAGCAAGCTTGACTACAACGAAGACAATCGCAGCTAGCACCAAAAAAACTAAAACTAAAATGCACTTAAGCAACATAATTAGTTCGTGTCCGATCCCAACTAAAATAGACAGATCATTCGCTTCATCAGCATGGATGGGCTGCTGCCACTGACTCACTGTCTCACCACCTTCAGCGGCAACCTCCTGTGCAACAGAATTTTGTACGTGCTGAACGTACTCTTCCTCCCAGTACCAACCTTTACATCTGCTGATGCCCTCCCACTGCAATTAGAACAAAGATTAAGGAATTTAAACAACATCATCAAGCAAAACCGGTACAAATTAATTAACCATATTAATCAAATCCGAGAAAATAATAACCCACCTCACGGTTCGGACACTTGTAGAATATACGACCCATGTTGATTCCCTCTTTTTTTACTCGGTACTCCTTCACAATCTTCTGCTTACACTCGCCGCAAGCAATGAGAGGAAGATCCGGCCGCAAACGCTTTGGATCCCGATGATGAGAGGCTGAGGACCCGGTCACGGTTGCCATCTACTATATCCATACTCATTTTTTAAACTATTACATGCAAATTTCTAATTTTCTAAACAATTGAAAATAAAAAAGACTCTAAATTTATCTATTTGTTTAGATAATAAAAAAAATGTGATATAGCAATACCAATTTAATTTTTGTCTACTCTCTATATTCATTGTTGCAAACTATTATAAATTCCACATTTTTCTAAAGAAAATTAACTAAAAAGACACTAAAATTTATTATTACTTGTCTTGCATAAGTATGAAATATACAATGGATACTACCTAGCAGTAGAAAACTATAAAGTGATTGTGAAGAACCAATTTAAACTACTCAACTCTCTATGCTTGTTCTTGCAAACTATATATTTTAATTAAATTCCTCTCATATTCAAAAGACATGGTAGGAGATGAAAATAGTTACCTCTAAACGCAAAGAGACGATGACAGAGTCGTAGAAGATCACCAATTGATGCTGGAGACGAAGAACAATGAAGAACAAATGAAGAACAAGCAATAGCAAGAACAAGCAACAGCAAGGAAGCTCACTGAAGTTTGAATGTCTCTGGTTCGGGGAGGAAGAAGTTGGCAGGTTATAAACCGGGGAGCTTTAGTCCCGGTTTTTATTAAAAACTGGAGCTAAAAGGTGATCATTTATCCCGGGGCAAGCCACAAACCGGGACTAAATCTTTAGTCCCTATCTGTGGCACCAACCGGGACTAAAGAGTGCCCTTTAGTCTCGGTTAGTAACAGGCACCGGGACTAAAGGGTCCCTGCCCCGACAGCTCTGCGCAGTAGCCGTTGGGGCAGATCCTTTAGTCCCGGGCCGTATTACCGACCGGGACTAAAGTCCCGGACGGCAAAATCGCCGAGACAAATGGCGATTTTGAGAATCGGCCAAAGGCCCTGCTCTGTAGTAGTGCATAGACACCCCGATCATATGGCCATATTTTTAATTAATACTTAGCCATATTTTCTGCTAAGCCCGATCATATGCGTCGGACGGAGCGCTCACCCTTCCTCTGTTTTTTTCTCACAGGGAGTAGGGAGCGCTAAGGATGAACACTACTAGAGAACAGGTCTTTGGACGATCTATCAACTGAGCTTTAGTCTCGACAAAAAATTATGTCCGGGATTAAAGACTTTTAGTCACTAACCGGGACTAAAGGGTGACCTTTTAGCTCCGGTTGGTGCTACCAACCGGGACTAAAGGTCCTTTTAGTCTCGATTGGTGTTACCAACCGAGACTAAAGGTCCTTCACGAGTGAATTCAAAAGGAAAACGTCCAGAACTATATCACGTGGGTTATGTAGCCGAGTTGGTAAGTGTGTGCGAGGCAAGAGGTGCTGAGTTCGAATCTCACAAACACATATTTATTTTTTCTCGTGGGAGCCTTTAGCCCCGGTTGGGAAACCTTTAGTCCCGGATTGCTAGCCCCGGTTGGGAAGTCGGGGCTAAAGCCCCTCTCTGTAGTAGTGGAAGGAAGGATTCGTGGCGTTCCCTTTTGTGAGCAGGTGTTTCCTTTTGCATTTGATTGAGTGATTAAGGGGCTGAGGACGAGGATATACCGTACACACAATCTGGTTCGTTATTGTCGATGAAATATAGCCGATAGTCTACCGAGGGGTATGCCCAAGGCAGTAGATTAGATTGAGGAGGTGTGGAGACGGCTGCTCAAGCGTAAACACAGGGACGAGACACGGCGATTTAGATACGTTCGGGCCGGCAAGTCGTTGTAATACCTCACGTCCTATGTTTTGGTGGCTGGTTTGTATCATGAGATTGGAATATCGTGTGTCTTCCGATGGGACTGAATGAGATGAGGTCAGGTTGGAGGGGGTCCCTGCTCGCCTTATATAGTCGGGGAGCAGGGTTACAGTTCGTAACATATTACAAACGGTTCCTTAAGGCAAGGAATCCGGATCTAACTCTAAGTTCTTCCTTGGCGGGCAAGGCTTCGTGAGAGTCCCTGGCGAACACGACAGCCTGATCGCGTGCCGCAGGGCCTTCGAGCTGGGTTGTCCTTGACGAAGGGCCCAAATAGATCCATGAGGGTATACGGAGGTAATATCCTCACAGCTAGTCCCCGAGCACTTTGTATCTATTGGCGACGCCGTCTTGAGCTTGTCCGAGCAGGTGAAGTCGATGTCGAGCAAGTAAGGCTTACAATTTGGTGTGTGCGTGTAGAAAGGTCCTCTCAGCAAGGGATAATTTTTTGGTACACGAAGCAAAAAAAAATATCATACTTTAGTAGGGTAGATAAACATGAGCATATCAATCCCACGGTAAGCCTGAACTTACTTGAGATTGCATGTAAAATATACACAAAGTGTTTCTAATAGTTCATTACCATACAATCTATTTAAATACACTTCTCCTATATTTCAGGTGCTTTCATTTTAAGATGATTTCATACAACACTCTTGTACTAGTACAAGTAAAATGCTAGTTATTTGTCTTTCTGTTATAACATATTTTTTTTTGTCTTTGTCTTCCTATAGAAATAATTATAAATTATTAATTATCTTTGTGTCAACACAAATCAGATTTTAACAAGCTTGTGATTCTGTCTAGTGGGTTTTTTATTCTCGGTACCAAAATTGCAGATTGTGTCTACAGAAATTGCAATGAACGAATTTTAGCAAATTCCACTTAACGTGTCTAGTGTGTTCAACACTCATATTTTTAAAGCTTTGTTAATTTACCAACAAAATTTATGTGCGTTTATATATGTTAATTAAACCATGAAAAACATGCATGTAGGACATATTTGGATGGTGGCTTCACCCAGTCAACTGCGACCATGCAGCAATCTGGATCCCCGACACATGAAACCGATGGTCTGGATTTGCTTCGACCAGGCAGCTTTGCTAGAGTATCAAGCAAACAGGCCCGTGAAATCCTTTTTGGTTGTTTATGTTCTGTTGTATTATATGTGGTCACCCCCATTGTTCTAATAATAAAGGTCTTATGTTTGTAGTATAATAGACACGGGAGGTGAGAGTATTTTATTTATGTGTGCCACTTCGTTGTGTGCAAATCTACCTTGTCTAATAAGACTACATCGTACGTGTACCAGCTTTTGCTTTGAACATTCTATATAAGTTTGTGTGAAAAAGCTTTTCAGACAATCAAATATTGCACAAATCTTAATATAGACTCATGTAAAGAGCTAAACAATACCTATTCTGAAGTTAAGGGATGACCGGTCCAAAAAACATTTAGAGCTAGAGTTGTGTCAAAAAATACTATAAATTTTGTTAATTCGAGGACGACATAATGCAAAAAAAAAAAAAGTAAAGTGACCTGGCCTATTTCAAATATACTGTAAAGACAGATCGTGGGAATCAAACGTTCCACGACAGCGGTACTCAGTATATCATGCATATAAATATCTTGAATAATAGGATATTGTTCAACGCGTGATTTGATTAGATGTTGCTAGTTACCTATCATGCGGGCATTCACGATGCAGTATCTATTATATCACGAGGGCATTCATAATCTAGTATCTATTATAGAGTCTAAACCTTTTTATACCTCAAAGTTATCGTAGATTTGAAGTCTTAATTTTTTTTCTCTCTTCAATATAATAACAGCAAAATACTATAAATACAAAGATAATAAATAAGTTTAGACTATATTGTAGAGTCTACATTGTAAATATCATGATGTGCTAGCAAGTTGTATATAGCTGTATTTTCTCTCTTAAAGGGTTGTATTTTCTCTTATTTTCAACGTAAAAAGTGCTATGCACATAAGAATACAGCACAAAAGGCGAGGCACCACATGCAAATTATTCTAGTTCTTTATATGGATTTGAATGTAGCTAGCTATAAATTTGTTAGTTCGGAAAAGAAAAAAATAGATACCACTGTTAAATAAAAAAAATTATATGTTCAGCATTGCACGTTATTGGTCACTGTTTTTTTTCTAGAACATATTTCTAAATTCTAAATGACAAAATCTAGAAATTTTATCTTTTATTAGTGCACGTGAACCTGAAATATATTATTTTCGTATGAATTTTTAAATAAATTCCAACCTTTCATATAAATACATATTTGTGTTAACTATGGATGTGCCAAGTTTCAATTTTTTTGGAATGAATAAAATATATTTTCTAAATTAGTTTCTACCGCATATTTTGCCTATGACCCTAGCGTGATCACTTCGTAGTAGGACCTACTTCTACATGTGAATTTTTGGCCCAACCTAACTGTTGGGCCAAATTGTTTTTTTGAATCATTGGGCCAAATTGTTACTTCCAAGAGGAGAAAGTAGGAGCTCCTCCTCGGCACCCGACCCCGAGCCCAAATCCGCGAGACAGCGTGCGCCAGCGCCGCCGCCGCCGCCGCCGCAATCCGATCCGACTTCGGCCGTTCCTCTCCCCGCCCGGCTGGCTGCTACAGTGCTGCTGAACCCTAGCCGCCGCGCCGCTACCGCAGCCACCAGCCCCGTCCGCCGCGGCGTCGTCCATCGCGTCACCATCGGCCGGCAACTGGGCAGGAGGGGTTGCGGCCTCTCGTCACCACCAGGTCCTCTGCGCTAGCCGCGGAGGGGCTGTCCGCGGCTCCGCGCTCCACAGTCGGAGGCGCATTGGGCGGTGAGCCGGCGACTGCCGTGGCCCCTTCCCTTCTGCGAGACTGCGGAGCAATTGGGATACACAGCACCGGCACGTAAACACAACACAACAGGTGGTTCTCCAAGCATGGTTTTCGGCCGGAGTAAATCATCTTCGTCGACGACGCCGTCCGCCCCCTCAAAGGCGGCGGCCGCGTGCTCCGAGCTGCGCACCGCGTACCACGAGTGCTTCAACCGCTGGTACGCGGAGAAGTTCGCCAAGGGGCAGTGGCAGAGGGACGACTGCGCCGACCACTGGCACAAGTACCGCGCCTGCCTCGAGGTAGTCCCACCCCCTTTGCCCGCGCTTCTCCTGCCTCCGCCTTGCTTCTCTTGCTCCCTGGCCGCAGGATCGGATCACCCCCTTTACTGTATTGCTGGGCTCGGTAAAGGGCGCTGTTTGTCGCAAGGGCGCTGTTCTTGGATGTGAGGTGCTCCGATCCAATAGGGGTGGCTGCCCTGGTTTGAAGAGGGGATTGCGTACTCGGCACTGCTATCGTAGCTTAGAGCATGTCCAAGAGACTTCCTTGTTCTGTAATCTATATTTAGATTTTTAGAGTAAAAAGTGAACTCCAATAGCTATGCTATCTTGTTTGGTCAAATAACAAATTTGTTATTCCTAAAATCTTGCATGGTAAATATAGGTTGCATGCATCACTAGCTATCTAGTATTGCTATAATAGAAAGACTTTTGGAGTTTTCTATTTTTTATAGAGTTTTTTATTTTAGAGACTAGCTATATTATATAGATTTAGCCATCTATTTTTACCAACTCTCTTGGAGTTGCTCTTAGGCCGGGATTCTTCAATGGAATTTGCAGCAAGATCTAGAGCAGTGCTATCGTAGCTTAGGCCGGGATTCTTCAATGGAATTTGCAGCAAGATCTAGAGCAGGATGGTTGTGTGCAGATAGATCTCGTTGGTCATGTAGTTACTGCAATTTGGGAGCACCATTATCACGATTTCCAAGCAATCTTTTTGTTAATCAACAAAAACCTTTTTTATGCGTTCTCAATTTGGTCCAGGGGATCAAATTAAAAAACTTGAGTTTAGTTGAATGATTCATTAGTGAGCAAGCAACATTCTCAGCATAACCAAATAGAGTAACCTTCAAATGACTACTATATTCAGTAGTTTGCGCACTGCATGAAAAGGTAATAGAGCCAACAATACTCCTCATCGCCTGATAACTCTATTATAAACTACATGGTTATATCACAGTAAGCCACATTATCAATTTATATTTACAATTGGACATAGGAATAGCCACTAACCTGTTGTTAGAGTGGAATGTTCTTGGCAGTGAAATTGATGAACCGATTAAATCTTTCAAAAATAATGGACTGATTACTTGCAGCATTGAAATTCGATCTATATTTGTGATATTTTCCTACTCACAATGAGCTTTGTTTTTGTTTTATCATCTATTATTAGTCAACAATATATATGTTTTGTGATACAAAAGTAGTACTGTTATATTCATGTTAGAAAGGACTTTCCTGTGACTGTGAGAATGCTTTTGTTTCTATAAATAACTTAGTTTAATTGTATCAAAGATATTTCCAAATGTAATTTTAAAGATCATGCCAACTACAACCATGGCTTATGGAGGGACTATTTGACTGCCATACTGAATTACTTCTGTCCTGCATCTTTTGGGATCGTTATTACTGGAATAGCTATGTTCAGGGATTGAGTTTCAAATCTCTTCCCTCTGTCAGAAGTAAATATTATTTGTGGATGTTTGTATCAGTCGTGTTAAACATGAGCCAAGCTTTCCTCAGATTTTACATGGACACTGCTTCCTCCGTCCCAAAATAAATGCACTTCTAGAGTTTGAATGAAGATGCTAAGGTTAATGTGAAATTACATTTATACCCCTAAACAGTTGTAATCATTATACCTCGAAAAATGAGTAAGTAGAAAAAAACTAATAAGGGCACTCGTAATGGTTAGAGTCAGCTGCTGGCTCTAAGCTAATTTCTCCAATAGTTCTAACTTTAACGCATAGCTTTTAACATAGATAACCCCACATGATACTCTAACATAACTTTAAAATATGTAAGAGCTTAGCTCTTGATTAAGAGCTAGCTTTTCTCTCTCCTCTATTAAAATATAAGAAAAATGCTTAGAGCAAATCTAAAAGCCAATTGTTGGAGCTGCCCTAAGACTAGTTTGTCTTTTATGTAAGTGTGTACTTATTTTGAGACAAATTTTGAACCCTACAATTACACTTATTTTGGGACGAAGGGAGTACCTCTCATCACATTAACCTGAGTCTAAGTCTCTCTCTCTCTCATAATGGCTGACTGTCGACATTTTCTTTCCAGGAACATCTGGAAGACAAACATCTGAGGCAAATCCTACTGGACGCAGAAACTTCCGCGTTTTATGCCAGGCCTGAGGCTGACCCTCCCTCAGGACAAGGAACTACAAAATGACAGTCTCCTGTTTACCACATGCTGTGTCTGACTTTATATAGGGAACCTTGGTAGATGAACTAGATACTCCTTTGATCTTGACACTTGCGAGGGCCCTGATCATGTAACACTTAAATTAAGCTGGTGTTTACAAGCAAAATTTGCGAGTGTCAGAATGATGTACCCTGCTATCTGGAAGCATTGGAAGAATCGAGAATAGAATCAGCTTTAGAGCTGTACATGTTGAAGAACTTTGTTTTTCATCGATGCCTTAGCTTTTAGGAGAGTTTGTTGAGTAATAAGTTGGCTCCGTTCATTTGAGCTCCTCTGTTGACTTTAATCTGTATAAATCAGCTGTGGAAAAGTTTTCATCGTTGCCTTAGCTTTTAGGAGAGTTTGTTGAGTAATAAGTTCGGGCATTGTATTGTTTTCAAGACGTTAGTTTTTTATTGTGTTATTAGGGTTTCATGAATGTGCTTGGAGGAGCAGCTGCTACAGGAAAACCAATAAATTGATGGACATCTTTTCCATCCAACTCTTTTACGTCCGATGAGTGCTCTAAACTTTTTTTTTTCCTGAGGCTTGTATCCACTTAACAAAGGTACACGGTTATTTATTTTTCATATTTTAAGGGTATAAAACTGGGTAATCCAACTAAAATTCCTGAGTAGCAAAATTATATTAAACATGTGCACTTGTGCATCCTCAGGTCCTCTGATAACTGTTTTTGCTGGTTCTGATTTTCATGCCAAGCTTAAGGAGTTAAGGCTCTGTTCGCTTGAACTTATTCTCTGTTACACAACACTATTGAAATAGCCGAAATCAGCTAGACCAGAAGTCTTGTTTTGGAGCTCATGTACGAATTTGTGTATGTTATTGAATATGGTTGTAGCTATATATGTTTTGTTTTTGCGACTGTAGCTATATATGTTAGATAGATGCTCAAGATACATACAGGTAGAGCATGTCAAGGTACTAGGATAACTGTTTTTGCTGGATTTCATGACAAGGTTTATCTTGATATTGGAGGCTCTGTTTGTATACAAGCCTGCAGCTTTATATGTTTGTACATGCTATTATATTATACGGCTGTATAAAATACCTCAACGCCCAGTGCAGGCAGAAGGATGCAGAAATCAGGATAATAGGACACAGTTATACACTTGCACCAGCTCGGTTGCACAACTCACGGCTATTGTACACAATAATCTGAAGTACTTTCTTTAGAACCTCCCGTTTTGTTGCCAAACTTTGATCTCACTCTCTTCTTGGATCTGTAGTTTGTTGGCTGCATCTTCAGGAGGCATGCAATTGTCAGAAATAGTACGTAGATGAACATGCGATAGAACAAACAATTCTTTCAAGTCGACGGAAGAAAACACACTTCATCACCGTTCTAAATTATAATTCATTCCAAGAATCAAATCATGTCAAGTTTAACCAAAATTATAAAGAGAAACAAGACAAAAATTTATGATATTGAATAGGTTTTACTACAAAAATTTAACTAATCTAATAATACTTAGTTGATATCATAAATATTATTATTTTATTATATAAATTTAGTTAAATTTAAAAAACTTTTAACTTTTTATTCCTAGAATGACTTGTAATTTTGGGACACTACTTGCAATGTTGGCATGAGTACTACTCTACTCCACCAAGAGACTACTTGGTGATAGCGTTTCACCGGGTTTCATGTGTCGTGACTGACATTGACACGTATGGGGATTCTCGTCTCTACTAGTATCGGATTGCTAGTCAAAAAGATGTCGTCATGGGGCAGAGCCAAAACTTGTTCCCTTGTCAGTGGTCACCTACGCGGCCCGATCCTTCGATGTGGCAACAACAAGACTGAGAAAGCTACTCGCCCGTCGTCCCGGGGAAATCGGGCTCCCCTTTCCCCTCACGAAGTCACAAGACCACTGACCGCAGCAGTGCTCTCTCCTCTCGCCTCTCGCCATATATCCATGGCCAAGAAATCCAACAACACCAGCAGAGCCGGCGGTGCTTCTTCTTCTTCCTCCTCCTCCTCTGTTGCAGGTCATGGCGATCGCGCCGCGCCATGGCTCCGGCTGACGGCTCTCGCTGTGCTCACCGTCCACTCGGCCTTCGCCGCGTACCTGGCCAGGGACGACGCCAGGTTGGTCGCGCTTGTCGCCGTCGGCTACCTCCTCATGCTGCTGCTGCTGTTCTACGGTGGCCTGCCCCTGCCAGCTGGGGTCAAGAAGACAGACTAGCCTCCACAGCCATCCAAGATGACATCTATTTGTTTATCTCAGGCACGAAGAGAGCATGTCAAGGTACCACCATGTGACCTGTTTTTTTTTTGCTTCCTTTTAGTTACCTGCCTCCCTAGTTTTTTTTGTTTGATTTTCAAGGTTGTGTTTGTGTACAAAAGCTCTGTATGTTCATGAATATATGGTTGCATATATGTTCACATGCATGCTCCAAACTAGTACATACAGTTGAATAAACAACTGAACACCTAGTTGTTGTTTTTTTTTTTTTTTGAAACAAAGGCAGGTGCTCTGCCGTTCAACTAAGTCGAAAGATATTTATATACAGGAAGGGCAGCCAAACGTGGTGCCAACGCACCACGTGAAGGGCCGACCCACCCACGCGACGCGAAAGGGCAAACAAAACTACCATAAGTCATCGTTGCCGTGCATGGTTGCAAAGCAGCCAGCAGCTCCGATTTCCCATAGCAGACCCAAACGAACAAAGACAAAAGACGACCCGAAACGAGAGGCCGTAGAAGGTCATCGTTGCCGGCTCAAAACGAAGAGCAGCTCCGACTTCCTAACCTGACCCATCGCCTCGCCCCCGGTGTTTGCCACACCTTCGAAGCTTCCCAGTAGACGATGTAGGGAGGTTCGCCTCGTGTCATCGTTGCCCAGCCACATCCCCTGATGCAACAGCTCCGACTTCACGCTGCAAGCCCCACCTCCACACACTTGTTGGGCGCCGAGAAGCTTATAGCATCGACCGAAGACGACATCATGGCTGAGACAAGATCCAAACAGTGACGCCTTCAAGAAGGGCATGGCGTCAAGAACGCCACCGTCACTCGTCCAAGATGGACCGGGCTTTCACCCGTGGAAGGAATGTTGGGGAACACGACGCGTCGACACCCTCAACAAGGGATGCGACGCCCACAAACATCGCCGTCGACAAGGCTTTCGCCCAAAGGGTTTCCCAACACACTCGCCCGGCCAAGACCCCGAACCGCTGTCGCCGCTCCCGTCGTCACTACCCTACCATCCCAATGAAACCCTTCCAGAGGGGCATCGACACGCCGGCTGCACGCAGCAGCCGCGAAGCTGCGCCGACCGTCACCCCCTCTGACCGGGCAACAGGGGAACGGGCTTACCCTGTCACGCGTGTTGCACTGCCGCACGCCGAAGCCGTTGCTGGACATCGTCGCCGGCTTCGGCACCCGCAGCCAACGAAGCCGTCACCAGCCGCCGAAGAAAGCGAGTGCCCCACCGTCGTGGGCGCTGCCCCTAGCCCTAGGTGCGCCAGATCCATCCGCTAGGGCAGAGAACTTGGCGTCACCAGCCGGCGCTGCCGCCTCCAACATGGCCGACGCCACCAGCGCCGCCCCCCGCCCTTGGGGCGCCGGATCCGGCCTCAAGCACACCGGATCTGAACACCCAGGTCCAAGGACAGCCCAGAACGGCGCCGCCAGAGCTGCCATGAGAGGAGGAAGGGGACGACGGAGGGGACGAAGAAAATCCCGCCGCCGTCGCCACTACCGAGCGCCTGCCTGGGCTCCGGCCGGAGCTGCTGCTGCTGCAGCCAGGCTGCCCCGCCGAGCCCCACGCGGCTCAGGCGAGGCCGCGCCCAGCCAGCCCGCTGCAGCCCACGCCGCCGCACGGCGCAGACGCGAGGAGAGGAGAGGAGAGGCCTCGCCGCCACCACCCCGGCGAGCCACGCGACCTTGCCGGCGGCCTGCTCCGGCGGCGGCGCGGCGGGGGAAGGGGAGGAGAGGTGAGGAGGCGGCGTCGTGGTCGGGGCCGCCCGAGTCGCCCGCGTGGGGAGCGACGCGGGGGCAAGCAGGTACACACAGCTGGGTTTCTTGCAACTCACAACTATTGTACATACCCTGATGTCAAGTACTTTCTATGGATCTCTTTACGTTTTGCAACTTCTGTATCACCACTCTGCCTGCGTTGATAGTTTCTACGAGGACAAATCTTTCATCTTGGAATCTTGAAAATCAAATCATTCCTGTAGGAATGTAAGATCTTGAGATGCATGGACTTGTTTCTTATAATCAGCACCCCTAATACAGATACTCAAATAGCTTGGAGATTGTTACTACCTTTGTAGGATGAAATCGTATCATCCTTGCTCCTATATTGGATAGATTCACTACTGATCTAGTGACTAAAAACTTGACATAATTTTATCAGATGCTTTTAGTCAAATAGTACGCCGCCTATATATACGGACCGAGCAAAGATGCAATTTATTTTCCGAGAACGGATTGGATCCGTATTTCGTTAAGAAGGAAATAGAATTTTCAGGTTACAAACGAGCCACTCAAAGAATTGTCAGAGCAAAAGTTGCAAAAAGGTTAATTGCCATGAGTTTCTGCTGTAAATATACTCTATTATTACATTCACTTGCTGATCCAATCAAATAGTTTATGCTGTAAATATATTCTGTTGCATTGAATACATTCCCGTTCAGGTTCAATCAATGTATTTTTCAGCACTGCGCTGTTTTGAATTCCATAATTACACAATTTCAAATGAACCCCTTCCAGTTTACTATCAAACAAATAATTGTACAATAACTAGCTAAATGAATGCCGAACTTTGTGATGACTTACTAGTTACTACTGTACTTCTCTATTCAGATTACTGTTCCCAAATTTTCAGCCTCTTGGTAGCGAATTTGTTGTTCTTGGTACCGCAGCAGCTTTGCAAACTGAAAATAACCCATAAATTGAATGCATTAGCCTTAATCTTTAATTAAAACTCAGCGCACTGTTTGTCATGAATTCGGTAAGATGGTACCTGAGATGCTTTGAGATCAAGTTCATCCCATTCAAAAGATGGATTTGTACCTTCAACAATCCCCGCACCGGCATACACTAATGTGCTGTGACCCTGGAATCATAGGAGATTGTAACTGTAAAATATACGACAACTATATATGCGAATCCGGTGAAAACAAGTTAGAATAGTAATTAAACTTTCACAGATTCGTAGTTTTGCTTACTTTTCCAAGTAACGCTGATCTAATCCCAACAGCAAACTCGCTTTCAGCTCCTCCAAACCAACCAACAGGACCGGCATACATTCCACGGTCAAAAATCTCTGTGAGAACATTCAAAAGTTAGTGTTTGCAAAACACTGTATTTAATTTTTGCATTGTTCTTATTTTAGAAAGACTGGTAAATACACATTCTACAAATTGTCGAAAATAAATTTAGACATACCATAATCTCGTATGAATTGGCGTGCCTCCTCAGTGGGCAAGCCACAAACAGCCGGACTCGGATGAAGAGTGTTTAGAATCTCAAACTGCATTGCCAGGACAACTTATTATCATTATTTTAGTGTACTCTATGACTATGAGGAGTAGTGGTTCATGTTTCTCAACGATTACATACAAACATATTTCCCCAATTAGTACAGGTGCTTTCATTTCATAGGTTACCTCATCATCTTCGTTCCTTATTCTCGCAGCTAACTGTGCTGATAAATGCTGTACTCTTGGAAGTTTCCGCAGAGCCTTGCTGGGATGGACAACCACCTCATCACAGATCATCTGCAGATCAGATTACAGAGGCTAGTTTAGTGAATTGCAGGGACCATCCCATTCCCAAAGAAAATGCATTATGTCCATGTCGAGGGCCAGTATTTCTAGAACTCAACTTGCCTCCAGCTTGTCCTTTATGCTGTCCCGTACTATAGTAAATTCGATATCCTCCTTGCTACTGCAAGAAAATTGTGTATCAGCACTTGCTCAATTTTAGTACGTACAATGTGTTGATTTCACAGTGAATCCCTCGATCACAAAGTTATGAATTCTAAGGAGGGAAAGGAACCTTAGAAGCAAATCCTGACCGATTTGAAAGTCATCTGCCCTTGTTTTTCCTCTGGCTCGAGTACCAGCTAGAGCCTCACTGGAAATATTCAAGTATTTCCGGTGAAATAGTTGCTCTGGCTATTCAGAATGTTTGCATAAAATTAACATTAGTTAGAAAATAGTTATTTAGCATTGCTGGAACATATAACTAGAAAATACGTCACAATTTTTCTTACTAAATGGAAGGAAAAAGCTAAGTATGCAGTGAGTTTTTTTTTAAAAAAAAAAAGTTTTAAAAAATAACAGAGTAAACATACGCTATTTCCAACAAACGCAGGAGCATCCGGTGGCTGTATGCAGAATTGATAAGCATTTTGGCCCTCAACCTGTATAGTTAAATTAAAGAGTGATCTTCTCATGGAATAAAATCAATTTGGAAAGTGCAAGGTTGGCGGAAAAGGCATACAGACAGACCTTCAAGCAAGCTAGCAGTTCCACAGGGTCAATGCAAGTATCAGTAATGTATCTGCTACACCTTGCCAGTACAACCTGTGAAAAAGATTGGCAACTCCACTTATAGTTTCAGATACGCTCTAAATAAATAGAGAACAAAAGTCAATAATAGCGTCAACATGATTCACATCAATCAATCATACATGAATAGTGCTAAAATTGAAATGGTTGTCCGACTTGAAATCTATTTTGGCTAGAAACAAGCAACGAAGCCGTGCACTCTGTCAAAGTGTCAACTGCACTTGTCTGTTTTCTCAGTCAGTTAGCAAGCAACCTCTAAATCCAGAGATGCTTTTGGCTGTTACTATAATAGGATCAAAGTTGACAGAACGGCTTACCTTTACCAACTCTCTTTGCCTCCCTTTGATCATCTGAAGAGCTTTAGTGACTGCAAGATCCCAAGATGCCTTGGTTGGTACATGATTGAGACTTACGATGGCTGTTTGTAGGCTGGCCTTGTTCGCTTGAACAGAACAAGGTGATATCTGAGAAAAGTAAGACTGTTACTATCTTCTTCTATCTAGTAGAGACGGTAAAAACTGGACGACGAGAGACGTGCACCTTTCGCAGAGTTGATTGGAGCTCCTCCACGGCGTTCTGCCATGTCCATGAAAGGGAGTCATCCCACGCGATCGTCGTCGCAAGGACTGAGCTTTCCTCGAGCTCATTGAACTCGACCTACACCATACATAGTTCAGACTTCAGACAGATTCACAAAATTCAGAGCAAGATCAAAGCATCCCATTGCATCTCCTAGTTTAGCACACAGTTGCGGAGTAGCTTACTTGAGGAACAATGAAGTAGAATGAGCCATAGTCCTCCCATTCAACTGAAGCATCACTCGTGGCATCGAAACGGATGGCGCCATATGCACGAATCAGTGGACAGTCCCTTGGAAGAAATCTTCATAGATAGACGCACAAATTTGCAAACACAACAAGCAGACAGGTTCAGAATCGACCACACCAAAGACCAAACACGCCAAAAGTCATCATAAACAGAAGGAAATATAGGATGTAAAAAAAAGACAGACAAGAAGCAACATCATCATCTGGAAACGGAAAACGGGAAAAAGGAGCCGATTTTACCTCTTGATTGCGCGCCAGTCTAGGAGAGAAAAGGGCTCCGTCCCTCGGAAGAAGACGGCCGAGCCCACGCCCGCGACGCTCACCGGCTCCTGCCGATGGCCACTTCCGTTGCCGTTGCCGTTGCCGTTGCTGGAGCAGCTGGCGCCGGCGAGCGCAGGCGCGTCGGGCAGCGGCGCCCGGGCCGAGAAGAAGCAGCGGGGCAGCGCGGTCTGCGCGTGCAGCCACTCGATGGCGTCCACCCGCTGCCTGACGGGCACCTCGATGCGGATGATGCCCGAGGGCGCGTCCGACGACACGAGCGCGTCCACGGCGGCCCTGAGCTGGCCCACGGCGTCGTGCGGCGCCGCGGCGGCCGGCAGCGCCCGCGCCTCGCGCACGCACACCGCGCCGCGGTCCCCGGCGCCCGGCGCGCACCCGTTCATGGACAGGGAGCACGACATGCGCGCCCATCTCGCCCCCGCCGCCTGTGAGGTGCAAGTGCAAAACATATGAGCGCGCGGTCCGCCTGCATAGATGACCGACCAGGGCAAGAAGAGGCCAAAAGGAACGGGAACGAGGAACATGCCGTGGCGGCAGACGCCGGGCGCGCGGCGAGCAGCCGGCCCGGGGACGGGGAGTAGCGCGAGGAAGACGGTGGCGGCATCGGTGCGCTGCGCGCGCGCGCGCTCGTCAAGCGTGTCTGCTGATGGAGGCCGAGGCCGGACAGCACGGCACACTGGGTGTGGGTCACTGGCAGTGCAGCACAGCGGCAGCGGCACGCGCACGTCGCGCCCCCTTGCCCTTGGTGAGTTGCGAGAGGAGATAAGAGAAGATTCGCATGGGATAAGTGGCACAACCGTGATTCGCTGTTCATGGCGTGGGCACGCATGTGACTTGTCACAAAGGCCAGGCAGGGGGCTTCACAATTCCTGGTCCATTTGTTTGTATATCTCGTTCTGAATATTTGTCAGCATATTTATTTGTGCAGGTATAATGCATACTCTCTCCGTCCTTTTTTATCTGTCGTCCGGAAAGCGTGTCTGTGAGGGAAACACGGATTTCTAGAGACAGTTATTTAAGGACGGAGGGAGTAGCTCTTTATGCAATGCAACTCTTATGTAAGCAATCAATCAAGCTCTGTGTTTTTAAGCTTTAAAGCATGTCTGAACTTTGATTTTCTTTTTCTTTTTCGATACTTACTTTGAGTATCAACGCCTTTTCGAGTATCCTGTCCAACTAATGAAAGTTACATTTGTCATCAATCCTTGAACAATGATACTTTTTCTTTGTATATAAGCAGGTCTGCGGATGAAAATTAGAGGTCGTCTTGGAGACAACGGTAGATAAGAGGAAGTATAATAATAACAGTATGCAAGCAAGCTTTATGCTGAGAATAGAGAAAAGAGATGGGTTGCAACAATTTTGTAAGAGAAAGAAGTGAGCCATGTAGTGAAGTGCTAACTACTGAGATGTACTTCTGCTGGTGGTTTTTATGGATTTTGGCTGTTTTAATAGAGTTATGTGAGAAAATATAAGTTATAGTACAACTTATAAGCCAGCTAAAAGGAGCAGCAAACACAAGGTCGGATATATACTCCCTGTCCTGAATAAATAGGTACCTAGAGTTGTCCTAAGTCAATTTTTTTAAACTTTAACCGAATTTTTAGAATATTACGTCAAGATTTATGATATCAAATTAGTATCATTAGATACATCATAGAATATATTTTCATAATATGTTCATTTTACACCATAGATATTTTTACTCTTTTGTTTAAACTTTAAAAAGTTTAACCGGCACGAATTTTAAGAATTGATTTATTCAGAGAAAGAGGCAGAGTCTAAGAATTGATTTATTAGACAGAGGGAGTATATGGGTAAATTGTGAGATGGACTGCAAACGTCTAAAGGAGCGTTCACGTATTGAAATAAAGGAGCGTTCAGATATAGTGGTATTATGACCTTTTCTTGACAAACGACAAAGCAACACATTATATTACGATTTCTCATGCTCCTATTAGATGAAAGACGTTTCTCACACCAACTGGTAGTACCAATTTACACCAACCAAGCATGACGTCGACATATCAATCGATTGGGTAAAGTCCCCGACACCACAAGACAGAAAAACGGTTGCAGAAAACAGAACCACCCCTACCTCAATTGACAGTCACCATCAAAACATTGGCCCTATTGGGATCCGAGGGATAGAGCTAGTTTGAGCTATTTGGAGCTCAACTAGCCCTAAAGTATCCAAACAAGAGAGCTAGTTTGAGCTATTTACAACTAACCCACCTCAAAAAACTATCCCCACCAAGAGGTGATTATTTGGGCTAGTTGTACTTGGGACCACTAGAAAAGTGGTTTTTCTCTCTATCTCCACTCCATCAAATGATTGGGAAAGTACATTTATTGTCAATCTAACTCTTCTATCCAAACATCTCTTTGGCTAGAGTTAGTTTAGAGCTACTTATAAGCTAGAAAATAACTCTAACCTTTAGCTGTGCTAGAGTATCCAAACAGGGCCATTGGCCTTGTTTGAATCCCAGGGCTAGTCCCAGGGCTAGAGCTAGTTTGAGCTATTTGGAGCTCAACTAGCCCTAAAGTATCCAAACATGAGTGCTAATTTGAGCTAGTTGCATCTAACTCATCCAAAAAAACTATCACCACCAAGAGGTGATTATTTGAGCTACTTCTAGTTGGGACCACTACAAAAGTGATTTCTCTCTCTACCTTCATCCTACCAAATGATTGAAAAAGTACATTTATTGTCAATCTAACTCTTTTATCCAAACACCACAAGAGCTAGAGTTAGTTCACGGTTAGTTTAGAGTTAGAAAATAGCTCTAGCTCTAGCTGAGTTAGAGGGATCCAAACAGGGCCATTGTAAACAAGTTCAGAATTCTACCGAGCTTGAATTATTGTGAAGGTTGCTCATTTAACAGAGCACTACACAGACGACCGAAAAATTCCCTCAATGAAACATTTCACAGCTCATGAAATCAACAGACTGCAACGACCAAAAGATGCCGGGAACTCCAACAGTTTTGTCTTACCCAGCTGACCTGATCTGACCCAAACAGTCATGCTAGGAGCTTAGAAGGAAACAAAATGGTCGTGATAACCAATCAGGGCTTGAGGGCCACAGCGATCCCAACCTTCGAGCTCTTCTCGATGGTCTTGGTGTCAACCTCGGCCGAGATGGTGACCAGAGACTTTGGCCTCCACTCGTGCTGGATGAGGGCGCTGGCCTTGCCAGAGTTGTTGATGCGGGCCTTCAAGACGGTTAGTGGGTCCAGAGCGTGCTGCCCGCCAAAGGTGAGGGTGTTTTCATTGGTCGAGAAGCTGTGGGTAAGCTCTGCCCCAACAGCTGTGTTGGTCAATTCGCTCACCTTGTGGTAATAAGCTCCAGTAAGGCTGTCTCCCTTGTGGTTCCTGCAGGAGAAGGTTGGATCAGTAACATGAAATTTGGAAGGCATGGCAAGACAGTATACATCCTAAAACAAAACAGGACTATAACTGTTGAGCTATGACATCAGTTTAATTTAATAAGAAAATTATACACAGGAGTTTTCACTCAATTAGAAAATCAAAATACTCAGGCACCAAATCCTTCCTGGAGGCACGGCTCAATATTAGCTACTGTATATTGCTACAAGCTTACTGCAAGATATCCTTTTTTTTTCAATGAAACAAAAAACACTTAGCAAAGTCAGTTACTTTCAACAGTTTCTGTACATGCAACAATCTGAGTTACAAACTCATGTTAGTAGCAAGCGAATATAAGTTAACTAGTTAAGTAAAATTGTAAAGTTGCTTCTCTCAAAAACTCCATTTGAGAAATGTCTGGGAAAAAGTGAAATCACAGTGATCGATATATTGATATTTTGACTAATTTGTATGCACTAAACCAGCTACACAACGGCTTGAAGTTGAGACACATGCAGCAGGGATTTGCACTTAACCATCAATAAAGATATTATAAGTATCAAATAAGCTTAAATGCTGTCAAATAACAGTTGCATACAGTGCCTAAATATATAAAATTACTACACTTTGAAAACTCACAGGTTCAGGGATGCAATAAGGTCTTCATGAGTGAACCTCAGTCCAGCATTGTATTTGGTTAAGTTCCCAGTGGCAGTATCAAGTGAGATATCTGCACCAACTGCGAGAGCCTTAGTGCCAAAGGCAGCAGAGAGGTTGACTACTGGATTGGCTGTCAGACCAATGCTTGCATTAACTCCAGCATAATCATGCAAATACTGAAGCTCAATCTGCAACCAGAAATAAATGAATGAATGAATGAATAAATTGAAGAATAAGCTTCCGCTTAAGAAATAATAAAATGAATTAGATTATTACCTTTCCAGATCTCTGATCAGGAACAGCAAAGCTAAAGATGGTCTTTAGTCCTGGAGTTGCAATCTCATCAACAGTAATTGTAGTAATGATCTGAGCATCACATCAAAGCAAGCAATCAACAGAACTCGAACATGAGAAATATGACAGATCAACTAATTAGTGACGGAGAAAATTGTTGACCAACACAAATAGCATGCTTCATACTAGTTTGTCAACCCATGATTATCAGTCTAGGTGATATCAGAAGAAATGAACATGTTGCAGATCCATTTTGAGCAAGGCATGCAACTTCCAGGGGTCAAAGAGATAAAAGCGAGAGATTTACATTTGATTCTGAGTTTGCTTTCACATCTATGGTCATGCTCTTGTTCTTTATCTGTGATTGGATCTCACCAAAGATCAGGTCAGCTTTCTTTGTGCTAGAAGCAGTGACAGCCTGCATGAAAAGCAAAAGAGGATATTAAAATCATATGAATACGATAGCCATGCATGCAAATAATTCTAAAATAGTAACAATTTTCAGTACAAGCACATAGACAGCATCAAGAGAACAATCAACTATATACAACTAAACAATTAGTAGTTAAATCACACCGAAGCTTACCATTTAGACCACAGCATATATAATCCCAGATTTCAATACATAAATGAAAAATGCAAGTTGCAAAAGTCATCATAGCAATCGTTTTTCCAGGTGTTTGATACTTCTATTGTAGTTCTATTATTATCCTCAATTGCTTTGGTGTACCGATACATTTTTTCCTAAAAGCCTAAAACCCATCAAAACCTGCAATTTACTCACATCCCAACCATGGAAGGAAATCCACTGAACGGCATTGACATCACTCAGCTACTTACAATTGTTCTACTCAATAACAGACTACCCACTATCCTCCCACTATCCATGTAAGATGTGTTGCATCCCTTGAAAATTGAGCCTGACAGCAGTTAAATAACTCAAGCTTGCTGCTATTTCACATCACCAAGTTTTTATTCGAACGACACAACAGCGTGGGGTTCCACTATCCTTTTTATTCGAACACTTTTACTATCCTTTTTATTTGAACCCTTTTCTCCACCGGTCAAGATGGTTTCTCTAGCAACCCAATATGCATTTAAAACAAGCGGAAAGAGAATCAATTGTAAATCACACATTGCCGAATCCTATGCCCTACAGCAAAAAATGAACAAACAGATAGACATAGAGCACAACTAACAAGCACTCTCCAAAAAAAAAAAAAAAAAAAAAAAAAAACCTAACAAGCAGGGTATGCAGGAACCCAATCTAATCAATAACCTCTTGTGCTGGCTTTCGCTACCAAACAGCCACTTGCTAAGATCGAGC
Source organism: Coix lacryma-jobi var. lacryma-jobi (assembly GCA_009763385.1). Lineage (NCBI taxonomy): Eukaryota > Viridiplantae > Streptophyta > Magnoliopsida > Poales > Poaceae > Coix > Coix lacryma-jobi. The sequence continues at coordinate 60,188,166 of CM019825.1, forward strand.
AACAGGATCCAAAACCCACAGACGAATCGAAAAGAAGATCATGAACCCATCCCACGGCTACATCAACCAGATTCGTTCCAGTCCGACAAAAACAACGTCCTAGCACAAAGGACCGAAGCTGAAGAAGAGGAGAGAGCGTGTTTTGAACGGAGCGGAGCACTTACGACGCCATTGGAGGTGTAGGTAGTGAGGGTGAACTTGTGGTCAGTCTGGTAGTCCTTGTACAGCAGATCTGCGGGAAAGCGGACCGGAAACAGTAATAAGGAAACCAACAAACGAGAATAAACCAGCGAACTCCAACTCCATCCCCGACGCAGAGCTTGAAAGGAATCCGTGGGGAAGGAGGGGCGAGATGGACGGACGGGCACCCACCCCTGGTCTTCTTGCCGATCTCGGTGTAGAGCCCCGGCCCGACCATCTTCTCGCCGGTGATGACGCGACGAGGTGCGGCGGCGTAGAGATGCTGCGGGGTGGGGAGGCAGGGAGGTTGGGGAAGGATGATTGGGATTTGGGAGGCGGCGGATAGGTGGAGAGGTGGACGTGGGGGGAGAATAAAGGCGGAGAAAACCACGGCGTGGAGGCTGACGTGTGGGCCTGGTTAAACCCTAGTTTATTTGGCTTCTCGTTCATCTCTGGGTAATCCAGAGACACGCTCAATAAAACAGATATAAAAAAGAGATTTAAATATTTATATAAATATATAAATGAATATAGATAGATTGTTACAAATGTGAGGTTGTATAGGATATAAATTCGGTAAAATCCAGTGAATATGAATACGGATTATCGAGTGTTTGTATTTTGTTTTATTCGTTCTGATCCTAGCCTAACAGAGAAAAACAGAGACATTACCCGCTTTGAGTTAATCATATTTTCATCCCTAGGCGATCAATGTTGACCTAAACATCCATTTAAATGGTTGTTAAACGATAAATAGTTGGTGAGATATTTTGTTTAAAGAGTAAACAAAACAAATAGAAGGTAAAAACAGAAAAACAATCTAAAAGCCCTAAATAGAACAGAGGTAAGCAGTAATGGATGGGCGAAACACCAATTTAAACAGTTATTTAGACGAACGCCACGTAACCAATTGAGTTTTACGTACATAAATTTGTACAGTTAAGTTTATTACATTCATAAGTATATCTTGATCTGTTACATGTATAAATATATATGTTTAATTTTTCTTACATGCATAATATATATACATACTAAAATAATTGATTTTTTTGCTTTCATAAATATGTATAAATGCTTGAAAAATGATTTTACATAAACAAGTATGTATGTTTTGGCAATGTTGTAAAAACAATTCAGACCATTTTAATTCATCTAAACACCTTCTAAACTCTTTAACACTAAATAAAGGATAATTGACTATTTACCGTTTAGGCTAACGCTGCCAGAAACTACTTCTTCTGTTTATCAAGATGAACACATTGTACCTATTTTTACGCAAGCACGAGGTCATGTATGTGCATGAAAAATCATATAAGAGCAGTAACATTTGGAGATGGCAGCACACGACCAATACACACTCAAAAAAAGTATATCTATACTTAATATTAAAGAGAAAAATCTCTACTTTTCATCTCCAAGAGGTTGTGTTGATAAATAAAGCTTTTTAAACATGACACTAATTTATTTACTATAATACAATTGATAGTTATAATCGGTCTAAAATGGCTACATGTGTGTGTTGTGGGAGTCGAACCCAAGGTGCCCCTAGGCTAGAGACCCTTTGGCAGTGTTTTGAAATGTTGTCTAGAATCCAAAAGGATTTTATTCTTGTTTGAGCCCATGTGCTTAGTTGAATTCTTGGAGCACCAGCACCATACGTTCAAATATTTTAGATGTATGATTGATGTTAATCATACAACTAATCTGTGTAGATGGACATATTGAATCTGTTTTCTTAATCATTGGACTGTACTTGTTAAAGAAAATCTTGATTCTGTATTCTTAATCATTGGATTGTAGTACTTGTTAAGGAAAAATGTTGGACCATGCTGGACCCTCACCCTTCTATAGCGAACATTGGTTTTGTTCGGTTGAGCTGTAAGGCAATTTTAATCCGTAAAAATCAGTTGTAAAATGTGTTTTTCTCTCATAAAAATTTAGTTGTTTCAACTTAGGGCCTATTTGGCAGAGCTGTCCTCCCTGATTCTCTGGTGAAGTGATTCTGTGGCTGAAAGTGATTCTCTTTGATTCTTTAACAAAATCTCCCAAAATCAGGATGGAGAATCATTTCATAGAATCAGGTAAAGCTACTTTTTTTAGCTCTCGGCCTCTTAATTCATTTCAGAGAATCACTTTACAGAATTAGCAAAGAATCACTTCTTACTGAAAAATGTGTTTGGCAGCCGGGGAGTGATTCTCCCTGAGAATCAGCTCCGTGGAGCGCTCCCAAACGCACCCTTATAAGTCGCGTCATAAGTTCTGCAGAACAAAGTCATTAGCTCTACAAAGTTTTGAAGAGCCACCAGTATATAGCGTGTAGAACAAGTGTGACAAGACAAAAATCTAAGAGATGTGGGGTAGTAAAAGTTTAACAACTTACATATGAACAACTTTAAGACTAGAATTTATGATGTGCGCATTTGGCAGGTTTCAGAATCTCTCATGGAACATTTTGATTTTTAATCCGAATTTCCTTCATGATGGATGCATTTGGGAGGTTCCATATTCTCTCATTCTCGTAGATTCTTACCCAAATTTCCTTTACAACATTCCTTTCACCATTTAGAATTACTTTATGAAACTATTTGGCTAACTCGCTTGATTTTTGGAATCAGAATTGGAATAAGGAAAAAACACTAGATTCTTGGATCAGAATTGGAAAAAGGAAAAAAAAAGTTTTAGGTATTTCTCTAGACTAGTATAAAAACAAGGACATGTTTTAAGCTGCCCTTTCTGAATATGTTTCTCTTTGTGAAGTTTGTAGTGATTCTATGAAAAATATGAGATTTGCTAAATTTCAAGTGTCTGAATTTTAGTTTTTTTTCAGGTGATGATTATTGCATATGTTTTATACTAAGGGCATGTTTGGTTCGAGCCCCCCTAAAGTTTAGCCACCAAAATTAGTCCCTAAAGTACCAAACACCCCACTAAAGTTTAAGGGCCACTAAACTTTAGTGGTTTTTAGTTATTATATAACCAAACATGGTCACTAAACTCTAGGGAGCACTAAACTTTAGTGGACACTAAACTTTAGGGGGCCTAACCAAACAGGGCCTAAAATTACAGTTTTAGTTCGTTGCAATTCATGTAGACATAATTTGTATTTTTTTTTGTTTTGAGAATTAAAAGATCAGTTAGACAAAACCATGAACCTGACAAAATCTTATATGTATTGGTATAAAGATAATTTAACAATGCTTAGTAGCGATCATACCCGGATCGAGTTTTTTCTACAGTCAGACAATAACAAAAAAATTGATATATTACGATATAATAAAGACAAATAACATATTATTAAAGTAACAATTTACTTATCTATCTATCTATTCTATCTATACTATAAAAGAGCGAAGAAATTGAAAAATACCTCTCACCCAAAAAATTCCCACCCACATAGGGTCTCTTCCTTTTGATGTATTTTGATTTACATCTACTGCTACATATTAATTTGACAGGTACTCACCCAAAAAAATTTCCACCCACATAGGGTCTCACCGAAAAGTTTCCACCAACTCTGTACAAGTCGGTCTGCCCTCGATCAAGGATCGCATGTGGTTTGTTGAAGCTGTCCAAGATATTCGCTGTAGTCCGTTGTTCTTCGTGCAGGTGCAGGACGTGAGACGGAAGCGCCACCGGTCGAGCTCCAAGGCGGCGGCCGTTTCGTTTGTCTTCGTGGATGCCGCTGGTGGAGAGGTCCCGGACGACGGCCTTGGTGATGTCAGGTATACTCCCTCCGTCCCAGAAAGAAGTCATTATGGAAAACGTGCGGATCAAATTTTCTCAACTTTGACCAAGTTTGTAGAAAATATGTGCAATATTTATATCGTCCAATAGATTTATTATAAAAGTACATTCAAAGATCTATCTAATGATATTAATTATGTATTATAAATATTAATATTTTTATTATATATAGTTAGTAAAAGTTTTAAAAAATTGACTCCTCGGGAAGTGAGAACGACCTCTATTTTGGGACGGAGGGAGTAGATCGTAACGACGTGCCCAGATCGGCCGTCGACGTCGGCGACGAGCAGGAGCTCGATTGCGCTTGTTGACGTGCGTGGTGGACTGGTGGCAGCCGCCGAGGAGGATCCCAAGCATGACAGCGTTTCTGGCAGCGGCCATGCGCATGGACCCGTCGTAGGAGCTAGGTCGCACCTCCACCATGACCGCGAAGCTCCCGGAGGCGGAACGACCTTGCCATGTCTAGGTCGTAGCACGACACCAGCACCGGCCCACACCATGTTCCATGCGAGCAATGAGGGACAAGCACCATAGTTGTAGTGTCAGCTCGATAGCCTCAAAGATAAAAGGCAAAATCAAACTTCTTGTATCCCGAATTGACATCAACAAGCCAGAATTGAGATCCCCAAGCTAAAATCGAGATCATGGCAGTTCAATTCAAAATGCACAACTAAAATCTAGGTTCGAGATCATGCATCACAATCAATTGCTGCGCAGATCAAGCTTCTAACCATCGGATCTAAAGTTTGCTTCAAATGAAGCTCCTCACGCCCTACACCAGCAGACCTGATAGGCTATCAGCTTTGAGCGCAGAGAGAAAAATGGAGGCATAACGTGGGAGACGGACTAGAAAGACGGCTCCGTTTTCTCCAAGTGTGTGAACGTGATCGGAAAAAATAGGAGGTCCCGCTGGCCTCCACGCGTCCGGGGACACTGATGGGCACACAACCAAGGGCACGGTCATAAAAGTTTCCAGAACACAGGTACGAGAAACGGGATACATGAAACGTGAAACATAAAACGCTTTCTAAGAAAGGATTTTCCACTGTCGAGATTTTCCACGTGGGTAGGGAGATTGCAATGCTTTGATTAATTAGTAAAATGACATGTGGTTTAGCACTTTTAAATTGTAAGAGACATTTTCACTCAGTTTTATTCATTAAATTAACTTTTGTGAGACTCTAGAATTTAATCAATTATAATTTCAGTTTGAGCTGTTTAGACCTTTGCAGGCTGTTTTTGGGATACATGAGCAAAAAAAAAGGTCATTTGGCTATTAGAGTAAACGACTTGTAGTAGATAGTCTAACTTCTTAGAGTGCCCCTAGGCTGCAACATTCAAAATTAAATAATACTATAAGAATCTTCTATTTTGATATAAGTTATAACCATATGATTCCAACAATCTTAAATTTCTGGTAATGCTACTTAACACGATCTTCTCATTTTAACGTCACATTGTGTATGAACATGATATGTATTTAACTATTTATAAACGCGTGTGTGTCACACGTGCATATTCACTAGTACTAATTAATAATACTACAAAAGTGGTGTAGTAACTCATTGTAAGATTTAGATACCTGAAATATAGAAGAATTGCGCTATCAAATGCACTCTTCATGCAGTAGGTGAGATTCCTATGCTTTTGATCCAGTGGTTCCAGCCCAACCTGATGACGCCTAGGGCCCTTCATGCAAAACATGTTTTTTTTTTAAAAAAAAATAAGAAGTTGAGAGAGGAAAAGTTAACGTTTTTTCGTTTCTTCTTTTTACCGTGGCCCTAAATTTGGCCCAAAATTAACCAGCCCAATACACCAAAAAGGAAAAAAAAGAGTAAAAATCATGTCATCATCTCCTAAGAAAATTATGTGACGCGTTCTCAAAACCTCTCCCCTTGCTACAGTTGAGCCTCTCCCCTTGCTACAGTTGAGAGAGGCGAACAGGGGGCGATTTGTGCTCCCGCCGGCGAGGTCGCCGGTCTCCTCCATCTCCGATGGTTTCCTAGGCCTCGGAGGTGTAGGGGACCCGTGTTGCCTCGACCGGCGGTGTAGATTAGGTACCTTCTATAGGGCTAGGTTTCCCGGCGGCGCGAGCTTGGTGGCGGCGGCGGCGCTGCCTTGGCGGAATAAGGTACTCCTGGTCTTCGTCCACCTCGCCGTCACTTGCTTCGGTGTCGGCGGGAGGACTGTGAGGTGGTGTCGGACTAGATCTGGAGCTCGAGCTTCGGATTGCGTCGGGCTCTTTTGTTCTCCCTCCCTCGTCTTCGTCAGTGGTGGCACCAAGGCTGCCTTCTCCGGCGGGAGAATCGGGAGGTTTGTTTACCAACGTGCCGAGAAATCGGGTTGGCTTTTGATTCCCACCTGTTCTGGTGGTTTGCTTCCCCTCCGGGGTGTTCTGTTGGCCGGCGTGCTGGGGATGTCTGTGCTTGAGGCGCCAGGCTTCCTGTTGTTCGGCGAAGCGATGGCTGCTGGCCATCTTGTTAGGCCTGTGCGTTCAGCGGGTAAAGAGCATGTTGGTGTTGCCGCTATGCTGCTCTTGGTGCCGTTTAAAATTGAAGTTTCTTCGTCGGGAGGGTGGTCGGCTTCAACGCGTCTGTTCTGGCTGCCGGCGACGAGGATGACCGGGGGATGCTTGCAAGGACCTGGATGTAATTTTCTTTTCTTTCATGGGTGTCGTTGTAAGCGTTGCGTTGTAAACCATCAGAAATATTTATGATATGTAAACCCGGTTTCTCAAAAAAAAATTATGTTACCCCTCTTCCTAGCAATAAATTAATTAAAGGAGAAAAATGAAGAGGAAAAGAAAAATATGTTATCATGAATCGCGTAATCATGCACGGTTTCAGCGGTTTATCCACGGAGTATCGCCTCAGTATTCTGTCCGGACAAACAATCGACATCTAGTCGCGTCAGGATCAGATGGCATTTCTTTTTCTCTTCTTCCCTCGTCCACGAATCGAGTTTGGATCCGTGGCGTAACCAATCCCAATAAAAATCGCCGCCTCCAATTCTTCAACCTCGGTGGCACAAGAAGAAGAGAGGTCGCGAATTGATCGAGGCTCCTGCAGCCCGTCCACTCCAGTCTCCAATACAAGAGCCGGGGCGGATCGGCCATGGCGCCGCCACGGCAACGGGAGGAGCAGGCGGGCGGCGGCGATTCGGCGGCGGCGCTGCGGGTCCCGGCGCACGTGATGGCGCGGGTGTTCTCGCAGCTGGACTGCGTCGACCTCCTCAGTTGCTCCCTCGTCTGCAAGTGAGTTGCCCCCTCCCTCGCCTCTCGCTCTCCCAGCGCGCGCGCGCGCGCGGTGGTCGACGGAATGCCCCCGTGCCGTAGCCTTTTGTCTTGGGCGGCTCGGTGCTGCTGGAACGTTTCATCCTGCAGTGACCTGATTGATCAACCGACCAGATCCATTTACATTTACTAATCTTCCTGTTGGCCAGACGTCTATGACTACAGCCTCTCGGATGCTGTTGGAGTTGGTATCTTGATTCTGTGGCAGCAGACAGCAACCAATAATCATCAGAGCTGGATCATATCATTATCATAGTAGATTATATAGCTTGCTTCCTTGTGCATGCAAGAGCATCTCCAAGAGTTTGCCAAAAACCACTTGTTATCCTTAGTTTTTTGGCAAAACTAGAAAAAGAAGGCTCCAACAGTTTGACATATGACTTGGCAAATTTTGCCAACTTGCCAAAAACCAGTCCATCACTCCCATATTTGTGAGTGGTACGGGACTTGCCAAAATGTCGTCCCTTCGCGCCGCCTAGCACGTGTCCCGCGCCGACCGCGTCGTCGTGGCCGCGCCGCCGTGGCCGGGCGCCGCGGTACACACCGCGCGGGTCCGGTTCGCCGAGGGCGCGCCGGAGCACGAGGTCGCCGGCGGCTGTTGCCGCGCCGCCGGCGGCGGCAGGCCCGGGGAGGACGAGGAGCTCTGGGTCAGCGTCGACGGCAAGCGCGCCGTGCACGCGCGCCGCCTGCGCTGGAACTTCCGGGGCAACCAAACCGTGTTCATCGACGGTGCGCCCGTCGACGTGCTCTGGGACCTGCACGGCTGGTGGTTCCAGGACCCGCCAGGCCGCGTCGTCGTCATGCTCCGCGCCAGGACCGCGCTCGAGAGCAGGCTCTGGCTCGACGAGGAGGCCAGGGCGCCCGGCTTCGCGCTCCTCGTGCAGGCCTTCAAGGCGCCGGCGACAGCGATGCAAGAATCACAAGCGACGGCGACGTTGTTTTTAGCAAGTTAAAAATAGCAAACTGTTGGAGATGCTCTTATTTTTTACTTGCCATATGTTTTAGCAACTTGCCAAATCACAAGATATGGCAAGTGAGTTTTGGCAAACTCTTGGAGATGCTCTTACTAGATGAAAAAGCTAGTGTCATGTTATTATAAGTCAATTCATCTCTCTGAACTGTACATTGCCTTCACACTCTAATTCTGCATATCCTTCTAGAGACTAGCCGTGAGTTGGGGCACGAACCTTTCTTTTGTGTTCAATTCGATTAGCAATTAGCATGGCTGCCTTGATTAGCTGTTCTATTTTTTTTTCACAATTTATTACTGGATGTAGTGTTAGTTCTTCTAGTATTGGTTCGCTTGGCAAAACCATGGAATGTATTTTGTTGTTGCCAGAATTAGAAACAGAACCTCACTGGCTCACTCTACAAATACTGCACCAAACCCTGATCTGTTCTATTCCCTTTCCTGCACATGAAGAAGGGAAATAAATGTTCAGTAGCTCACACTTGTAGTGTTCTCAAACCTGATCATCGTTCTGTGGATCACCAGGCAATGGTACCGCGATTCCGCGGAGCTAAGAGAGGAGTGGAGGATGGAGTACCTGGATGCTTGGAACCAGTTCGGATTGTCGGTGACGCGCGAGCCGCAGCCGCTATGCGCTACTTGCGCGATCAGAAGCCTGCATAGCCTGTGCCCTTGACCTTGGCTTGGCACAATGCTGCTCTCTGCATCCCTCCCGCACCTGTCATTTTGACCAGGCAGGTTGTTGGTGCGGCTCATGAGCTGCTTGGATCGAGCTAATCGTTATGTAATTGCATTTTGTAGCTATACATGGTGCATACTTGTGGGTGTGCAAGTGCAAATGTACATGTTTGTTGGCTGATGGGTTGTATACCTGACTTTATATAAGAAACATTGTATTAGAATTGATCTGCTAAAAGCTTGGACAATATCAGTGCAGAGTGCTTTGCCGTAATAGTATGATTTTTTTTGGGATGAAAAAGGTCAGCCGGACTGAGCATCAAAATGTGTCAATACCCCTTTTGCAGTCCTTCAAAATGGAGCAAGCCAAAATACATTAAACCAACAACACACATGATTCGGTAGCAAATTCTCAAAAGTTGCACTTTCAATATTAAACTGGGTCTGACCCAAGGCCAAAAGGATCATCCACGCAGAGCATATAGCATAGAAGATCACCAAATAGCAGACAGGTTTGGATACCCCAGGCTCACTCACAAGTACGATTATAGCTCAACCAATATAAAGCCTACCACTATGCTTTTACAAACCAAGCAAGTCTAGCTTATAGACTATAGTTGTGAATCATAGGACCGATGCCCTCAGTACTGCTTTGAGGATCAGAATCAATCCTTTTTCTTAGGGTCCTCTCACTGCAGCTTAGCCTGCAGGAGGCCATCTCTTATCTGAGCCGCGACATCCTTGACAGCTCCAGGGCCATGGGGGATGAACACTGAGGAAGACTTGGAGGAGGCCCCAATCTCCTTCATGGTGTCGAAGTACTGGGTGACCAGGACCATGTCCATGATGTCCTTGGCAGTAGTGCCTGGAACGTTCTCTGAGAAGGCGAGCACGCTGTCCCTCAGCCCGTCCACAATGGCCTGGCGCTGCCTTGCAATACCAACACCAGCCAGGTACTTGGATTCCGCCTCTCCTTCAGCTTTCTTGATCTGGAGTATCTTCTCAGCCTCAGCTTTCTCACTGGCAGCCACCCTCATTCTAGCAGCTGTGCCATACAACCAAAAGGGTAGCATGTAGGATTAATTAGTCAATGTAACTAGTAGATGCTTGTGGCTCAGCAAATGCTGTATTGCCAATTTAATCTGATGCATACTTATATGAAAGGTATATATAAAGTGCGTGCCTGCATTGATTTCGTTCATTGCTCTCTTGACACGGTCATCAGGCTCGATATCAACAATTAGCGTTTGCACTATCTCATAGCCATACATAGACATTGCCTACACCATAACAAGCCAGGTTAGTCAAAAAATTCTACATTCTCTAAAGAAAAGTCAACACAACAATTAAACAAACCAAAACGCATGCTCTAAAGAAAATTCAACAGAACAATTAAAGAAAAAGCAAATGCTTGACAGAAACCTTTTCAAGCTCCTCTTCGACAGCTTTTGCAATGTCATTCTTCTGCTCAAATGCATCGTCCAAGTCCAGCTTTGGAACAGTAGCTCTGATGACTAGAATATAAGCAATGAATAGCCATGAGAACTGGTTCTTTTCTCCCCAAAGACACAATTTATGTCTCTAGATTAGCATGCATAAAAAACAGTCAATTGGCATAAGGTATGCAAGGGCCTGAGGAGACCAAATGCAGAACAACGGAGACAGGACAAGCACGAGTACAAGATAGGATGCGTACAAGTGACATAGTAAACACATAAAGTACGATTTCAAGCAGAGGGGACACTTACCATCAAATACATACGACTGAATTTGTTCCCTGGTGTTGCTCAGCTTGTAGAAGGCGTCAGATGCCTTATCAGCAAGAGCGCGATATTGGACAGATGCAACAACAGTGACAAAGACATTGTCCTGAATAGATAAAATCCAGGCAATAGAGTTCAGAAAGGTTCTTTATTTGTTATATGCTAGAGCTTGGCAGAGATATTCTTTGATCGTGACAATAGCTTCATCAGCAAAGCACAAATCAGACATAAAACATTAGGGAAAATTGAGAAAACCTTTGTCTTTGTTTCACAGCGGACGTCCAGCTGGCGCACACGCAAGGAGAGGTAACCAGCAATCTTCTGCCCTATGCACCAGGGCAGGAAGTGGCAACCAGGCTCCAAAACCTCACTGAACTTGCCGAAATTTTCTTTGATGGCTACAGTTGACTGATCAACCTGCACTAAACCCAAAGTCTGCCCCATGTCTTATCTGCACACAATAAGATGTCTATCATGTATGCTACCAGCGGCCCAATAATGCATAAAGGACAAGGGTGTAAGGCAAGGCCATTCATTTATCATCCGAGCATATCCTAACTCCAAGAACAAATACTTTATGGATAGCTTATAGCCTCAGGTACAGAAGGGACTATGATATCAACTTGAATGAAGCATATGGTACACCAATGCAAGTTTGGACATCATTGAGAAAGCCAAAAATATGGCTAGCGAGTCAAAAAGGACATATCAACCTGAATGGATAGAGATTAGAATCTCATAACATGAGGACAACTAAAAAAACGTGATGCACTTGAACTCTTTGAAACCAAATGAGTAAACACGTCGCACCAAGACTCACTGTCCAACAGCTTACTAATATCCACTGAAGAACAAAAGGAGCAGGCAAAGAAATATTCAGCAAAGGCAAGTAGGACATAACTATATAAACTAGATCCATCAGGAAGAGAGGATAATTTTTCATGTTCAGTCAGTTGCTTTGATCATAGGGGGTAAAAAAATGCAGATTGATAATATATGGGCATGTGCAGACAAGGGTAACATACATGTCACATTAAGCCAACCATGGGAATCACAAGCTGTGAAGTCTCGCAGCCCGAGGCACCACCTAAGAGCACTCATAGTGCAGACTCTACATAGAGTCTAAGTTTATTTATTACCTCGAAGATATTATAGACTTGGAGTCTAAATAAGACTTGGAGTCTTAGTTTTTGTCTCTCTTTCTTCAATAACTACACTGCCACATCATCAAAATACAATAAATAGGAGTGTAATAAATAGGTTTAGACTCTATGATAGAGTCTGCATTGTGAGTGCCCTAAGTAGTACAAACTAAAGATAAAAAATACAATTTGACTCTTTTTTTACCCTACTATAAGAAAACCATACAAGTTATACAATTATCATGCTTGTGTTCAGATACGGACGGAGCAGTGCGCATCACATTCGCCTACAACTGTTTTAAAACAAAAGAAAAAGAAGATCTCAGCTAAGCGATTCTTCTAATCCACCATGATTCCATGAATAGAAAGAAATCTGCTTAATTTACTAGACACGCCCGAAATTTCAGACACATGTCGATCCCATCTGAACCAGCCCGCAAATCTTTAGCTTCCGCGGAAAAGCAAAAGGCCTTCTCCCCTCCCGCTCCTACGGTCGCAAAAAGTGCAAAACAGCGGCATTGGGGAAAGAAGACGAGCAGAGTAGCAGCAGGAGCTGGGAAAAGGCAAAGATTTGAGCAAGGAGCACGCCATTACACAATCGAGGGAAAGGAAAGTTTCATTCCGCGTCTAGCGCTCTAAGGCTAAGCTAGCAGAGCGCGCAAGAACACGGAAAGAAACCCCGGAGCTATGCGCGATATCCATCCCCAAGAAACCACCACCAAGAACCCTAAGAACGCGCAGCAAAGGAGCAAATCGCCAATGCACCCATCCGAGAGATTCGCTAGTGCGATCGAGGAGAGATCGATTACCCTGCACGACCGATCGATGGATCCTTACGGCGAACAGGGGCGGAGAAGAACAGAGCAGCACAGGTGCTAGAGCTGGAGCCGGAGCCGGAGGCGACGCGATTGGGGTTTTGGTTCTCGTCCCGTCCGCCGCGGGCGTATGCTCGTATATATGGACGCGTGGCACGCCAGCAAAGCCCGCCCTCGTGAGGCCCTGACAGTTCGCCAGCAAGGCAACCCTCGGGTAGTGTTATCCCATACTCGTACCCACAAGATAAAATTTTACCCGCTAAAATACTCATATTCACGGGTATTTTTACTTACCCACAAGATAAAATTTTACCCGCTAAAATACCCATATTCACACACGGGTAGAAGATTTTACCTGTACCGTACCGCGCGGGTATTTTTACTCGACGAGTAATCCGTACCCGAATACATACCCGCAATAAAGTAAACAAATATGAGTATATTATATTATTTAAATCATATATCATCGATAATTTGTGAATAAGATTCAACAAATTATAACATAGCAACAAACTACACTAACTAATAGTCAAATAGTCATAGATATATTAGATGTATGTATATTTTATAGTAAGTAATGAATACATATATGTTGCTAAGGCGGGTATAAATTACCCGCGGGTATACGGGTGTGGGTAGTATGTTTCCGTACCCGTACCCGCATACCCGTTGGGTAGAGATTTTTACCCGTGAGTATACCCATGGATATAAAATTTTTTCTATACCCGTCTCTTTATTGGGTAAAACCCATCGAGTAGTCAGGTTTTGGGTACCCATTGCCATCTTTAGTCCGGTGGCAGTGGCAGAGTTCGCGTCGGCTCCGCCACTTTATTACTTTCCTTCTGGCAATAGTCCCTCTTTCTACAGAAGAATTGCAACTGTAAAAACCTTCTATAAAACAATGTAATTATAAAGAACGTATCAGTCAAATTATTTTAATTTTAACTACATTTATAAATAAATTATTATATAAATATATTTTATAACTAATTTAATGATGTTTATTTCATTTTATAAATGTTTTTATATAATTTTAGTTAAAGTTTACTATGTTTGGTTCCTTGTGAACAGAGGTGGACAGAGGGAGTATTCTTTTTTTTTTTTAACTCGGATGGGATTTTGGTTCTCGCTGTCATGTGGGTACCATGTTCAATGCAATTGTTGGGACCTGATCAATCAAAAAAGTCCTTTGGTTGAAGAATAGAGAGTTCTGAAGCAAACGATCTGTACTTCTCGGGAGTTTCAGTCTCCACTCTCCAGTCCGTACATGAAAAGTGACTATTCACCATTTTCATTTTCTTTCATCTGATCTGAAAAAAAAAGAAAGGTACTTCCTCCATCCCAAATTATAAGACATTCCAAGAATCTTGGAGAGTCAAAAATTTTCAACTTTGACCGAATTTATATAATAAGATAATAATATTTATAATATCAATTAAGTATAATTAGATTTTTTATTAGTTATATTTTCATAATATGCATAGTTGATGTTATAATTTTTTGTATTTCTCTCTATAATTTTGGTCAAAGTTGAAAAACTTTGACTCTCCAAAATTCTTAGAATGTCTTATAATTTGGGATGGAGGGAGTACGTTGTTACTGTAACAAACTTATTACGACCACCGAAAACAGCGAGTTCCCCCTTCCAATTCGTAGGTTATTACAACTTTTTTTAATACACATAATAAAATCTATGACATCTAGAAAAGCCTTTTTTTCTTTCCCAAATTTAGGCAACAATATATATATTTTTTTTACTATTATTCTTTCGTGGTTTTTTTTTACTATTATGGTAACGTGAAGAAAACCTACTGTTCCGTGGTGATATATTTGGAGGGCCCTTTTTCTTCTTACGATTCGAAGAAATAAATTTATGGTAACCTCAAGAAAACCAATTTGGTAAGTATGGCACGCAACCAGCCACACCGGTCCTTCTGTGCTTCCGACGTTACTTCATCGCTCGCCATCGCCACCATCGTCATGTGCGCGTCAGCTCAAGAATTTCACTCACAAGTCACACAATAGCAATAGCAATGGAGGACGGCGACCTGGCAAGAGGATTTCCATTTCCGTCGATTTCTTGGCAGCACACACACAGACAGCACAGCAACCGCCACCCACGTTGCCTTGCCTGCCTGTTCCTGCCTTGCGCAAACATGGCCCCAGCGTCGCTGAAACCGTGTGGCGACATCTGCCATTCCGTTTACACGAGAGATACCGTCGATGAATTGCCCACGAATTCCAGGCTTCAGATTTGTAAAAGAAAAAAAAAATAAGGGCTACGTCGAGAGCACATTGTTCTCTATGACTCAATCAATGGTCGAAAGAATAACGATTCCACTTTTGCTTCGCTTCGAAAGGCAGGGATCGAAGCATTTCTCTTCACCAGACCTAACACGAGCAACTATCTATCTATCGCCAAGATTCACGAGGCACCGCAGGCTGCAAGCAAGTCAACTAAGCCTACCTCACTTGACTGCGACAAAAAGATATAGGAACGGTCCATCAGCATTCATTCAGTTAAAAACCTCAGAGCAAACATCCGCCAAGGAAACTCCGATACCTACACCTCCTTTTTCGCCTATATCCTTTCCTTTGTGCACATGTCAATCTACAACACACATCAATTATGGTTCGACTTCAACTTCGACTTCGACGCCCCAATGCAATGCACGCCCCCATCCAGTCACCCCCAACAAACCAGGTTTCATCACCCAGGGTCCAGGGGCCGTGCCCTTCAACCAGCAGAAAACTGCAGCCATGTGCCTCCAGGCCGTCCACTCATTTCACGTTCGGCTTTGGCGAGTAGCGGAACGGGGAGGCACGGGGCCCGTCGGAGAGGCTCCTCACGGGCTGCTGCCCGTTCCGCCCGAACGGGCTCTGCGTCTTGAAGCCATGGCTGTTCCTCCCGTTCATGCTGCTCGAGTGCGCCATCCGCTCAGCTTGCATCGTCTGGAAGAAGTAGGATGCGCTCGCCATGTCCTTGAGGTTCTGCAGCGGCTTCAGGACCTCCACCACCTGGCTCATCAAGGGACGTGCCTTGGGGTCCCGGCTGAGGCAGGCACGCGCTAGCTGTGCTGCCTTCTGGGCAGCCTTCACTGAGAAGTTGCCGTCCAGGCGAGGGTCAATTAGCTTGTAGAAGCGCTGCCTCTCTCCTAAGAGGGGGCGCGCCCATTCGACGAGGTTGTGCTCGCCGTTAGGGCGATTCTTGTCCATAGACCTACGCCCTGACATCATCTCAAGGAGCACGACCCCAAAGCTGTAGACATCACTCTTTGATGTCAGATGACCTGAAAAGTGGGCCACAAAGACAAAAATGCATGTCAAGCAAAGACATATGTAAACAGTAGAGTAAAAGGCTGCTTATAAATCTTAAATAAGAGAACAAGGTAGTCAAATTATTCCTCCAACACTGAACACAATGCAAATCTAGGCAAACATTTTATCCAAAAAAACAAACAAACTAGGTAAAGATAATGACTTTTCTTTAGGATCTGTTGATTGCTGGGTCAACTCAGTGAGAATATCAACCATTCTACATGAACTACAATGCCCATTTCCACAGTTTAGTTGATAAACCTTTTAAATTTGGCCCTGCCGATGTGTTTTAAGTTTTCACTACATATAAAGGTCTAGTAAAACAAAAGACACATGTGAAGTTGCAAACATTGTAACAAGTGCTCCGCATTTTCAGGTGTACATTAGCATTGTTGGTTTTGAACAAACCCCTTTGCCCATCTTAGGTAGACATGGTAAACATCATTAACCCAGTACATACATATCACTAATGGAAACTTGGCATATTGTCCAAACAAGTACGCATGTAGCCTAAAGCCTAAAGGATTACAATGTCTCTCAACAAGCATAACTTCCAACCTTAAATGTCTTCATAGAAGCATCAAGTGATGGATAACTGATTATCTCAAAATGATAATCAGCATACTTAACATTGTTTTTAATACACAACAATCAGATATCCAATTTTAGGACAAGAAACTTCCAGACAGGTAAGCTCAATCTAGTGAATGAGTTCGTTGCTCAGTGGTAGCACTGGCAGTGGCCAGACTGCTCACTAGAGTTCGATGGAGTGATGGACACATGGACACTTGGGTGTTGCACAGGTGCAGGTTCAGGGAAAAACCTCTTCTGTATGTGTGTGGCTCTAGACTTCTAGGTCTGCCTGTGGTGGGGGTGAGGGGGAGGTGCACATGAACAGATGCTACAGCTATACTCCGCAAGAGCAGTGTAAAGAGTGTTCGAGAGAGAAAAAAGAGCGGTGTAAAGAAAAGGTAGGAACGATGCACTTACCAGTCATGACATATTCTGGCGCTGCATATCCATAGGTTCCCATTACTCGAGTAGAGACATGAGTTTTATCACCTACAGGTCCATCTTTCGCAAGCCCAAAATCAGAGAGCTTTGCATTATACTCCTGCACAAGCAATATAACATATGATGCAACAGTTTGTAAATCATGAGGCACATACTGCATAATCATATTCATTAACTTACTGCATCCAGCAATATATTAGATGTTTTAAAATCACGATAAATGACTGGTCTTTCTGCTTCTTCATGAAGGAAAGCCAGACCCTTTGCTGCTCCGAGTGCAACCTTCATTCTGATGGCCCATGGGAGAGGAAGAGACCCTATAGTAGAAAGCATAATGGTTTACTTAAATTTCAACATTTCCATCTTACTGTTTATAGGCTGTCTAAGCTACACAAATAAATACAGCAGAACAACATGCACCCTCATATGATACACAATTGTTTGCTTAAGATAAAGACATGAATCCTAAAGAGAATGCTCCAATCACCAAGAAATAAACCAGGTACATACTTCTAAAAAGATGGTTATCCAAACTGCCACGAGGCATGAATTCATATACCAGCAACCTTTGGTCATCTTCAACACAATATCCAATCAACCTGACCAAATTGGGATGGTGAAGATTTCCAAGAAAATCAACTTCAGCCTGGAAAATATCAAATTAAAGCAGAGTATCAGAAGCAATCATCATGAATTGAAACCAAAAATACATAAACAAGATGATATATGAACTTGAAAATAGGTAAAACATCGCACATACCACCCATTCTTTATGCCCTTGAAGCCCGTCATGGTTTAGCGTCTTGACAGCCACTGTGAGACCTGTACCAGGTTTCACGGGTGCAGTTCCATTCTCTTCAATCCAACCTTTAAAAACACATCCAAAACCCCCTTCTCCAAGAAGACTTTCAGGCCTGAAGTTCCGTGTAGCGCATTTTAGATCATTGAATGCAAACTTCCGCAGCTGAGAGGCAACTTTTATCTCTTCTCCAACTTTAGATGCGGATGAACTGCTTTCAGCGTTACTAGTAGTCGTAGAACCTGAGACTACCAGTGCGAGCGGTTGATTCCTGCTACCATTTTCTGTTGACTTCTCTGCTGTTCCATGAAATTATAACAGTTTAGTATACCATACGGACAAAAGAGAATCTTCTGACAATATGATCAGAACAAAAGCTCAATCTGCACAGTTTAAGTATGGAAGAATACATGCTTTATCCTGCTTCCTTGAAAGCATCTCATAAAGATCACTGAAGTATAAGAATTAAAGTCCACACTGTGTCGTGTTGAAAACCGAAGCATAATATAAAAAAGCTTATCACATGAACATCAGACAACCGGACAGCCCATGCTAATAATGACTTACGTAGCATCCAATAAATGCAGTAGATCATCACTCCTAAAGATAGTATCAGTTAATGTACCAACTTGCAGGAGGTGCACTAATTCATTATTTTCATTTAAATCCCTGTTGCAAATACAAAAATGAGCACATTATGTTCCTATTAAAAGTATTGACATGCTAACTGGCATCATTTCATCACATATCTTTTGTACTTTTAAGTTTATTAGTCATTTAGTTCAAAGTATGAAAAGGCATTTCAACTCGTACTAGAATAATATAAATTAATTGCTATCTAGATTCCATAGAATTATAAATCCTGCTCTGTTAATTTCTATGCTACTTTAGTTTCTATTTCATGCATACAGTTGTCACACAATCTATTCCGCAGACGGTCACAAACCTTCTAGAGTCTAGTTTGTCTTTGAAGTGGCCCTTTTTAGCATTTTTCTTATTCTACTTTGGGAAATGTTAACTAACCAACATGACCTTTTTACTCGTTAGCATAAAACTTGCGTAGGCCCATAATAGGAATATATCACTGAGAGTGAATACCTAAGTTAGTAAGCTATATGGCATAGCATAGTACACCACATCAATTCACAAACTAGGCTTATATTTCTATATGAGGTACAGTACCATACTGAGCATAACAAACAATAAACAGCAACTAAACTCTAGACTCATGTCTTGATAAACAAGCTAATACCCACAGTCCTCATGGATTTTAATTTATTCATCTGACAAGTGGCAAACCACAATAATTTCAAACATCACAGCTGCTACTGACATTACAGCATCAAAATCAGAATCAGGTGTACGAGTCTAACGCACCAACAACTATTTGCAATGGAGAAGGCAATAGCATCCTTTCCCGCACACTATAACTCCAAGTTTGCTATACATCTAGTGCAAACAGTATTGAGACAAAAACGACACATGCTATTCTAAAAATAGATACTCAGGAAACCACTGATGACTCTGGTCCACTCACACTTGCTCCTCCAGAACCCTAACTATCATGCGCGCGCTGCTGCTCAGCAAGAAATATGCTTGTTGTACAGGATTTGCCAACAGATCGGTGATCCTTATGTTCTGTACAAGCTGAAGGCAATGATTACCAGCACATCCAAAAATTCAATGCTCAAGGATATAACGGAAAGAGTTGACGCTCCCAGCTGCAGCCTCACATATCTCCCTCAAACACCAGCATACTAAACTACCGAGAACTGTACGCGTCCTGGGCATTTACAATCAATCAGCTGCGAGCTCAACATCAGGTGACAAAGTGTGAAGTGCGCAACATCATTACCCAGAACGAAATCACGGCTTATGCAGCACGGCATCGCAATTATGGTGAGTTACCCTCGCAAATCCCATGTACCACGCGAGCAAGACAGCGAAGAAAGCACAATGCGAGTACTAGTAGGGTATCCAGCCAGAGCCAGGTGACGGGAGAGAAAGAGACGTTTACCGCCGTGGGTGCTGGCGCTGCTGGTGGAGGTGTCGACCTTGGACCTCGGCGGCGGCTGCGGCGGGCACGTCCCGACAGGCCAGAGGCGGATGCAGCAGCCGGTGGCGACGGCGGTGTCGTCGTCGGCGCCCTTGGGGGCGGCGCGGCGCCTGCTGCTGCCGCGGCGGCTGCGGCGGCACCAGCCCCAGCGCTCCCGCTCCTCCTCCCCGGAGCTCTCCCACCCGTCGAACTGGCCCAGCTCCGGCGGCGCGAGCCCCATGAGACGAGGGACTTACCTCCTCCGCCTCCTCCTAAGCAGAAGCGGGCAATGGGCCCCAGCACCACCTCTCCGGGCGGCGAGAGCACCAGATCGGCTCCCGATAGCCTCCGCCTCACGCGCTGGCGAGCACCAAGCGGCCCGCCGCTATCCGGGCCGCGGAAGAGAAGGGGAAAAAAAACACTCACTGGTTCCCGCACGCGGAAGCACCGAGATCCAGCCTCCCCGACGAATCGGGGCGAATCACGCCGGGTCCCGGGCGCCGGGCGCGCGATCCCGCCGCATCGGGCGCGTGTCTCGCACGGGGAGCGCCCCTCGCGGAGCACAGCGCCAGGTGCGCCCGCGAGCCCGCCAGCCGGGGACGCCGCCGCCGAGCAGGAGCGAAGCCGAGCCGAGCGCCTCCCGAGAAAGGACGCCGCCGTGGACCCTTCTCCGGAGGCGGCGGCTACGGCGGTGTGGAAGGAGATGAGTAAGCGCAGCGAAGGGGAAGGAATAATGGATTGTGTCGAGGAGGAAAGGAAGTGAAGGGGAGAGGAGAGAGAAGGTAGAGGTGGATTGGGGAGTGAAAGAGACAGGAGGAGGGCAGGGCAACGGCAAGGGCAAGGGCCGCCGCACCGGCACCGCGCGCAGCAGCCAGCAGGGAAGCGAAGGCACAGATGTTCCTCGCCTGCTTTTTTTTCCCTCTTGCTTCTTTCGGAAGCACGTGGCCGACGTGGCGGACCCTTTTTCCGCGTGCGGCGGCACTGGCTCCGTGGACCCGCGCCGGGCTGACGTGCGCAACCGCACAGCGTTGACGCGGTCAGCGCGACCTCGGGCGCCCGATGGGGTTGCGCACCTCCTCTCCGGCTCTCCCGCCGTGCTAGCTATGAATACGAGGAGGCAGTGTAACCTAAAATACTCCGATATTTCAATGTAACCACATATCACGTATTCGACATGTATTCACGTATTCATATTAGATACTTTGATACTCACAATTATCATTAATTTACTAAAAAAAACTGGCGTAACCACCTATTTGTATCCAGCCGATACGTGATACATGTATCTATATCTATGCTGCATAGAGAAACCTTAGACGCAGTTTATTGGACATTCTATTTTTTAAACTAATATAAGAAATCTATACTTCATTAGAAAAATCTAATATTTGGCTAAGAAATCCAGCTTGTAGAAACTCCCTGGTTTCTAGAACTAAGAACATATTCTTGAAGCTAGCCACGCGACAAGGGGTGCTACATTATTGGGAACACGCGATTGTTGAGTTCGGAGTAATCGATAAAGGAAGTTCCTTCATTATTGGCACATTGAAATGGTAGCTTGTTAGACATCTAGTTTAAGCTAAAATATCTATAGTTCGTTAGAAATCTAATTTTGGCTAAGAAATCTAGTTTGTGAGAACTCTAGTTTCTTGGTTCAGCATTTGTAACACGCGATTGCTAGGTAAATGATAATGAAAGTTCAATTCATTATAGAATCATTGAAACGATAACCTTTAGACATCTAATTTTAGCTAAGAAATCTCATATGCTGAAACTCTAGTTTCCTCTACAACTAAGAAGGTATTCTTGTCATTACTTACGCAACACGAATATGACGCCATTTATCACACGTGATTGTTGCGTAACCGATAGCGGAAGTAAGTTCATTCATTATAATCTCATTAAAATAGTAACTTGTTAGACATCCAATTTTAGCTAGGAAATCTAGTTTGCCAAAAAAAAAAAATCTATTTTTGGTTAAGAAATCAGATCTCTAGTTTCCTCAACTAAGAATATATTCGTGTTGATAGCCACATGACAAGAATGCCACATCGTTCGGATGCGCGATTGCTAGCTAACCAAGCAATAAACATAGTAGCTCAATGATTATAAACTAGTCAATGAAATGATGGAACCCAGCCTACTGAGCCATTTTGTGACGTTAATAACATCCTCTGACCCTTGTAAACAAATGGGAAAAATTCCCCTCCGAATATATAGTACTACTAGCAACTATTGTGGCGTTGACCGAGATAACAATGGACTCTCACATCACATGCACCGCCATATGAACGCATTGGTATGTTTGACTCGTGTGTCCATCCCGTTAGGCAGCTCAGGCCATGGCAAAAACTAGACGTGTACGTACCGGAGACAGTTTCAAACGCTCACATGCACACGATCTACCAAATCGCCATCAAGTGATTTTAAATCTGTATAAAAATTGTATATGGTCAGCAGATCGCGCATGTGTTTAGTACTAGATCTCACGTGTTGAGTGTTGCAACCTTAAAATGTCTATGGTTCCCAGCTAATTAATCTCGTTACCTTTCACGCTCTGCTAGATACCTGCTTCTTCTTGTAATATAAGTTGTAACAAAAGATCGGGCTTCCGCGATAAGCTCGATTGTCTATGACCTTGTTTGTCAGAGCTCTCAAAGCTGATTCTCTGGTTAATCCTGTGGAAATTCTGTCAAACTATTTTTAAGAGAGGAGTAATTCTCCGCTAATTCTGTGAAGTAGTGATTCTCTAAAATGAACTAAGAGACTGAGGCCTGAAAAAAGTAGTTTCTTTTGATTCTGTGAAGTGATTCTCCATCCTGATTTTGAGAATTTATGCTAAAAAAATAAAGAGAATCATTTTCAGACATAGAATTACTTCTTTTACAGAATCAGCTTTTATAGACAATCGTAGAACCCTACCATACCAAACAGACCTTATGTGGTTTTCTTTTCTGCTCTCTAAAGAAAGCGGGAGAACCGCTCCTCATTATATTATATTTATTATAATAATTATAATAACCATAGATTATATATATCTAGATGTAGATCTATATCTATATATATACTTCATATCTATAACTAATAATAAAGAGATAAAAAATTTAGTCTATTTTTTATCCATCTATTTGTTTAGTCTATCTCACTCTAATTAACGGATAATGTGGAGTTCTTTTTTTCATCCGGACTTATATATATATACCCACCTCTAAGATTATTGGGTTCTACTATAATATTAAAAAGGCAAAATTCCTGTCTCATTTTTCTACTTATCATTTTTTCCTGGCTCCGTGTGCCGTGAGTGTCATGTTCCGTTTTGTTTTTCGGTTGGCTGTCGTCGGCTCCTTATCCATGTTGCTGGTTTGGTTTTGTTGTCCCGTTTCTGTGTTCTGATCCTGGTGTTTCTTTCTTTTGTTTTCTATTTCTTTCTCCTTATTTTTCTTCTATTTTGTTTTTGTTTTTCTGGGTTTTAAATTTTCTCTGCATTTTCCTCTAGACTAGTGGTTTTTTCCTTATATAAAACTAAAAATAAATAATAGATAAAAAATAAAACATTATGAGTCTTTGAACCATTGATCTTTCACTAAAAAGAAATAAGTTTTGTTTCAAAACAAAAAATGTTTTCACCACTAATGTTTTTATTATAAATAGAACTTATCTTTTATTAAAATCAGAATCAACGAAAAATCTTGACTAATTACATCTTTAACAGATTGTTGTATAATTAAATTATGAACAAGAGTCTTGAATAGTTTGTTGTCTAATTCGGTATAACTAAATGTAGCTCTGCTGACGAGAGCTATCATGTGACAAATCAAAAGATATCTCCTATCATAATCAACATCGACAACTAACTTTTTGCTGACATTAAGATATTAGAATTATAAAATTTTATGGGTCCTAAAAGAATATCATGAAACTCTATTGCAACACTGGATAGTATGAAAATTAAAATTACGATATTTGTGTCCAATTTTTTGTGTGTTTTGGAATGAAAGGAAAAAAATCTATCAATGTTGTATTTTAATTCAATATAGGCTTAATATATGACATTGTCATATTATTGCCACAATTCACTTATATTATTATTGCCATGGTATTCATAAAACAAATTATAGATTTGGAATTTAATAGAAAGGATAAATCAAAAATAGATATGTATCGTCATAACTATGATGATTCAACAACAGGAGCTTTTTAATAGAGACATCTCAATTTTTAGGCTTTTGGCCGTCTATACAAATCCTACGACGAGTCGACGACATGCATGTGTGGCTCTCCGGTGGGGTCTCTGGATTTGAAAAAAAAAATGCTATTTTTAGGCCTGATGTGATTTATGGACAACAATTTGTAGAGGTGGGGCTCAAAATACATCACCTCTACAAATTGTTTTCTATAGGCGACTCTTGTTCCCAACAGCCTCCAGAAATTTTAGAAATCTGATTTGCAGAGGTGGCTGGAGAACCATCTTCACAGATCAAGGGTTGGAAAATCAGTGGCTTCCCAGCTGTCTCTGAAGTATTTTTTTTATAGTAGTGCATTCTCTTCGTTATCTATTAATGGCTCATAATTTTTTTTCCCATTGCAATGCACAAACATGTTTACAATAAACACCCAAATGCTAGTTTCAATCGTGCATGCCCATGTGAAGTAGGATCCCATGGTATACTTTTTTGGAACAATACACTGGGTAATGACATATTTTCTGGAACAAAAAGAAGTACAGGCTTCCTCGCTCACATGAACAGAAGATTCGGATGGACAATTGGTACCAGGTAGATAGCAGAAAGACAAAAACACTCATTGGCGTGAATTATCTACAGATTTTACGGACTGCACGGCAATGAGTACAATAGCAACTTTACAAAGCAAAAGAAAACCACCTAAAGATGCAGCTTATGAAAGTAAAAGAAAACATAACATAAAATGGTGGGCCCACGGCTCCTTTGCCCTCAGGCTCTTCATTCAAGCAAATTTCTGGAAATGAATGCGATTTTACTTTAGACAAGTAATGCCAATCTCCAACATATTTTTATATAAGTAAACATAAGCCCATATGTTCAAATTCATACGAAGAAATATCTGAAAGAATCAAGAGCTTTATGTGTTAGCTCTCTAGATATGGTGTATTAAAAGCACAGAGTAAAAAGAGGACCACTACAATTTTTGACACATGCATGAAAAAAAATATGAACACAACTGGACAATTATTCTATTCTGCAATTGCAGTATCAAGACTGTATTTCTGTACAACCACGTAAACCAAGCATATGGAGTGTATTTTCCAAAGAAGAATGGTTCTCACTAATGAAAATACCTACAAAGCCACAAGATTCTCTATGCAGTCCCATCTAATAACTGGGGTCCCTTGCTGGCCATGAAGTTAGTCCTAAAGGTATTATCTACGCGAATTCGTTGAACACTTGTGCTCCTCTAGCCACCTTGATGAAGACATCCTCTAAGGTAGTGTCAATCAATCCCCAGGCAAGTATCGTGAGCCGTCGCTTTGCTTTCTCGACCACGTCAAAAACATGGGCTATTTTCACCTCTTGCTTTGGCAGCTCAAACTTCTGAGTTCCAGATAGATGGTAGATCTTGTTTGCACTGGGCGAGAACTGATGCACTAGCTGTTCAACCTCCATCTCTTGGTCTGGGAGTGTTGTCACTGTGAATATGTATGTCCCTCCATATCTAGCCTTTAGCTGCATTGCATTGAAGTAACATGGACTTTAAGAACTGAAACATAGAGTGACTTTTGCGATTCAAGAAGGTGATGTACCTCTTTAGGGTTTCCAAGGCATTGGAAATCACCATCAACGAAGATGCCAAGCCTGTCACACAATACCTCTGCCTCCTCCATTGAGTGTGCTGGCAGCATCACATTTGATTACTTGCTTATTCACTAATCATTCTTCTTACTTTCAGATGCAATAAATAAACGGAGTACGATTCTAGAATTTAGATATATACGCGAGTGGATAGGAAAGGATCATTACTAGTAAGAATAATTGCACGGTTTTTCTTGGCCTCCTTCACAACATTCCATAGGTTATTTCTTGATGCTGGGTCCAGTCCTGTGCTTGGCTCATCCATGAAGACAACCTGATGAATATTGGATAAGTTGCATAACCCATCTGGGGGTTGGACAGCATTACATGAAATGACTAAAATTATAGAAACAAGAAAAAGAAAACTACTTTAGGGTCCCCAATCAATGAGATTGCCACGCTGAGCCTTCTTTTCATGCCTCCGCTGTATTTCTTCACTTGCTTATCGCCAACATTACCATGAGATAGATTTACACTCTTCAGCGAGTGGTCAACAGCCTGGTAGTGGAAAAGTTTAGAGAAAATATGATTGTAACATGCTCTGAGATAGCTGGACAATTTACAAAAAGAAAACTGAAGAGTAAATGACATAACTTTTAGAATTGTTGAAAACCAAAATGTGAATATAATGTTTAAATAGTGGTATCTGGATTGGAGGTACCTTCATTAATGCAGCACCTTTAAGATTCTTCAACCTTCCATAAAAGAAAAGATGTTCTTTTCCGGTCAGTGTTTCCCAAAGCAAGCTGCATTTAAGACAACACAAAATTGCCATGATTAAATAATATGATCCATGAAGGAAAACTTTTGGCCAGATTAATACTAGATAAGAGTAAATACTTGTGCTGTGGGCACACTCCCATATTTGTATATATGTTACCCATGTCGATATTTATATCCATCCCATGGACATAAGCAGTACCAGATGTAGGTTTAATGAGTCCAATCATCTAAAAGAAAAAAATCAAGTCGCATTAGTACAAGACATTATGCACCTTTCGTCAAAAGAGAACGAAACAACATTCATTTCTCAATCGTACCATACCATGTTAATGAAAGATGTTTTCCCAGCTCCATTTGGGCCAAGCATTCCAAAGCACTGGCCCTTTTGAAGGACAAGAGATAACCCTCGGACAGCCAGCTTGTCAGGATTTCCATCCCTTCCATGATAAACCTTCCTGAGGTTATCACAGATGATAGCTTGGTTTGCATTGGGATGTCTCAAAAGTTGCTCAACTACTTTTCTCTGAAATTGAATTTGTCAATGAATGAAGTGTCATTCTATGTACTGTATGTACTGTAGAGAAGTATAAGAAATATCAAAGTGCGAGGGATAACCTACTTCTAGAGCAACATCAGATTTCTCCATATCAAGAATGACTCTGGAATCATGTTGGACAAAGCTGGGTTCATGCGATGATGGCTCATGTTTCTTCTGTAAACATCTGAAGCAGAAAAAAGGGGTTTTTCTGACACCACCGCCTAGCAAAGAGGCTTGATCTAAATAGAACGCTAATATGAGCAGCACTGCCCATTCTACACTCATTATGATCATGACATCATGCATTCCATTGAGAGGATCTTTCAGACTTGTCCAGGTCATACCAGTGGCTCCCATACTGCTTCCCGAGAATGCATATTGACCAAGTTCATATAGGCCCCGATAGAGGGAAAATCCTGGGACAATCTCCATGACTAATGTCCAACCATCTGATTGGAGAAGACAAAACTTGTAATATAACTAACGTTATATAACCGAGACAAATCAGCAGAATTAAGCTAGCAACTTACAGGAAAACGTTTTGTCCTCAACAAAGAAACGGAAAAGAAATGCACCAAGTAAGCCAGAGCCAAATACATACATGTAGCCAATCACTGCAGCAGGAGCCAATTGAAATTTGTCAGTTGTCGCTTTCGAAAAGTAAAGTTTTGAATTGGAGGATGTTTGAGTTACTAACCTGTGGCCATCTTGACAGATGAAAAGAAAGATGCCACAAAAAATGCAAGTGCAATCTGCAAATTTATACAGATGAAGAAAAAAACAACTTGTATGCTATATTCATTTACTCTGAAAAAATTGAGACCTGAACAGAAGAAGGCTAGTTAAGATAATGAAGATTTATTTGCCACAACAGCATATTCGTGAGTAACATTGTAATACAATTACCTATCAAGGAGCCAAAAATCATAAAGAACAACATATAGATGATTGATAGAGCAAGGAAATAGGAATAAGATATCAGCCAGTAAGGCCCATCCTTCAGACCATGCATTTTCATCATAATCCTTAGCTTCTGCTGCTTCTCATACACCAGATATGTCAACATAACCTAAGTAAAAATAGTCAGATTGCAAGCTCTACTGATACTAACTGTTGGCTATTAATGCGTTGTTTCCCAGCCTACTTACAGAATGCTACATCAATACATCTAATTATACTCACTGGGAAAAGAAGTTCGATGATCCATGTGAAGAATAATGCACTGAGAAGAGAAGACAGATCCAACTGAAAACTTGTCCCAACTTTGGGCATATCTTTTACATACTCAAGTAGCATTTCTACTCCAATTCCTTTGATAAATTTGAGATAAGCGTTGGATACCTGTAAGAAACAAAACATAAGCTGGTCAGAAGTTCAGAACAGAATCCATGTTTCAAAAGATACTGAATTGGTCAGAGATAAGATTACAACATACTGCATTCACCAAGCGTGGAACCCGCAATGTTGCGATAAATGAATATGCATTGTTATCGTTGTAAGTAGAGTTGTACCAAACATTTACACCGAGGCCATACTTTGTCGTGCCCAAGAAGTCATAACCTGCAGAAATGAAGGCGATCAAAAAGTATGCCGATTCCATTTGTGTACGAATGATTTTTTGTTACTGATAGGTAGCCAATAAGATTCCTGATTACATTGATCATATCCAAGGGTCCATTGGTCGGTGAGATGTCAGAAAATGTTTTGCAAATTATAATTGAGAAATAAAGTCCTTCAAACTTCAAAGAGAAAAAAAAGAAACTGCAACATCAAGATATATAACCTGCAATAAATTCATCTATTTCTCCTCCTCGTTGTCTATAACCCTTTAAAAATTCATGGTTGATAATTGATGCACTTTCACGCCATAACGGGACACCTTCAACACACTGTATATCTGGTTCATTTCAAGAGGGCGTTAAAACTGCAGCATAAATTTTCAAAATGATAGACAAAAATTTCTCAACTGTTGCCGTCAAGCAGGCTTCAGAAATTGTCCATTTAGCACGAACTATAATCATATATAAATGCATGTCAATTTTTGAACAGGCAACTAAATGTTTGTTTCTTTTTAATCATACTAAAACTATAAACTGAACAAATCAATGTGGCAACATGAAAGTGCAAGCACACTTTTATAACGATGGGATTTTGTACAAGTATCTAACTTGTAATTATTAGTGTGCTTCTGTCATCATCCAAATAGAAGGGCCACGGATTTAACCTATTTATGAGTGTTTCAGAGTAAGATCCATCATATACTATAGCAGTACCAGTTCAAGCAAATATGAAACTTCAAAGGTCCCTAGACTGAAGCTACATAACTGCAAATTAACTTTACATTTTCCTACCCAAAACCATCAACTCAGCATTTTAAGGAAGGATAGTTATGCTTACTGAGCTGAAAGGGCATGCCCCCAGTATTATATGTAATGGTCTGTGACATGACAGGTATGCACTCAGGCTGGATCACATACAATGTACGGCCAGAGAAAAATGCAGGCTCTAGCAACTGTGTGTACCATGGCTGTGTATCTGAGCCCTAGGACAAAATGAAGCCAACAATAACCACATAAACCAAAACATGAAGCAGCAAAATTTACAGGCAGGTCACTTGGTTGGTCATTGAGGGAGCTCACAGCAACTATCTTGGAGAAGAGATCCAGTAAATCTGTTGCTTTCAACAACGGAGAAAGGACAGGAAACAGCCCACTTGATATAGCTGACAATTGGAAAATATGCACTCAAGGATTATATTAAGAACATAGTCACCAAAAGTGTGAGCATTTGAAAGTGCATTTCAATTGTACTATGACAAGCACATACCTTCTGCAACCGCTTTGTCCTTCCCAGTGACAAGGACAGTTGCAGGGCAAGACCAGGAGTCACGGCAAAATGGGTCAGGCAAATCATTGAACGGTTGGGAGAATGTCCTTGCAGCCCGGAAATCAGCACGGGGGATCTGAATCAGGGGTGGCCACCGTGGCGGGCTGGGGATCGGACAGCTCCCCACCTGATCCAGCGTCGAGTACTGGATGCCACACTCTTTCCTTGCGCACCTTCCATCCCCACTGGTCTCGAGGCAGACACAACCGCATCTGTACTTGGGCTTGTCGAGCTCGCTGTTGATGACGTTCTGGAGCACGATGAGAAGCACGCATATGAGGATCGGGAAGAAGGTGATGCTGATGTTTGTCTTGAGGTTCCGTTTCTGCAATGTGGCCAATATAAAAATCAGGCGGTGATCATGTAGACATCATGTGTTTTTTTTGGGGAAGTAGTAACAAGCTTTGGCATTGCAAACATATCATATCAAATGCAGAGGCGCAGAGCATGCAATGCACTGGATAACTTCCAACGAATGGTTTCCTCTTAATGAAATAACGTGAAAAGGACACGTTCTCTAAAAAACTTCCAACGAATGAAGGAAAACGAAAGTTTAACTAGAAATCTAGAATATAACTTGTAGCATTTTTTTTTCCTTGCCCACTGGCCATCTATCATGCTGAATTGCTGGTGTACCCTTTCATTCACATGAGAAGAAAGCCCAACACGCCAACGCTACCAACCCACCTTGGCTCACCAAAAAACACCGTGCACACAGGGTGGAACCAGACGAGAGAGAAATTCCGCAAATCGCCGCACACAAGGTCCTCAGAAAAATCGAAACACATGAGACTCAAGCAACACTTTGCTGATGATACAGGTGCTTCTCGCCCCTCAAGGACCGCCAAAGGCAAATCCACGAACACCTCGCAGGCGCGACGAGCTGAGCTACGTCTATAACAGATTCACTGAGAAGGGGAGCGAGAAACAGGTACAAGGGGAAAGAGAGGCGGTGCCTGGACCTGGACGCAGAGGTTCTTCCGGAGGAGGGCGTTGGCCTGCGTCAAGAAGCTCGCGGGACCCCTCGGGGAATCCATGGGCGGGCGGGCGGCGGCGAGGCGAGGAGGAGAGGGAGCCGAATCGGGGCGCCGAAGGAGACGTCAGGGGGCAGGGGCCGATGCTTTCCACTTTACCCGCTTTTATATGTTTTACCCATCGACTCTTGTCTCCCGCCAACCGGTTGAAATTTGTCAAAACGAGGAGAAACCCCGAGATGTTTTGTTGAGATTTATATTTACTGACTGCGGCGTACTCCCTAACGTTTCTTACTTTTGCATTTGTCGTTTGACCGTTCGTCTTATTCAAAAAAATTATACAAATAATAAAATAAATAAATTATTATTAAAATATCTCTGATAAAATAAACTATCACAAAATAAATAATATTTACACAAAAAATTTGAATAAGACCAATGGTCAAACGAGAAGTCTGAAAATCTAAAACGACATTTTTAATGGGACGGAGGGAGTAAGTGCGTGGTACGAGTCCATATTTATCTAGGGCATATTTAGTTCATAGCATTTTCGTTGTTATTTAACAAACTTTGTCTAAACATAGATTAGCTAAGCTTAAAAGATTCATCTTGACATTTACAGATAAACTGTACAATTAGTTATTTTTTTACCTATATTTAATATTTCATGCATGCGTCTAAAGATTCGATGCGATAGTCTGCTGTATTGTGGAGTACTAGTATTTTATTGATTCACTTGGCAAAACCACGGAATGTTCTTTTTAAGTTGTATTTTATTGTTGGCACAGACGATCTCACTTTACAGATTAGCAGCTATTGGCACAGACGATAACTAATTAGAGCCTTATTTCAACTATGAATATTAAAACAGTTTATCAATAAGTGGACCCCCTATATGTTTTTTCATTTATATGTAATTTATTTATGACAAGCAACAGTGGTTAGGATTTGTGGTATATCTAACATATGTAGATCTTTGAAGCTACAACAAAGACAGCTTGTCATGAATGTTAGATTAGATTAATCAATCACACATTTGTTGTGTTCATTTATCCATATACTGTAAAGTTGTAATTGTTGGAGTTGTTCCAAATTCACTTCAGGATATTGTCCGGGCTTTTGACGGAGCGAAGCGGAGGCTTGGGACGGAGCGAGAACCCATCAGGCCGTGCCCTGTGCACACACGGGGGGTGCAGGGGAAGGAGCCCCGCGGTACGGTATATACACCCTTGCTAGGGTTTCGTGGAGTTTTGATTCTCTTGTAAGCCGTCATAGGCGTGTAACCCAAAACTCTTGAGATTGTGAGATTGTTGCCGGCTGGTGCCCGTGGTTTTTCCCTTTCACATCGGAAGAGTTTTCCACATAAATCGTGTGTCTTCTCTGTGATTGAATTTCGATTACTTCAGATTCCTATACGTCGTTCATAACAGTAATCAATCACACATAATTTATTGTGTTCATTTCTTGTGAGTGCCAATATATATTTGTGGTTACCACGTGCTCGAGTATGGAACATGAAAAATCAAAGAAATTGGACATGTCTACATATACTCATTTTGGTGGTAGTGTTATTATCTGGTGTACGTATATATACCTTACATAGATCTACTATTTACACTGATAACTTGGCCCACAACGTATAAGGCCAAATGTTGGCCTACCTCTATGTGCCTTGATGCACTTTCTCCTTTCTTACAACCCTATGCCTTGATGCACTTTCTACATCCTATTTTGACTTCTTGAGAGATTGTATTTCTTACTTAGAGCTTTTCCAATAAGCTAGTGGTAATCATAGGTGCTACGGACACTAGTTAACACGAAGCTATCAATTGAGGTGGCCATGACAGTTGCTATTGAGGTGATAAATACTGACACTAAATAAATCTATATCTATAACTCTAATAAAGCTAATACCCACTAAATATTTCTCTCTTCATGCAAGATGTCCACATCATTCCCCACTAAGTGATCTCACTAAATGTTCTATTTCTTCATTCAAGTTGTCCACATCATTCTCCACTAAGTCCATATCATCATGTCCACATCATTTTCCACTAAGTCCATGTCATCTCTTATTAATAAAAAAATATCTATGTCATCTTTATCATGTGAAATACTTAAATTTTTAATCTATTAACATACAAGTCATCTGCATATGTTATTGTTTCGTCACATATTCTTCTATAAAAATAATCAAATATTTTATTGTTTTTTCTGTGACTAGCTTAGCGTTTTTTACTAGATCTGATACAATAGATAATATACAAATCAAATTTTATATATATGTACACACATATACATAATATTATATAGTAATATTATGTATAACGTATTTTTTAAGAAAATCTTGCGGCAATGCGTGGAGTATACTTCTAGTATACTATATAGTTCATACCCACTAAGCATTTACTTTCTTCAAATCTTGTTCCATTTTAAGCCACGTTATCTAGAGTTGCAGCCGTTAGATCAACACTAATTCCTTCATATGACTGTTCAACTCTCTCCTGTGGTTACCAACTCTTTGGCTCCCCCCTCAGCATCCACTAACATCATCGCATGACTTTCGGTAATACTGAACATGCATAGCAGTTATTTTACTTTTTCAGTGTTTGAAGTGGATTCTTTTTTGGGAGAATTAGGTGTATGACCCTGAGAAAAACCGCTCTTAGGTATATGACCCTTTTTCTTTCGAATTTGGTTCTATGCCTTAAAACAAATTTTTTTGGCTCTATGGCCTTCGGTCAGTTTAGGAAAGGGGGGATTGCTGTGTTTTGGCGGAGTGGAATCAATGTGGCTTTGCGAAGAAAATAAAAAAACCACATAGATATGGAGGTTTTGGAGCCTAGTGGTAGTAAGTGGCGGTTTACAGGGGTTTATGGTGAGCCTGAGCTGAAAATGAGGACGTGGGAGCTTGTGGAGTGGCTAAAAGGCGACGATGATGAGAACCTCCCGTGGTTTTGTGCGAGAGATTTTAATGAAATCCTCTTCTAGCATGAAAAGGAGGGTGGAAACCCAAGGCCACAAGCATGTATGGATCGGTTCAAATGTGCTCTTAAGGTTTGTGAGTTAGAGGATCTGGGCTTTACGGGAGACATTTTTACTTGGCGAAATAAGCAAATGAAGGGGAGTACTCACATTCGGGAAAGGCTTGATCGAGTTGTGGCAAATGGCGAGTGGAGAATGGCATTCCCTTTGATGAGTGTTAAGAATGGTGAGACGTATCACTCGGACCACAGACCAATGGTGGTTGTGACCGAGTCTTCTCCGAGGATGTTTGATGGGTGTGGTGGGTTTAAGTTCGAAGCTAGCTGGATTCAAGAGGAGGGGTGCAAGAAGGTGATTGAGGATGCTTGAGGGTCAAGTGTTTGTGAAGGGAGTGGTCTGAAGGAGAATCTCAGAAGGGTGGTCACTAGTCGAAAAGATTGGAGTATCAATGTGTTAGGAGACCTGGAGAAGAGACTGAGAAAGGCTAAGAAGGAATTACAAAGATGGAGGCGAGAACCCATTAGTGATTGGTCGGTGAATAGAGAGGCAATTTGGAGTTTTAAAGTGGATAGGTTGGAGGAACAAATAGACGTTTATTGGAGGCAACGAGCCCATACAAATTGGCTCCGTTTTGGAGATCGCAATACCACCTTTTTTCACAACGTTTGCTCCAGCTGAAGGAGGAATAGAATAGGTAGACTGCAGAAGGAGAATGGGGGTTGGGCGGTAGAGGAGGAAGAGAAGAAGGAGCTTATTACTAACTTTTTTATGCAGCTTTTCAGTACTTCAGCGGCTCCGGGTGAGCACCAGATCCAACGGCTCCTCAATGTTGTTGTGCCCAGTGTTACACCGGCGATGAATGACCTCATTTCAAGCGAATTTTTACCGGAGGAGATCAAGGCTGCGCTGGATGATATAGGTGACCTGAAGGCGCCTGGACCTAATGGTATGTGAAAGCTCTAGTTTGGTTTTGGATAATTGATGACACCTATGTGTACTAACTATTGCAATGAGTATTATGGTATGAGATAGGTTGGTACACACCAAGTGATGGAGCTAGAGAATTATCATGGTGATGGAGGTGACAAAAAGATGATATCCATGTGCTCCATCTTTGAAAAGAATAAAGAGAAAAACAAAATCCTATGGGCTCAAGGCAAAGGTATAAAATAGGATATTTGTTTAACGGTCAAGACGCAATAGAGTGCGTGATCGGGTTTAGGCTAGATAACCGTACTATAAAGAGGGGAAATTTTTAATTACAATGGTTATCTAGTACCACCAAGTGTGAGTCTCATTTGCATATATTTAGTGCGCTTAGTGACATGGTGAGATTAACCCTGAAAATTCCTTGTGAAAGTGCTAACTTAAGTGCCCAATTTATTTTGAAATATCTTAGTGAAGTTAGCACTTGAAAAGAGTTGAAAAGAAAAGGTTTAATTGGAGCTTCAACTACCAACAAGAATTTCTTGTTAACCCACCTCGAATTGCCGATAGAGGGTGCTCTGCCTTGAGCTTTTATCTTCAAGAAATTTACATGAGCTCAACAAGAATTTCTTGTTCATCAATAGAGGTGTGCATGCATGTGTCAGAGAGAGAGAAAGTGAAAGGTCCTAGTTTGGTTTTGGTAATTGAGTGACAACTTTAGGTGGACTAATGGTGTTTGAAGTGAATTACACAGGTGATTAGTCCATAGGTGATCATGTGTGAGCAACATATGCCATAGAGGTGAAATGGCTTGGAAGATGTTGCAAGGCTCACATATGTGAAGAAGGAGCTTAATGCATATGTGACATGACATATGGTCATATGGCTAAGATGGAGAAGATCAAGGCAAGACTTGGCTTGATGGACCGGTTGCGAAGGTGAAGGGCAAGTTGAGGCTTTGAAGCCGTTGGCACCGAGTGTCGGGAGGCTTAAGCAAGACTTGGCGCCGAAGGACCGAAGCGATGGTGAAGAGCAAGTGATGTCAAGATCGATGGACCATGGAGGCCATGTGATGATATGAAGTGGATCATATCATTTGAAGATAGGTTGGTGCATGTGTTGCATCAACACCGAAGGAGATGGAATGGAATGCACAAGGCAAAGGTATATTTGTAGGGCATTTCATTTCACCGGTCATAGGTGTGTAGAGAAGATTATGACCGGGTTTAGGATAGATGGCCGTACTATTAAGAGGAGCAAACTTGTTTGCATATCGGTCATCTAGTGCCACTTGAGCGATCTAACTTTGCGATGTTACTAAGATCGAGTGGCGTGGTGAGAGCAAGTGAAAATCCTTTGAAAATTGTTTGTGAAAATGCTAACACACATGCACAAGATGATGTACACTTGGTGGTGTTGGCACATTTGCAAAGGAGAAGGTGTTGGGGTTGATTTGGATCAACTCGGAGATGAAAATAGAGTTTTCTGTGTGTTGTCGGTGGTACCGACCCTGGGTTGTCGGTGGTACCGCCCAAGGATGCAGCGTGCAGACCTCTCTGTTCCGAAGCGTTTTTGGCCTGGCGGTGGTACCGCTATTACCTCGGTACTACCGCCGGCGGTGGTACCGACCAGGGGTCGGTGGTACCGTGGCCCTGAAGGGGTTTTGCGGAGCTCTCTGGAAGTGGCCAGTTTTGGCCTACCGGTAGTACCGCCATTACCTCGGTACTACCGCCCGCGGTGGTACCGACCTATGGCCGGTAGTAACCAAGTTTGCGGAGCTCTCTGGTTTGAGTTGAAAATGGCCTGGCGGTAGTACCGCCATTACCTCGGTACTACCGCCCGCGGTGGTACCGACGCAAGGTCGGTAGTGGCTGTTTTTTTCGCAGAGCTCTCTGGTCGCGGCGATTTTGGCCTGGCGGTAGTACCGCCATGACCTCGGTACTACCGACCTCGGAGGAACCGACCAGGGGTCGGTGGTTTGCCTAAATCTGCGCGATGTGAGGTAACGGCTAGTTTGACTAAGCCGGTAGTACCGCCCAGGAGGGGTCGGTACTACCGACCGGAGCGCAGAATGCCCAGTGAAGGGGCATAACGGCTAGTTGGCCGTTGAGGCTATATATATAGTCGTTGAGGCCGGCTTAGGGCCCTTGGCTGAGCACTCCAAAGCCTTGGTGGCTTGAGTGGATGTGCCTGGGAGCCCTCTAACTCGCTTGTGCTTGCTAGTGCGCGAATCTATTGCGAGTGAGCGATTCTAGTGCGTTGCTTTGAGAGATAGCATCGAGTGGCACTAGGTGTTCGAGTTGCAAGCCGGTGGTGCTTATTACTCTTGGAGGTTGCCACCTCCTAGACGGCTTGGTGATCGAGTCTCCGTCGTGAAGCCCGCGTGAAGATTGTGCGTGGCTCCGGAGAAGGATTGTGAGGGGCATTGTGCTCGCCCCGCGGGGATCGCGAAGAGCAACTCTAGTGGATTGCGCGTGTCATTGAGTTACCCTCACTTGTGGGTGAGTTCTTGCGGCGCTCGAGTGTCGAGCTAGGTGTGGTGCCTATTAGCCGCCGAACTACCAAAGTGTGTGGTCGACACAACGGGGACTAGCTTGGTGGCAACCAAGTGAACCTCGGGAGAAAAATCACCGTGTCAACTTCGTGTTCATCTTCTCGGTGGTTTGCAAACTCTTTTCACTAGCTTGTATTTACTTGTTCATATACATGTGCTAGTTGCTCTTATGATTAGTTGGCTTGTGTAGCTTGCTAGTTACCTTCCTTGCTTGTGTAGCATAGAAGTTGATCCCATGAGTGACTAGTTGACTTGTAGTCTTGCTAGTCACATTGCTTAGTTTGTGTAGCTAAGTTGAGCTCTCTAATTTGGCTTGTGTAGCCTTGTTTTTGAGCATTGCTAGTGAGCTTAGGCTTTGTGCTTTTTGCTTAGTGGCATGTGTAGGAGCTCCCCGGTTGATTGAGTACTAGTTGCATAGTTTTGTGTGACCTTGCTTCTAGAATTGGTTAGGTGAGCTCTAGCTAGCCCGACACCTTATTTGCATTGTTTAGGATCTTTTGTAAGGTGTCATAGAGTATAGGTAGAGGGGTGTAGTCTTGGCTAGACCGATAGTTTTAATTCCGCATTTGTTTCGGTTAGCCGACGCGATTAATTTTAGAAAGGACTATTCACCCCCCCTCTAGTCCGCCATCTCGACCCTTCAATTGGTATCGGAGCAAGGTCTCTCATTTGTGGTCTTCACCGACCCGAGAGGATGGCGTCTAGTGGGCTAGATGATGTGTGTGATACACATATTTTTGATGGCACACACTTTGCACAATGGAAACACCATATGCTTGATCATTTTCGTGCAAAGGGGCCAAAGTTTTGGTGGATTATCACTAGTGGTCTCACTCATGTTTTGGACCATAGAAATCTCACCAAAGCTCAAAAGGATCTCTTTGAACTTGATGCAAATGCTTATTGTTATCTAATGGATGCATTGAGTTTTGAGTTGTTTTATAAGATCAACTCCAAAGGGACCGCCCATGAGATGTGGGAATCCATCAAGACCACCTTCGGTGATCCCTCCACGTTTGATGATGGCAAGTTCATAAAGGAGGATGAACCGGTGGTACATGAGGATGTTGAGCATGACCGCAACATAGTTGTTGTGGAAGATTGCTCCACCTCATGTTCAAGTGATGCAATCAATGAAAATACTTCAAGCACACTTGACAAGATGGAAGATGATGCCTCAAGTGATGCAAGTGATGATTCAACCTCAAGCACACTTGATGGTAATGATGGCTCATGCTCGGGCGATGATCGTGATACTACTACAAGCCCATCGCCACATTGCTTCATGTCACAAGGTGACACCAAGGTATTTAATGCAAATGTGGTTGATCATGTTGATTCATATGATGAGCTTGTTAGTAGACTTGCTAGCATGACCATGTCTTTAGAAAATGAGAAAAATAAAACAATGAAATTAACAAATGAAAACTCATTTCTAAAGAACTCATGTGAAGAACATAAGCGCTTACTTGATGTTCTTAAAGCTTCACATGATGATTTAATTGAAAAGTATGGCTCTCTCATTAAGGAGCTTTCAAAGAAAATTAAAAATAATGAGAGCTCATCACATGGATCAAATGAT
Source organism: Coix lacryma-jobi var. lacryma-jobi (assembly GCA_009763385.1). NCBI lineage: Eukaryota > Viridiplantae > Streptophyta > Magnoliopsida > Poales > Poaceae > Coix > Coix lacryma-jobi. Next base: position 60,226,913 of record CM019825.1, read on the forward strand.
CAATTGCAAAATGTTGCTAACCCATGTGATGTAGGCAAGAAGAATGTATCCACCTCTTGTGATGATTTAATATCTATGCCATGTTCTTCACATATAGATGCTTGTTCTACTTCTATGTCTTGTGAGACTAACCTTTTGAAGGAGAACAATGAGCTCAAACTTGAAGTGAAGAACTTGAGCAACAAGTTAGAGAGGTGGTGTAAATCAAAGGTCACCTATGAGCACATAATGAAGAATCAAAGAAGCTATGGTGACAAGAGTGGCATTGGCTTCAACAAGAGCAATGTCAAAGGCAAGAGATGGGGCAAGAGAAGACATGAAAGAGAAATGAAGAAGCAAGAACAAGAAAAGCTATCTCATTTCATGTGCTATCAATGCCATGAGATGGGACATCTTGCAAAGGCTTGCCCCAACAAGAAGAAGCCCCAAGCTCAAATCAAGAACAACCATCATGATGGTGACTTGATGAAGAAGAAGAAAACAAGAAGGGGCGGAAGAGCAAGGCATCCAAATCACATCCATGATGCCAACAAGATTGTGAGCAACATAAAAGATCAAGCTCACATCAAGTGCTACAATTGTGATGAATTGGGCCACCTAGCTTCGGGTTGTCCAAACAAGCTTGAGAAGAAGGATCAAGCAAACAAGAAGAAGCAAGGCGATGAGAAGCAACAAATGAGCAAAGAAGAGAAGGCTCAATCCAAGAGAAGTTGCTACTCATGCCGGGAAAGGGGACACATGGCTCATTCATGTCCCCTAGGTATGACCCCTAAGCCTATTTCAATTATTAATGATTCTATGCTTAGGAAGGATGTACATGGTACCACATTGGTCGCTATTGCAAAACATCCCGCTACTCATACTAAGGCTATGCCAAAGTATGTTGCACCTAACTTGAGAGGACCCAAACTAGTTTGGGTACCATCAAAAAGTGGATGATTGCGTGTAGGTACCATGGCATTGGAGGCTTGACTCAATTGATTTCATATTATTCATCATGTGATTGATTCAAGTAATGAAGCCTAGTGCTATCCAAACCCAATGCCAAGACAAAAGAAGTGAAGTCCAAGTGCAAAACATACAAGTGCAAAAGATCAAGTTGTGATGTTTGATTGGAATTATTTGAAGGCTTGCAATCTAATTGAGTAGAAGCTTGCTATTTGATGATCATGAGCTACTAAGGTATATCTCTAGTTGATCATGTTCTTTTAAATGCATATGAGTTGATTGAATCGGATATATATGCATATATTGCTTGCTATAAGATGATTGAATGGATAAATTGCTTAGTGATCAAAACTGAGTTAGTTTGAATGGATATGTTCATAAGACTTCTTTTAGTAAGTGATTTGAATGGATATATGTCTTGTGAGAGTATTCAAACATGTTAGCTCAAGTTTGATTCATATTGGTAGAGTATAGCTCAATTGCTCAAAGTTGTCAAAAATCTGAAATCTGAGCTAGCTGTGATAATAGCCATGTTTGAATGATCAAATCTATTTGGATTGGCTTGAAATTTGGTACACATGCTCTACACTTGTGATATTAGTCGCTGTGCAAAATTCATGATTATTGGATAAGATGTACTTTGGTTTTGGAGTAGATCTTGTCAACTATTGTGCAGCAGTTTTCAGCATGTAGTACTATGGAAAGAATTGAAATCTGGTAGCAATCTAGAAAGCCAATGAAGCTCAAATTTTTATGGCTGCTAGAACACTTAGAGAGGCACATCTCCACCAAATTTCATAGTCATTAGACTTATATTTTGGGAGATATGCATGTTTCTTTGAGAAGGACAGAATCTGCCAGAAAAGTGACAAATATTGGATTAATCTAGAGTCACTTTGATTGAAAGGTCCTCAAGTTGGAATCATGTTTATAAGTGGTTGAGGGACCTATGTTTGGTTTTGAGATGAGCTAGAAGTATGGCAAATATGAGTACAAGTTCATGTGATTGGGAAGTGTATTTGGCACACATTTGGTACTCAAATTGAAGATCAAGACCAACATCAAGATGAAGATAAAGATCAAGCTCTAGTATCAAATTGAAGATCTTTTGGAAGAAAGAAAAGGACTCAAAAAGGAACTCAAAGAGGAATTCAAAGTCACATTTCAATAAGAGTTCAAATGGATCAATCAAGCAAAATCAATTCAAGTGAGTATCAAGGATGATTCTTTGGAGAGAGATCACTTCTCCCTTTTGTAGGGGCTTGCCGCCTTTTGTAGGTTAACCGAGCATGATGCTTGGAAGGCTAACATGGAAGTGGTGATCTAGAGTATCATTGGAGATGCTTGGTTGGAGAAATCAAGAGATTGATCAAGAAAGAAAGCAAGCAACACCCAAGATAGAAAAGCAAATCATGACAATTCAAGTGGTATTCATATGCAAGCTATGTTCAAATGAAGAAGCAAGCCAACCACAACAAGATAGTGCACTTGATCATATGTGTGAAGATTTGTTCTAATCAATTGGTATCTATTGGTCTTCACCATGGACTTCACATTGCTATTTGGAGCTTAATTGGAATCAAATGACTATCCTCTACTCCAAGATAGCAAAGGTATCATTGTAATGTGCATGATCATATTCATCCCTTACTAGTATGCGGTTAGTGCATATAGTACATGTTCAATAGGATCATGCATAACAATTGGAAAGTTTAAATTCATTGCCTACCACTATTGCTTGTTTGATTATATGATCTAGTGGTTAGTATATGAGTTTGTTCATGAGCTAGTGAACCCAAGTACTTGATCTAGAAGATGAACATTCAAGTGTCTAATTCAACATGAGTAAGATAACCATTGAAAGATGTGTGAAGAAGCTTACTCTAGAGCAAACCGAGTTAGATATCTTGTGCAATATTGCCTAGTTCAAGTCACAAATGAGAAGCTCATGAAGATGACAAGAGTTCAAGAAAAAGACAATAATGCCAATGGATATCAAGTTTCAATTTTCATTCAATTGGTATCCTACAAGACTTCAAGTGATCCTCAACTTTAAGTGATCAATTCAAGCAAAACATCCCTCACCATCAAGAGCTCAAGCTTATCAAGTGGATGACCCATGCTATGACATAGGGAAGGTGCCCCACCTATTGGTATCAAGGTCAAAGATCCTACACATGGTATCTTTCCAACACATATGGTGGTGTCCATCAAAAATGAAGACTCAAGTATCATCCATCTACCCTAGTCCAACCCTTTGTATCAAGAGAAGCATGCCTTTTATGGTCATTGATGACAAAGGGGGAGAAGTTGTGGAAAAGATATGTCAATTATGATATGTCAAGGACAAAGAGGGAGAAAAGAAGATGGAGAGCACAAGATTGAAGGATCAAAATTCTTGGACAATGAGAACACACAAGTAGGGGGAGCAAGCTCATGAACTTGGTTGTTGCATTTGATATGTGCATAATCATGCGCTTGCTTGCATTGCATAAGTTTTAAAATTTTATATGCATGCTTGTGTGGTATATGCTAGTTATAGGATTTAATTGATGAATTGATAACTAGCATGCATAGGTTAATAGCTAGACTTGTGCTTTTAATGCAAAACTAGACCCTTGCTATTAATGTTGATCTCACGGGGTTTTCTAGTTTTTATGATGTCTAGCTACTCTTCGATGCTAAGGATGAATCAAAATGTGGTATGCACGCTTCAAAGGTAAAATTTCATCATGTATACCTTAGCATCACTTAGTAGTGCTAACACTCCCACAAATTTCATATTTATGCATGTGTGCAAGCTTGAAACCAAACCATTTGAGCACACATGTAGGGGGAGTTAACACTACAAAGTCGGGTTGTATGGTGCTTATCCAAATTCTCTTATATGGTCTTAATGTTGGATAAGTAACATAGAATCCAAAGAGCTTAATTTCCATATCTTTGTAGAGTTGTCATCAATTACCAAAAAGGGGGAGATTGAAAGGTCCTAGTTTGGTTTTGGTAATTGAGTGACAACTTTAGGTGGACTAATGGTGTTTGAAGTGAATTACACAGGTGATTAGTCCATAGGTGATCATGTGTGAGCAACATATGCCATAGAGGTGAAATGGCTTGGAAGATGTTGCAAGGCTCACATATGTGAAGAAGGAGCTTAATGCATATGTGACATGACATATGGTCATATGGCTAAGATGGAGAAGATCAAGGCAAGACTTGGCTTGATGGACCGGTTGCGAAGGTGAAGGGCAAGTTGAGGCTTTGAAGCCGTTGGCACCGAGTGTCGGGAGGCTTAAGCAAGACTTGGCGCCGAAGGACCGAAGCGATGGTGAAGAGCAAGTGATGTCAAGATCGATGGACCATGGAGGCCATGTGATGATATGAAGTGGATCATATCATTTGAAGATAGGTTGGTGCATGTGTTGCATCAACACCGAAGGAGATGGAATGGAATGCACAAGGCAAAGGTATATTTGTAGGGCATTTCATTTCACCGGTCATAGGTGTGTAGAGAAGATTATGACCGGGTTTAGGATAGATGGCCGTACTATTAAGAGGAGCAAACTTGTTTGCATATCGGTCATCTAGTGCCACTTGAGCGATCTAACTTTGCGATGTTACTAAGATCGAGTGGCGTGGTGAGAGCAAGTGAAAATCCTTTGAAAATTGTTTGTGAAAATGCTAACACACATGCACAAGATGATGTACACTTGGTGGTGTTGGCACATTTGCAAAGGAGAAGGTGTTGGGGTTGATTTGGATCAACTCGGAGATGAAAATAGAGTTTTCTGTGTGTTGTCGGTGGTACCGACCCTGGGTTGTCGGTGGTACCGCCCAAGGATGCAGCGTGCAGACCTCTCTGTTCCGAAGCGTTTTTGGCCTGGCGGTGGTACCGCTATTACCTCGGTACTACCGCCGGCGGTGGTACCGACCAGGGGTCGGTGGTACCGTGGCCCTGAAGGGGTTTTGCGGAGCTCTCTGGAAGTGGCCAGTTTTGGCCTACCGGTAGTACCGCCATTACCTCGGTACTACCGCCCGCGGTGGTACCGACCTATGGCCGGTAGTAACCAAGTTTGCGGAGCTCTCTGGTTTGAGTTGAAAATGGCCTGGCGGTAGTACCGCCATTACCTCGGTACTACCGCCCGCGGTGGTACCGACGCAAGGTCGGTAGTGGCTGTTTTTTTCGCAGAGCTCTCTGGTCGCGGCGATTTTGGCCTGGCGGTAGTACCGCCATGACCTCGGTACTACCGACCTCGGAGGAACCGACCAGGGGTCGGTGGTTTGCCTAAATCTGCGCGATGTGAGGTAACGGCTAGTTTGACTAAGCCGGTAGTACCGCCCAGGAGGGGTCGGTACTACCGACCGGAGCGCAGAATGCCCAGTGAAGGGGCATAACGGCTAGTTGGCCGTTGAGGCTATATATATAGTCGTTGAGGCCGGCTTAGGGCCCTTGGCTGAGCACTCCAAAGCCTTGGTGGCTTGAGTGGATGTGCCTGGGAGCCCTCTAACTCGCTTGTGCTTGCTAGTGCGCGAATCTATTGCGAGTGAGCGATTCTAGTGCGTTGCTTTGAGAGATAGCATCGAGTGGCACTAGGTGTTCGAGTTGCAAGCCGGTGGTGCTTATTACTCTTGGAGGTTGCCACCTCCTAGACGGCTTGGTGATCGAGTCTCCGTCGTGAAGCCCGCGTGAAGATTGTGCGTGGCTCCGGAGAAGGATTGTGAGGGGCATTGTGCTCGCCCCGCGGGGATCGCGAAGAGCAACTCTAGTGGATTGCGCGTGTCATTGAGTTACCCTCACTTGTGGGTGAGTTCTTGCGGCGCTCGAGTGTCGAGCTAGGTGTGGTGCCTATTAGCCGCCGAACTACCAAAGTGTGTGGTCGACACAACGGGGACTAGCTTGGTGGCAACCAAGTGAACCTCGGGAGAAAAATCACCGTGTCAACTTCGTGTTCATCTTCTCGGTGGTTTGCAAACTCTTTTCACTAGCTTGTATTTACTTGTTCATATACATGTGCTAGTTGCTCTTATGATTAGTTGGCTTGTGTAGCTTGCTAGTTACCTTCCTTGCTTGTGTAGCATAGAAGTTGATCCCATGAGTGACTAGTTGACTTGTAGTCTTGCTAGTCACATTGCTTAGTTTGTGTAGCTAAGTTGAGCTCTCTAATTTGGCTTGTGTAGCCTTGTTTTTGAGCATTGCTAGTGAGCTTAGGCTTTGTGCTTTTTGCTTAGTGGCATGTGTAGGAGCTCCCCGGTTGATTGAGTACTAGTTGCATAGTTTTGTGTGACCTTGCTTCTAGAATTGGTTAGGTGAGCTCTAGCTAGCCCGACACCTTATTTGCATTGTTTAGGATCTTTTGTAAGGTGTCATAGAGTATAGGTAGAGGGGTGTAGTCTTGGCTAGACCGATAGTTTTAATTCCGCATTTGTTTCGGTTAGCCGACGCGATTAATTTTAGAAAGGACTATTCACCCCCCCTCTAGTCCGCCATCTCGACCCTTCAGAAAGTAAGAGAAAGAGAGAGAGGGCATGAGAGAAAATGAGCTCAACCAGCAATTTTTCAATCTCTCACAAGAATTTCTCGTTGGTGAATAGTGCATGACATGCAAGTGTGTCAGTGAGAGAGAACGAGGGCTCAACCAGCAATTATTGGCATCCCTCACAAGAAATTCTCATTCAGCTGCCAACGGTCATTTGAACTCATCCGACAATTTCTCTCCTCCCTCACGAGAAATTCTCGTTCAGCTCAGATCTATCCGTTGGAGTGTGAGAAGTGCTTTATAGGGTGCGGTTGCCTCTCTCTTCCTCCTCCCCTGGTTCATTCCATTCAAAACAAAAAGAATTGTGAGGCTCCCCTTCTTCTTCTTCCTCTTGCAAACCCTAGAAGAGAAAAAGAGCTCTAATCCTCCCTCTCTCACTCCATTGATTTGAGCCCCAAACAAGTGTGAGAGCAAGATCCATAGATCGATTTGAGAGCTCCAAGAGGATCCCCTCCATTCCCTCTCCTCTCCCTCTTCATGGTTGGTTCATGTTCATGAGAGGAGGTGGGAAGCCTAGTGTTCATATGCATTTGTGATTCATCTTGTGGCACTAGGTGATTGTTGTGATTGTTGATTTCTTGTTACTCTTGGTGATTGTCGTCACCTAGACGGTGTGAGGTGGATTGATTGGTGAGGGGATTTGGTGATTGTGTCCACCCCCAATCAAGGTGATATTTGTGAGGGGTTGTTGTGGTTCCCCGGCGGAGTGCCTAATTCCAACTCTAGTGGATTGCTCGTGTCATTCAACTTCTCTCCATTGGTAGGTTCTTGTGGTGCCTATTGAGAGGCTCGGTGTGTGATACCGATTAGCCACCGAACCACGTGGTGTAGAAGGACACAACGGGGAGTAGCTTGCCGGCAAACAAGTGAACCTCGGGAGAAAAATCAATTGTGTCATCTATTGTCTCCCGATGAATTGAATTGATTGATATATATCTCATTGGAATTAACTATTTGGTGATTGGCATCATTCTCTACTCTTCACCGTCGGTATTGAAATTAATTATCTCTCTTTCATCCTTGCTATTTATATACCTTGTGTAGTAGTAGTGATAAATTGCAAGTAGAGTAACATAGCATATTTAGTTGATTTATTTTGCTCTCTAGTGTAAAAGTAGTGACATAGTGTTGAACAATTTATTTATCTTGTTAGCTCTTTAACTAGTTAAAATAGACATAGCAATTGTGTGCCATAGAGATATTAATTTACTAGAATTGCATATAGGTGGCTTGCCTAACATTTAGAGCTAGAGCAAACCGCTTTTTCGCCATTAGTAATACTAATACTTTGCTCTAGTGTGTTTGTAGAATTTTTATTTAGGCTATTCACCCCCCTCTAGCCAATTAGGACCTTTCAAGTGGTATCGGAGCCGTGGTTACCATAACTAGCAAGGCTTAACAACCTCGATGTCAAGAAATGGCTCAAATAATGTTTAACCATGTGGGGGCAAACCACCATTCTTTGATGGCACAAGCTCATTTGATTATTGGAAGAGAAAGATGAAAATGTATCTTGGTTCAATTCATCCTAAAATATGGGAGGTCACCGAAAATGATTTTGTTGTGCTTGATGCCTCCTCAACCACACCAAGAGAGCAAGAGAACTTGCAATGCAACACTATGGCTCTCACCACTTTGTACAATGGTATGGATTCAAAAGTGTTTGAACAAATAAAAGATCTTGAGAGAGCAAGTGAAGTGTGGACAAGATTAGAAGAAACATATGAGGGTACTACAACCGTGAAGACGACAAAGCTTTATATGTTCAAGCATCAACTCTCTAGTTTCAAGATGAAGGATGATGAGAGCATTCCGGAGATGTTCTACCGGTTGCAAGTGATTATTAATGATCTCAAGGCCTTGGGTGAGAAGACAAAATATGAAGATTTCTCTCACAAATTTTTGATGTGCTTGCCCAAAAAATTCAAGATGTTGAGAACTATCATGTTTAGAGGAGGCTTGAAGGGCCTCTCTCCAAATGAGGTACTTGGAGATGTCATGACCGAGGAGGAGTACAACAAGGATAGTGATGATGGGAATGAAAAGAAGAAGGATGAAGACAAAAAGAAGAAAAGTGTGGCTTTCAAGACCGAAGCTTCTTCCTCAAAGAATAAGGACAAGGGAAAGGTAAAGAAAGAAGAATCAAGTGAAGGTGAAGGCTCTACCATGGATAGTGATGATGAGAATCTAGCTCTTTTCATTCGTAAGTTTGGCAAAATGATGAAGAAGAAAGGCTATGGTGCAAGAAAGAGAAGAGACAACTTTAAGAATAAGAACTTTGTGAGGTTATGTTACAAATGCAAGAGCCCGGATCATGTTGTTGCGGATTGCCCCTATGCTAGTGACAATGAAGAAGATAAAAAGAAAGGCAAGAATGAGAAGAAAGATAAGAAGGAGAAATATGTATTCAAGAAAAAGAAGAAGGGTGGTTCATATGTTGTTACATGGGATAGCGATGCCTCTACCGATAATGATGATGATGATGACAAGGCATCCAAAAAGAAAGCATTGGCTACCTTCACCAACAAGTCTTCTCTATTTGACTCACCATCATGCTTCATGGCCAAGGGCCCTAAGGTAAAATATGATGATAGTGATGATGATGATAGAGATGATAATGATAATGCTAATGCTAGTGATGATGATGATGAACCTAGTATAGAACAGCTTATGGACATGCTAGAACAAGCCGAATACCTTATTAGCTTTAAAAGCAAGAAGTGTAAAGAATTGTCTAAGAAGTTAAAAGATCTTGAACAATCCTTTAATGAGCTAAGTGCATCTCATGAGAGTCTAAAGGAAGACCATGAGGAACTTGAGAAGGCTCACACTAAGCTTGAAAAAGCTCACTCCTTGCTCCATAGTGAAAATAAGGAAAAGGTTGTTATATCATGTGATGTGGGATTAACTTGTGATATAATTGATGAATCTTTTTACAAACCCATTGTTATGCAACCTTCTAATCCTTCATGTAGCACATCATTATCTACTTCAACCTCACCTAGTGATGATTTTACTTGTGATGCTACATTAATGGTAGAGAATGATAACTTAAAGAAAGAGGTAGATAAGCTCACTATTGCTTTAGGTAATGCATATGGTGGTGATGCTCGCTTGCTAAAGTGCTTGGGTAACCAAAGGTTATCTCATGCAAAAGAGGGATTAGGCTACACCCCCAAGAAAGGCAAGGCGTCCTTTGTTACTCATAAAGCTAACTTTGTGAGGAACAATGGTCGGTTTTGCTCTAGTTGCAAGCAAGTTGGGCATGTAGAAAACCATTGCAAGAACAAAATGAAGAAACAAACTTTTGCATCTTCCATTATGTTTGATTCTTGCTATATGCTTACTAAAGGTGAGAAAGGTATCAAGGTCAAGTACATTGGTGCACCCATGGTTGGCCCAACGAAGAAGGCTATTTGGGTGCCCAAAAGCTTGGTCACTAACCTTGGAGGACCCAAACAAGTATGGGTACCTAAGAAACATTAAATTGTTTTGTAGGTTAATTATAAAGCCGGAGGAAGGCATTGAGTTCTTGATAGTGGGTGCTCTCAACACATGACCGGTGATAGTAAAATGTTCAACTCTATCTCATCAAGTGGCAATGACTATGATTCTATCACTTTTGGTGACAATAGCAAAGGCAAAGTAAAGGGGCTTGGTAAGATTGCAATATCAAATGACTTGAGCATTTCAAATGTGCTACTAGTAGAGAGCTTGAACTTCAATCTATTGTCGGTAGCTCAACTTTGTGACCTTGGTTTCAAATGCATATTTGGTGTTGATGATGTAGAGATCATAAGTGTAGATGGTTCTAACTTGATATTCAAAGGCTTTGGATATGAGAACCTCTACTTGGTTGATTTTGGTGCTAGTGAAACTCAATTATCAACATGCTTGCTCACTAAATCTAGTATGGGTTGGCTTTGGCATAGAAGGCTTGGTCATGTTGGCATGAAACAATTAAACAAGCTAGTGAAGCATAACTTGGTTAAAGGCTTGAAAGATGTTGAATTTGAAAAAGACAAGTTATGTAGTGCATGCCAAGCCGGCAAACAAGTTGGAAACACTCATCCTAAAAAGAGCATCATGAGTACTTGCAAGGTATTTGAATTGTTGCATATGGACTTGTTTGGACCAACCACTTATACAAGTATTGGAGGTAATAAATATGGATTTGTCATTGTGGATGATTTCACTAGATATACTTGGGTGTTCTTTCTTAGTGATAAAAGTGATGCATATTCAACATTCAAATCTTTTGTCAAGAGAGTTTGCAATGAATTTGAAACAACTATCAAGAGAGTTAGAAGTGACAATGGTAGTGAATTCAAGAACACTAGAGTTGATGAATTATGTGATGAATATGGCATTAAACATGAATTTTCCCCTCAAGTACACACCTCAATCCAATGGCTTAGTAGAGAGAAAGAATAGAACTCTTATTGATATGGCTAGATCAATGTTGAGTGAATATGATGTTAGTCATTCTTTTTGGGCCGAAGCAATCAACACATCTTGTTACTACATCAATAGACTTTATTGCCATCCTATGTTGGAAATGACCCCATATGAACTCTTGAATGGAAGAAAGCCCAATATTGCATACTTTCGGGTTTTTGGTTGCAAATGCTATATTCTCAAGAAGGGCACTAGATTGAGCAAATTTGAGAAGAAGTGTGATGAAGGTTTCTTGCTTGGTTATTCTACAACTAGCAAAGCATACAAAGTATGGAATTTGGGAAGTGGTCATTTGGAAGAAGTTCATGATGTGGAATTTGATGAAACCAATGGGTCACAGGAACAAGAAGAAAATCTTGATGATGTGAGAGGATCTCAATTAGTGAATGCTATGAAGAACATGGACATTGGTGATATTAGGCCAAAGCAAGTAGTTGATATTCAAGATGACAAAGATCAAGTGCTCTCTTCTCCTATTGTGCAAACTAGTGGTTCTCTAGTGCAAGATCAAAAAGATGATGGTGCTAGTTCATCTCAAGTGATTCAATCCAATGTGCAAGCTAATGCAAGTCAACAAGTTCAAGTGCTCCAACCCACTCATATTGCAAGAGATCATCCCCTAGACCGTGTAATTGGTGATATTACAAGTGGTATGCAAACAAGATCAAGATTGGCATCTTTCTGTGAACATTATTCATTTGTATCATCCATTGAGCCTACAAGAATAGATGAAGCTTTGGAAGATGTTGATTGGATAAATGCAATGCATGAAGAATTAAATAATTTCACAAGGAACCAAGTATGGGAATTGGTAGAAAGACCAAAGAATCATAATGTGATAGGTACCAAGTGGGTCTTTATAAACAAGCAAGATCAAGATGACATAGTTGTGAGAAACAAAGCAAGACTAGTTGCTCAAGGTTACACTCAAATTGAGGGTCTAGACTTTGGTGAGACTTATGCACCGGTTGCAAGATTGGAGGCAATTAGAATCTTATTAGCTTATGTTTGTGCCCACAACATTAAGCTCTATCAAATGGATGTGAAGAGTGCATTTTTGAATGGTTACATAAATGAGCTAGTGTATGTTGAACAACCTCCCGGTTTTGAAAATGAGAAGAAGCCCAACCATGTTTACAAGTTGAGGAAGGCATTGTATGGATTAAAGCAAGCACCTAGAGCATAGTATGAGAGATTGAGAGATTTCTTGCTCTCTAAAGGGTTCAAAATGGGAAAGGTAGACACTACTCGCTTCACTAAAAAGCGAAGGACCGGATTAGCGACCAGAGGGGGGGGTGAATGGGAGCCTCGAATTCAACTCATGAATAGTATGGCCCTTGTCCCAGAAAGTCACCCAAAAGCCAAGACTCGAAACGACCGGAGAGTTCACGACCTACGAGTAGGTGGATACCCTAGGAGATGTCCTAGTGGTACAGCGGAACCTCCGGAGAAACCCCAAAACCAACTGCCAAAGCCACGGAGCAAAACAGCACAATCAGCAGATTCGCGGACTGTCCGCGGTCAGAGTCCCGGACTGTCCGCCGTTAAGTCCTGGACTGTCCGCGACTGAGAGCCGGATTGTCCGCCGGCAAAAACGCAGAAACTCAACAGTGCTGCAAGTCTGCTAGACAGGTCCCGGACTGTCCGCGGGTTTGTACTGCGGACTGTCCGCCGTTCACTCGACAGTGAACAGTCAGGGGTCTGCACCTGACTGAATCGAGCAAACCCCGATCCCCGGACTGTCCGCCGCTGGGGGCGCGGACTGTCCGCGGATGAACAGAAAGCACAATTCTGCTCGGGGTAGAAAGGCAAATCGATCGGAACTTCACCAAATCAAAAGGGGGTTCGATCAAACTTCTCCCAGGTGATCCTCTATGTATTGGGGTGCTAATCCTAAGAAATCATCGCACCAAACCAAGTCAATCAAGAGAGATTCGTGGATCACCGAAAAGGGGAAAGAACGAAGAACGAACACCAAATCAACCTGATCTATGGATTTATGAGGTTAGGAGAGAATTCCTTCGGTAGAAAGAAGGGACTCACGACCAAGAACAAATTGATTCAAGTGGAATCAAAAATCATCTCGTGGAGAGGGAGAACGAGGCAAATCTCCAAGAGATGAAAAACCAAAACGTGAAGAACACAGAACACGATTTGATTTCAGCCGAAATTCTTCCACATGAGGAGACAACGAGAATATGGTCTCGTTTCCTCAAAAGATCCAAATACACAGAGGTATGATTCCCGTCTCTGCGGATCGCTTGCAGCGAGGTATGATTAGAACCTAAGCGAGGGCTAGAGAGAGAGAGCTCAGGAACAAATGACTGCAAGGATAGTAGGAGAGGAAGGGTGCCTCTCTTATTTATAGCCTAAAACAATAATCCCCTTACTACCCCTAGATACACGAGCGAAGCGGCCAACCCTAGGGGTATCCCGATCCAACTCTGCTGATAGTTGATCGGACGGCCACGCGCCTTCCTCATCCTTAGCTTCGCCTCGATGCAAGCCTCAGGATGCCGCCACGTGCCGCCCAGTCGACCGCCGCGCCTACCTCGTGGATAGCCTCGCCTCCGCGCCAGCCTCTCCACGCCGCCACGCGTCGACCGTCCTTTTTGCGGACCTCCCCCCGGTTTTGAGGCCGAAACCGGGAAACCTGGGCCTTCCCCCGGTTTTGAGGCCGAAACTGGGAAACCTATCCTCAGGCTGAGTTTTGTGGCCCAAACTCAGAAACCCGTGCGCCCAGGTTTTGTGGCCCAAACCTGGAAACCGTCCACGCCGAGTTTTGAGGCCCAAACTCGGAAACCAGCCACCCCGAGTTTTGAGGCCCAAACTCGGAAACCATTGAGGGTAGCTTTTCGAGGCTCAGCTACCGAACCCGCGCCGTAGGCGGGATGTGGTTCGCACACCCCGAGTTCCAGCACCGATGCCGGAGCATGTCCAGCCTCCACGCCGGGCACAGTGCATTCGCCATCCTCCTCGGCCTCCCGCCAAGTGTCACGACGCCATCACCTTCCTCCCGACTCGGCCGATGCACCGCACATCCCCATGTGCTCTTGCTTGTCAACGCCACGTGCCAGCTACCACAGCTGGTCCTCAGGTCTCCCGGTCCGTCGGTCCAAGCTCCACGTCCGCCCTTCACCGCTCCCGGTCCGTCGGCACGACACGTCCCCACTTGACCTTCACCTCACCTTCGACCACTGCCCGAGCTCCGCACCTGCACATCAACACAGCCTAGAGACATGTTGCCCGTTGATCGATCACTCATCACTCAGGAAGGGAACCACAAGGGCACATATCAACCTTGTGTTCTCAAAAAGATTGGAAGTGATTTGTTTGTGTTGCAAATCTATGTTCATGATATCATATTTGGCTCAACAAATCAAGACTATTGTGAAGAATTTGGGAAAATGATGGCAAATGAATTTGAGATGTCAATGATTGGAGAACTTAGCTACTTCCTTGGTCTTCAAATAAAGCAAATGAAGAATGGGACATTTATTAGTCAAGGAAAGTACATAAGGGACATGATAAAGAAATTTGGCTTGCAAGATGCTAAATCAATTAGTACACCTATGAGCACCAATGGTCATTTAGATAGTGATGCAAGTGGCAACATGGTTGATCAAAAGCTCTATCGGTCTATGATTGGAAGTTTGCTATATGTTATGCTTCTAGACCGGATGTGATGTTTAGTGTGTACATGTGTGCAAGATTTCAAGCCTCTCCAAGAGAAAGTCATTTGAAGGCTACAAAGAGAATTTTGAGGTATTTGAAGCATACACAAAATGTTGGATTGTGGTATCCCAAGGGGTCAAACTTTGAATTAATTGGATATTCGGACTCCGACTATGCGGGTTGCAAAGTGGATAGAAAGAGCACTAGTGGCACATGTCAATTACTTGGAAGATCTCTTGTGTCATGGTCATCAAAGAAGCAAAATAGTGTGGCACTCTCTACCGCCGAAGCGGAATATATTAGTGTCGGTAGTTGTTGTGCTCAAGTGTTATGGATGAAAGCTACTTTGGATGATTTTGGGATCAAATTCAAGGAAGTGCCATTGCTATGTGATAATGAAAGTGCAATCAAGCTTACCAATAACCCGGTTCAACATTCTAGAACCAAGCACATTGACATTAGACATCATTTTATTAGAGATCACCAACAAAAAAGGGATATATCAATTGAGAGTGTTGGCACCGATGATCAACTAGCGGATATATTCACTAAGCCACTTGATGAGAAGATATTTTGCAAGTTGAGAAATGAATTGAATATTCTTGATTTCTCCAATATGGGTTGAGCACACCCCATATATATATGACATGCCTCTCCTTCGACAACGTAAGGTACAGTTGGTTGACATAGCATTCATACATTTGTAAGGACATGTTTGGTGCATATAGACATACAAGTGATAATTTAGGATCATTCATGGAAAAAAAATGAATTTGATGTATATATGTTACCACTATTGCCTTCTATGTTTACATGATCTAGTGGTGGCATATGACATGTTTATGGGCTTGCAAACCTAGTGTTGAATCTAGAATATGAGCTCAAGATGTGTAACTTAACATGGTCAAGATATCCCTCCTACTTGAGAGGTGTGACGAAAGCTTGCCCTTGGATCAAACCTAGTTACATATTCTAGGCAAGTAATCTAGATTGAACCAATGTGAAATAACTCTCTTTCCAAATCAAATGACCTTGCTATTTCTATGTGGTATTTCTCTCCAACTAAAATGAGCCTTTTTGAGCAATTGTTGACAAAGGGGGAGAAATAAGTCACAAAGATAGATATGATAATGGAAAGAGATAAATTAAAAATTAAAATTTGAGCACACAAATAGGGGGAGCAAGCTCATAAATAAGTTGTTTGCATTTGTATGTGCATATTCATATGAAATGGCACGTTGTAAACTTTAAATTCAATCTACATGCTTGATAGGATGCATAGGTTGGTAACTAGACTTTCATCAAGTGAATCAAGTGCTCTCTTTACTTATAATGTTGATCTCACGGGGTACTTGAGTTTTTGATGTATGTCTAGTTATCTATGGTGCTAAATATGGTATATATTCGCAACTCCAACGGTATCACGCTTCAAAGGTCCATTCTATATACTTTAGCATCATTTGATAGTAGTAGCTCACCCACAATTCCTATTTATGCATATGTGAACAATTGTACCAAACTCATATATCACATATGTAGGGGGAGCTAGTACTATCAAAACCGAATTTGAAATGCTTGTCCAACTTTTATTCATGATCTAAATGCACGGGCAAACATCTCAAGTTCACAAACTAAATTCATTTCATATCTTTGTGATGGTTGTCATCAATTACCAAAAAGAGGGAGATTGAAAGCTCTAGTTTGGTTTTGGATAATTGATGACACCTATGTGTACTAACTATTGCAATGAGTATTATGGTATGAGATAGGTTGGTACACACCAAGTGATGGAGCTAGAGAATTATCATGGTGATGGAGGTGACAAAAAGATGATATCCATGTGCTCCATCTTTGAAAAGAATAAAGAGAAAAACAAAATCCTATGGGCTCAAGGCAAAGGTATAAAATAGGATATTTGTTTAACGGTCAAGACACAATAGAGTGCGTGATCGGGTTTAGGCTAGATAACCGTACTATAAAGAGGGGAAATCTTTAATTACAATGGTTATCTAGTGCCACCAAGTGTGAGTCTCATTTGCATATATTTAGTGCGCTTAGTGACATGATGAGATTAACCCTGAAAATTCCTTGTGAAAGTGCTAACTTAAGTGCCCAATTTATTTTGAAATATCTTAGTGAAGTTAGCACTTGAAAAGAGTTGAAAAGAAAAGGTTTAATTGGAGCTTCAACTACCAGCAAGAATTTCTTGTTAACCCAGCTCGAATTGCCGATAGAGGGTGCTCTGTCTTGAGCTTTTATCTTCAAGAAATTTACATGAGCTCAACAAGAATTTCTTGTTCATCAATAGAGGTGTGCATGCATGTGCCAGAGAGAGAGAGAAAGTAAGAGAAAGAGAGAGAGGGCGTGAGAGAAAATGAGCTCAACCAGCAATTTTTCAATCCCTCACAAGAATTTCTCCTTGGTGAATAGTGCATGGCATGCAAGTGTGTCAGTGAGAGAGAACGAGGGCTCAACCGGCAATTATTGGCATCCCTCACAAGAAATTCTCGTTCAGCTGCCAACGGTCATTTGAACTCATCCAACAATTTCTCTCCTCTCAAACGAGAAATTATCGTTCAGCTCAGATCTATCCGTTGGAGTGTGAGAAGTGCTTTATAGGGTGCGGTTGCCTCTCTCTTCCTCCTCCCCTGGTTCATTCCATTCAAAACAAAAAGAATTGTGAGGCTCCCCTTCTTCTTCTTCCTCTTGCAAACCCTAGAAGAGAAAAAGAGCTCTAATCCTCCCTCTCTCACTCCATTGATTTGAGCCCCAAACAAGTGTGAGAGCAAGATCCATAGATCGATTTGAGAGCTCCAAGAGGATCCCCTCCATTCCCTCTCCTCTCCCTCTTCATGGTTGGTTCATGTTCATGAGAGGAGGTGGGAAGCCTAGTGTTCATATGCATTTGTGATTCATCTTGTGGCACTAGGTGATTGTTGTGATTGTTGATTTCTTATTACTCTTGGTGATTGCCGTCACCTAGACGGTTGGAGGTGTATTGATTGGTGAGGGGATTTGGTGATTGTGTCCACCCCTAATCAAGGTGATATTTGTGAGGGGTTGTTGTGGTTCCTCGGCGGAGTGCCTAATTCCAACTCTAGTGGATTGCTCGTGTCATTCAACTTCTCTCCATTGGTAGGTTCTTGTGGTGCCTATTGAGAGGCTCGGTGTGTGATACCGATTAGCCACCGAACCACGTAGTGTAGAAGGACACAACGGGGAGTAGCTTGCCGACAAACAAGTGAACCTCAGGAGAAAAATCAATTGTGTCATCTATTGTCTCCCGATGAATTGAATTGATTGATATATATCTCATTGGAATTAACTATTTGGTGATTGGCATCATCCTCTACTCTTCACCGTCGGTATTGAAATTAATTATCTCTCTTTCATACTTGCTATTTATATACCTTGTGTAGTAGTAGTGATAAATTGCAAGTAGAGTAACATAGCATATTTAGTTGATTTATTTTGCTCTCTAGTGTAAAAGTAGTGACATAGTGTTGAACAATTTATTTATCGTGTTAGCTCTTTAACTAGTTAAAATAGACATAACAATTGTGTGCCATAGAGATATTAATTTACTAGAATTGTATATTGGTGGCTTGCCTAACATTTAGAGCTAGAGCAAACCGCTTTTTCGCCATTAGTAATACTAATACTTTGCTCTAGTGTGTTTGTAGAATTTTTATTTAGACTATTCACCCCCCTCTAGCCAATTAGGACCTTTCAGTATGCCGGCTATTTTTTTTAAGAAGTATTGGGATATTATTGGTGATCAGTTCACGAGGCCCTCGATGTGCTGAGAGGAGGCCCAATGCCTCTTGGTAGAACGACACCATTATTTCCCTAATCCCAAAAGTTGATAAACCTGAAAAGGTGACGGACCTGCGACCCATAAAATTGTGTAATGTGATGTATAAGGTGGTGTCAAAAGTTCTATCAAATAGGCTAAGGAAAGTGCTTCCAGATATTATCACCCAAATCAGAGTGCCTTTGTACCAGGGAGACTGATATCAGACAACATCCTCATAGCTTATGAGGTCACTCATTATATGCTGAATAAAAGGGAAGGCATCTTGGGTTATGCGGCTATCAAGTTAGATACGAGTAAGGCGTATGACAGAGTTGAGGGGTGTTTTTTGTCCCAAATGATGAAGAAAATGGGTTTTGCTGACCAATGGGTTGAGCTGATCATGATGTGTGTCTCTACTGTGAGGTATAAGTCAAGGTTAATGGTGATTTATCGGACCCATTTATTCCTCAGAGAGGTCTGCGCCAGGGTGATCCCCTGTCGCCCTACCTTTTTCTTTTATGTGCTGAAGCATTTTCAGCTCTGATTAAAAAAGGAGAACATGATGGCTTGCTAGCTGGAGTTAAAGTGTGTAGTGGTGCACCAAGTATATCTCATCTTTTATTTGCCGATGACTCATTGATAGTGATTCGAGCAACCGAAGGGGATTGTGGGCAGCTGCAGACAATTCTCCAGCTATACGAAGACTGTTCAGGGCAAATGATTAACAAAGCAAAATCGGCTATCCTGTTCAGTCGAAACACAAGTGCACAACAAAGAAAAAAAGGTGTGTGGCCTGCTTCAAGTAACAAAGGAGACAATGAGTGAAAAATATTTGGGGTTGCCGGTGCATGTGGGGCAATCAAAATCGGGCACCTTCGGTTATCTCAAAGACCGAATTTGGAAGAGGATACAAGGGTGGAATGAAAAATTTCTGTCATGGGCCAGAAAGGAGATATTAATTAAGGCTGTTGCACAGGCTATTCCCACATTTGCAATGAGATGTTTTGACCTGTCCAAGACTCTTTGTGACCAAATAGGGGCAATGATTTGCAGATATTGGTGGAACAATCAAGAGGGGAAACATAAAATCCATTGGTTGGGTAAAGAAAAATTGCTCAAACCGAAAGATGAGGGAGGTTTGGGGTTCAGAGATATACACCATTTTAATATTGCTATGCTTGCCAAACAGGGTTGGAGACTGTGGCAGAATCCTGATTCTCTGTGCGCAAAGATTCTGAAGGCAAAATATTTCCCAAGCTTAGTATTTATATCTCGGAACTAAACAAGGCCTTGGTCGGATCCATGGCTGCCTAGGCCCTAGGGACTCAGCCAGACGGCCAATAACACCAAGAGGTGCCACTATACACTGAAGTTGCAGAGCTGCTGGACCCGATTTCAGGGTCCTGGGACACTCATCTGGTAAAGGACATCTTCTGGAAAGAAGATGCGGAGGTGATCTTAGCATTACCGGTGCACGGGGGAAGGGAAAATTCACTTGCTTGGCACTATGATAAGCACGGCCTATTTAGTGTCAAGAGTGCCTTAGCAGAGATGATGCAAGCAGGAACAAAAGTATGAATGGTGGACAGGGAATGAGCTTTAATGGGGTGGGGGTGGGGGGAGAACTATGGAAGAACCTGTGGAAATTGAATTGCCCAAGCAAGGTCAGGCACTTCTTATGGCGGCTCACTCATAATAGCCACCCACTGAGATGCAATTTGATGCGACGAGGGTTGCAGCTGGATATTAGTTGCCTGGTCTGTGGGAGATTGGGGGAGGATGGGGCACACCTTTTCTTCAAGTGCAAGCTGGCCAAGCAAGTTTGGCGCCTGCTGAATATGGAAGCTGATCGGATCGATCTTGCATCCATACCCGAGGCCTTTGGAGCTGTGGAGTGGATTCTGAAGCAGCAAAAACTGAAGAGAGAATTGATTGTGATTACTCTTTGGTTTATCTGGTCAGAACGCAACAACATCAGGGAGGAAGGGAGGCGAAGGCCGGCGGCAGTGATAGCAAGTTGCATAGAACTGTATGTTCATGAGAATACACAACCACACAGTGGTATTTCGAATTTGAGATGGCAGGCTAGAAAGAATTGGACAAGGCCACCAGACAATGTGATCAAGTTAAATGTTGACGACTCCTTCATTCCGAGTGAAAAAGCTGGCAGCTGGGGCTTCCTGTTACATGATAGTGACGGGGATGCGGTGATGGCGGGAAGGGGCAGAGTTGATCACTTGTTGAGTGCTTTTCAGTCAGAGCTGGTAGCCAACCTGCAGGGAATGCAAACCACGGTAGACTTGGGCATTAGCAGGATCATCTTGGAGACAGATGCACACGAGGTTGTCAGCGCTCTGAACTCGACTGCATATGATGATTCAGTCTATGGTCATCTGATTGAGGAGATCAGGTTCCAAGCTAGATCAAACTTTGTTAGTTTCGAATGTGTTCATGTTGGTAGATCTTGTAATGAAGCTGCACATGAGCTGGCTAAGTTGGGCTTTCTATGTTCTGAAGGTGAAGGAATTATCTCTAATTCCATCCCTGATAACATAGCTGTAATGGTTGCTAATGATTTATTAGCCAACGAGTAATGAGAAAACCCAGGTTCAAAAAAAAAAAAAAAACTAACAACATAGTTTGATGGAAAGTATGAGTATTTCATCGGTCCTCAAAACACAATTTTTTACACTAATGTTTTTATAGAGTTCCTTCTCTGTAGAAATTTTGGCCACAGCCTAGCCAAGCTTCAATGAAGTAAACCAATGTAAACGACAGAAGAAGTGAGAGTAACAAATTCAACTAAATACGAAATAGGCAAGCCTCATAGAAGTATCAGTGACTAGTGTGAACAAATTCCTAGTAGCAAGCTAAGAACAACAAATCCCTAGTAGCATAAGTACTATAATAAGGACCTACCTGCAGAAGAACAACTAACTTGAGAATAAGCTTCAGCCATGTGCTAGACAAAAGAAGTGACTGCTAGTCTACTACACTCAAACAGCCTGCTGAATAGCTCAAACCAGTTCCACATATATGGCCAAATCCTGAACTGGGATTATGAGCAGTTAAAGATCCCCCTGAGTAGTTCCATTACAGAAACCAAAAGCAGTCTGTAGCATGGACAGTTCGCAATGAGCATGAGTAGAAATTCCATCATTTGCCTGAATAATATTGAGAATATTAAAACACTTTAAGATGTTAAAGCTGAACTATGGGGGCACACTGCCACCATGTGCAGTGGCATAAGCATCTGCAAGCCCAGTAACAGACTCCTTGTGAGGGTCGACAAACTTCAATCTTAGAGTCTCCTCTCCAATTAGAGCAAATGAGTAAAAGTTCACATTTCTCTTGAGCAATCCCTTTGCCAGCAGGGCCTTCATGACACAATGTCGGGGCACTAGTCGCTTCTCCAGGCTGTATGTGAAGAGGTGAGGCCTTTGCACGATGAAATGTGCATCCAGTCCAACCTCGTTGACAAAGAAGCGAATCTTGCTTAGAAGACTTTCGTCAGACATTCCTATAATGCTTGGCTTCTTGGACACAGCAGTGGCAACTTCAGTCTTGGAGCAGCCAAGAGTACTCTCCAAGAAGTCGAGCCTGGAAGCACACTTGTCTTTTTGGTTGTACAGGCTACAACAACCAACGCTTGCTTAAACATTCGCGAGCTACGGGGCACCCCAAGCTCTTCCGCGCGCGCAGCGTTGGGCTGAATCTTCTCCACTGCTACAAAACATCTTCTCCACTACTACAAAACACACCAGTACTAAATTTTTCTAAAGTCACACCACTAACATCCCCCGCAGTCAAAAACTCTATTAAATACACCAAAATAACTACTATTACAAATAGCACATCTTACAAAAAGAACGTACCAGATTACCTCTAGACTCTTCTCATTCATATCCAACGGACCAAATTATTTGGATCACACCTCATCACTCATCCGTGAAGACCCACTCCAGTCGGTAAACGCACGTCTGCGGCACCACGCACGACTTCTCCGCTCCCTCCTAACTTTTCCTACCTATAATACGTTTCCCGTCCCGTGGCCCTTCGCGAGTCGCGACCCGCTCCCCGCCGCCGCCGCCCGTCGCTTCGCGCCGCCGCCGTCCTCCATTGGTCCCTCTCTCTCCTCCCTCCGGCCTATGTCAAAGGTTGGAGAGAGTGAGGATCCATCGTTTTTGATACTTTTTTCCCAATAGATCAAATTTTTAGGGTTTGAGTCTCTCCATGCCAAGTATTGTGGTATTGGAGATTTATCTCCTTCTTCTCCTCTTCGGCGACGGAGATGGGGAAGGATGAAATTGTCTTCTTCATGGCGGCTTCGTTGAAGATGGGGACGACAACTTCGGCGTCAGCATCTTCACCAGCATGACGACATGGAGATTTTTGTTTCCGGTTGACGGCATCGAGGCGGAGATGATGTCGTCGTCATGGAATAATTTTCTCCGGTCTTTTCTCTGTTTTGTTGTGGTTAGATCTGACCACAATGAAGGACTAGGGAGAATAAGTTTCAGATCAGTCTTCTTCACTCTTCGGTGGCAGAAAGAAGAAGAAGGAAGACACGAGAAAAAAGAAATTTCTCAACTCCACCTGCAGGAATGTTGGTCGTCCGTTGGGCATCTATTGTCTGGCCTAAAACAATTGTTGCCGAGTATTTGCCTGTACGATCATACATACGAAGCGTCAAATAGGTTCGGTTTTCAGAGTTTGAGCTATTCACAGTGTGGGTACAATATAGATGAAAATTAATTTCTGGATATATGTTTTTTTCCCAGCTATATTTTAATACAATTCTTCTTTCGTATCGGGAAAAAAAAAGACTTCTCCGCTCCCTACGCGCGACTTCTCCTCTTCCTAGACCTCATAACTCATTCTCTCCCACGAAAAGCCCACCAAAGGTGCAAACTCTTCAACTCCCGACGACCACGCCGCCGCCCTACCACCCAGGCCTCTCCAACGCCGCCTGCCTGCTCGCCCGTCCTCTCGCACGTGGCTCACCCGCCCGCCTGTCCAGGGAGCCCGCCAGGGGCACGTCCAGTAGCCACGCCGACGGACCCAGCCAGCCAGGGCGCGCCAACGGACGTCGGGATGGGGGCCGCCGCGCCGTCGGAACCAAGATGGGCGCCGCCAGACGGGGCCGCGGCTGGGTCATGATGTGCTTGGCGGACGCCCAGCGATGACAGAGAGAGGAGGTGACCCCCCCTCCACTCGTGTGATCCCGTGAAGTCCCCGGGACAACGGCCATGGATCTCCTGTCTCCTATGCTCTCATCTCCACGAGGCCCCAGATCCCGGAACCCACGAGCCACATCCACAAGGACGACTGCTGCGTCTCATTCGACATCCTGGTAATAGCCATGCCCCATCGTTTCCTTTTCCTCAACTCCAACTCGATTCGTTAGGGTTAGAGTTTAATGCGCCTTGGATTTGTGTTCTTGCGTGTGCGTATATGCCAATGATTTTGCAAACTAGATACTGAAGTCCGTCAAGGCGATTAATAGCCATGTGCTTGTCGAGATGGAAATTCCTGAAGTGTACCTAGACACTGCCGAAGGTTAAACACTTCCCGTTAGGGATTCACTTGTTCATGCTTAGATGTTGTTTTCTCTTTGAGCAGTTCTTAGATTAATGCTAACCAAACTAGATCAATGTCATGAAGGAACCATGCTTTTGTATATTTGAGAGGACGAAGGAATGATGCTTTGGTATATTTGAGAGGACAAGACATATTGAGGTATATGTCTGCAATGATCCATGAATGAAATGATTTATAGATTATCAGATGATATGCATTAAGCGAGTGCCACCTCCACCACAGCCTCTACCCATTGTCATTATCTCCAGGAGGTATTCATTGCTTTTGCAGTTTGTAAAGCACATCTAAATTCATGTATACATTTTTTGTGCTTTTATTCATACTCAAAAGAATCTGTGGCATTCACTCTTGGCCACTGTGGAACAACTAAAACTATTCGTTTGCACTATACAGATTAGTTATTATTGATAAGGTGATAACAGTAGTATCTCAAACAGAAATGTGCTTTGCTTTTTTTCTGGCCTGACATGAGTATACTTGAAAATTTAAAATTGTAAAACAAATTACTTTATCCTTCCACTTTGCAACTATTATACTCCACAATTGCCATTTACTAACTCGCTTGTTATGTTTTATAGGAAAACACTATGATTGCTTACAATCTGTTTGGTCAATTATTGCCTAAGATAGTTTGTGACGCTGAAGTTTCTATGCACTAAAATAAGAAAAGTGTGTTAAAATTGTGACCGAAGATTTATGAACATTTCCTTTCTCTAAATTTAACCATCAACTAATAATAATCTGTTTTACAAGTATATTATCATTTAATCATCGACCTTTTTCCAGCATCTCTAATAAAGGTACTCTTGGCTTGTTTTTGTAAACTGTAATTTATCTAGCTCCCTTAATGTGTCCAGCAAGTTTCTATGCTCTAGACATAATGTTTGTCTCATGTCGCTAAGTAAACCTTTCTCTATTTATCCTCTAGGCGTAATGTTTGTCTCATGTCGCTAAGTAAACCTTAGCAGAATGATTCATATAGTTAGTTGGTTATTGTTAAATCCTGTAGCATTGCCTGTTACTGTAGTTTGCCCATGAAATTGGCTTAAGTGACGTTGTCCTTTGTTTTAAAACCTTCAAACTAATTAAGGTGTTACTATTCTTTGGAACAAAGAATTGTGCTTAAGCTTATCCCAGTTCATGTCGACTCCTACTAATAATAGCACAATTCCTTTTAGCTTGTGAATTTCCTTAAGGCTTATGCGAATATATCTTTTTGCCCTTACTAATCTATCTTCGTTTTTATTCTTACTCACAGGACAAGCCCTGAACTCCTTTGTTATTGTGCAACATTATAGGATTAGACTTTATTCTCTGGTAAATCGTTTAGTTGTGCCTTCATAATCTTGGTTAAGTCAGGTTGTATATATGTGCATCCCTTATGTTATAGTCACCGTATTTTGTAGAAAGTATAATTACCTACTTGTTTCTGCCACCTATTTTGTTTGTAGCAGAGGTGGCACATATTTAGCCAGTGATTAATTGAGATAAATATAGTACATACATCTATTAAAAAAAGTTCAGGTTTGATTTTCCGCCTAATAACCTTTCAAAAAAGTAGTATGTGCCTAATTCAGACAGATTTCCTATGTGTCCCTTCTTATCTATCCTTTGTGTTGGAAAAGGGGTAATACAAACGTTTGTACTTGTGTATAGTGTTAAGGGAGGGCCGTGCGGGCCTGACTGCTTGCTTCTTTGAATTCTGTTGTTTTAAGGCGGTGCCTTGGCGTCCTTGCCTGCTTACTGATGAGCCGGTTGATTTTAATTGTGATTGTTGGGGTTGACCAAGACCAAGCTAGGCAAGGAGCGGGGCTCACTCATGCAGACGTTTGGCCAGGAACATCCATTGTACCCCAGCTGTAAGCTCAATTAATTTTTCCTCTCTTTTTTTTCCTATTTCTTTTAACTGAAACATGCAACTACAGACCTTCAAGCGGTATCTTCCAGGTGAGTTCTTCCTCCTCTCTGTATTTCCTTGCCCTTGGTTTGTGCTAAGCAGTAGGCCAACAGTGCAACTCATATCATGTGCCCTTTAGCATATCTCTACTACTGTAAAACACACCAGTTGTAAAAGCATATCTCTACTTACACTGGATGCCAATTATATTATAGAGTTCTTGGTACCCATGACTTCATTTGTCAGATTTTCTATTTGTATTTGTATTTGATTTGATCTCTCTAAAAGCACTCACAACATACTGCCAGCCACATGGATCTTCACTATTAAGAGTCTACACTACGTTTTGAACTCAACCAAGTGCATTTGTCATGTTGGAATTTTAAATATAGCTTTCCTTTTATACAATAACTGATGTATTTATCTATAGGAAGAATGTGAGAGGAATGAGAAATTCTCTAATCATCAAGCAATGACTGCTAAGTTTGAAGTGCAAACAGCGCCACTTACTGATGGAGTCCTTCCTGGGATTATACGTCAGATAGTGATAAAGTAAATATTCTTTGATTACTCTGAATTTCACGTGCTTTGGTTTTATTGTCTTATATGATTTTGAATTTTGTAGGTTCTTAGTTCTTACATTAGCAGTCTTCCTGTGCCATCACAATGTTGTCATCGCCTACAAGATAATTTAGATGGTGCATGCATAGTTTCAATACATGGATGATGACACATTTTATCACAGTTTCCTCTTATAGCAATCTAATAATTTTTTTTTGCATTTTCCTCTTATAGCAATCTAATAAATTTGCTCCGAGTTGTGTGTGTGTATGGCTGCAGGTGCATACAAAAAAGAGAAGGAACACATAGGAAGAATAAAATCTATCATCAAGTTACATGCCACAAGGACAGAGCTCAGGCAGTATGGCTACAGGTGAATACTAATTCTGTTGAGTTTAGCAAAAACCTGACAAACAATTATGTGAACTATCACTTTTCTTCTAGGCTTGAATTAGGATAGCAGAACAGTTTGAACTGATAGAAGATTGAACTTGTCTCACAAAATGGTATGTTGTTGATCTGTGTACCTTGTAACAAGAGCATGTGTGTGCTGTCCTAATATAAATTTAAGTACTCAAATGTATGAAAGAATATTTGACTTGTGCGCTGAAAATTCCTGCTGGTACAGTTTTAGTTAGAAAATATTTTCATGATTTAAACTACCCTTTCTACGAACCTTGACAATACTTCTAAATATATTGTGTACCCTTTCTACGCCCACCTAAATTAGCAAAAGAAATAAGTTGGCCACATTCTTGATCATGGTTTGACCTTGTTGTCTTCTAAATATATTTTTTGTCCCATGCAATAGTTAACAATTTAATATATTTGCTACACGTTATAGAATTATAACAAGAGAACCTTGAAGGAAAATAATAAACCTGCACCTAAGAGAACCTTGTTTTGCTATTGGATTGAACTCTAATTACCCAAAGTTTGTTTCAGACTATACTGTTGTCGACTGTAGTGCTAGATAAAGGCCTTTCAGTTATAATGTGCTTTGTGTCTTTTTTTGTAAAGGCATTTTGAAATGTGTTTTTGCCATTTTACTTGCAAACTGAAATCAATATTGTGTAATATGTGTATTTTCTACATCAATGCTTTACTGCAGTAAGAAGATTGTCAGCTCTGATAAAAGAAGTCATGTTAGTTTGTTAGCTCATATAAAAAATAATAGTGTTGTGCGTCTTTACTTTTTTTTTAGTCAAAACTAATTCTGAATTGTGAACGATCTACCATTTAAATTATGCCTTACCGCTACAGTAAGAATCAACGTTCTAATAACTTATCCATTCGGTTGCAGGATTAGGTTCCCATCTTGATTTGGAGCATTGGAGTGAATGAAGTCTTTTATATCAAACCATCTTCCTTCTACTAATTTTATTAATAATATATAAATATGCTTATGGCTGTACTAGGGTAGTCTTATGTCCCACGACTGTTGCTCTGAAAAAATGCTGCCCTGAGTTGCATGTAACTGAACTTCTACATTTTGGACGTCTTCAATTATTTATAGTCAACGACTAAAATAAGATGTTGTATATTTATGGCCATTCAAAATTTAGCTTTGAAAGCAGAAAATTTGAAGGAAACATATTGTTTCACAACAATAAAACCAAATAACTGAAATAGCAAAAATTGTTTTTTTTTTCAAGTGCATCCTTAAAATCGAGCCGTAGCGTTAGCAAGGCACTATACCAGTGTAATGTAAGCAGCCTGGTGATCCTAGAACACACCTGGGCAATATCTCGAACCCTTAGTCCGCACTGGAGAAGCAGGGCGATGTTGGGCTTGATCACCCTATCAACGTTCATGGCAAGAAGTGTTTTGGTCCTCTTCATGGCCACTAGTAACTGATCGAACGAGCCGTACAAGGAGACGAAGAACTGGATCTTGGTCGCGACGTCGCCACAGTTGCGGGGCTCCTAGGAGTCGAGCACGAGGAAGCGAGCGATCTGGGGAACGGACGGATAGACGCGGTCGCGTAGGGCGACGATGCGCGGCTCGAGGCTATCCACCTGGGACCGGAGGAGCAGCGGGTCGGCGGCGATGACGTCGGCGATGTCGGCGCGGGAGAGGCCGACGCTGGAGAGCAGGACGAGGACGACGTCGGGGTCGAAGCCGGGGTGGAGGCGGGAGGAGGAGAGATCGTTGAACGCCCTCTCGGACGACCTGGATGCCTCGGCGAGCGCCTTCCTCGACGTGCTCCTGGCCTGGGCTGGTGTGAGGCCGCAGGAGGCCACGAGGTAGGTAGGCCTCGAGGGAGAAGAGGGCGGGGGAGGTGGAGAGGAGGCGGCGGCAGCAGTTGCCATGGCGGATAAGGGACGGGCGCTGGGAGGCGGCGTGGACGAGAAGGGGGAGGCGATTTCGTAGACGGAGCATGGCGGTGGCGGGCGGAGGGTCGCAGGCGTCGGTCCTCGTCGGCTCGAAGTTCGAACCACGAGCCGTCTCTGCTACAGAAGATGGGAATTAAGGGTGCGTTTGGCAGGGCTGTGGCTGTGGCTGGAACAGCTCCGACTGTGGTTGTGGTGGTGAAACAGCTTCTCTGGCTAAGCCAAACCCGTTTTTCGAAAGTGTTTGACAAAACAGCTTCTCCTGCAAAACATGGAGCACAACTGGAGAGGGAGCCGCGGGGAGTCAGTATTTTTTGCTCCGCATTCGCCAAACTGCTTCAGAGATGACCAAATCCGGATGCTTCGTGGCCGGAAAACCATCGTTTGACACAACTTCTCAGTAAGCCGGTGCTGGAGCTGCTCTTGAAGCCGTGCCAAAGGCACCCTAAGTGTGCCAGGCCCAACGGGCGGTACGGGCACGGCCCATGATCGAGACACAGCATGGCCTGCCTGGTGTCGCGATGGAGTCGGAAGGCGTGCGGCCTACATGCATAACTAGGCCCAACAACATGTGGGCTAATTAATAAAGAGCTAGTATATAAATTATATTTGGGCTTCGCAGATAGATGACGAAACGGATCACGTGATCGGTCTCCACGTATTTGTTTGTTTCCTTTAATTAAAATTTTACTAAAAATGTGACATTTTTTTATAGAGTGTTCGTTTCAATTGTGTTTGCACCACTATTATTTCTTACGGTAACATTAAGATCTACTATAAACTAAACCTATTTTGCATATGGGTGTATTTTTTCTACTCTCGAGAGTAGTTACTCCTATCTTAAAAAAAACTATATTATATATCGGTTTGAGTATGTTTAGATACTTCTTTTAAGATAAGATACTCCAAATATCACTAGGTGATTTTTTTTCAAAAGAGTCTATTTTTAGTATATTATTATAATACTATTATAGTAGTGTATAGAATAAGTATGATCATACTCTATGTATACCAGCATACTTGGTTTATATACAATTTAGAGACAAAAGCTTAAATTAGCTATCTCTACTAATAGCAGTTTTCGAAGATGGGCATCTAACTCTGAAAATCAATTTATAGAGATAGACGTCCTAAGGCGACCGCTTTAGGATGACGGTCTCTGTAACAAAGTGAACATTTGTTTTTTTATAACTGACGGGGCCAGGAGCTGGCCCAAGATATATTAGCAGCATGAAGCTGCGACAAATAAAATGTCAGCAAAGTTTACAGTGGACAGTGCTAAAGACAGAGAGCACTGCTGAGAAGAGTGACTATAAGTACATCCAGTAGCAATGGAGGGTCCTGAAAGAGATTGAGCCTGAGTAGCGAGTACATGTGCAGTAGTATTAAGGCTCTTATGAATTTTTAAGATTCTCGCTGATCGTGGACCTGCATAATTGGCGAACTGTTGAGTGAAAGGCTTAATACGCCAATCTGGAGGATGGTTTTGGTCCGCCTGGTTGAGGAAGGTCACAAGCTGTAGGCAATCAGATAAAAAAGTGGTGTTCATGAATCCAAGAGCATGGTTGATTGCTGCCGCTACTGATGCCGCAATTGTTTCCGCCATAAGCACTGAGAGAACTCTTGGGAGTTTGGCTTTTATGAAAATCTTGTTCACCGGTTGAACCTGCGTATTAACAAAAAATATACCTATACTTGCAGGTCGTTGATTTGCATTAGGGGCATCCGGATTGGTTGCTGCATCCACATAACACCTGACTCCAGGAAGAAGAGCAGGCAAATGGACTGTTAGCCCCTGAGCTAGGGGAAGAGAGGGTTGTTGGAGATCCAGAGATGGTTGTAGTCCTTGCTGAGGTATTCTGTACGTCTGCATCGCAGCTGGCGGAGGTCCTTGTGGGCTTATACCTGCATTGAGAGGAGTATTACCTGATGAATCAGTCGGTTGAAGTGGCTGCATTGCATGAGGCAGTGGCTGGTTTGGGTGAAAAGAATCATCTGTCAGACTGTATGTGGCGGAGAAAGCTTGTACAACATGATGTACTTGCCATGGGTTCCATGTCTTCGTGTGAAACCTGCAATCATTTCTTGCTTTCCAAATGAACCAAAGAGTAATTAGAATTTTATGCAGTAAATAATCTGGAGTGTACGGGGTAATAATAGTTTGTAAAATAATTTGAACCCCATCAGTTTCTGTAGGAAGATTATTAGCTCTAATCGGAGGGTTTGAAGAAAACCAAACTGCTCTAGGGAGGTTACAGTGGAAAAACATGTGAGCATCATTTTCGATTTGACCACATGAAGAGCAACGACCGCCAATGTTATTTGAGAAACGAGCTGCTCTCTCTGCAGTAGATAAAGCTCTTCTAATAAGGCGCCAAGAAAAGGTTTTGATGATGGGAGGGAGTTGCTTACTTTTCCAAATCCTCTTCAGGAT
Source organism: Coix lacryma-jobi var. lacryma-jobi (assembly GCA_009763385.1). Lineage (NCBI taxonomy): Eukaryota > Viridiplantae > Streptophyta > Magnoliopsida > Poales > Poaceae > Coix > Coix lacryma-jobi. Next base: position 60,258,153 of record CM019825.1, read on the forward strand.
AGTGAATGACTGAGGGTTTATGCTTCTAGAACCTTGCTGAGGAAGTTGAATTTGCTGTTGGGCGGCTAGAAATCTGTAGATAGATTTAGTAGTACACTTACCATCCTTAGCTGGTAGCCATCTGAGAATGTCTGGATGCTCAGCCGGAACAGTTTGAATCTCCTGGATTACCTGGGTAGCATGGTGATCAAAAACATTAGAGATGAAACGTAAATTCCATGAATTTGATTCAGGTAGCCATAAATCAGCTACAGTAGCTGGAAGAGGGCTTTGGGTAACAGGCAGCAGTAAGTGATCATGAATATGCCGCCAGATTGGACACCACGGAGTAGACCAAATAGAAGAGTTTCCTGCATGAATCTGGTACATAGAATTTGAGAGAAGCTCTTGTTCTACCTGAGTAATGGATGCCCAGAAGACAGATTTAGGAGTGGACATGTTAGATGACCAAAAGGATCCATTATGAAAGTATTTTGCTTTAAGGACTGAGGTTAGAAGAGGGTTTTTATTAGTTGCTATGTTCTAGGCAGCATGAATAATGAGACTTTTGTTTATCGTGTGTAGATCTCTAATACCTAAACCTCCATTTTCCTTTGGTTGACAGATGTCTTCCCAGGACCTGTAAGGAATGAGATTTGTTTGGTTGTCTTCTTGGACACCGGCCCACCAGAATTTCCTTATGATGGCACTGAGTTCACCTACAAAGGTCTTCGAAAACAGAACTGTGGACATGTAGTAGACTGGAATAGAGGCTAAAATAGATTGAATGTAAGTTAGCCTACCAGCATGATTGAGTTTATTAGCTTTAACCGTGGTGAGCTTGGCCTGGAACTTGTTTTTGATAAAACTGTAAGCCCTGTTTCTATCAGCATGGTTAAAAATAATTGGATGCCCTAAATACATAGTGTTGGGTTGCATATCAGGAACAGGAAAGATGTTTTTTATGGCGAGCTTAGTGTTTTCATCTACATTCGTACTAAATAAAATAGAAGATTTTTGAAGGTTTGGAATCTGACCTGATTGAGTGCAAAAATTGTTATCTTTCATACTTGATGCTTCCTGTAAGGTTGCTTGGCCACATAAGATGAGGTCATCTGCAAACAACAGAGAGTGAAGAGGAGGAGCACCGGGACCTAGGACAATTCCTGAAAGGTTAGCATTATGAAGAGCTTGTTGCAATTGGATAGATAGTTCATTGATAGCCACTACAAAAAGATACGGGGATAGGGGACAACCTTGTCGAAGACCTCTCTGAGGAATAAAAGCAGGAGAAGGGGTGCCATTAACTAAAACAGAGAGAGATGTGGAAGAAGTGCAGGCTCTTATTAGAGCAATAAAATTGTTAGGAAGGCCCAACCGAATTAAACCTTGGTGAATGAAACCCCAGTTCATACGGTCAAAAGCCTTAGCAAGGTCAATTTTAAGCATAAAAGCTTTTCGGTTCCAAGATTTTAAATTAAAGGAATGGACAATTTCTTGGGTAATAATAATGTTTGCTGAGATGTGTCTGTTTTGAACAAAAGTAGCTTGGGTTTGAGCAATGTGTTCTGGAAGCAAAGGTTTTAATCTTTCAGCCAAGGTTTTTGCTATAATTTTATAAGCCACATTGCAGAGGCTGATGGGTCTGAAATCTTGGGGAAAAATGGATTGTAACTTTTTAGGGATAAGGACTATATGGGTTTGGTTTAGACCAGGAGGAAGACAAGTAGACGAGTAAAAATCTGATACTAACTTGTGGATATCACCTGAAATCCAAGGCCAGGCAGATTTGTAGAACCCTGCATTGAGCCCGGGCCAGGAGAAGCATTGCTTTTCATGGCCTTGACAATTTTGTGAAGCTCGTGAACATCTAGGGTGGAGTTGATGTAGGTTGATTGATCCTCTTGGAGAGGGGTGTTGTCCTATGGGCCGAGTGGATCGAGATTACATGTTGCTGGAAGATCATTGCCTGTTCCTGCAGTGTCGTGGTCCTGAATCATATGTCCCTGCAGGGAGAAGATGTTGTGGAAATAGTTTATAAGAGTATTAGAAATCTGATCAGGCGTGGTAGAGTAGGTTCCATTAGGGTTTTGGAGGTGGGTAATGGTGTTTTTCCTGGTGCGTTTGGTGATGGCCATGTGGAAGTAGGTAGTGTTTCTGTCACCATGGATGGCCTAGTTCTTTTTGGCTCGCTGAAGGTAGAAATGTTCTTGCTTTGATTGGATGAGGTTGTGTTGGTGGGTTAAATCTTTTTGGATGGCGAAGTTTTGCGTTTGGGGAGGTTTGGATTGCTCTTGAAGGAGTCGGTCTTCAATAATGGCAAGCTGATTAGAGAGCTTTGGTTTTGCTTTGCGCCATTTCCTAAGATCTGTAGCTAGATAGCGGGTTTTGGTTGTGAAGGTCCTGCTGCTAGATCGCTGCCAACTTCTTTTTGCCACCTCCTGAAAATCCTGCTCCATTAACCACCAATTTTCAAAACGAAAAGGTTTATTAGATCGAAATCTTGAAGAATCTAGCTTAATTAGAATCAGAGTGTGATCACTTTTGAGCATTGGAAGATGTAAGACAGTAGTGGTGGGCTGGGCAGCACACCATTCTCCATTGGCTAAACAGCGGTCAAGTGTCTGAAAGGTTGGAAAAGTGGAAAACCGTTTGTTTGTCTATCTATGGAGGCGGTCTCTAGATGTATCCATCTCTGTTAATCAGAGAAGTTGTCTCTGAAAATGATATATTTGGTAGTGGTGTATTAGTTGCAATGCTATGTATGAAAGAGTTAGTTTGACTTTAGATACAACATACTCCCCCGTCCCTAAATAACTGTCGTTTTCACTTTTCAAGAAACATCTTTGACTAAATATATAGTTAAAAATATTAATATTTAATGTATATAATCAATATCATTGGAAAGATCTTTAAATCTATTTTTTAACAAAATTATTTGAAGATACAAATATTGTATGTATTTGCTATAAATCAAGTCAAACTTGTGGCAGAAAACCAGAAATGTTAGTTAAAAGGGACAAAGGAAGTAGTATATAGGTAGGGCCATTAAGTCAACATAACCCTTAAGTTCCAGGACTATTGTAGTAATGTCTATTCACTGGTAAGGGCAGACTACACGGTTATCGTGTCGAACTATTCTACTAGAGGGCTCGGACAAATTAGGACTTACTCCATCTGTCCAAAAAAACATGCAATTCTAGCAGTCTCAAGTTTGATTAATTATAGATAAAAATATATTAATATTTATGATATTAGATAAGTACAATTAGATTCATGATAAAATTTATTTTTTAATAAATTAATTTAGAGTTATAAATATGAATAGTATTCACTAGAAATTTAGTCAAACGTAAACTATTTTTATTGACACACAATCTATAGTTACATGTTTTGTTGAACACAGCGACGAAGCCAGCAGTGGGGCAAATGGGGCTCGAGCCCCCCCCCCCCCACACCGCCACCGAACACATGGAGCCCCCTCTTAGCACCCCTTGATTTGTTAGCCATGGATGAAGGTGTAGAAGGGGCTGCTAGAGATAGAAGATGACCTTCAGTCCCCCCTTGATTATTTCCTGGCTTCGTCCCTGGTTGAACAAAGGGAGTATGTGTTTCTAGAGTGCTCAATGGTTACAAATGTTTGTTTCATGGACCCTGTAATCAGGTCACATGGTATCGTTTACCAGTATTGTTCTATTTTGATACCCCCTTCCCTCTCGCAGTTAATGGATCAAACACACTTATCAACCGACTTATTAGTTGTACTTCAGCTTATTCTTTCTCATAGAACACTATTGAAACAACCAAAATCAACCGTAAAAACGACCCGTCGTGATCTCATGCTTCATAACTAGTACGCCGTGATCCGATTACATCCCCATTTCCTTAACCAAACAACACCTTGAAGTGATCTTAGGCCATTCTCAATGCAAGTTTCATGTCCCAGTTTCCAACGCACTCAACTTTTGGAAACAGTGCAGATGAATTTCATCCCCATGAAACTCTCTCTACTCTCACGAAACTCTTATCACCTCTCTCTTCATTAATATAGTGACATGTCAGCTTATTTAATGCTCATAAAACTCTACGAAACCTCATTGAGACTGATGTTATAGGTTACGTGGAGTGAAGTCCTCTTAGACTATCCATCGGTAGATGTTGATCCTAGATTTCATTCTATGTCGTGTTCAACAGACTCTTTGATGAGACATGCAGATTGTTCATGCATGCATGTCACAAAAGACCCTCTTTAGAACGATAATAGAAAGTTTACTCAGACCGACCATGGATAGTTGTGGACTGCTAAAAGCCCTAGCTAGATTTTAGATAATTAGTGAAACCTATGTGTACTAATCTTTGACTCTAACTGAACATGAGATAGGTTTGTACACACTAAGTGATGGAGCTAGGTGGCTGATGACGACCAAGTGATGGTTGAACAAGTGCTCCAAACTTGGAAAAGAAGAAAAAGAAAAACAAAATAGGCACAAGACAAAGATATATTTGATATGGTCATTTTGTTTTGGTGGTCAAGACATATAAAGAGTGTGACCACATTTATGATTGATAGCCAACTATTAGAGTGAAACTCATTTGTGAAATGCGGTTATCAAATTGGCATAAGATGATCTACACCTTGCATGAATATTTAGATTCTAGTGGGTGCTAACTTTCGTAGAAAATAGGCTTAAAAAATACTAGCTCACGTACACAAGTGATAGGAACTTGATGAAATTAACATGTTTACACAAGGGATGAAGTTGAAGAAGCAAAGGAGGTCACAGGGAGTGATCAGACGCTGGTCATATAATGACCAGACGTGTCCGGTTAGTGTCTCGGGTGCTTGCAGTGGCCAAGATGTGACCGGACGCTGGTTTGGTGTGAGTCAAGCGGCTCTAAGGGTTGTCCGATTGCCAAAAACACGCTCTGTGAGCTCTATGTATTGTATCAGACGCCATAACATGGCGCGTCTAGTCGTTTTAGCTAGTGCGTCCGGTCACTTGTTAGTCGCTGATGGGAGGTGCCGTGGAACAACTGGACTCGGGCAGAGCACATTTGGTCAATTTTCTAAGGTGTGTCCAGTGCAACATAAAGAGGCTCAAGAAGGATTCTAGCCGTTGGCATCGATCAGACGAGGCTGAACATGATGGACATATGGCGCATCCCAGTGACCGGACACGCCGGGTCGTGTCGATGGGCACGTCCGGTCGACATGCTGACAACCCTATGAAGGGGCAACACATCTATTCTTTGAGGAGCTCTATATATTTATGTTGTCTGGCTTGGGCTCACTCTCTTAGCCATTTTTATTAATAATACAACCTTGTGAGTCTAGCCACTCCTCTCTCTCAATCATATTGCTTTGTTTCATCATTTGGTGAGAGTTGGGAGGATCCAAGTACATTGTATGAGTGTGTTCATCAAGAGGCACTTGGTGATTGTGTTTCACTGCAAATTTCACATGTTACTCTTGGTGTGTTGAAAGGTCCTAAATGGCTAGAGGAGAGTGAATAGACTATAAAAATTCTACAACAACACTTAAAACAAAGATGCAAGCCACATATCCATAATTCTAGTATACCATGATCTCTATGTCACACATAAAGGCTATGTTGCTATTTTACTACTAGTGAGCAAGATATCAAATAACTACAAATAATTAAGCTATACTAGTAAGCTAGCTACCACAATCACTAGGAAAGAATGAAACAAGGTAAATACAAAAGAAAGAGTGGATATACCGCCATGGAAAATGATCAATACATGAATACCAAATGAAATCCTCGACAAAGATGACACAATTCTTTATCCCGAGGTTCATTTACTTGCCAGCAAGCTACGTCCTTATTGTAGCGATTAACTCACTTGGAGGATCACGAGCTAATTGTCATCACACGTCAAACCCTCAATAGTGTGACGCACAACCACATCATAAGATGGGGATCCACAAGCTATGAGCAATCCACTAGAGTTACCTTTCATGATCTTCTATGAGAAAGACACAAGAACCCCTCACAATCCATCGATCGAAGCCGGAGGCAATTACCAACCTCCGCTCAACGACCCTCACTACTCCAAGTTGTCTAAGTGTAATGCTCCAGACGCCACAAAAGCCAAAGTTATCACTAACTCCCTTCCCTCATGCCAAAGTCTAATACTAAACAACAAAAACTCATGAACAAAGTAAAATACGGAAGCAACAACTAGAACAAAACTAATTTTATTACATCAAGCCAAACACATCATTATTATCTCTAAGTGTGGGTGAATCAATGAAGGTGTGCTGCTAAACCCCTTCCCTTCCATACAAGCATCAACTACCTGGATTGAGTAACACAAGGGTGAGACGAAACATCTCAGCAAGCAAATTTGTTTTGATAAACTATTTAAACCACAAGTTGAATTAAACAATAATTTAACATAGAGTTCTCCTTATAGAATAATAAGCATGATATAATATCAATGTAAATGAGGGGCTTCCAAATTAGAACATAACCATTCGATAGATCTTCATGGTAATAAGTTGATATCACTTCAATATTGTTGACGGTCCTTACAGGCAATATTATACCATCAACTAATGCATAAAATGATATGAAATGAACCATAAAGCATAGTTGTAAGGTTTGATTCTAACAAGTTCCATGAGTTGTGTTGTTATCACTTGTTTTACAGGGTTATCAATATTTCACCGTATAAAAGTATCTCAAGTGATGAAACAGAGCACACCATTACGAAGAGCTTGTCGAGATGATCGAAATGGATATATAGTTTGCTACATTTGGAGTACCGACGAGAGAGTCCTTATTGGATACGACACGAAAGCTTCTAGAACAACCTGGAGTGATCACCAAGCAACATAATCCAGGGGCTAAACTGACAGATTCTAGAGCTTTGGTGAATTACTATTTTTTAGGGAGTTTTCCAGCAGATGGAAAGAGATAGAGTCCTAATCCAACACGACTAATTACGCAAATGGGTCAGAAAGTAGCACTATAAGACTCTAGAAGACACGGGAAGACAACTCACCGAAGGAGAGGCAGATGGGCCACAGAGGGGGGTCGACCGGCCTCCCCTCTGGGCTGGCCGACCTGGCACAAAGTCCCTCTTGCTCACATCTGCCTCTCCCTAAACTACCACCGCCGCCGCCGCCGACCCTGCTCTCTGATCCTCCCCACGCCACCATTGCCGATCTCGATTCCCAAAACGCCGGATCCACCATGGATGAGTCTGGAGGCGGCTATCGCGAGTTCCTTTCAGAAGCTTCTTCATCGGCTCGCCTTTCCACCATGACAATCGACAATGACTATGGCCTTTCCTACTTGCAGCCGTTGTACCATTTGGCGGATCACCGTCTCCCCATGGAAAACCTATATCTCAACTCCCAGGGAGACGTCTTCCCCTTCCTTGCTCCCTATTCATCGTACATGCTATCAGGAGGAGGGCTCTGCGAGTAAGGGGGTGTTCATTTCCTGGCAAAAAAATTTAACCTGTCACATTGAATGTTGCAGTATGAATTTACTCTATTAAAAATAAACTAATTATAAAACTAATTACACCCTCATATGCTAATTAACAAGACAAATATATTAAGGTAAATTAATTCATCATTACAGAATGTTTACTGTAGCACCATATTGTTAAATCATTAACTAATTAAGCTTAATAGATTCATTTTGCCAATTAGCCTTTGACTGACAAATTAGTTTTATATTTCATTTATTTTTAATAGGTTAAATTAGAGTCACAATATCGGATGTGACAGAGCTAGAATTTTTGAGGAAATGAACACACCCTAAGGTTTACCCACAGGACGCATACAAGGGATTGGATCGTCTAAAGCAAAACAGTGTCTAACCCAAAACTTCCCAGCTCCAACGACAGACGCAATCCCACAGAGCTCGCCCCCATCCTGAAGAACCGAATTGGCGACCTGAGGGGGGGGGGGGGGTTGAATGGGAGCCACAAATTTCTTCTCGAGAAATGACGGCCCATGTCCCAGAAAATCATCCCAAAAGCGAGGACTCAAACAACCGGTGAGTTCACGACCTATGAATAGGTGGATACCCTAGGAGATGTCCTAGAGGTACAACGGAACTACCGGAGAAGCCCGAACACCAAGTGCCAAAGCCACGTAACAAAATCTGCACTTACACCAGGTTCCCGGACAGTCCGCCGTCAGGCTCTCGGACTGTCTGGTGAAGGCCGGACTGTCCGCCACAGGGGAGTCCGGACTGTCCGCCGGCAAAAAGACCCAAAACGAATTGTTCTGCAACAGCCCTGGACGAGTCCCGGACTGTCCGCGGTTTGCACGCCGGACTGTCCGCGGTTCACATGAACAGTGAAACCCTAGCGTCCGAGGCTAGCCCTGTGCAGCGTCCGATTTGACCCCGGACTGTGCGCGGGTCACTGGCGGACTGTCCGCCGATCACTCGACCGAGAACAATGTCGCGCTGCGTTGTTCTGAACACACCAAGTCCCGAGTCCCGAACTGTCCGCCGCTGGGGGCGCGGACTGTCCGCGGATGAGTAGAGAGGAGAAAAACTGCTCGGGACAAAACCAAAATCGACCGGATCTTTACCAAATCGAACGAGGCTTTAATCAAACTTCTCCCAAGTGTTCTTCTACGTGTTGGGAAGCTAATCCTAGGATATCATCGCTCCAAACCAACTAATCCATGACAAATCGGAAGAACACTAGAAAAGGAGGAAGAACGAAGAACTAACGCGATTTCGACCCGATCTATGTGCTCGTGAGGTTAGAAAGGAAATCCTTCGGTGGAAAGAAGGAACTCACGTCCTAGCATGATCTGGTTCAAATGAAATCGAAACCACCCCTCGAATCGAAAGAACTCATGAAATCATCGAGGGGGAAAAGGAAGAAAATCAAAGAACAAAACACGAATTCAATCCAATTTACAGCCAACCAAGAGGAGTAAGAAATTGATCCTTGGATTGCAACAAGATGATGAATTGTGTAGCACACGATGCCGGGTTACAAGCCACTCCTCGCAACAACAAAGTGCGGATGGCGAAAAGCTCAAGAACAAGAGCCACTCCTCTCTTTCTAACCCTAGCCTCCTCTCACATGAACAAAATGAGAGTGACACCTCCAAGGATGGCTGCCCTAACAGCCCTTTCACATATATATAGGCGCACGTCCGAAGACAAAAACGCCCTTACACAAAGCACTCAACCCAAATACCCCCAGGCAGGGGCGGAGCCAGGATTTGATCATAGGGGGGCCATGCAAACCGACAACAATCATGTGTGTCAAAATATAACATGTCAAAGGTATATATATAATATAACACATAGCGTGAGTTTTCTATACTCCCGAGAGTAATTACTCTCATCTTTAATAAACCACATTGTGTATGTGTGCATACTTATTTATCAGTTTGAGTATGTTCATATACTTATTTTAAGATACTTCAAATCTTACTTACAGAATTTTTTTGAAAGAACCCATACTTTTTATTATATTACTAAAATACTACTATAGTACTACATAAAACAAGTATGACCATATACTCTATGTATAGTTGCATACTTGACATACGTAATACCCTAGAAGGTCTATATGATTATATACTTCGTCTACGTATACTTCGTCCAGTCATAAACTCTATAAATTAAGAGATACACACATGGGAGTAACTACTACCTAGGAGTACAAAATAATTACCCATAATGCATAAACAAACATTTGTGTTGTAATACATTAGAAAATAGGTAAAAATAAAGAGAAACTAATTAATCTCAGGCCTTTAACCTTCACCCATTCAATATAATTCTTTGCCTAGAAAAAGAATCACAACAATAATAAAAAGTTAACCGGAGCAAAATTATAATTAGCATTAGATACTAAACATCAAATGGTAAGCAATCAGCCACTTGTTATTTAGCCTCGGACAAAATGAACACTTAAACATGTAAACTAGTCATTTAAATAATTGTATTACTATGTAGCGTTAAAATATTGAGTATATAAGCTAATGACTATTTATAAGAATAGTGATGAGGACGTAGGAGATAAGAAAGATAATAGAAAGACTAATGCTAATACTATATATCTTATTGTAGACCAATTCAAAAGGATAAATAAAAAATATTCATTTTCAATTAACTAGCTAATTAGAGTGTTTGTTACGAGAATAGACTAATGTTTCATATACTAAGAAAAATAAAAGATATGAGGAAAATATTAGGAAGATTTATTTTTTATTTATATAAGATATATATTTTAGAGATTAATATAGAGTAGAAATAAAAATCATAGTACAAATAGCATTTAATTAAGGGGGTATATTAGGGGAGTTACGAAAACGTTGGTGTCCGCCTGGCCCCCCTCCGCCCCTCCTTCCCTCCGCCCCTGCCCCCAGGGGTAAAACCATCCACCTCTGGCAGTTTTCATTCGACGGCCACGCGCCTTTTCATCCTTCGCTTCGCCTCGACGCAAGCTCCAGGATGCTGCCACGTGCTGTCACGTCGACCACCGCGCCTTCCTCACCGATAGCTTCGCCGCAACGCAAGCCTCTCGGTGCCGCCACGCGTCGACCTTTCCGCATAGGAACCTCCGCCCGGTTTTGAGACCCAAACCGGTAAACCCGTCAGCCCAGGTTTTGAGGCCCAAACCTAGAAACCGTCCACCCCGAGTTTTGAGGACCGAACCCGCACCATAGACGGGATGTGGTTCTCACACCCCAACCACCGGCACCGATGCTGATGCATGTCCAGTCTCCACGCCGGGCACAACGCCTTCGCCTTCCTTCTTGACTCGGCCGACGACACTTGCGCCGCACGCAAGCCCGTGTCCGACCTCCCGCCAAGTGCCACGACGGCATCGTCTTCCTCCCGACTCGGCCGATGCATCGCACATCCCCATGTGCTCTTGTTCACCGATGCCACGTGCCAGCTACCACAGCTGGTCCTCCGACCTTCTGGTCTGTTGGTCCAAGCCTCACGTCCGCCCTTCATCGCTCTGGGTTCATCGACATGGCACGTCCGCCGCACGACACGCCCATCCTTCACCGCTCCCGGCCCGTCGGTACGACACGTCTCTACTTGACCTTCACCTCACCATCGACCGCTGTCTCCGAGCTCCACGCCTGCACATCAACACAGCCAAGAGACACATGTTGCACACGCACACCAACCCGGTAACACACCATAACTCAACACCACCGGTTAGTCATAAACATTAAGCACATAGCGAGATAAAGACTTAACCGGAAAAAGCTTCAAGCCTTCCTCATAAATATCAATCATTCATCACATGTATTCTCACATCCTAATCTCCGGCGAGTCCGCTGCCCTGGGCACCGCGGCCTCAGACGCTCCCATCCTCGACCCCGCGCTAGCCTCCACCCTCACGCCCGCCTCTGCTATTGCGCTGGCGACCTCGCGTCCTTGACAAAGTGCCCCTCGGTCCGTCGCCCCCAGCTCCGGCGGACGGCCGCATGGTCCTCCGCCCAACGTTGACTCGAGCTCCGGCGGCCGCATGGCCGTCCACCCCCACCTCTGGCGCTGAGAGCAGATCTTGCCCCACCGGACGCCGATGATGCGGGTGGTGCCGGAGTCGCAGCAGCCGAAGCGCGGGCCAACCGTGGCCGGCTGGAGATGCAGCAGCCAACTGGCATGCCGGCGGCGTTGGCGTCCCCGCCATCTTCTCCTCAGCCTGATGAGCGGTAGATCAATTTGGGTCGCGGGGTGAGAACAAAACATTTTTACGTTTCTTCTTTTCTTATACGCAAAATAGGTAGCTGTTTTGCATTATCTGTTGGAGCAGGTTTTTGAGGAGGCAAAACACTGTGCCGACGTATTTCTGGTTTAGGTCGCGCTCTGCATCCGCTGTTGGAGTCAGTCTTCCATCCGGTGTCGACTCTTTCAGCGTCCTCGGGCTAGCGGTGGTGGCAACGGATCCAGCCGCGTAGTAGTGCTTGGTCTTTACAGTGACTGAAAAAACTTGCAAAGAAGTGAAATAACCTGTTCCGGACGGGCTGACCTACAGGAGCGTCAAAGGGGCAAAAGAAGTCTGCGTCTCTGGCTCAGCAACGTGCATGTGCGCATTGATGGTCCACATGCATGGCTGTCTACTCCGTGCAGGTGCAGGCATGCCGCTAGCGCGTCGCAGGCCTCCAGACCTGTTCCTGCCGCACACGGGCGCCGGCCGCCGGCCGGCCTTGACCGGTCCTATCCCTGGCCTTGTTCAGTCCCCGAAAAGTTACTATAAAACTTTCGTTATTATTTAACAAATTTTGTCCAAACATGAATTAACTAGACTCAAAAAATTCGTCTCAACATGAACAGACTAAAAATACAATTAATTATTTTTTTACTTACATTTAATACTTCATACATGTGTCTAAAGATTTAATATGATGGTTACTATGCAAAATATTTAGAGATATTTGAGAATCTGAACATGACGTAAATAGAGTGTAGTGGTAGCACTATAGCAGTACTCCACCTAGCTATCCCACAGCAGAGTACCATACAGTGCGAGTACTCCCGGCCAGGCTCTGCCCCGAGCCCGCGACCTGAGACTATCCGCATTCACGTTCGTCTATTTTCATTCTACAGTGCCTGATCATCAAGATTCCCTTCTCTATACTCATTTCTCCCGTATCCATCCATCCTCTATATCATCCTCTATCCACTGTAGGCCCACTTGTCACTTTATCTAAATATATCCATGAGAGATCTAGTTTTGAAGAATTAATTACAATAAATTTAGTGGTGCAATCGAAATTTAATTTGAGTTTTCGGTTTGTGAGATATATCATTTTTTTTGAAACGAAATTGGATGGGTCCACGCGTACTCTCTCCTCCCTCTCTCCTCTCCCTCTCATGCAAAGCGCTGCTGGGCTTCCACTAAATGCCGCAACTCCCGCTATCTTTACCGCACACCCGTACATGCAGTACTCGTTACAGGCTCCCGCTGTAGCTTTGATTTCCTGTAAACGGGTTTAGAGGACGGCATAGAATATGCTGGTGCTGGTCGACTCAACCTATAGCAAGATCGTCACCGTCATTTTCTTCTGCTCTTCTTTTGGCTTTGTTATGCGCGTTAGCTCCAGTGGTTCCGTCCCTCGTCGTGCGAATGCGTTTGACTGCTAGCTGCCGCGGGCACGGCTACGATTATGCCTAGTTTGTGCAGGAAAAACCTAATAAGATACACAATTTTATTGCTGCCGAAGGGGAGTATATTCATTCAGTTTCATTGCTGCTACAGTATCACCTAGTTCTATTCAAAGACTGAAAATAACGACCATCTTTGGAGAACTGGGAGACACGGTTGTCCCAATCTCACAACCCAAAAAGCAAAATTTGAAGGGAAATAACCATGACCCAAAAGATTGCGTGGATATTCCTTAGAAATACGGTGAGTCACCACAAGCAAGACAAATTGCACCTTCAAGATTGCAACACTTAGCCTCTATGAGAAAGAGGGAGTGTCCAACCAAAAGTACAAATACCAACTAGTGGTAGAGATTCCACAAAATGATCCTTATGAAGTTAGGAACACAACACACACAACACACAGATTGCAAATCAGAGACCAAACAAAGAAAACTATGGTTGAAAACGCAGTCAACAGTCACTAACTAGACTCTGGGTTGCATCTGGTCATGCATGAGGATCAAACGTGTTTGGTCAGGACAAATGCATTTCTGGATCTCTCTGTGTTGGACTGAACTCTATGTATGGCGACGGTCAAGTTCACTGAGTGAACAGTGACTACGACGCACTTGGTCACCTCACAACAGACGCGTCCGGTTGACCCTGCGCGCCCAGTCATTTCCCGAGGCGTGTCCAGTCAGTTTGCATGACCTGGACTGCGCAAACCTTCATAGACCGGAATCTAATTGGTGCGTCTGGTCACCCTGAAAACCCTTTGTTCATCCACCGAATCATCCCTGTCTCCCTCAAATTTGTAGCACTTGGGCTCAACCTTTGCACAAGGGATCACAAGCAAGTTAGTGAGTTACTCCTATGAGATCATGGCTCGAGACTAACTGCAACTCGAGAAATCGAAGGATTTCAGTGAATAATGGGTAAAACAAGATCTAATAGACAAACGTCTGATCTGTGTGTTCGTGAGGAATCAATCAAATTCCTTGGATAGGATCTATCCTCTGACGTTCTACCATGACTCAAAACAATTGGTCTGTAAAGTTATCCCTTAAAACAAAAGATTTCATAGAACTAAGAGAAGGGGAAGAAAAAGAACGTGAAGAACAAAACTGAATCAACAAGATCTAAAAAATCCCCTACGAGGAGACAAGGTGGTTACGACCACCTTTCCTAGAATTTGAGTACACAGATGAATGATTGCTGATCACTATAGCAGCTACGGGGAAGGGAAACCCTAACAAATGAATGAAAATTGTCTAACTGAAGTGATAAAGAGGGATGAGGGGTGTCATCCCTTATTTATAGGCTATTATACAATACCCCTTCTACCCCTAGGATACAAGAGCAAACTAACTAGCCCAGGGGCATTTTAGTCCAACTCTAAAGGATTTCCTGATTGACGGCGACACACCTACCTCATAGCTCGCTTCACCTCGATGCAAGCCCTGTGATGCCGCCACGTGTTGACTCGTTCCTCCTTGGAACCCCCACCTAGGTTTTGAGACCCAAAACTACAAACCCGCAACCTAGAGTTTTGAGGCCCAAACTTAGAAACCGGTCTGCCCAGTTTTTGAGACCAAAACTTGAAAATCACCGCTGGTTGTTTTTCGAGGCTCAACCACCAAACCCACACCGTAGAGGGAGTGTAGGTGCTGCACCCCCGTTTTCCGACACCGATGTCCACACGTGTCCGGCCTCTGCCATACTCGACGCCTCATCTTCCTCCCTGACTCGATCGACGACACTTGCATCTCCCATGCAAGTTTGTGTCCGGTCTCCTCCAGGTGCCACGACTGAAAGGTGCAAATTGGCTAGAGAGGATGAATAGCCTAACCAAAAATCTACAAAATCACTTAGGCAAAGTAATTAGCAACACAAATGGTGAAGCTTTTTGCACTAGCTTAAGGTTTGTGTTGCAAGCCACCTATCCAACAATTCTGCCTAATATTTCTATGTCAATCAATCTATAGGAGCTATATAAGAATCAAAGGAATCAATAATAGCTCTAACACAAATATGAAATAATTAGAAAGCAAGAATATAATCTAACTACATAAGATAGATAGCTCAAGTAAAGGCAACACAATAGATAAACAAGGTAGCTAGCTCAACTTAAAAGAATATGCAATAAGTAAATGAGCTAGGAGAGGAAGTATTTCACCGAGCCTTCGGGATTGTCTTTGAAGTACCAATCACTGATGAACACCCAAGTGTAGACCCAATCACCAAATATCCTGCTGAATACCAATCACCAAGAATACCAAGAGACAATCGCCATAATGAATCAAATACACAATCGACACGACGATTTATCCTGAGGTTCACGTGCTTGCCGGCACGCTACTCCCTGTTGTGTCAACCAACTCTTGGTGATTCGGTGGCTAATTGGCACCACGCCAAGATCCACGAGCACCACAAGAATCTACCACGAAAGAGGTAGTTCAAAGACACAAGCAATCCACTAGAGGTGCCTTTCGTCGCTCCAGTAGGGATTAGGCCCAAAGAACCCCTCATAACTCAATCGGTGGTGGCCAAGAACAATCACGAACTCTTGCCAACTCCACCAAACAGCTCCAAGCCATCTAGGCACTGACAAATGCTAAGAGTAACAAGAAACTCAATGCCAATGCGAAGAACTAGTGCCACTAGATTGAATCACTCTCAAGTCTTAGCACTAGATCACTCAATCTCACTTGGAATCAACAAATCAAGTCAATAGATGAGTAGGAAGGGTTGCCAAGACTCACAAGGATGCTAGAGTGTCAAAATGTGCAAGAGAGAGCACCCACAAGCCGGCTAACCCCTTTAAATAACCCTCACACACAAGGACTAGTTGTTGGGCTTAACTGCTGACCATCAGACGCGCTAGATCAGGGGTATCAGACGCTGGCCCAGCGTCCAATGCTCTGATCAACGCCATGTGTCCTCGACCTTCAAATGAGAACCACCGGATCCCAATAGCTATAAACTTCCTACGCTGGTTAATGTGGCATCGAACGCACCGACGCTTTGGCATCGGACGCGTCCGATGCCCACAACCTCGCTTTAGCACCTCTCCAGTCCATCACCGGACGCACACATTGAACACAACAGGGCAGCATCCGATGGCTATGCAAATAGGTTCCAGAGATCCCCCGAACACATCGGACGCGTTCGCTGGAGCCCCATCGGACGCTCGGAGCGTCTGATGCCTCTCTGATCTCTCAACTCGCGCCACATCACCAGCACTAGACACACACATAGTCTTACTTGTGCGTCCGGTGCTGCATCTAATGCAGGCTGTTTCACAGCCTGCACCTAGGGTTTGCCATCAGACACGTTCGATGCTCTCACAGGGAGCATCTGATGCCCCTAGGACAACACTTCTCGCTTTCCAACTTACGCCCTTGCTTCCATGCACCAACACTAAAGTGTTTCACCACTTGTGCACGTGTGTTAGCATTTTCCAAAGAATTTTTCAAGGGTTTTTGTTAGTCACTCACTAGGTCTAATGCATCAACATGTTAGCGCTCACCTAGTAACACTTGAACATCGCATAAGCCATGAATTATCTCCTCTTGATAGTACGATTGTCTACCCTAAATGTTATTACACTCGCTAAGTGTCTTGATCACCAAACCAAAAGAGCCCTACATGTTATACCTTTGCCTTTGGGCCTCTTTGTTTCTCCTATTCTCCTCTTTTCTCTATTTCACTAAATGTGGAGCACTTGATCACTTTGAGTGCTTTGTGGTCATCACTGTTTCCATCATGGTTGCCACCTTGCTATCTCCACCTTTTGGCTTGGTATTGACCCATCTCATAAGCTACACATATGTTTAGCCATATAGGATTAGACCAAATAGGTTTCATCAATTACTCAAAATCAAACTAGGGTTTCAACAATGCTATCACCCTTTGTCTTGACTTGACTAATGTCGTCTTCATCCCTATATACTCTTGCTCGTCGATGCCACCTACCAGCTACTACAACTGGTCCTCCGGCCCTCCGGTCCGTCAGTCCAAGCTTCACATCTACCCTTCTTCACTCCTGGTCCATCGACACAACACGTCTAAAAGGTCCAAATTGACTAGAGGGAGGTGAATAGCCTAATTAAAAATCTACAAAAACACTTACACAAAAGATTAGCAACACAAATAGCAAAGCTTTTTGTACTAGCCTAATGATTGTGTTGCAAGCCGCCTATTCAATAATTCTACCTCATATCTCTATGTCACTCAATTAACTAGAGCTATGCAAGAATATGAATGAGAATAAAATAGCTCTAGTACAACTATGGAAAATACTAAATATGAGAGAAGGAAGACAACAACAAATAATATAGAGAGCAATTAATCTAATTAGCTACACAAGAAGAATAGCTCAATATAAACGACACAAATGATACACTAAGTAAATACCCAAACTAGCTGATTATAAAATAACGAGTGGAAAGTAAGTGAGCTAGGTAGGGGTGATTTCACCGAGCCTTCAAGATTGCCTTTGAAGAACCAGTCACCGGTGAATACCCAAGTGTAGATCCAATCACCAAAAACATTGGGAGAAGGCCAATCCCTGAGATGATCAATCAATCACAAAAAAGAACGCGGGACACGCTACTTCCCATTGTGTCAATGAACTCTCAGTGATTCAGTGGCTAATTGGCACCATGCCAAGCTCCACGAGCACCACAAGAATCTACCAGAAGAGAGGTAGCTCAAAGACACGAGCAATCCACTAGCGGTGTCTTTCACCACTCCGACGGGGATGAGGCCCAAATAACCCCTTATAACTTGATCGGTGGTGGCCAAGAACAATCACCAACTCTTGCCAACTCCACCAAACACCTCAACCCATCCAGGCACCAACAAATTCCAAGAGTAACAAGAAACTCAAAGCCGATGCAAAGCACTAGTGCCACTGGAATGAACACCTTCAAATCTTTAGCACTAGATCACTAAATCTCACTTGGAATCAACAAAACAAGTCTAAAGATGAGTAGAGAGGGTTGCCAAGGCTCACAAGGATGCTAGAGTATCAAAATATGCAAGAGAGAACACCCACTAGCCGGCCAACCCTTTAAATAGCCTCCTCACAAAGGGGCTAGCCATTGGGCCTCATAGAGGGGCATCAGACGTGTCAGTCACGGAGGCATTGGACACGTTCACAACGTTCGATGCTCGGATGACAACCACGTGTCCGAGCCCTTCAAATTTGGATCCACCCAATCCCAATGGCTATTTCTTTCGCACATTGGTTAAAGTGACATCGGACGTGTCTGGTGCGCTCAACCTCAAATTTGCACCCTTCTGGACCTGCATGGGACGCGCCCATCGAATGCACCTAGTCCAGCGTTCGATCGGTGTCCAAAGAGGTTCCATAACCGTCGCTGGGCCATCGGACGTGTCAGATGGCCTGACATCGGACATGTGAGATGGGCTGACAATAGACATGTGAGATGGCCTGACATCGGACGCGCCAAGCGTCTGATGCTCCATTGACTCGCCTGCCCAAGGTACGTCACTGGCATCGGACACTGGAAAAGTGAAATCGACGCGTCCAGTGCCCAGTTCAGCAGAGTCTGATGCTCACTGCTCAGCTGCCTCGGCCTCGGGGGAGGCATCAAACGCGTTCGATGCCCACCAGGGGCACGTCCGATGCTCCCTAGACAACACTAGCTCTTCTCCTTTTACTTTCTATCTTTCACCCTTGTTTCTATGTGCGAACATCAAAGTATTTCACCACTTGCGCACGCGTGTTAGCATTTTTCCAAACATTTTCTAAGGGTTTTGTTAGTCACTCACTAGGTCTAATGCATCAATATGTTAGTGATCATCTAGTGGCACTTGAACACCGCACAAACGATGAATATCTACTCTTAGTACGGCTATCTATCCTAAATGTGATCACACTTACTAAGTGCCTTGATGACCAAACCAAAGTGCCCTACAGATTATACCTTTGCCTTCGGGTCTCTTTGTTTCTCCTCTTCTCTTCACTTCTCTTCTTATCACCATTTCACCAAATGTGGAGCACCTGATCACTTGAGTCCTTATGGTCATCACCATCACCATCTCCACCACTTGGCTTGGTTCTAATCCATCTCATGAGCTATACACATTGAAAGGTCCTAGATTGGTTTTTTGGTAATTGAGTGACAACCTTAGGTGGACTAATGGTGTTTATGTGAGATACACAGGTGATTAGTCCACATGTGATCGTGTGTGAGCAACATATGTCATAGAGGTGAAATGGCTTGGAGGATGTTGCAATGCTCACACATGAGATGAAGGAGCTTATTGCATATGTGACATGACATGTTGTCATGTGGCTAAGATGGAGAAGATCAAGGCAAGACTTGGCTTGATGGACCGGTTGTGAAGGTGAAGAGCAAGTTGGAGGCTTTGAAGCCGTTGCTACCGAGTGACTGGAGGCTTGAGCAAAGACTTGGCGCCGAAGGACCGAAGCAATGGTGAAGAGCAAGTGAGGTCAAGATCGATGAACCATGGAGGCCATGTGATGATATGAAGTGGATCATATCATTTGGAGATAGGTTGGTGCATGTGTTGCATCAACACCGGAGGAGATGGAATGGAATGCGCAAGGCAAAGGTATATTTGTAGGGCATTTCATTTCACCGGTCATAGGTGAGTAGAGAAGTTGATGACAGGTTTAGGATAGATGACCGTAATATCAAGAGGAGCAAACTTGTTTGCATATCGGTCATCTAGTGCCACTTGAGCGATCTAACATTGTGTTGTTACTAGGATCGAGTAGCGTGGTGAGAGCAAGTGAAAATCCTTTGAAAAATGATTGTGAAAATGCTAACACACATGCACATGATGGTATACACTTGGTGGTGTTGGCACATTTGCAAAGGAGAAGAAGTTGGAGAAGTTTCGGAGGAAGCTTTGGTTGCTAAAAGGGAAGTGATGGATCTTGGATTGAAAATCTGTTCTAATCCTTTATGCTTTGTATCATGTATTCATGTGGGTTGTGTAGCCCTCTGAATAAGCTTTCCAAAAAGTCCAAGACCATCGAAATCGGAGTTCGGAGCTAAAAGTTATGGCCGTTTAAGCGCGGAGGTCAGGTTGCTGAAGTCGGTAGTACCGACCCTGAAGTCGGTAATACCGACCCCTCAGTGGCAGATCACACAGGCTCTCTGTGTTGGGCCATTTTTGGCCTAAATGTAGTACCGCCATAAGGCCGGTAGTACCGGCCCTCGGTAGTAGCGACCCCCCGATCGGTAGTACCGATGTTTGGAGGAAGTTTGGAGGTGTTCTGTGTAGGGGAAGATTTGGCCTACCGGTAGTACCGCCATGAAGTCGGTACTACCGACCCAACTACCGACTGTGTTAGGAAGGCTGTCCTAATGGTCATATTGACCACCGGTAGTACCGACCCTCTCGTCGATAGTACCGACTGTGGCCGTGTGAGTTCGAGAAAAAGGGGAAAACGGCTAGTTGGTGCCTCCCCTCTATAAATAGAAGGGTGGCCGGCCCTTGGGGAAGGTTGAGCACCTTGGGGACTTAGTGTCCTTGTGTGAGTGTGCTTGGGATCCCTCTAACTCGCTTGTGCTTGCTAGTGTGCGAATCGATTGCGAGTGAGTGATCGCTATTGTGTTGCTTGGAGAGATAGCATCGAGTGGCACTAGGTGGTCGAGTTGCAAGCCGGTGGTGCTTATTACTCTTGGAGGTTGCCACCTCCTAGACGGCTTGGTGTTCGACTCTCCATCGTGAAGCCCGCGAGAATAATGTGCGTGGCTCCAGAGAAAGCTTTGTCAGGGGCATTGTGCTCGCCCCGCGGGAGATCGCGAAGAGCAACTCTAGTGGAGAGAGGCGTGAAGAGCGCCAAGTGGTCCGGCTGGATCGAAAGCTAGAGCTCTTGGTGAGCACTCCATCGTGGAGAGCATGACTTAGGGTCACCAGTAGCAAGAGGATCGGCGGCAACCTTGGGCTTGCCTCAACGGGGACTAGCTTGGTGGCAACCAAGTGAACCTCAGGATAAAATCTTGTGTCCCCATCTCTTGTTGTTCTTGTTTCCTTGCATATTACGCTTGTTCTTGTGTTCTTCGTGTTCTTCCTCCCTCCTTCACTCTTTATTAGGTTGGGAAGGCTCCATCTACTTTTTGGCAAGGAACCAAGACTTGGGGAAGCTACAATCGTCATCTACAACACTTAGGGAAGTGGGGTAATTGCTAGATCTGAAATTGCTCTCACCCACTTCAATTTCGTAGCTTTCTGCAGGTGCCCGGTAGTACCAGCCTAGCAGCCCGGTAGTACCGGCCTAGCAGCCCGGAAGTACCGGCTGCCTTGTTCTTTACACTAGCTTGTATTTCAATACTCACTCTTGTGCTAGTGTTTAGTTGCTTAGTTTGTGTAGCTAAGTTGAGCTCTCTAATTTGGCTTGTGTAGCCTTGTTATTGAGCATTGCTAGTGAGCTTAGGCTTTGTGGCTTTGCATCACTAGATTGTTAGGAGCTCCCTGGTTTGATTAGAGTACTAGTGGCATAGGTTTGTGTGACCTTGCAAGCTAGATTGATTAGGTGAGCTTTAGCTAGCCCGACACCTTATTTGCATTGTTTAGGATCTTTTGTAAGGTGTCATAGAGTATAAGTAGAGGGGTGTAGTCTTGGTTAGACCGATGGTTTTAATTCCGCATTTGTTTCGGTTAGCTGGTATGTTTAATTTTAAAAAGGACTATTCACCCCCCTCTAGTCCTCCATCTTGACCCTACACACATGCTTACCATAAGATTAGACTAAATAAGTTTCATCCATTAGCCAATACCAAACTAGAGCTTTCAACGTCTCTATTTGACCTTCACCTCGCCATCGATCATTGTCTCTGAGCTCTATACCTGCACACCAACGCAACCAAGAGACATGTCGTCACTTATGCCAACACGTGAGCCTATTGACAATCGCTCATTGCAAGGTCAAACCACAATGACACATATCAACTATGTGTTTGCAACCCACGACTAGAAATAATCTATTCGCAAAGAGAAATTTGAGTCTCCCATTCACAACCCCTCTGGTCACCATTTCCGGTTCTTCATCTATTCTTAACCAAACCGTTTAAAAACTAACGAAACTTACTGTTGACACCGGATTTTGACCAGCAAAATCTTCCGAGAAGATGACATGTCCAACTGAAGGAGATCAGCTGATGAAGCCGATGGAGCCAACAGAGCTGTAGTACGTATTGGTGGAGTCCTAAGGCAAAGTCAAGTTTTCGCCTGATTAATCGGTCTACGCGTACAGAGAAAAGATATGGAATAAAAGAAATAAAGTATTAGCACAGGCGTTGGATTACTTTGCATGTGACACACCAGGAGGAGTCCAAACCAATCACGTGTGCAAACCCGATAAACTAGGAGGAAGCTTTATTAGCAAGGTCTTTACGTAAGGGAAGATAAAGTCCATGTATTTTTAATGTTTTCCTTTTGTTTAGATGACAAGTCCCTTCAGGACTCTTATTAGCCCAGGGTATAAATATGAACCCTCAGCCATTGTAAAAAACTATTCACAACCATATCAATACAAACCGGCCCCGTGCCATCTTCGAGTCCTTAGTCGTGTCGTCGAGTTCTTCGAGAGGAATCATCGATCCGTCGACCTCCGTAAGTACCGGCAACCTTGTTATCATGTCTAGTATCATGCGGTGGATTTAGATATGATGCAAGTAGTCTCGTTTGTTAAGCTTAGTATCGTGCGGCAGATTTAAGCTTATGACGGGAGGTTTTTACTTGTGCCTTGTATCGTGTGGCGGATTAAGTCATGAGTAAAAATAGTTATCGGCTCTATTAGATTTGGCAGATCTAATAGATTCATTAAGTTATCATGTGTTATATGTTTTATTATTTAATTCTTGTAACACTCTTTTGCCCAATCTAGATTGATCTTTGTTCGGCCTTGTCGCACGAGTTTGCTTGTGCTCTCTTTTAATCATAAGATCATGATGGCCGAATCAACTTCAATCTAGATTGTTACATGTTGTGGGTTCATGCACGTCAATCATGGTTAAGCTCTGATAAAACTAGGTATCGTGCGACAGATGCAGGTTTTAGATTAGTTTAACCGTGCTTGCTTGTCTGTTCCTTCTCCATGAACCTCAATTCGGCTGGTTTGCCGATTTTGGTTATGCTTACACGAGTAATGAGTTTTTATGGATCTACACAAATATATACATGCTTTTAGCTTGTTATAGTTAGATTGTATCATGCGGTGGATTAATCTAATTATAAGAAGTGGCGTAGACTCATAGCAAGTGGTATCATGCGGTGGATTAGCATTGCTTGAGTTTATACCTGACGGGTTTATGAAGACTAAACGTGCGGCAGATTAGTTGGATTGGCCTATGCATGTGTTATTTGAGTAGATCTATTTTGGCAAGTTACCTGTTTACAACATCTCTAATCTGTTCGAGTATGTCTCTCCTTACATGTGTATTCGGCAGTTAATATGCTTTACATACTCTGTTTTCATACTTGCCGAATGATTTTACAAACATGCTCTGACAGACAGCTTCTATAGCTGTGTGCCGTCGTGATTGGCTTTTAAAGCCGTACATATGGAACTGTCTGGTCTCACCCGGCACGTTCCAGAGGTATTCTCACGTTTTTATCCCTTGTTGGTTTTCAGGTCAAACCGACTGGCACGTCTCCGGAATCAACACACTCCGGGCACCTGATTGAAGCCAGCTTTTCGGCTTGATGTGTGCTTGGCGCGAGGTGTCACGTTTTGCGCCAACACACTTTTTGGCACGCCCAGTGGGACAACAATCAATTGATCGAAAAAATAGAAGAGATCAGAGTAAAGGAGGTACGATAAATTTTTAGAGTACAAAATGTGTCAGAATGAATTGAATCGGCTATTCACCTCCAACAGCTCCAAGGACGGATAGACAATCGAGCTTTGGGGGGGCAGTGCCAGCTCATCTCCCACTCTGGTTGACATCTCAGAAAATTCATGTTTCCAAAATAAACAGATGACGATTATTGCTACAAGATAATTGGAAAACTGACTTTCATCGGCTAAATACATCAAGGTACCAGCTAGCACGTTGACTATTTATAGTTCGGTAATAAAGCCTTATATGAACAGCTGATGTGGTCGACCATACAAAATGTTGACCAATGTATTCTGAAGTTACATCACCAGAGCTTCTATTAACAAGAATCCTCAGTTGTCGAGTTCGAAGAATTTCAAAGGTTTACAAAAGGAGACAATCGGCTAATCTAGAGAAGAATATTCCGTGGGCACTTACGAAAATTCAAGTCGGCAACGGATGGAGCGCTTGTTGCGGCATTAACAGGAAATTATCTGATATAAAGCTAATCATGGTCCACTAGTGTCATCCCTACAGAAGCATATGAGCATTGACATATGGAGGGAATTTTACAGCCGATCGATGAGATATCTACATCAGCCGATGGATGATTGTTGTTACGTGCACAACATCCATGCACGAATATGAGGCCGACATATGTGTATTTAATCCTGGCATACAACTGAAGTCTCACAGCAACTAGCAAGACCATGAAGATACTCATCGACTCAGAAGAAAATTCCATTCAGAGGTGCAGGCCAAATAAAACCAAGCAGAGGCATGAACACCAGTTGACGACTATGAGCAACTTGGTCTAGGTCTGAGCAGGCAACTGTTTGTTTTCAATTACTGGAGCTACTCATGACATCTAAATCTAAATCCAGCATAGGTGAAATATGGAAAAATACATATCTAAAGATCATCCTGTGCGTCACTGATGAGTTAGACAAGAAGAATTAGCTCTTGGCTAGTGAAACAGAATTTCTTCAAGATTACCAGATGAAGCTGATGAAGTTATATTTGGAAATTTTCTGCATGATAGTATTTAGTAAATTCACATATACACATGACCAAGGAAAAGATCGGAGTTGGAGCCGAAAACCAAGTATATCACGTACGTGATTCTGATCGGCTGTATGGGACCTACTAGTGTGTGCAACAATCCTCTCCTCATAACTCAGAAGGCCAATGGAGAATAAAAGTATCGGCTCCTTATCTTGTAGAAGATGGAATTATTTTATTAACAAACAAACACCCAATCAAGCGAACAACCGATTGAGTAGCAGTCATCCTCTCATATCTCTGTACTTCTTGAGAAGAAATTTGCACCAGTTAATTATTTGGCTGGAAATTTCTTATTATTCTAAATCACTTGAAAAGTCAAAGGGTTCTGCATACAAGGACTTTCATGGAATGGAGGAGAAAAGAACTTTGGCCAGATGTTGCAGTTCGAGGATATGGCATCCGACCTAATGCTACCACACAACGAAATCCGTCTGCCATATCATCTGCAAACATGGCAAGGTTATTTCTTTCAGATCAACCAGTCAGGGTCATACATGCTACTGTCCAGCAGTCAATCGGCTATACTCTCCGCCGCTCCAGCAGTTAATCATAAGCTGATAGTAGGAATCGACTAACTGTTGGATAAAAGGATTGGACGTTAGAGAATAGGATTGGCTCCAAGAATAGATATACGAAGATTGGCCTGGGGGCCAGCCAGTTCAGATTTCAACCTCAGCTGCCTCAAATGATGGAACCATGATCGGCTAAATTTGCCACTAAAACAAAGGAGAAAGTTTCAGTTAGGATAATGGAAGTATGGAATCTGGAATCATTTGATCTAAAAGTGAGAAAGAATGAAAAGCTGATCGGCAAGGACATAAAACCGATAGAAAAAGGTGACCAAACAAACATGTTAATTATAAATAGCTAGACTTAACTTGAGTTCGGCTAAAGATCAGCATGCTGCTGATATGGAAACTTGAAAGGAAACATTATCGCCGGTCCAAGAAAATAACATATAAAATAGAATCAGCAACTGGTTCGGCGAGCTCAGAACGAGATAGATAGCCGATCATCAGTTAAGCATAAAAAATTATCTATTGATGGAGATTTGGACTCGCCACGCATATACATTACGCAACACCGAGTGATTCATCATGAAGAAGGACAATATGAATGACTTCCATTGACTCCTTCATCTTCAACGATGGTTTGTGTGACTCTATCCTTATTTTTCAAACAATGTTGAAGTTTAGAATTAAAAATATTAAAAAGGCAAAACTTATGATGTTGCATCTCCATGATAAATTAAAATCTTGAGAATAATAATCATATATGATATAAATAATATTCTAGCTTATCTATTGTTGAAATGATAAATGGATACTCTGTTTTATGTTTTACCCGTGTTTAATTTATAGCTTTGATTTCTCTAAGTTTGAGTCTAGTGGTTATAATATTTATCTAGAAATCTTTAAAACCTGTGGGTCGCATGAAGTTTAAGCTTTGTCTAAAAGTGATCGTAAAATATGAATGAGAATGGAATTTGCTATAACATTATTCTAAGAGATACTTTAATTCTGGAGAATTCATAAAATAAAATTTTCTTAAATGCCATATTGAGCTTTGTCAAACTGTTGAAACTTCTAGTGAGATTATAGTCATATTCCCAAGATCAAGATTCACAATGTAATTAATAATATCTTGTGCATGCACTCTTTCTTTGATTAAAGTGTATGAGGCTATTTTTGCTCTAAAAAAACTCAGAAATAAAAACAACGGGCACGTGTCCGCCAGAACTGAGTTAGAAAAATAATGGTCACGTGATCGCCAGATAAAATAAAAGATGACCAAAGGTCCAGTAGCCTCATATATTTTAAAATGACTAAGAGAGAATGATATGTAGAAGAACAAAAAATCTTTACTCGCACTTCTTGATCTAAGTATATGACTTGTATCTCCTTATAGTCCAGTTTTTGACTTTGCAATATTATGTGATATCTTTCATACTCGGAAATAAAAATGACGAACAAGTGTTTGCCGAAACCGAGAAGAATATAAAAACTCCAGAAGAAGAGTGTTCGAAGAATAAAAGATAAGCAGTTCTGTTTTTGTTTTGTTTTGCGATTTACTGACAGATTTAGTCAAAGCTAAAAGCCCCATGGTTGAATAGAAAGAAGGATAGCTAGAATACCGTTTTATTCAAATTTAAGAGAAATCTTAGTTATAAATGTGATACTCTTGAGATATAGTCAGCATTGTAGCATCTTCTGATCAACAACAAAATGGAGAACTATTATATTTATACATATACGCATTTACTGTTAACCTATTTCCACATGTATTGGAGGTTTATTATTTTACAGGAAAATTGTGGAAATTCGGCAAGGTCACGCTATTGTTGCCAGTGAGTTCCTCGGCTTCTTGGAAGAAACATTGATATGTTATAGATAATCAGTTGGTAATTCCCAAGAAATATTTCATCGGCTACTGAGAAGGCCGATTATAGTAAAGACTACTACTGATGTTGAATCTACAGTCCAAGTCAATCAATCTGTTGGCAGCCAGTCGAGGATATCAAGTTATACAGGTGACCGATTGTGATTATAAAGTCAGGAAATCTGGTCGATAGAAGGTAATCGGTATGGAGCTCATGCAGATGTCAGGAGACCTCAACTTAGAAAGAGAAGAACATCAGATGAAAATAGTTCGAAGCATGAAAAATCATACTCCAAACTAGGGGGGCATGTGTTGACACCGGATTTTGACTAGCAAAATCTTCCGAGAAGATGACATGTCCAACTGAAGGAGATCAGCTGATGAAGCCGATGGATCCAACAGAGCTGTAGTACGTATTGATGGAGTCCTAAGGCAAAGTCAAGTGTTCGCCTGATTAATCGGTCTACACGTACAGAGAAAAGATATGGAATAAAAGAAATAAAGTATTAGCACAGACGTTGGATTACTTTGCATGTGACACACCAGGAGGAGTCCAAACCAATCACGTGTGCAAACCCGATAAACTAGGAGGAAGCTTTATTAGCAAGGTCTTTACCTAAGGGAAGATAAAGTCCATGTATTTTAATGTTTTCCTTTTGTTTAGATGACAAGTCCGTTCAGGACTCTTATTAGCCCAGGGTATAAATATAAACCCTCGGCCATTGTAAAAAACTGTTCACAACCATATCAATACAAACCGGCCCCGTGCCATCTTCGAGTCCTTAGTCGTGTCGTCGAGTTCTTCGAGAGGAATCATCGATCCGTCGACCTCCGTAAGTACCGGCAACCTTGTTATCATGTCTAGTATCATGCGGTGGATTTAGATATGATGCAAGTAGTCTCGTTTGTTAAGCTTAGTATCGTGCGGCAGATTTAAGCTTATGACGGGAGGTTTTTACTTGTGCCTTGTATCGTTCGGCGGATTAAGTCATGAGTAAAAATAGTTATCGGCTCTATTAGATTTGGCAGATCTAATAGATTCATTAAGTTATCATGTGTTATATGTTTTATTATTTAATTCTTGTAACACTCTTTTGCCCAATCTAGATTGACATGTTGTGGGTTCATGCACATCAATCATGGTTAAGCTCTGATAAAACTAGGTATCGTGCGGCAGATGCAGGTTTTAGATTAGTTTAACCGTGCTTGCTTGTCTGTTCCTTCTCCATGGACCCCAATTCGGCTGGTTTGCCGATTTTGGTTATGCTTACACGAGTAATGAGTTTTTATGGATCTACATAAATATATAAATGCTTTTAGCTTGTTATAATTAGATTGTATCATGCGGTGGATTAATCTAATTATAAGAAGTGGCGTAGACTCATAGCAAGTGGTATCATGCGGTGGATTAGCATTGCTTGAGTTTATACCTGATGGGTTTATGAAGACTAAATGTGCGGTAGATTAGTTGGATTGGCCTATGCATGTGTTATTTGAGTAGATCTATTTTGGCCAGTTACCTGTTTACAACATCTCTAATCTGTTCGAGTATGTCTCTCCTTACATGTGTATTCGGCAGTTAATATGCTTTACATACTCTGTTTTCATACTTGCCGAATGATTTTACAAACATGCTCTGACAGACAGCTTTTATAGCTGTGTGCCGTCGTGATTGGCTTTTAAAGCCGTACATATGGAACTGTCTGGTCTCACCCGGCACGTTCCAGAGGTATTCTCACGTTTTTATCTCTTGTTGGTTTTCACGTCAAACCGACTAACACGTCTCCGGAATCAACACACTACGGGCACCCGATTGAAGCCAGCTTTTCGGCTTGCTATGTGCTTGGCGCGAGGTGTCACGTTTTGCGTCAACACTTACAGAAAAAACACACAATATAGAAAGTTGGATTATAAAAGCTAGTGTAAGGGTAATCAGTTTGAATCAAAACTCTTGACGATCTACGCTTTAGCCGTTTCAAACAGGACCTTAGTCTATAACACACGCTGTAATAGATTCATGAAGACTCTTCGTGTATAACACATTTTAATAAACATTAAGCATTTAACGTTCACTCCATTCCAAGTTATAACATGATGTCATGATATAGATCATATTAATTTTGTAAAATTAAGTAAAAATAACATCATAAAAATAGTAGCCACCTCTAACAATGTATTTGTAGAGGCGACTGAGTTCGAACATCACTGAAGGGATGACTGTAGATTGGGCCCACTCTCGTTGCTGAAAGTCAATTCTATAGTAGTGGTCTCCTATCTATCTTGCTCGTTATCTTGTTTTCTTGTCTTATGGACACTCAACTAAATCTTTCTATGGGTCTGGGAGGGATCCAAATTCACCAAATCCGGATATGGTAGCTTGGATCTACCAAAAATTTGATAAACACTCCAGATCTATCAAATCCGGATTCACCAAAATAGTGGATTTGGGGACTAGATTCACCTTTTTGGTGGATCTCCTAAGGGGATGTTCCACGATTTGAGAGAAATTATCCATCTCTGCCACTGGTTACACAGAAAATGGTTTGTTCTTTTCTTTCTCCACGTGTTCTTTTTCTTTCTCGCGTTTCTTCTTTCTCGCAACAGAGGAGAGCACCACTCCGCTCTAGTCGCCCTGCCCCTAGCTACGACCTCGCTGGCTCCACGTGCCCAAGCCATCAGCCGTGAGCCATGCCCTGGCCGTGGCCGCGCTGCGCCCAAGCCGACCCCACGCGCACAGGCTAGCCCTGAGTGAGTCGCGCCCTCCGCTGTGGCCGCATCGAGCCCTCAGAAGCAGTGGTCCCATTGCACAGGTGCTATGCTTTTTTCCTCTTCATGTGAATAGTCGAAGGAAGAAGAAGAAGAGAAATGATAGTGATTGATAGGTGGGTCCTGTCTTATAGGCAAAACTGTCCATTCTAACGAAAATGTCCTTGTGTGGGTCTGGTGCTATTACATTTGCCAAACAGTTTCAGAGTGGATCTTAGATCTATGATGGATCTGATCTACGGTGAATCATAGATCCAGGTTCATTTTTACAATGATGAGAGTATGAGACCGTGTAAAACATGCCCTTATTTAGACAGACGTGACCTTGCTCGCCGTCGTCAACTGCCTCGCCTACCCTGCTTCGTTGCCCCTGTCATTGGCTGCTCATAGGCCACTGTCATGCTGCTCTCACCATGTAGTGCACTCATCATCGCCACACACAAGCCACCGCTCGCCGCACGTTAGGTATGCGCCGTTTGGCACCATGGCCACGCAATAGCCAAAACACCCCGCAACCTCTCTTGTTTCACACACATGGTGTACATGGTTTTACCTACTTTCTTGGTCCTAAAATAGATAATCTTATATGATTTAAATTTTATTTTAAAATATTTGACCTTATAGAATCTCAATACTTCTCTTATTTTATAGTATATCTCTATCTCCATCACTCTCTTTCTTATTTTCTATGTTTCACAGCTTGTTCACTTCTTTATTTTAGGACGAAGTAAGTAAGATATAATATAACAGTGTTTATGTGGGCTTAATGGGAAAACAAACCGTAATGACATCTAGATGAACCACACTTACAAACTTTAGAGTCCGTTTGGTTTCAGGCCATAGTTCGCCACACACACTTGTGGTGGTGCCTCAGTTACGGACAAAATTGATTGACTTAGTTGTTGTTAGTGCGTAGCGGAATCTCGCCCAACTCGCTATATACCCACGAGTCAGCACCCCTCGGGCCTAGGTCCATCGGAACCAACAATATATCTAGGCATTGAGTCTAACTTAACCTAAAAGACTAGTCTGATTATCGATGTGGAGCTGAACCTAACCGTTCACTTAATTAGTTGGACAACTGGTGGCGAGCCTGAAGCTTTTAACGAACCAAACAGACGCGTCAGAAGTATGGCAGCCTTGCTAGTCGTGGCGCACAATGGCAGCTAACCAAACACCCTCTAATAATGACTGAAAATCAAGGGAATATCTGTTTTAAGACTTGTTTGGGAAGCCCAAACTACACGGACAATTGATGGGACTAACTCCAACAGAGGCCGGGAGAAGCCGACAACTGAGTCTCCATAGTGAGCAGTGGCGTATGCCGTATCCCCTCCCTTCCCCTCCTTTCCCTGTTCATTCCTGATCCCCAAATCGCAAATCGCAACTGAAATCGACCGATCAATCCAGTCCCTTCTCAATCCAATCGCTGAATGCAACCTCCTACATCCACACACCAACTTGTTGGGAAGAGAGGTCTTCGTGTTACCCGTATTGCCCATCCTGATCGATTTCCAATCGATCTGTATCCGGATCGACCTTGCTGGTTCCTCTGCTTCCTAATCCTGGTAAGCTCTTTCCAATCGGTGTTTGTTGCCTTTTCTCCTGCCATCTTCTCGGTTTGTGTCTTCTACTGGGTTGCGGCGCCGGCGACCCCTGCCCCTCCGCCACCGCTCGCTGCTGGCCCATGCAGTTCGTCGCCGGCTTCAAACTCAGAAGCACCACGTCAACCCAGCAGCATCCAATCCCGACCAGCAAAATCCCTAGGCCAAGACGACGACGGTCGCGGCGCCGCCGCACAAGCTGAGGGACGCCGCCGCTCTGGCGGACGAGGCCTGGACACAGGAGAAGACCGCCAAGAAGTTGGTGCCGGCGCCGACCGCCGACCAGATCCCGTCGCCGGAGAAGCCGGACGAGATGCCGAGGGCACGCGGCCGCAGCGTGGCGTTCTTCGTCAAGGAGATCCGCCGGGCCATGCTCGAGCTGCGGCGGCCGGCGGCGCAGGCCGAGGCCGCGGTGGAGGACGAGCTCGAGTCCGTCGAGCGGGGCCTCGGCGTTGGCGCCGGAGTGAGCTGGAGTCCCGTCAAGCGCAAGGCGGAGGTCAAGCTGCCGGAGAGCCGCTGGGATCCGGGAGGTACTCGTCAAGCGCGCGGGCGATAGGGTTCTCCTCTCTTCAGGCTCCACTACCTGCACGCGGTGTGCGTGCTTTTCGCAACGCAGGGCCACATCATGCCGATGCTGAAGCTGCCCGAGGTCCTCTACGCCAGGGGTGTCTGCGACTCTTTCAACAATACAGCTGCAAGCTTTTCTCAAGACCACTCTCATGGCAACGCTGCTGCCGGGAGGATGGGTGTCGACACTGCTCTTCAGTATTCTCTCCCCGGCAATGCTTCCCAGCCTTCAGGTGCACATCCGGATGGAGGTCATGGCGGACTTGGGCATCCACCCTTCGCGTCTTCTACTCCAACATACAGCGGCTCTTCTCACATGGCTACGGCGCCGGCCTCAGGAGCGCCAAGGGGACCATGACGATCCTCGCCTGGAACTGCCGCGGGTGTGGTGGTCACCTGCGTAGTTCCAAAATGCAGCACCTAGACCGCCTAATAGTTTCTACTAAAGCTAAGGTAAGTTTCATTTCTGAAACCAGGAACTCTACTATATCTCGCACTTCTCTTATAAATCGTTTTAACCTCAGTGATGCTTATGTAGTACCAGCATCAGGCCAGTCGGGTGGCCTCTGGTTGTTATGGGATGCTGATGTCGACGTCTCTGTAGTTGATCATAACCACTATTACATCTTTGCATCCTGCATGTTTAGATCCACTAATCAGCATTTTGGTTTGCTTTGTATCTATGGGGACCCACATCATCGTCATACGCAAGCCATTTGGGATAGTGTGCACCATTTTGTTATAAATAATAGTGCTCTGCCCATCTTATGCACAGGGGACCTAAATGAACTTATGCACTCTAATGAAAAGGTCGGTCCATGTAGGACTGACAGCCGTCGTATTAACCGTTTTTGTGATTATGTGAAGCAGTGCGGACTCATTGATTTGGGGTACAGTGGCCCGGCGTACACGTGGACAAACAAAAGATTCAGCTCCTTTCCTACCTTCCAACGTTTGGATCGCTCTCTAGCTAATGCTCGTTGGTGCTCCACCTTCCCGACTACTGCCGTTTATCACCTCCCCATGCTGAAAAGTGATCATGCTCCTATTCTTACTATGCTGCAATCTTCAAATCTCCGTACTAATAAACCCTTTCGTTTTGAAAACTGGTGGCTAATGGAGCAGGATTACAATCAGGTGGCACAGCGCAGTTGGAATCGATCTTCCGCCAGAGCCTTTCACCTAAAAACCAAATATCTAGCCACAGACCTTAGAAAATGGAGAAGAACAAAACCTCGCCTATCTGATCAATGAGAAAGCATAGAGAACCAACTACTCCATCAGCAAGCAAAACCTCCCCACCTTTAGGATTTCAGTATCCAAAAACATCTAGCCTTGCAACACCAGCAACTCCTAAACAAAGATGAGGAATTCCACCTTCAAAGGGCCAAAAAGTACTGGGCAAAATTAGGGGACAGAAATACTTCTTTCTTCCACTCGGCCATCACCAAACGAACTAGGAAAAACCGGATTACTAGCCTCCAGAACCCTGATGGATCCTTCTCCACTACTCCCCAGCAGCTTGCGCATACCCTGTCCACCTATTTCAAAAATCTCTTCTCTAACGCTGATCAGCTTTCTATCACTGCTGTGCCTTATAACAATGTAAATGTCCCCACAGATACTACATACTTGGAACAACAACATCATTCCTATACTAATTCTGTTCCGGAGGTCGAAGAATTGCACAGAATTCTCAAGAACATGCGCAGTAATGCTTCTCCTGGACCAGATGGCCTTAACGCGGCCTTCTTCAAGTCGGCTTGGCCTTGGATAGCTCAAGATGTTCACTCTCTGGTAAGCGAGTTCTACACCAATGCTTTCATGCAACCTGAAATTAATCAGACTTTCATTGTGCTAATTCCTAAAAAGCTTCAACCTACTGTCCCTCAGGACTTCAGACCTATTAGCCTCTGCAATGTCATTTATAAAATAATTGCCAAGTCCCTTGCTGAAAGGCTCAAACCCCATCTCCCTAGCTTCATTCATCCAGCTCAATCTGCTTTTGTCCAGAATAGACACATCTCCACAAATATCATCATCACCCAGGAAATTGTGCATTCTTTCGGTCTTTCTTCTTGGAATCATCAAGCCTTTTTACTTAAAATCGACCTAGCCAAAGCCTTTGATCGCCTTCAATGGCACTTTATTGCCTCTTCCATGCAAAGACTTGGCCTCAGCCAACATTTCATAGACTTAATTCGTGCTTGCATCTCCACAAACTCTTTTTCTATCCTAGTTAACGGTCACCCAACTGATTTCTTCTTCCCTAACCGTGGAATTAGGCAAGGCTGCCCTCTATCTCCTTACCTTTTTGTTCTTGCCATTAATGAGCTATCTATTAAGCTGCAGCATCATCTTAGTACTGCAAACTTAACTGGAATCTCCCTGGGTCCCAATTGTCCCACCATTCACTCCCTTATGTTTGCGGATGACCTTATTATTTGTGGTTCCGCCTCCATTCAGGAGGCTCAAACCATTAAGACCATCCTGGATGATTTCTGTGCCCATTCTGGTCAGTATACGAACCTGCAAAAGTCTTCCATTCTCTTTAGTAAAAAGGTCCACAGTATTACTAAGAATCAAATTAAGAGTATTTTCTCGGTCCCTGACCTTCTTCCCAATACCGTGCACCTGGGCCACCCCATCATTTTCTCTCACAATGACAGAAACAAGGCTTATGATTTCATCAAATCAAAATTTGTTTCTAAATTAACAACTGTGAAAGCTAATTCTATCAACCATGCAGGTCGGCTAACCTACATTAAATCTGTGCTTGCATCAATACCCATTTACTATATGTCCACCGTTTTGTTCTCAAAAACTTTTGTAGAACAGATCACGACAATCATTAGGCGATTCTGGTGGGCCGGAGTACAAGAGGAAAACTGCACTAACCCATTTGCTTTCAGATCATGGGAAGATATCTGTCAACCAAAGGAAAATGGAGGTCTGGGTGTCAGGGACTTGCACACTGTCAACAAAAGCCTTATCATGCAGGCAGCATGGAACATAGCCACAGAAAAGGATCCTTTCCTAACTCAAGTACTCAAAGCAAAATATTACTATAACTCATCTTTCTGGAATACTAACAGTTCAAGCCCAAGATCTGTTTTTTGGTCCTCTATCTTGCAGGTAAAAGACGAGCTAGCTTCCAACTCCATTCTGCAAATTCACGCAGGCAACAGTTCTATTTGGTCAACTCCTTGGTGCTCTGTTTGGGACAAAATCCATGACCACCTAAACCTTCCAGTAACCCAAAACCCTCTACCATCAACAGTAGCAGACCTTTGGGATTCAACAAGCTCTTATTGGCACCACCCTTTTATTGCCTCTATTTTTGATAATCAAGCCACCCAGACAATTATCAAAACCAAAATTGTCCCCAATACTAGCAACCACAACCAAAAGGACATCCTCAGATGGATACCTGCTAGGAATGGAATCTGCACCTCCAAGGCTATCTACAAGCACCTCAGCCTCCAACAGTTAGTAAACCTTCCTTCAACCGGATCCAGAAGCATAGCTCCCCAAGCCAACTCCATTCTGCAGAGAGCATGGAAGACAACAAAGCTGCCTCCTCTTATCAAAGCTTTCACCTGGAGACTCATTAGAAGAGCTCTTGCTTCGGCAGAACGTGCCGCCAGGTACTCGACTAATATTGATAAACATTGTGCTACCTGTGGTGCAGTAGAAGACGATGCTCATCTTTTCTTTCACTGTCAATTACCAAGAGCTGTTTGGTTCTGCACTAACCCGTCCTTGAGAACAGATGATCTCCCAATTGAAAATGATGGTGTCCAAACTACTGACGATTTATTTTGCAAAATATTCATAACTCTTTGGTACATTTGGAAAGCAAGAAATGATGTGCGGTTTCATAGAAGAACTTGGAATCAGCAACAAGTTCTTCACGCAGTACAGGCATACATGCAAAACGCCACTCCTCAACTGGACGATCACATTCTGCAGGACCCAACTCAGCCGCTCCAAAGATCGCTCAGAGTTCCTAATATTAACACTTTATCTGTGTCTCTACCAGCTACCTTACCAGGGATCCGATGCTACGTTGATGCGTCTACTGCTCGGGATCAGTCTACAAACTTCTTACGACCAGCAGGCATAGGTATATTCTTTCTTAATGTGCAGGTGCAACCGGCCATCAAGATGTTCATTAAGGCGCGAATCCCGTGAGTTTCTTCAGTCCTAATGGCGGAGTCTGCAGGGGTGGCGCTTGCAAGCTTAATAAATCAAGCCCTGGGATTCCAGAACACTTCCATTCTTTCAGATTGTCAGCAGCTGGTGTTATTCCTTAATCAGCTTGACACCACACACCCACCGGACTGGAGAATAAAGCCTTTCACGCAGGTCGTCGCAAACTGTTCCGCGTCTTCTTCGATCGCCATCAGGAAAATCTGCAGGACCTTCTACTCCACGACACATAATCTAGCGGTTCAAGCTCTCTCACAGAGCGCCTCTCCATCTCAGAGGACCTGCTCCTCTACTTCTCATGTTTCTCAGTGTCCTCTCCTACTGACACTAGAAAATGTATTCCTTCACGATGTACAAACATTATCAGCCATTATCAGCTTCTTGCTGTCAATAAAATTTCGTCCCTCGTCAAAAAAAAAAAAAAACTACACGGACAATTCGGCTCTTTCCTGGGGCATGACCACCACGTGGAATTGTGGCGCGATCCAAATTTGTCCAATGTTTAGGGGGTGTTCGTTTCCAGGGCAAAAAAATTGTCGTGTCACATCGAATATTGCAACTCTAGTTTAGCCTATTAAAAATATACTAATTAAAAACCTAATTTGTCAGCCGAAGGCTAATTCACGAGACGAAACTATTAAACTTAATTAGTTCATGATTTGACAATGTGGTACTACAGTAAACATTCACTAATCATAGATTAATTTATCTTAATAGATTCATCTTAGTAATTAGCATATGGCCCCGTAATTAGTTTTATAATTAGTTTATTTTTAATAGACTAAATTAGTGTCACAACGTCCGATGTGACAGGTAAAATTTTTTGCGAGTGAAACGAACACCCCCTTAGATGCCTACACGAGAGGGTGGCCCTGCCCTAACCCTGGGCGATTCTCCGAGCACTAATAGAAAGATGATTTTTCCTCACGTCTCAATTTTTTTACTAGCGGTTTGAGTTACCACGCGCCTATAAAAATGAACCGGTGGACTTCAAGTCTAGAACTGCCTGTGGAAATGGATTTCTACAGGCGGTTTGTTAAGACAACCGCCTGTAGTACAAACGGTTGTCTTAACAAACCGCCTGTAGAAATCCATTTCTACAGGCGGTTCGTTAAGACAACCGCCAGTAGAAATACATGTGTTTTTTAAAATTTGATTTTTTTTTCAAACTATCTTGGATGAGAAAACACCCAAAATAAAAGTTGTTTGTCTCAAAAAGTTATGAAACTTTGTAAATTACAACTTTTTAATTTGAAGTTATCTTGTCAACGAAAAATATGTTTGAATGGTCTCAAATTTAAAATTCAAATTTTATAAACGACCTCGGACGGAGAAATGACCGATACAAAAGTTGTTTGTCTCGAAAAGTTATGAAACTTTGTAGTTGACAACCTTTTGATTTGAAATCGTTTAGGACCTCAAACAAGCAAATTACACTTGTATTTGTATAATGTGGGAAACCGAAGGGTATTTGAATACATTTGAGTGTGTGGTGCAGTGGTAGAGGAGCCTCCACGCGAGGCCGAGGTCGTGAGTTCGAATCTCACCGGCCGTGTTAGCCGTGGAATTTGCGTGAAAAATGCCGCGACTTACGACGGAGACAGGCGGGCGTTGGGCTGAGGGCTCTTCTCTCTAATTAAAATATTTTTTCTCTATTTATTTACGGTTTTTTTTCAAAAAATTTTTCACGGGCGGTTAACTGACGGACTAGAATGTCAGAGATATCATCTATCGATGATTACTCCGACTAATCCAGGATGACTTTAGAGATCCGAAGACTTGTAACGAAGTGTACTTGCATTAGGACTCTTGTTTGTAACTTAGCCGAGTTGTTAAAAGAAGTCCTGTAATTAGAATAGGACTCCGATATTGTAACCGGCTAGGACTCGGTCTGCGCTGAGGCTCACCCGGACATATAAGGGGAACCGGGCGCAGGTCCTAGAGAATCGAGCATTGAATCATAAGCAATACACAAGGCACACGCCGCACTGGACGTAAGGTATTACGCTACTTAGCGGCCTGAACCAGTATAAATCGCTGTCCCTGTGTACTCGCCGAGTCCTACGAATGCCGATCCCCACCGAACAAATCGTCTGAGATTACTCAAGACGAGTTGCCGGTTAACAAACAACGACAGCTGGCGCGCCAGGTAGGGGCTTTCGGCGATTCGACGACCAAGAGCCCGACGAACCACGACAACATGTTCTCGGCGGGATCGATTTTCGTTTTTGGCTCATGGACTTGCATTGCGGATGATCAAGGAAAGCTGCACAGACAGCTCGCCGTGGAATCAGAACCACAAGCCATGCCAAAGATGGAACACCTCGCTCAGAACCTAGTGAATCTGACAATCCAAGACCCGCAAGATCCTGGGGACCCTACAAAGACATCCGACTCCAACTCCAACTCAAAGTCTGAAGAAAAGGACCCAGATACCTGCTATGGCTTCACCTTCGGGCTGCGGAACTCTGCTGAAAACTTTCAGGACCTGATTGGTGCAAAATTCAAAGAGTATCAACAGATACCTTTGACGGGAGCTCAACAAGGACTCGTTTTCAGCTCTACCAAGGAGGGTAACATTGTCCATTGGCCAATTCAGCCTGCCCCGGCTAGACTGGTTGGCACAATTGACTAGCAACTTCCGTACCAGCACGGACATCAGCTCCCTTTTGAGGAACACGACTCCACAACGGAACTAATCTCCAGTACTTCTACTTTGGAATCAGTAACACCGGATCATCAAACCAGGGCTACACTCGTGAAGTCTTCATGGCGGGGCACCGGTCATCTCTACGACCACCAACCCCACCAGATGTCTGTCAAGACGATGAAACTCTGAGTATGATTTCTGACAATGATCCGGAAGGACCCGCGGAAACCGAGTCCTTGAAAGCTGAAAGAATCCAAAGGAATAGAGCTAAAGAGGCCCGCAGAAGGTGAGCAACTCACCGCAAGGAAGCTGTAGATCGCTACAATGCATGACTAGAAGAGTACAACACCCGGAGGCGTCTGGAAGTAGAGGCAGAGCGTCAAGCTCGCACTGAAGAAAACCACTCCCAGGATGATCTTAACAGGCGACGCCCTGATTGTTCTCGCAACCTTGAACCTGAGTTCATGAGGGTCGCCGGCCGTAAAGTCTTCCAGACTCCCTATCAAAACATACTAGCTCTAGCTACGGAGATGGGAGCCAAAACCAACCGCACCCCTGATGAAGAGCGACGACTGGTCATGCTTCAGACTACCGCACTCCAACTACGGGGGCGGAATCTTGAATCCCTAGCTGATGAGCAAGCTTCATCTCACCCGAGCCAGAGGCGGCCGGTTCAAGAGCGACTCGGTCGTATCCCAG
This sequence comes from Coix lacryma-jobi var. lacryma-jobi, assembly GCA_009763385.1. Taxonomy (NCBI): domain Eukaryota; kingdom Viridiplantae; phylum Streptophyta; class Magnoliopsida; order Poales; family Poaceae; genus Coix; species Coix lacryma-jobi. Next base: position 60,298,024 of record CM019825.1, read on the forward strand.
CGAGGAGTCGTCTGGGCCACCGAGTACCCGATCAAGCTGAGGGAGGAGCCGAATCTTCATACAGAGGAATCGCAGTTGTAGCATCCGACGCAGTTGATCGCTTCCCCTGCTTTTCCCAAAGGCTTCGAGTGGTTTCGTTCCCGCGAAAATTCAAACCCGGGAATTACTCAAAGTACGACGGGAAGACAGAACCTAAACGGTGGCTCAGGCTATATGCTCAAGCAATCGAGCTAGCAGGTGGAAGCAACGACGTCAAAGCACTCTACCTCCCAATGGCTCTAGAGACAATGCCGCTTGCTTGGTTTGACAGGCTTAAACCCGAGTCCATCGACTCCTGGGAACAACTACATCGTATCTTCGTTGAAAACTTTGCTGGTGTCCCAGAAAGCTCAGATCCCCAGACTAAGCTCAGAACCTGCAAGCAACAGAAAAATGAATCAATGCGGGAGTACTATAGGTGATTCTCAGAAATCCGCTCTACAGTATCCGACATTACAGACAGAGAAGTAATTGACCTTTTTGGCAATGATATTTGCGAAAGGTACAATTATAAAGATTTCATCAAGCAGGACCCGACCACCGCTGACGATTTCCATCGGGCTGTAAACTCCATGATGGCGACAGAGGAACGCATACAGGAACGCTTCCCCGATAGAAACACGCAAGGTGATCGAGGAAACAACCCGAGAGGCAACCAGGCACCACAGCAAAATACCCGAAAAAGGGCAGGAGATAATACTGTTGCTGCCATGGAGCCTCAAAAGAAGGGAAACAAGCCATTCACCTTTGATGACTTACTCGACGGACCCTGCCCCTTCCATCCGAAAGGTGGACATCAAGCAAGGCACTACCGACAGCTCAAGGAGCGAGGCTTGAACTCCGACTTCAACAAGAACAAGAAAGACAAAGGCAAGAAGACAGCTGAGGATCCTCAACAAGACGCCGGTGGCTTTCAGCACCCTAAAGGAACTATTAATGTCATCTTTGGGGGAGTAACTACCAGTGACAACAAGAGGCTTCAGAAGCTTTCCCTGCGAGAGATCATGTCCACCGAACCAACGACACCCAAATACCTCGACTGGTCCGAGCATCCGATTAATTTCTCCAGAGCAGATCAATGGACCAGTGTTTCCAATGCAGGCCATTACCCGCTAGTTTTGGACCCCACGGTCGCTGGATATACACTTGGTAGGGTACTCATCGATGGCGGAGCAGGACTCAATGTTATCTTTGCAAACACCCTATGAAAGATGAACCTAGATCTCGCAACCCAGCTCACACCATCAACCGCTCCTTTCTACGGCATACTACCCGGAAAAGCGGCTGTACCACTCGGAAGGATTATACTACCCGTCACTTTCGGAACTCCGATCAATTACAGAACGAAGTACATCAGTTTTGAGGTAGCCGACTTCGAATCATCGTATCATGCCATATTCGGGCGACCCACTATTGCCAAGTTTATGGCAGTACCCCACTACCCGTACCTCTTATTGAAGATGCCGGGTCCCAAAGGAATCTTAACCTTCAGAGGCGACTTGAAGTGGTCATTTGATTGCGACACAGAGGCTGTCCAAATCGCCGAAAAAGCTCAACTCACCCTGGAAGTACAAGAACTCGCTCAGATGGTGCTTAATACCAAGCCTGGAGATTCAGAAATCCCAACCAAGAAGGTGGGTACTATTCAACCATCAGCAGAAGTCTCCACAAAAGCCATTGACCTGGAAACCGGTGATCCTTCCAAGACAGCGGTTATCAGTGCTCACCTATCTGAAGAATAGGAACTCGCGCTCACCAAGTTCCTTCGAGCAAACAAAGACATATTTGCTTGGAAACCAGCAGACATGCCTGGGGTCCCAAGGAACTTGGCTGAGCACAGATTAGAGTTCAAGGAAGGCTCTAGACCTATCAAGCAAAGACTACGACGATTTTCACCAGAGAAGAAAGAGGCAATCAAGAAGGAAATAGCCAAGCTACTCGCGGCCGAATTCATCAGAGAAATCCTCCACCCCGAGTGGTTAGCTAACCCAGTGCTAGTCAAGAAGAAGAACTCTGCTGAGTGGCGCATGTGTGTCGACTACACAGACCTCAACAGACATTGTCCAAAGGATCCCTTCGGATTACCAAGGATAGACCAAATAGTTGATGCCACCGCAGGCTCCGCCTTACTCTCTTTTCTGGATTGCTACTCCGGGTACCATCAAATTGCCCTCAAAGAAGAAGACCAACCCAAGACATCGTTCATTACTCCTTTTGGAGCATACTGTTACAAAACTATGTCCTTTGGACTAAAGAACGCGGGGGGTACTTATCAACGCGCCATCCAAGATTGCCTGGGTGATCAGATTGGCCGCAATGCAGAAGCTTATGTTGATGATGTAGTCATAAAAACAAAGGATCCGACTACCCTGATATCAGACCTAGAGGAAACCTTCAACCGATTACGTGCGTGTCAATAGAGACTCAATCCAACCAAATGCGTCTTCGGGGTACCCTCAGGACAGCTACTCGGATTCCTCGTTAGTCATCGAGGCATCGAGGCTAGTCAAAAGCAGATCACAGCTATCATCAACATGAAGCCGCCTACCTCTGTCCGAGACGTTCAGAAACTCACCGGGTGCATGGCTGTGTTAAATCGATTTATCTCACGGCTCAGAGAAAAAGGATTGCCTTTTTTCAAATTGCTCAAAGCCGACGACAAATTTCAGTGGACGGATGAAGCGGACAGAGCTTTTGAACAACTCAAAAGCTACCTTATCAATTCACCCGTACTGACACCGCCAGAGCCCAGGGAACCGATGATGCTGTATATCACAGCTACCACACACGTTGTCAGCACAACAATCGTGGTGGAGCGCAAAGACAACGAGCACATCTACAACACCCAACGACCAGTTTATTACATTAGCGAGGTACTATCCGACTCGAAAGTCAGATACCCGCAAGTACAAAAACTGCTCTATGCTTTACTCATATCCTCAAGAAAGCTGCGACACTACTTCGAAGCTCATGAGATCACGGTAGTCACGAATTTTCCTTTAGGAGAAATCCTTCACAACCGTGATGCTACTGGAAGGATTTCCAAGTGGGCAGTTGAATTAGGGGCACTCAACATCAAGTTCACTCCGAGGAAAGCTATCAAGTCTCAGGCCATAGCTGATTTTGTCGCCGAATGGACTGAAATATAGCAGACTAGAGACAACGCTATCCCGATCATTGGAAGATGTACTTCGATGGGTCCCTAAAACTCGGGGGAGCAGGAGCCAGAGTCCTTCTTGTATCACCCGCTGGCGAACAGCTCAAATACGTTCTGCAAATATTGTGGCCAGCCACCAACAATGAAGCAGAATATGAGGCACTGCTCCACGGACTTAAACTAACAGTCACTTTGGGTATTAAGCGGCTGTTAGTCTATGACGATTCTTCCGTGGTCATTCACCAAGTTAATAAAGACTGGGACTGTACCAAGGAAACAATGAATGCCTATTGTGCTGAAGTACGCAAGCTGGAAAAACACTTTGCAGGACTGGAACTCATTCATGTTACCCGGGATCTCAACGTGGCAGTAGATATACTCGCGAAATTGGGTTCTAACAGAGCACAAGTTCCCAGTGATACCTTTGTACATGAGTTATCCAAGCCTTCAATCCAAGCGAAGGAGGAGTTCGAGCCAGAACCCGCAACCCAGGTCCTGTGTCTAGCACCCGACTGGACACGAGTCTTCATTGACTACTTCAAAGAGCATAAACTGCCAAATGACAAAACTACATCAGAACAAGTCACCAGGCATAGCAAAAACTATGTTCTAGTCGGGGATAAGCTGTATCAACGCGGGGCTTCATCAGGGGTCCTCCTCAAGTGTATTACACCAGAAGAAGGCAGGAAAATCCTGAATGAAGTCCACTCTGGGTCCTGCGGTAATCACGCAGCTTCAAGGACACTAGTCGGAAAAATCTTCAGGTCAGGATACTACTGGCCCTCAGCTTTAAAAGACGCGGAAGACTTACTCCGCCGATGTCAATCATGCCAGTTTTTTGCCAAGCAATAGCATGTACCCGCACATGAACTGATATGCATCCCTCCGTCATGGCCCTTCTCATGCTGGGGACTCGATATGGTGGGTCCTCTCAAGCGTGCCCCAGGCGGATTCGAGTACATCTACGTCGCAATTGACAAGTTCACAAAATAGATCGAGTACATGCCCTTGGTCAAGTTCAATGCTTCCAAGTCAGTCCAATTCATGCAGAGCATCTTTCATCGCTTTGGAATGCCGCACAGAATCATCACTGATCTTGGGTCCCCCTTTACGGCTATCGAATTCAAGTCATGGGCCAGTGACTGTGGAATCAAGATAGACTACGCATCAGTAGCTCACCCACAGTCCAATGGCCAAGTTGAAAGAGCAAACGCCCTGATTCTCGCCGGATTAAAACCAAGGCTATTTAACCTCCTGAAAGATCACGGCAGAAAGTGGATTGAAGAATTGCCTAAGGTAGTCTGGGGGCTACAAACATAACGAAGTCGGGCAACAGGCCAAACACCTTTCTTTCTGGTATATGGCACTGAAGCAATCCTACCGGCTGACTTAATCTGGAACTCCCCACAAACAGAGCAGTACAACGAAGGCGAAGCTGATGATACCAGGCGGTTAGAAGTCGACAGCCTTGAAGAAGCCCGACTAACCGCACTTTTTCAATCAGCGAGGTACCTCCAAGGGATGAGACGTTACTACGATAAAAACGTCCACCACCGTACCTTTCAAGTGGGCGACATGGTGTTGAAGAAAATCCAAAACACCGTTGGACGTCACAAGCTCATGAGTCCATGGGAAGGTCCTTATATTGTATCCAAAGTAACAAGACCCGGGTCATTTGAGTTAGTCACTGAAGATGGATCTCCACTGCCAAATTCATGGAATATTGTGCACTTGAAGAAATTCCATACTTAAGGACTACGCTACAATTCTGATTCAGGGCAATTGTATTTATTAGTCGGATATTAATAAAGTTTGAAATTCATACGACATAAGAACTTTTATCCAGGCTTTTTCTATACCGCATCACGACTATTCAGTCGCATAACAGTCTCTGCAATAGCAGGGCTTACCTCCGACTAATATATAATATTACTCGGATAGATTGGTTCAGCGGAAACCACACTTGAGTTACGTGCTTCGAGCTCAATACAACTCACAAGGTAGTACGGCTTAACACCCGGCTATCAGCCTATAGCGAATATGGAATCCACCATAGTGGAGACTAGTTCCTATAAGGCATAACAAGGCGGGATAGTACTCACCCTGTTACATACATTCTGGACAGAGGTCCACTTACCTTCGCACTCAAGCTGCGATCGTCAAGAGGATATGATTCACCCAGAAGGAACCAATGCTACGGTCCTTCAAGAGGTGCTTGATCATTGTTATCCCTTGAACAAGGGTACTAAGAGTAGTACTCGGGCAAGACTAAGTTCTCTACACAATGGTTAGAGAAACAAAGTCACACGACCCAAACCAAAAGTGCTAGCGAGCACTCGGATAGACTCGTCAAGTTAGACGCCTGGTCATACATCCACAACAAATAAACTCAACCCATTGCCAAAGAAATTTGCCGCAATATGGAGTTGGCTATATACGCAATTCACAAGATTCAAAAGTAACCAATATTTTTGATATCTTATAATAATTGTTTTCAGGAGATACAAGCTGCAGAGACTGAGGAGTCTAGACTACTCTACAAGATCTAATATTTGTAAGTACTCCTTCGCGGCGGCCTTCACCTCCTCTTGCATTGCCGCAAGGTCCTCGTCACCTTTGTCCTCAGGAAGGGTCATCAGAGCGGACAGGTCAAAGGACGGCAGATGTAGCCGCAGCGTTGCCATCAGACCCTGCACCACGGAGATCAACATATCTTTGATATATTGCGCCAGCCGCCCAGGTGCAGCCTTGGCCCGTTCAATCAAAGACTCCTCGACTCCTGCCGGCGCCGGAATCATGTTGAGCAGGGGCTCGACAGCTTGCTCCAAGGCCATCAGGGAATCCCGCGACTCCTTCGTAGACTTCAAAGCCTGCAGAAGGTCCCGGTCAGCACCCTCACGCATCAATTTGGCTTCTTGAAGAGTACTCTGCGCATTAGCAAATACCTCTTCAAGCTCTGCCTGCTTCCGATTGAAGGCGTTCTAGCACCCAGAAGCCAGCTTATTTGCATCTGCATACAAAACAGTCAGTTATCATGTCATCCGACTAATACTATGGAGCAGAACGACACAAAAACTCCAAGTATACCTTCAAGCTGCTTTTTAGAACTCTTCTTGAGCTCCTTCAACTTCTGTTCCATGGCAGTGGACTTAGATATCAGCCCAACCTTTCGGTCGTTAGCAGCGTCACGCTCCGCGACCACTTCCTTGAGGTTGCCTTGGAGTTCATTAATGCGATCATGCAAAACCTGGGTGGCTACCTTCTAACTAATTTGGTCCTAGGCAATATAGTCCCGGAGCTCCTGGTTTTCACGAGACAGCTCCTGGCGGATCCGGGTGACTTGATCTCTAACCTTGAAGTCAAAGGACTATAATACAATAATATCGTGAGTACTCGGATGAGTTTACAATACAACAAGAAGAGATTGAGACTCTTACCTCAACAAATTGGTGAAGAGCTTCAAAAGGAGCCCTCACCTGATCCCTCAGCTCCTTCAGCCGAGTAAGATCTTGGTCATACCCGGATACGTCAAGAGTAGCTCCTTGGCGCGAGGACTCGGGTGCATCTAAAGATCCTCTCTGCTGACAAGCTGAGCCCTCTGCATGTATCTCCGTCAAGACCATGTCCAGGGTAGGTTCGTCCGGCTGTCGTGTACGAAAAAACCAGTCATTCCACACTCGGTCAAACTCCAATTGAGCGGGAGAACGAAAGATGGAGTACGGCCAACCAACTTGAGGCAATGGAAGAATATCCGCGTCAGGAGCTGCATCAGCCCGAGACTTGGACGGAGAAGAGCCAGGCAGCGCATCTACCTAACTGAATGTTGGCGGCACGATGGAGTCATCCTTGGCTAGCGGCTCCGACTCCTCTATCGCCCGAGGATCAGGAACGGTGCTCGAGGCTGTTGCACCTGGTTTTGCCTTCCTGCCAGCAGACAAGTATACATGTCAGTATCAGAACTCTGTGTACACTCTACAAAGCTGAAAACTTACTTCACGAGCTTCAAAGGCTTTGGTAGCTTCAAGAGCGGCTGTATCAGAAGCGGGTCTGAAGTCGGAGGCTTCTCAGACACCACGCTGCTCGAAGTCCCTTGCGCCGTCCCAGCATCTGATACAACGACATATATAAGACAAGAGACCATCAACACTCAAAAGGACTACAAAGTACTCGGGTTTTCCCTTACCAGGAGCACCCGACTTATAGTGCTTATCAGACAATCCTTGAGATAAAAGAACTTTTCGACAAGCACGACAATTACCAGTGCGAGCCTTCTTAAGGACGGGTCCTCTGGCTTCTAGTTGAGGAGTTGGCGACCTCTTCCGGCTACCCTCAGCCTCTGGGTCTATAAGCAGGACATCAGAGTCAGTTGATTCTGTGTCAAGCCAATCAAGATCTTCAGGCGAACTTGGGTTGTTAGGAAGATCCTCACTTCGGATTGGACCTTCCAATGCGATGCCTCCGCCTTCTTCAGTTGCTGGAGGCAGGGGAGGACAATCATTGTTATCTCTCCCCTGGCCCTAAAAACAGAAGGGTATCTAGTCAGGTCAGAAGGATATTTATTCCGAACCTTGACGACAAGACAAATTAAGTACTTACCGGAGGAGGAGGATTAATGGCAGAGAAGGATGTGATCACTGGAGCAAGACGTTCACGGCTCTTAAGCAGCCGGTTCACTCTCCAGAGGACTTCATAGTCTGCCAATTGCTCGACAGCGTGGCGACCCGAGTCGTTCTTACCCAGGTATTCGAACCCAAAGTTGGCTCGCTGCTGAAGCGGGTGGATGCGCCGGGCAACAAAGTCTTGAACGACAGTGTATCCGGTCAGCCCATCGATTATCAAAGCGTCTATCATAATGAAGAGGGGTTGGATAACCCCTACTTCTTCACTTGTGAGCTTCTCCTTCCATTCACGGCACTTCTGTGGTGGCCATCCATCATGACGACGAAGAGCTGGGGGTGGGTTACCCATATAGAACCACCCAGCAGCCCATTCTTTTACCGATTCTGACAACTCAACAGCTATATATTGATTGGCTACTTCCAATCTAACCTGAAGACTAGCCCCTCCGACTACTTCGGTATTAGCGTCACTAGGTTGACACTTAAACCAGAAAAAGTAGCGGAAAAGGGTAATAGAGGGACATATCCCAAGAAAAGCCTCACAGAGATGGGCGAATATTGCAATATGCAGAACCGCATTGGGAGTAGTATGGTTCAGAGTCAAACCATAATAATGCAGCAATCCACGGAAGAAATCCGAGGCAGGAAGTCCCAATCCCCGCTCTACGAAGGCTTTAAACATCACGATCTCCGTGGTGTTGGGGGCAGGAGCGCGATGATCAGTGGGTACCCTCCATCCATCCAGTGGTTGCGCCCGCAGCAATCCTTGTTGCGCCAGGAATGCCAGTTCCGCCAGGGTGGTGTCCGGCTTCTTCCACGCCAAGACATCAGTTGGCTGATTCGGATGCTTAGGCTTTCCGGTGATGGTGATCTTAGCCTTTCTCTTCTCCGCTGCAGACTGCCTCTTGGGACCCATATTAGTAACAATAGATTTTCTACGCATCCACTGAGAGTTGGCTAAGGGATCCCTGGCTCTGAAGGCAATGGCTTGATGAAAGCGTGAGGAAAACATAAGCCCGGCGACGACTTATTATAGATCTGTTTTGGCACCCGTTCATCTTTTCTCAACGGCGTCATGGAACCGTCTAAAAACCCTAACGGCTGGGAGTACGTGTCAAACGGCGTTAGGACGGAGAACAGGAATACAGTAAACAGACAAGTTTCTTCTTCCGCAAGATACATTTAGTACTCGGAAAGCAAGACAGAGGACTCGGACAGTATTTCAATGTACCCGGATCTTTGTTATTATTACTCGGAATTACAACAGAGATACATGGAAACATCTTGAGATACAACAACTTTCATCAGAAGTACAATCAAGGTGTAAAACGCTACTCTAGTAAATTCACGGTACATAGCCTTGATGTCTATTGCACCAAGGACCGGGTTCGGTGAGACGTAGTAAAGCAGACACAGAACCTTGGGTAGACACTATCTTTTCAGTGCATCCCAAGGTGGGTCTTTGGTACCACCCAAGTACTCAAGGAACTCGGGGAAGACCATCACACTCGCCGCCCTTTTGACAACCTGTGACTCCGAGGTTATCTACGAGTGGTAGTCACAAGAGTTCTTCTAGGCGCACCTCTGTGTCTCTCTGCTCGCGACCACTTGGAAACCACCCTAACGGATGGTCCTTTCACGAGAGTTCTTCTGGGCACTTCATCTATTCTACAGAAGGAAGACACCCGGGGGCTCGATCATCTCAGCTACTGCTATTACAATACCCATGGAACTAATAAGAAGTTCTACACTCTCGAAAGATATGAGCTCTTTGCTTCCCAGGCAGGGTATTTATAGGCGGTTTCTTCTGGGTCTATAGACCAGGTTCATCAACAAGAGTGATTGCTGGACCAATAATTCAGCCAATGTATTGTGGTGCATGTGAAGCTCGGCATGGGTAACAGAGCTGATTCTCACACGCACTTCAAGACGAAGACGATAAAGTTTGCAGTTGCAGAAAACGACAAACATCATTATTACGCACAGTTGGAACAGTCACCAGTCAATTATTGCTGGACTCAAGGTAATTTTTATTCAGTGGGGGGTGATATGGGATGTTTGTTGAAAACATTGCCCACCTGAAGCTGAGTAATTATTATTTGGACGGTTTAAGCAACAAGTTGGTGTCATGGTCCGACTCCTCAAGACCTTAATAGATTACCTAATGACTTCATTTAGAAGACCCCGAGAACCGACTACTATGGTACTCGGAACTCAGGCTCGGGGGCTGCAGGGTATAATCTATAAAGGAAATATTTTTCTTATTCAAGATTTACTCAGAAAAGGCTCCAAAGACCCTCAAAGTTATTATAAATAACAAGAGGCTCGGGGGCTACACCCTATGAGTGCACTTTTTTTTGTAAAAAGCGCACACCATGGAATTTCTTTACTCTCGGAGCACTTCAAGATTTCTCAAGACATTACTCGGAGATTCTCAAGAAGAAGCTGGAAGATAACGTCGTGAAGAAATGATGAAGAGCTCGGGGGCTTGACGGACCAGGATGTCAGAGATATCATCTATCGATGATTACTCCGACTAATCCAGGATGACATTAGAGATCTGAAGACTTGTAACGAAGTGTACTTGGATTATGACTCTAGTTTGTAACTTAGCCGAGTTGTTAAAAGAAGTCCTGTAATTAGAATAGGACTCCGATATTGTAACCGGCTAGGACTCGGTCTGCGCTAAGGCTCACCTGGACATATAAGGGGAACCGGGCGCAGGTCCTAGAGAATCGAACATTGAATCATAAGCAATACACAAGGCACACGCCGCACTGGACGTAAGGTATTACGCTACTTAGCAGCCTGAACCAGTATAAATCGTTGTCCCTGTGTACTCGCCGAGTCCTACGAACGTCGATCCCCACCGAACAAATCGTCTGAGATTACTCAAGACGAGTTGCCGGTTAACAAACACCGACATTAACATAGCGAACCGTCTGTGGAAATGCCCGTTTTCACAGTCGGTTCGCTCAGTCAACCGCCTGTGAAAATCCTTTCCACAGGCTATGTCGTGATGCTATTTTTACTGGCCTCAAGCGTAGACGGTTGCTAAAAACGCCCGTACAAATTAATCTATAATCACCTGTGCAGTATCGTTATGTACTAGCTCTCTAACCTCCATCGCCTGGGCGTCGCGCCTCGCCGTGCGAGGGTGCGAGCACCGTGAACTCGTGAAGCAGCAAGGAAGCAAGGAACCTGATAGGAAAGTAAACCAAAGAGCAACAAAAGGAAGCCTAATATTGGAGGGCACAAGAGAAGGAGAGAAGATAAATTCATGTGGCATAGGCTGTTTAGTTGAGAGGCGAATTTTTTTTTGGGTGTTGCATCGAATATTGCGGTACTAATTTAGTATATTAAAAATAGATTAATAAACAAATAAATTACATATTTTCTTAGAAAACCGTGAGACGAATTTATTAAAAATAATTAATCCGTTATTAGTATATGTTTGCTGTGACACAATATTAACAAATCATGGATTGATTAGGCTTAAAAGATGATCTCGCAAAGTTATCACAATCTGTATAATTAGTTATTTTTTAGTCTATATATTTAATATTATATGTATGTGTCTAAATATTTGATGTGATAGACAAAAAGCTTTAAATGAGAGAACTAAACACCCAAGGCATTTTATCTTCGTTTGCAGGGCTCTTGCTAGGTGGGTGAGACGTACAATAGATACGTATTACGTACTGGTACACCGTACACCTCTCCGAGAAGATGAGTCTGCCTCGTCACGACACGGCTACCGAGGCATGGTCACCGTGTACACCTCTCCAAGAAGATGGGTTTACGTCGTCACGACACGGCTACCGAGGCATGGCCATGGCCATGGTCATCCCTAGAGGAGAAGGTGTACACGCCATGTCAGGAGCCCGGCTCCTACCTGCCAGCCGCCGTCCCCTCTAACTTGAATGCACGCGTGCATGCTCTGCGCGACAGCTTGTGGTTGTCGATATATGGGCCTGTGCCCTCTGCCCCGTGGGAACGGCATCCACCACCGACGACCGAGGCATGGTATATATGGCCATCGGGCCGCCCCGGCCCGAGCCCGGGTAAGGCACGGCCCGCACCGTGCCGGACCGATATGATCCGTGGGCCTCACGTGTCGTGCCTTAGTGGCCCACGGGCCTTACCCTCCCAAGCACGGGCCCATGGGCCTGTTTTCGGACCGTGCCGCCCGCTAGGCACGTTCATGAACTGCGGGCCGTGTCGGCCCATGGCCCATTAATCAGATAACCCCTCTCCAGATATAGAAAAACAAGCATAGAATTTTAAGTGTATAGAAGACTCAAAAATAACAAACACCAAACACTCAAAAGACCAAACACAAAAGAGGCAAAAACTGAAAGAAAATGAGCTGTGTGCAATGCTGCCTTATTAAAAACCTTTGTAGGTAAAACTCACCCTTGTGAGAAACCCTACAAAGGAAAAGAGTACAACACAGCTCATAATCTTAATTATCAAAATATGCGGTCATAGTGTCGTACAACCATACAGTCACAGTCATACAGTTTTAAGGACAGTAGAACACAGTCTCACTGTCAAGTCTCATACTCTCATCTCTCACCAAAAGTACCAGCAGCCCTGCCTACACATTTATCAACTATCAATCTATCATCAGACCAAATCCTTAGTACCAACACTACCTCCAGAACCAGAAGAAGCAGAAGGACCAGCACCAGAAGTAGAGAAATGACTGTCACCATCAAGGTATAAGTTCTGGAATGCATCCTCTAATTCTGTGTTATCCACAGAATGTTGTAGCCTCCTTTCTCCCAACTCCCAATCCTGAGGCATTCCAATGTCAAGTTACTAAGTTAAGTCACGCACATTAGAACACAGTCCAATGTCAAGTTACTAAGTTAATTAACTAAATTTGTGAACTTAAGTAGTCAACTAAATTTGTGATACCTTTACGCATGTAAGCATCTCAACATGTTCAGGCAACAAGCGCCTACGGCGCTCTTCAATGATCCTTCTTGTCAAGCTAAATGTGGATTCTGAAGATACAGTAAAAACATGTACAAACATAATATCTTTTGCCATAATAGATAGGATTGGATAGGTTAGCTTGTGGTCACGCCACCATAGCAAAATATCAAAGTCATCCTCATATGCAGTGACATTGTCACTATCCAGATAAGAAGACAACTCAGAAGCAACAGATGAGGAAGTGGGAACAGAGACAGAGCATGAACCAGCACTACCAGATCCACCACGTCCACCAAAAATTCTTCCCCATGCCTGTTTTTTCTTACCTGAAGGGGCTACTGATTGTGTAGACCTTTGGGTCCTAGCTGCACCAAATTTGTTGTCATACTTGCCAAACAGTTTGGCCATTTCAATTTTAACTTTAGAATAATAAGTATTATATTCTACACCAGTGCATTCTTATAGCAATTGCAACAGATTAAACAAACCCCTCATCTTAGCTCTAGGATCAAGTACAAAAGCAAATGAATACAATAGTGGTATTTTTTTCCAGTATTTAAGAAATTTAATCTTCATTGGATAGACAATAAACATCAGGTTTTCATCTTTTTCAGAAGCATGCAAGTGAGATGCAATTTCTAGAACATGGTGAAGAACTAGTGGACTTGTTGGATAGTACACACCAGAAAGAACAACAGTGGAGTCATAAAAGAGTTCCAAGAACTCCAACATTTTTTGAGCAACATACCAATGTCTATCAGTCAACAATTCAACACCATAGTTTGAATTAATCCACACAGAAAACACTGCCTGGTAAGGAAACAAATGTTTAAGCATAAGATATGTAGCATTCCATCTTACCTCCATGTCCAATCCAAACTTTCTAGGCCTAAGTCCCGTTGCTTGACAATATTCCTTAAACTTAGCAATTCTTATGTTAGATGAATTCAAAAAATTAATTGCAATTCTAAAGTCTTCAAGGTAAGTTTTCAACCTTTTCGGACCAGACTTAACAATTAAATTGATGATATGGCAAGCACAGCGTTGATGCACATAAGAATCCTTATATCTATTTGCAGTTGCAGGAATAGAGACAGGTTCAGGATCAGGACCCAGATACATTGCAAATATAAGTTTAAGACTATCCATAGCCTTAACATTAGATGATGCATTGTCTAGAGTAATATAGAACACCTTATCAACCAAGGCAAACTCTTGAACAACGCAACCAATTCTTTCAGCATTATTTTCACCAGTATGATTCACCTCAATCAATCTAAGGCCAATTACTTTTTTTTGCAATTCCCAATCAGCACTAATGTAATGAGCAACAACAGAAATATAATCTTCCTTACCATTACCAGACCAGATATCAGAAGTCAATGCAACAGATGAAACAACAGTCAAAACACATTTTTTAAGCACATCACAGCGTTCAGCAAACAATTTACTAAGGTCTCTAGTTGTGGTTTGTCTAGAGACCTTAACAAATCTAGGGTTATGAGCACGAGCAATGTACTCTTCAAAAGCATCTGATTCACCAATATTTAAAGGGAGATCAAGTCTAGCAATCAATCGACATAGCTCAGATCTAGCAACATCAGGTTTGTACTCCCAGTTATGAAAAGAACCACAGGATTAAAAGCTATCCTTGACTGAACCATAGCAGCATGATTAGTTTTAAGCTTACATGATTTCTGGTGTCTTTTTAAGTGACTAGTGCCAGCATTAGACCTAGCAGAAAGTGTGTTCTTGCACATTTTACAGATAGCATTGGTGCAAATCTTTTGACCATTGATAGTCTCAAACACCTCAGTAAAGTCATTCCAGACAGCAGATTTACGCTTGCCTAGGGTTGATGAGGAAGGAGTATTACCACTTCCATTACCATTTTCAACAGAAGCAGAGGAGCCGATGGTGGTGCCAGTAGTCGGCGCCGCTACACCGCCGCCGCCGTCCAGATCGATGGGAGCAGAGGCGTCCCACAGATCGATACCGAACAAGGCAGCCGCATCACCAGCGACGTCGTCGTCATTCTCTGGTGAGCCGGCTATGTCGTCTACACCGATCACATGTTCAGTGACCGGGTCCACGGCATGGTCCCCGGCCATGGCGCCCTCTCCAGCCCGGTTCCTCAATGGTGCGGGTGGCACCCTTCGTCGCTCTAGGACGGAGCTAGAGGAGGACGCATCGGCTACTGACTTGCACACACAAAAGGTGAAAAGGAGAAGAGAATCATCAGTGAAGAACATGATCGGTTAGGGTTAGGGTTAGGGTTAGGGTTAGGTACCTGCGCACCGGAGCCCGGCGCCGGAGAAGACGACGTGTTCAGGGCCACGGTAACCAGAGGAAGACGACACAGATTAGAGGACGACGAGCGGCAGAGTAGTGTCAGACAGCGACTCAGACTCACATAGTCGGAGACGAGACAGAGAGGTAGACTGAGAAGGGAGAGGTAGAGAGGGAGGAGAGGGAGAGGAAGGCCCTCAAGGAGGACTGCAGGAGGGCACGGTCGCGGTCCCGACGGATGGACGTCACCGGATTGGGGGAGGAGAGGGTCGAACACCACCGTCACCACGACCAGATCCAGATGCCCAGATCCAGATGCAGAAGGGAGGGAGGAGGCAGGTGTGAGCGGTGCCGGCGCGGCCGCGCGGCGGCGGTGCGGCCACCGGAGTCGGGGAGGAGAGGGACCGGGGACAACCACCACCACCAACGCCGATGCGATGCGGACGGGAGAGGTCAGAGGTGGTAGGTGGAGTCGTGGTCGTGGAGAGGGCGAGAGGAGAGGGAGAGGCAGACAAATGAGCTAGGGTTTGGGGGAGGGGCACTGGCGCCGCGTCGGGCCCTTTATATATAGCGGCTGGGCGTGGGCCGCCGAGGCCGCCTAGGCCGTTACAGGCCGGGCCGCTGTCGTGCCTCCCTTTGGTTGCGGGCCATGCCCGGGCTGGCCCGCGTGCCCTGCCCTCGGCCCAAGCACGGCCTGCAGCTGCGGGCCGGGCCAGTTCGGGCCGGGTCGTGCCCGTGCCGTGCTTTTTGGCCGTGCTTCGTGCCGTGCCTTCATGCCTCGGGCTGCATGGAAATTTATAAGGCATGGGCATGCATGGACGGCCATGCGTCGACGATTTCTGCATCTGTGGCACCAGCATGGGCTGTTCGGCTTACTAAGCAAAGCCGCTGGTTCTAGCTCGTAGCGATGGATCACCGAAACCCATATAACCCTTACAGCACCCTTAGCGTTCGTGGTTGTGATTACAAAATAACCAATTTACGACAAAGTTTCTGGACCAACTCAAGATGTTTGACGCGGTGAGACAAGCTTCCCCAATTTTGATGAGTTTTGCTATGGCCTCCAAATAACTGTAGAACGTCGATATGTACTTTACATGACGTTTATTCGTGATGTTCTCGTAAATTATCATAAAAGTTCATTGCAAGAATGATAAATCTACGACGACTAATTTAACTTTTGTCAATCTGTGATGAACGACTTAATTTGGTCACGGATGAAGAAGCATTCAACACCATCACTACAAGAAACTCAATCTTTGCCGAGTGTCAATTGATTTGCCGAGTATTTTTTTCGGGCAATCGGCAAAGAAACTCTTTATCGAGTGCCAAATAAAACACTCAGCAAAGAACTTCTTTGCTCAGTGTTAGAAAACAATTCGACAAACTAAAAATAATTTATTGACAAATCTTACGTATCTCTGTGGTAGTTTGTGAAACTACAAAAGATGATATATAAGAATTATAAAAAATGTTAGAACCACAATGTTGGATTTACAAATGGTCAAACAACTAAAATAAACTTTGTAGATCTTGAGAAGTTATGGAAGTTTGTAGTTGATAACTTTTTAATTTGAAGTCATCTTGTCATGCGAAACTGCATCCAAATTTTAAAAATTTAAAATTCAATTTTTTTAAAAGACCTCGGATGGAGAAATAACTAAAATGAAAGTTGTAGATCTCGAAAAGTCATGAAACTTTGTAGTTGACAACTTTTTAAATTGAAATCCTATTGTCATGCAAAACTGTATTTGAAATTTAAAAATTTTGAAATTCAATTTTTCAAAATACCTCAGATGAAAAAACGACCAAAATAAAAGCTGTAAATGTCAAAAAGTTATGAAACTTTGTAGTTGATAACTTTTTAATTTGAAATCATATTATCAATGAAAACTATGTTTGAAATTTCTCAAATGTGAAATTCTAAATTTTGTAAATGACCTCAGATGGAGAAACTTTCTAAAAAAAGTGTATATCTCGAAAAGTTATGAAACATTATAGTTGACAACGTTTTGATTTGAATTTGTTTAAAACCTCAAATAAGCAAATTACACATAATTTAGTATAAGATCAGGGGAACTTAAATGGAATATAGACACAAATGATAAAGGGGTAGAGTGGTAGTAGAGGTTTTGCGCGCGTGTATGAGATGTCACCGGTTCAAATCTTGGTTGATGCAAAGTACAAAAAAATCACCAAAAAATATTGTGGGATTAGATGGATGGTGTGGCTAGTTGGTGGGCCCCTCACTCGATTAAAAAAAATCTTAATTTTTTGAATTTTTTTGTTCGGACTTTGCCGAGTATTACATGAAATGAAATGACAATCGGTGATAGCTCCAGTTGATCCTGCAAATGTATGATATAAGATACATGACAGATTTTTCAATCATCATGACAAGTTAACCGTGACGTGTTTTCCACTATTTCTGACCAAAGTGATCGTCATATAAAGCACTATTTCTTGTAGTGTTATCCCATGATGCCTAAACTTGAGTTTTACTTTTTTTTTCTTGAATGTGAAAAATATACAGGTTTATTTGAGTTAATTATTTAAATTGAAATAGAAACCTGTTGGTAATAAGGTCGTAAGGAACGTCCATCTTGAACGTGTTGGTATTTAAATTACTTATTTATTTTGTGTGCTAGGCATAGGTGCTTGGATTAAAAAATTCCTAATTTTTTGAATTTTTTTGTTCGGACTTTGCCGAGTATTATATGAAATGAAATGACAATCGGTGATAGCTCCAGTTGATCCTGCAAATGTATGATATGAGATACATAATAGATTTTCTAATCATCATGACAAGTTAATCATGACGTGTTTTTGACTGTTTCTAACCAACAATAAAGTGATCGTTATACTATTCCTTGTAGTGTTATCCCATAATGCCTAAACTTGAGTTTTACTTTTTTTTTCTTGAATGTGAAAAATATACAGGTTTATTTGAGTTAATTATTTAAATTGAAATAGAAACCTGTTGGTAATAGGGTCGTAAGGAACGTCCGTCTTGAACGTGTTGGTATTTAAATTACTTATTTATTTTGTGTGCTAGGCATAGGTGCTTGACAGAGGTCTTGAACTTGGAAGTCTTGAAGCAGGTCCGGCACCACCCTTTGCGTTGCAACACAACATGTTATATGGGTGCACTCGATTAGTTTCTATGGCAACAATAAGTTATTGTTGAATAGTAGATATTTTGTATACATTTGTATAGTTAGTTGCCTTTTCTTTTTTTTTTCCATTTTTCTAAATATCTTAATTATACTTTGTTAATGCAAGCACTTATAAATGAAGGACCGAGTATTTGAGACCTTACCTCCCACGAGGTAAAGAGGGTACCTTATAGCAAGGCTCACTGTCGATATCCCACCACGCAATACAATATCCTTCATTATCCCAAGCATTTGTGGCTTTGATCGCTTCAGCTATACCATGAGCCAACTTTAATCCATATAAATCAGTCGTGAAACAGAATTTTTCTCTTACGAGAAATCAGCCATTTTAGCTTATTAGCTGGCTTATAAGTCCTGACGAACGGATCCTATGTTGGGGACGATGCTGTTTTGTTAAAGGTACCTGGATGAATGGTCTTGGGCACCTGCTTCCTTAGGTCTTGTTCGGTTCCATCGGAACGGAGCCATTCCAGTCAGATTGATCTTATCTGGTTTTGAATCTGGTCCATAGCAAAACAGCCGTTCGGTTGAGGCTTGGTTCCAGTTAGATTGATATGTTCCGGTTTAAATTTAGCTCATTTCCTATGCTTTAAGATCCGAATTCATTCTCCACCTCTTGAGGCCAAAAACAAAAACAGCCGGATCAAGTGAATCACCTCGGTTTACTCATTCTCGGTTCAGGCGGTTATCCACAATTGCATCACATATTCACATCGGCCTCCTGGTTGCTGATAAATCGGACCAATAAAGTTGGAGTAATGGTATACGACGCGACGGCGGATAGATCGACAGAGAGATCCTCAATAAAGATGATGGTCGATCCGTTGATCGATCGGATCCACATGCATGCACACCAAATTGCGCCAGCTCCGTGCGGTACAAATTAATGCGATGATGATACGCGGGGGGTGGGGAGCACGCACCAGCAACAAGCATGGGCGTTCTCGATCGGTCTCGGGGGCGGCGCTGGGGCCTCGGCTGGCCAGGCCATGGCCACCAGATCGCAGATCGATCGAGATCCACGAGCTCTGTTCAGCATTGGGTTATTGCTTATTGCTCTTGCTCCCCCTCGGTATGGTAATCGACAGCAACACTTGTTGGATCGCTCGTGGCCATCTCTCTGCTACCCATAATAAATGATGGTTCCTCTTCCCTTGTGCTCATGGATCATGCAATGTTCATGCATGGGCGCCTCCTTGTCGTGCCGTTGGTAAACAAGGCACGCGCTCATCCATCAATGCTAAGATGCTCCATTGCATCTGATGGGAATTTTCGGTGCCCATATCATGCGCGCTGCATGGCAGGGCCCATGCATCGGCCAACCGACTCTGAGAAACAACCACAGCAGGCCGGTACTATACTGGCGTACTACGAGCGAGCTGGTGATCGACAAAATACTGCACTACGCAATGGCAATCACCGTACCCTCGCGTCATTACTACTAATAAACACAAGCATATCCAAATTAATTAAAGAGACCATCTCTCTCTTTTCAAAGTTAAAGGACATCCTTATATATAATAGTACGTGATTTTGATTTGCCAAACGGAGTACTTCATTACTCTCAAGCATGCATGCATGCATGATGCTTCCCGGGCCAGGCATGCAGCAGCTCTAGATTCTCATGGCAACGACAACTCACTTGAGGCGCACTCTCGGCCACATGGCATTCTAAAATAGAAATGACATGCTATCCCCACTTAACACCACGAGAAAATATATGGGATATCGATCCTCCAATTACTTATCACTGTAATAAGATATATATCACTCAACCAGTCAACCGCAAGTGAATCCCTGACCTCTCAGCTCTCGGTACTGCAGCAACAGTGCTGACGCGATTTTTTTTCAGGCAATGCTGACGTTTTTTTCTTTTTAGCAAACAGTGCTCACGTGACGAAAATATTTGTTCGCGTGTAGAGAAAAGCAAAGCAGACGCCGTGTGTAGCGCGTCTATCATGCTACTCCTATATACTACTACGTGTGGATAACACGTCATATGGTGTAGTTTTTACTCTAGAAATAATAGTAGCAAAAGAACAATCAATAAGGGCATCCGCAATATAATGGGTGGCTTATAAGCTAACACTTAGCATTCTGTTCATATTTTAATAGAATAAAGCGAAGAGTTAGATTTATACACACATTTCGAGATGATGTGAGTATGTTAGGTGAGGCTTATTGTATTATGAGCTATTACTAAAAGCTAACACTATTGGAGAGGTTGACTTGTAGCTGGCAGCTGACTCTCAGTGTTGTTATGGGTGCCCTGAGGGATCGGAGTGGATACAGTACTTACTAGCCAGCAGCACCTACTACGTGGGTGGGTAGGCAGAGGCTTGGTGTTAAGGCTCATAAATTAAGGCCGTATACATTTTAATGTCGTGCAGTGCTTGACACTGTTTTGCCACCTGGATGGCTGGATCGGCCCATCGACGGCCCATGTGCACGCAGTCGCAGACGTGATATCACTTTGGTCATCATCTTAACTATCAGCCTAGCCAATCTTAACGTACTTTTTATAGTCAATCATGAAATAGTATTTTTTTTTTTCACACAGATCACCCAAAATAGCGTATAGCGCATGCAGCACTGCAGCAGTGAAATCACCTATGCTAGCTAGCTAGATTGAGTAAATTCCGTGAAACCCTATGAACCTACTCCGTACTCCGTTGAGATTTAGCCAAATTAACCTACACAAACACAAATACAATTTTAGATATTTCTTATTTTAACAGCATCTGGACATGTAGCTTGGCCACACATGTGGAACTGTAATAAAAAAAACTTTATAGGTAAGAGTATGTTCCTATATATATATAGTTGAAAGCTTTTAAAATATACTACTGTAAGTACATCCTAAGAGAAATTACCTGTAAGAATAAATAAAATAAAACCGTGCGAATAAGGCAAATTGATTAATATTTTTTCCTAATGCGCAACTTGGAACAACTCTAGTCGTAGCAAAAATTAAGAACAATGTTTCAAAAAGCACTCAAAACAAGGCAGACAATTAGGGGCTACTTAGGTAGTATTTGGTTGAGAGTTAAGATTGAATGAAACGGTCTTGACTCTATTTCGTGGAGCGTGATGATTTCATTTTTTTGTTTGGTTGAGGAGGAACCAAGTCAACCTATTTTCTATTTGACTTGAGGATATCAAAAATAGGATGGGCTATTGACATATGGGACCCATTTGTTAGTTTTTTATTTTTATTTTTCTTCCTTATCCTTTCATCCCAACCCATATGGTGCTCATTCTTATCTCATTCTCCTCTGTCTCCTTCCCTTGGGCGCTCGCTCGTGCGTTCCCACGCGAGGTGGCGGGCTAGAGCTTGGTCGTGCACACTCGTCAGAGCTGGATCGACATGGAAATGGTGGCGGAGCAGCTCGGTGAGGAGGTGGTTGAGTAGTTGCGAAGCTCATTCGCCTCTGGCAAGGCAATAACTCACCAGAGCTCACCTGACGTGGCTACTCTTCTCCCTCACGTGCTTCCAGAGCTCATCTGTGTGCTTGCCTTTCTTGCTAAACTCAGATGATGAGGTCACAGGCGCTTCTTCTTCCTTGCAGCTTCCCGCATGCGCTTGCGATGCGCGTACCACGAGGGATGACTCCGTCCGTCAAATTTGTGTGGATGAGATCGCTTCCAGATTCCATAGTATATTCCACATAGGATATCCTTGACTCTACTTGTCCCCCTAGCGGAACAAACTGAAAATAGATCCATCCTATCTCTATCCCACCTCATCTCTGCAACCAAACTTTACCTTAGTTCTTAGTGGAGGCTTGCCTCAACCTCCTTTTGCTACTACACTGGCAGGAGCAACGAGGAGCTCAGCTGAGCATATGAGCTAATTTGGCACTCTTGCGTAAAGATGGCATTAGGCATAAAATAACTATGTATTCGTGGATAAAAACCCGACGGGCAAGGATACAGGTCTAAGTTTGTGCCCACTCGCACAAGCATGGATAGTATTCTTAACCCGATGGATATTTGCTGGCGGGTATGACAAAATGATATCTGCATCCGCAAACCCGTGAGACCCACACTAATGACTATTGTACGGTTGTATCTTTATTTATGTTAATTTGCGATGACTTGATATACATTAATGTAGAATTTTGATGACTCTTGTATAGTCAATGTATCATACTTTATCTAATATTGAGATATAGACATTTAATTGTTGATATATTGTTTCTTACTTGCTATTAAGGTATGGTTGGGGTGATTCGTTGCTTCATTTTTACGGGTATACGGGTTTGCCCGCGGGCATGTGATATCCGCGGATAGCAGACACGAGCATGTTTTCTACCCGTGGTGGTTAGTGGGCGTGGGCGCGGGTATGGGTTTTTGCTCGTGGGTATGGATATCTAGAGTTAGTATCCGCACAAATATTACCCGTTGCCATCCTTACTCTTACGCGAGCAAGCTTAACCTTGCCCACACGGTCCCCCAGACGCTTAATAAGGAAACGCCAAGCACACATTCTTGCTGGCTATTTTCGCTGCGCAAGACGTAACAATGCATAGCAAAGAAACCAAGTAGCCTCTTAGATCTGCCTATCACCTAGGCGCACCTAGCTAGGCAGCTAGCCATAAATACGAGCAACAGCTCGGCCCGTCCTGGCCCAGCATGGGCCCATGCCAGGCACAACCCGACGGGGCGCGACATGCCTCCCTAGGCTTCATGCCTGGCCGACAGCCCAGGCATGGCCCTATGGGCCACTTTCCGTGTCGTATCGACCCACAAAGCACGGGCCCAAAGCCGGAACGAGCCAGTCTAGAGCCCATGAATGCCGAGAAAGAGAGAGATAGAGGGAAGGGGAAGGTGACAAAGCTATCAGCGTGTGGAAGCAGAGAGGATGGGGAGAGGGGGCGGCGCGTCACCGCGTGGGAGCGGATAGAATGGGGAGAGGAGGCGCCGCTGGTGGGTGACGTCGGAAATTGGAAAGTGATATCCAAGTTAGGATATGACTCATATGTTTGGAATGTATATTGGATCGGTAGGGTGATTTTTGGTAGCGAGCCTTCATCTGGCCGAAGTATTTTTTTCGGGCCGTATCATGTCGCCCGCCGTGCCTGAGAGGCAGCCCAAGCACGACCCTACTACTCGGGCTGAGCCAGCAAGGCCCGCAAGTCACTGGGCCGTGCCGGGCTCAGGCCGAGCCAAAACTCCGTGCTTTGGGCCGGGCCTTTGGCCCACGACCTACACATGCACATCTTTAGCCATTACCTAGACGATTATTTGCTGCTGTAATTTTTCATGTCATATAGAGTACACTAGTATTGAAAAGATTTTTAGGAATGCTACATTTTTTATCAATGGCGGTTAAATTAGAAAGCCACCTCTAACGCCTTCGGAGGGCACTGTAGCGTAACGTCCGCAGCTGAAAATCCATTTTGAGGGGTCTATGTATTAATAAATGCGCCTCTAAAAATGGATCTATTTTTAGAGACGCATCTGTTAAGACAACCGTCTCTTTATTTTCAAAGACGGTTGCTTATATGAATGGTCTCCGAAATACTCCCTCCATATCTCTTTTAGAGTTCGTTTTGGACAGCGACACGGTCTCCAAAGCATAACTTTGACCACTTATTTCTTTAAAAATATTTGTTATAAAGTGGTATATATATACTTTTATGAAAGTACTTTTCAAGATAAATTTATTTATATGATTTTTACATTTATAAACTCAATAATTTAAAAGTTATTCATGATTTATATTCCTAATGTTTGACCGAAACATTTTCAAAACGAACTCTAAAAGAGATATGGAGGGAGTATTATTGGTTTTAGAGAGCGCCTTTTGTTTTCTCAACCGCTTCTGAAAATGTATCTTTAAGAGCATCCGGTAAGGTTATACTAGCGCATTTTACCGGTTTATTGGAAGTTAGATTTAGGCCCAGAAAAGAGGACGTGTTTAAATTCAGGAAGATTATACGTGTGTCCATTTAATCATTTAAAACATTGTAGTTTAACCATGTACGTATTTGTTTCTAGGTAAATTTTTATTTGGGGAAGAGAAAGTACTTATTTTAAAATAAAACAAAAAAGATACCCCAGGTAAATTTTATTTAAGGCAAAGGAAGTAGTTATTTTAAAAAATAAAACAAAAAATTCCCTCTAGAAGTCAAACCAAGGCATCAAGGACTAAAGTGGGGAGTCTTGACTGTTGTGATACAGTAGTGGATTCGTTAGAGATTGTACATTCTTTGCTTTTAATTAGTTAATCTATAGTTATTTTAAAAACTAAAACAATCCCATCTAGGAAGCATTGAACTATTTTAAAAATAAAGATTACACCACTAAATTGATGAAGTAGTTTTTTATTAGAAATAAAAAATTGAACATAATTTGTTTAATAACTAACTAAAGCACACACTTGATTTTACCGAAATACATCAAATTCAAAAGTATGCACTACACACTAACTAAACTAACTAAATATTATTTGTTTAATAACTAATTCCTTCTACTACTACACTACTCTACTCTGTGTGAACATAAGGTTGATATGTGCCCTTGTGGTTCCACCCTGAGTGATGAGCGATTGGTCAACAGGCTCACCAGGAGGGGTAAGTGGCAACATGTGTCTCTTGGCTATGTTGATGTGCAGGTGTGGAGCTCGGAGACAGTGGTCCATGGCGGGGTGAAGGTCAAGTAGAGATGGGTCGTGCCGACGGACCGGGAGTGGTGAAGGATGGTCGTGCCGTGCGGCGGACGTGCCATGCCGATGGACCCGGAGCGGTGAAGGGCGGACGTGAGGCTTGGACCGACAGACCGGAGGGCCGGAGGACCAGCTGTGGTAGCTGGCACTTGGCTTCGACAAGCAAGAGCACATGGGGATGTGCGATGACATCGACCGAGTCGAGAGAAAGACGATGGCGTCGTGACACTTGGTGGGAGGTCGCGCACAGGCTTGCGTGCGCGCAAGTCCCGTCGGCCAAGTCAAGAAGGAAGGCGAAGGCGTTGTGCCCGGCGTGGAGGCTGGACATGCATTGACATCGGTGCCTGTGGTCGGGGTGTGAGAGCCACAATCCATCGACGGTGCGGGTTCAGTAGTTGAGCCTCGAAAAGCTATCCTCGACGGTTTTCGAGTTTGGGCCTCAAAACTCAGGGTGGACGATTTACCAGGTTTGTGCCTCACAACCTGGGTGGCGGGTTTATTCTGAGTTTGGGCCAAAAACTCAGCGAGGACAGTTTGCCGGTTTGGGCCTCAAAACCGGGCGGAGGTTCCTATGTGGAACGGGTCGACGCATGGCGGCACCGAGAGGCTTGCGTTGCGGCGAAGCTATCGGTGAGGAGGCGCAGCGGTCGACGGGACGACACGTGGCGGCATCCTGGAGTTTGCGCCGAGGCGAAGCGAAGGATGAGAAGGCGCATGGCCATCGGATGAGATCCTAACAGAATTGGACTGGAATACCCCTAGGGTTAGCCTGTTCGCTCTTGTATCTAGGGGTAGAAGGGGAATAATGTATTAGGACTATAAATAGAGAGGCAGCCCCTCCTCTCGTTCTATCCTTGCAGCATTTACATTTCGCAGACTCTATTCATCTGTTAGGCTCTCCAAACCTCTAGCTGCTTGTGATCCGCAGAGAAGAACCAATTCCTCTGTGTACTCTTTTGATTTGAGGAAAAGGGACCTTAATCCCTTTGTCTCCTCGTGGGACGAGTTCCGGCTGAATCTTTGTATTGATTCGCGTTTTGTTGGTCGTCTCGTTCTTTGTTTCTCCTCTCTTGCTTGGTTGTGGGATTTCTTGATTCGAGGACTATCTTACAAATCCTTTTGAACCATCTTCTAGATCTTCGTGTGGAGTGTTGACATCTCTTAGCATCACTTCATATAACAACGCCATAAATGCAGGTAGACAAATCTAACAACATTACCCTTAACACTAGGTTGTCACCACTAGCAGCGACACTAGAGACGTGGATGGTATTTATGATCTTGCCCTTATAAAATATGAAATGAGATTATCTGCAAGTGAAGGACCGAGAACTCTACCAGAAAGCGACCAGAGGGGGGGGGGGGTTGAATGAGAGCCTAAAAAATTATTTCAAACCTTTGGCCTCTGTCCCGAAAATCAACCCCCAAAAGCTTCGAGTACAAGCGTGATGCCCACGACCCTTGGAAGAGGGTGGATGATCCCTAGGATCACAGCGAGGCACCACCGAATGAGAGCAAGCCAAACACCGAAAACTCCGACTCAAGTTCAACCCCAAAAACCGACAGCCGAACATAGATGAGAAGCTACGTCAGGAAATCCCCAAATACCTATGCTAACAAGTAGCAAAGATACCTAGAGAGGTTCCTTGGTTAACTCTAGGGCCAAACGAGAAGTCCGGAAACCAAGCCAAAAAGCCGGGAGAGCAAACGCACTAAAACTCAACACTCAGCCAAATCCCGGACTGTCCGGAGTCCTAGTCCCGAACTGTCCGCACCTACTGTGGACTGTCCGCGGATGGATGGCGGACTGTCCGCCGGCTGAAGTCCCCAAAACGCAGTGTTGGTGAAACCTCCCTGGGTGATCCCGGACTGTCCGCTGATCACAACGGCGGACTGTTCGCCGGTCAAAAAGAACTCAAGTCGCTAGAGACACGCAGACACTGGTCTGGTCGAGCCCGACGCACAGACTGTCCGCGCCCTGAGTGGCGGACTATCCGCGACCACTTAGGAGTGCGATTTCAATCGCCCTTCTCCTAAATCTTTCCAAATTCGATCCAAATCAAAATCCCTCGATCCCAAACTTGGAGGAGATGATCACAAGATAGTTAGGAAACTATCCCAAAGAAATCATCCGCTCAAATCGAATCAATCATTGGGAAATCGAAACAGAAGGTGTAGGAACGAAAAAAATACCACAAAACTTGAATCGACCTGATCTACTTGTTCGTGAGGGAAGAGATAAATTCCTTCGGTGGAAATGTTCTCCTCACATCAAAGAACAAGTTGATTCAAGTGGATTCGAAAAAGACGCAGCGAGGAGGGAAATCGAGTGACGGGAAAATCGTGAAGAAATGAAGAACGCGAAGAACAAGTTCAAAACGCGAATCACAATCACGATTGCCAGCCGAAATTCATCCCCACGAGAAGACAACGGGAATCCGGTCCCGTTTTCGCAAAATCCAAATACACAGAGGTATTATTCACCGTCTCTGTGGATCTCAGTAGTTACAGCAGGGATTGGGAGAGCAGGAACCCTAGAATGAAAATAGCAATGGCTGAGATATTTTGGAGGGAGGGGTGGCCTCTCCCTATATGGCCTAATATAATTATTCCCCTTCTACCCTTACATCTAATGAGCGAGCAGGCTAACCCTAAGGGTATTCCTGACCAACTTGTGGTTGATGTTGATCCGACGGTCACGCCCGCACATTAGGTAGCTTCGCCTCGACACGACCTCACCGAATGCCACCACGTGCCGCCACTGCGTCGCTCGTCCTTTTCATGGACCTCCCCCCGGTTTTGAGACCGAAACCGGGAAACCTGGGCCATCCCCCGATTTTGAGGCCGAAACAGGGAAACCTGTCGTCGGTCGCCTGAGTTTTGTGGCCCAAACTCAGAAACCCACCAGCGCCCAGGTTTTGAGGCCCAAACCTGGAAACCGTCCTCAGCCCGAGTTTTGTGTCCCAAACTCGGAAACCGACCGCACCCAGGTTTTTAGGCCCAAACCTGGAAACCGTCCACTCGGTGGTTTTTCTGTGGCTCAACCACCAAACCGACACCGTAGAGGGATGCACCGCCCGTGCACCCCGTCCACTCGCAAGTCTTCACTTGTCATTGTCCCAGGCTGTCAGCCACCACGGGCGATCCTCAGGCCACCGGTCCATCCGTCCAAGCCTCACGTCCGCCCTTCATCGCTCCGGGTCCATTGGCACGACACATCTCTACTTGACCTTCACCTTGCCTTCGATCACCGTCTCTGTGCTCGTCACCTGCACAACACAAGCCAAAGAACTTGCGCATCATACCAGATGACAATCACTCATCATCTCAAGATCCGGCATACACCCATGTATCCGCAGCAAGCGCACAGATAAAATACATCCGCTGTAGCATTTCACCAAAGAGAGTTTCCTAGGTATCGTTATTTATAACGGAGCAATGCATATCGTTATTTACCCGGTAGGAGATAAACATCTACAACTATGACACACATATGTATGCTTATGATAAGAGTTCCACTAGATCTATACTCAACATAGGAATCAATCATAAATGATAAATAAGATAAATGTAATAGAACAAAGTAAACCATATAAAAGAGTTCCAACAGAGCATTCCCACCCAAGGTCGGATCGTAGCCAAAACTAGAAAGAGACAGATTAACTTCGTAACATGGTTCTAACTATAGGTCATAGACTACATCAATTAGTGCAATTATGTTTAGCAATCATGGTTAGAATAACTTATATTTATACGCAGGAGACATCACACATGGAGGATTAGATCCAAAGTCTATCACCTCCGGGTGACCAGGTCTTACTTGCCCTATATTCGGGGAGTGGACTACAAAGGACTCAACAAGGCTATAATAGTCACCCTCGCGATCTACCACTTGCCGGCCCAAAATATAGGGTGCATTTGCAGGTAAACAACGTATAAGCACCATGCTTACACAATGTTGACCACTCACCCCGTGATCGACAGAATGAGCGCTATACGAACAAGAGCATAAACATAGAGATACCCTAGCTATGCTAGACATATAATCAAAGTAGACGATGAACATTATAATTATGAACACGAAATAGTAACAAGTCATGACATGTATCAACTAGAACAAGAACTAGAAGATGAATAAGAACTAGATGAACAATTAGAACTAGATTAGAACACAGAGATGAACTAGAGAGGTAATTAGAACTAGATTAGAACACAAAGATGAACTAGAGAGATTAGAAGACGAACTAGAACATAATTAGAACACAAGATAATGAACTAGAAGACAATTAGACAATTAGAAGAACAATTAGAAGAACAATGTTGATACAAGAGAGAAGACAAGGCTAATTACCTAGCTCCTCTTGACTACATCCGGAATCCGAGCTTCCCTCGACTCTTCTAATTCTATTCTAGCTACGCCCTTGGATGGTGGAGCTCCTGGCTGTCTAGGCTACCTATACTCTAAATGATTGAACACTGATTTAAGACTAAGATTGGATTGGATGTGATGTCTCCAGGAGGGGGGTCTGGGGTTTCTTATATAGCCCAGTGGGATGAACCGCAGCCCTCGGATCAAACCGACGTTGATCAACAGCCAAGATACAAAGTAGAGGTCGGTTAGGTCACGCCACACGAAGGAGGACTGGCTGACATGTGGGCCCAGGCTGGCTGGCCTAGCGTTGAGGCCAGCTGGCCTCCCCCTGGCGCCGCCTGCCTCTTCCTTCGACTGGAAGTCTCCTGGTACCTTCCTTGTTTGTCTTGAGTCCTTGTTCGGTTGGTTTGCGCAACGAGTCGTGGCGTGGATCGATTCCTTATCGTCTTCTTCCTGTCTGGTCCCTGGATATCTGTGGTATTCTGTAGCTGTTGGAATCTTGTCTGTTACACCCCTGATCTTCATATGGATAATGCTTCTAGAGGGTTCCAGAGTCTTCCTGGTCGTATTCATCGAGGACTCTTGCTCCGGGACTCCAAATATGGCAAGTGGTATGTCCATTGCGATCGTCTCGACGAGCTCGTCTCACTGGTGTGCTCTGATTCTTCACTTGAGATACTTTCTTATGATGAAATATTGAATATCCTGCAAAACAAGTGGAATCGACACAACTCGTGGAACTCATTAGAATCAAACCCTATAGCTACACTCTTTGGATCATTGCGAGGCATTTATGAGGTTAGTTGATGGTTTAAAATAGGAGTTATATACCGTCAACAAATTCCCCCAAGCTTAACATTTGCTAGTCCCTTAGCAAACATTTAGATGATATATTATGATCGATTAGGAGTTGCTACTATGCTTTCACGCCTCAAAAGTACACTTGTGTTCAAACAAAAATTTTCCTCCGAATTAGAATCAATCGTTTCAACTTTCAAACTTACCTCTTACCTTCAACTGTGGTGCTTGTAGCTTTTACCTAGGTCTTGAGCAATTTGAAAAGCAGAAAGATCAAGTTAAACACTATGTCTCAAGTTCTTCGATCTACCTTCATTCTGGAGTTTTGTAAGATTTCAAAATAAAACTCAGAGATTCCTTCATATGATCCTTTCAAGTCTCTCATCTGTGGTATTTGTGGATTCTCTCCAAGGCAGTGAATGTTGTGTCTTCTCTCACCCTATAATTAATAAGCTTTTGTGGAGTTCATAGGTGGGAGTCAACCTGTACATACTTACATAGCATATATTACAAAGTCAAAGTATGGATCCAGAGAAACTTGGCATACAATCAAATTAAGATGTGCATGTGTGTGGACCTATATGTGGAATGGATGTGTGTGGTGGAACAGTGGTGGTAAACAAATGTGAAGGTGAAAACACAGTGATGATGATGAAAACATAATGATGGATGATGGGTGTAGACCTTTGCTTACTTTACTCCTTGTGGTTACTTCTCTCTTGTATAACTTCTGCTAGAGACAACATAAGCTATCATCTTTCTTTTTTAAGGTGGGTGTCGTAACACCCCTGTCAGACACTTGTCCATTTTTTCATTTATTTCTTTTCTAGACAACTTTTGCATAGCCCATGCATCTTTTTGCAGCACAATGTTTAAAGAGATAACAATGATAAATTAGAGCATTTATGAATGACAATGAAGGCATAAAAAGGTCATATGGATGAAGGGAACTATTTTTGGCTGTTCACTCTCAATGTAGAAGTGAAACATTTTTGAGTGGATCTAAATGGAAGGCATGTTGTTGCATACTCCCAGTGTAGGAGCAACATATATGGGTGGTGTGTACGTTATCTTGATTTTAACTGTATGACGAGTCTCTAAGGGTCAACACGATTTGACAATACTCAATGCATATGCAAGCAGTAAATATAAAGAGTGGACTTCCTAGTCTATCAGGCATGTATATTAGGTTGTGGTAGGAATTTCAAACACTCATCATAGAGGATCTCATCATGTAGCAATTTTAAGTTTTCAAATGATAAATCTCCAGAACTTTAGTATCACTAGGAACAAGATAAATTGCAGTTCAACCTTTTCATATCATACTCATCAAACACCTAGACTTAAGTTAAAACTTTTGCAACCCACAAGTCTCAGATTCAAAGTAAATTTTCATGTTAAAACAATCTCATCCAAAACTCGGAAAAATTCAAGACTGAACACTAGGCACTTGAAAAGAATTACGGCAGAGCAACTATTCATCATTTCCATCCAAATTAATTTATTATCCTAGAGCTCAATCATTTCAGGGCAAGCTTTTATTCTAGATCATCATTGTTCTTTTTATTGACTCTAATATTAAACACACATACTCTAATATATAAACTAATAGATATATAAAGGCTAATAGAAATATAATATATATAAAGGCTAATAATAATAGTAATAATGGTAGTAGTAATAATAGTAGGAGTAACATACCTTAATAGCGAAGATAACGGGGGTGCGTCTCCCCCAAACTAATCCCTTCGATAGCGTCGAGCCTTCATGTGCCCGAATATTTTTGTTTTATAAGGGTGAGCCTTCATGTGCTCACATATTTTTGGGGTTTTTGTTTTTATGAGTGAGCCTTCATGTGCTCACATATTTTTGATATTTTCTGTTTTTATAAAATTCGAAAATATATAGATATATTACATCGGATAACGGGGGAGCCTTTTCCCCCAAGCTAGATGCTTGCGTGTTCGTTCTTTTGGTAGCATCGATACACTTGACTCCTCTGGTCCTTATGGAAAGTTGTTTGTTTCGTCTCTCCAGAGTGGATGAAGTTATCTGGCCTTCTCATTGATTTCTGCTAAACTTAAATAGACAACAAAGCTCATGGAAATTGATTAAGTGTTAATGGTAAAACCATTTATGTCTTGTCGAGCCTTATAGATGTTTAAGCAAGCATGATTCAATGAGAATTTAATATATATATTTTTTGATTTTTATTTTTATATGCAGATGCAAAAAGTAAGAAACATTTTTTTGGTGCCTCCACAGTAAACAATTGAATTATTCACATGGGGCTTTAAGAGTTTTTCTTTTTAGATGCAATGTGATAATACAATATGATTATTTTTTATTTTCTTTTTCTAATGCAATGCAGAAATTAAAATGCTTATGGATGATGTAATAATTAAATATGATGATGCAGTAAATGACTAAGAATTAAATATGATAAATATGCAGAAAAGTAAATATAAGGATAACTAACGATTTTACCTTTTGGTGAAGGTTCGGATATTTAGGTCCGACGGACTGGATATTCCCTTGGTTCAGACCTCCCAAGGTGTGTCAGACGTTTGGAAAGTTGTTTCTGATTGTTCTTCTTTAGGCGCTATCTTTTTCTTCCACTCTTTTTAGGTGCTTCATTAGGTATGTAGTTGATGAAGTAGCATCGTATCTTCTCTCCAGAAAAGTGAAAATGTATCTCCCCTTGCTTCATGTAGATGATTGCACTCATAGTGTACAGGAACAGTCTTTCTAGGATGAGGTGGACATCATCGTCTTCTCCCATGTCGAGAACCAAGAAGTCTGTGGGGACTTCGTGACTTCTAATTCTGACTATGACGTCTTCCACTATTCCTTCGTAGACATGATGTTGGCACTTGAGCCGATGTCGCAGAATATTTTGTAGAAGGTACTCTCCTTGATCATGCAGTCAATAGCAGGTACTCCTGGATCGTACAGCTTTTCAAGGCGTAGTAGAGGTGGAGTGGTGTCTTCTGGTGGTTCAACAGTGTTGACCATCCATACTAGTTCTTGCTCTTGTGGCTTCGTCTTGTTCCTCCTCCTTCTATTGTTGTTGTTCTTCTTCGGGGCAGCAGGTGCATCCTCGTACTCATATGATGTCTGTGGGTGTACACGAGTCTTGAGTGTGCGATTCTTGAAACTGAACCTCTCCTTCCTATTGTTGATCGTGAAGCAGATCTTGGCGCTTTCGGTGTAGATGATGGCTTTAGCTGTACTTAGAAATGGTCTACCTAAGATGATGGGTGCTCTTTCATCTCCTCCAGTTTCCACTATCACAAAATCTACTAGGACATAAGAGTGTCCAACTTGTACTTGAACATCTTCAAGGATTCCCTTGGGGTAGCAAAGTGTCTGATCTGCAAGCTGCAAACACATGGTTGTGTACAACAAAGGTTGACCATGAATTTTCTCATAGATTACCTTAGGCATAATGTTGCCACTTTCTCCAAGATCACAGATGGCTTCATCAAAGGTATGGGGTCTGTGGGGATATTACACCCGTATACCCCCAAGGCACTACTTGGGCTATTCTGCAAATACGGCCCAACCAGAAGGCCTTGCGACCCGCGACCAGGCTGTCGCAGGCGCCAAGGACTCTCCTGATGACTTGCCTGACAAGGAAGATCCAAATAGATAGACCCAAATTCCTTGCCAAAAGGAACCGATTGTAATCTATTAGGATTCGGCAAGTTGTAACCCTGCTCCCCGACTATATAAGGCGAGCAGGGCTCCCCTCCAAACTCATGCCATATTCCAACCCAACAATACAAACCAACCACCAGAACACAAGACGTAGGGTATTACGACGACTTGCCGGCCTGAACCTGTCTAAATCGCCGTCTCTCGTCCCTGTGTTTATGCTTTGCAGACGTCTCGCACGCCTCTGCCATCTAATCTACTACCTTGGGCATACCCCTCGGTAGACTATCGACCATATTTCGTCGACAGTTGGCGTGCCAGGTAGGGTGTCTGTGCTATGACACCATGATCTACCAAGCGGTCACTTTCCCTCGCTCCATGGTTCTTCCGGAGGCCGGCACCACTTTCCAGATCAGATCTATGATCTGGACCGTCGGTGACCACATCCCTGCTCCAGAAATCGTGGAATCTGCGCAGCTTCCTGCGCCGGACGCCTCGCCGTCCACCCATCGTGCCACCAAGCCGACACGTCGCCCGCCAAGGATCGTCCCCTGCGACGACTTGATCAAAGCCATCGACGGGCCAACTAAGGGATCGTGAAATGCATCGACGCCATTGAGGTAGCTCGCATGCAACTCTCCGGCCGTCCTCGTCTCCAACAATTTTCAGGTACACCATCGGGAGTCTCTAGCACTCAACCCGCCCGCCGCCCCAGATCGGATCTGCATCCGGCTCATCGCCACGCTTCATCAGCAATCTCCATGCCCTACGGGCTATGCGGCGCGGCTTCTACGTTCCAGCACCAGGCGCTGCGACAACTCTCCGGCCAGCTCGAGTCTTTCGACTCCGACCAGATGGCTCCGACCAGCGCACGTGACCAGGCGATTCCAACTTCACTCGTCTGCATGGTGGCTCTCCATGAGATCTCCGGCGACACCGTCTTGGCAACTTCGGCGTCTGGATCTACCACGACGAGCGGTCCCATCTCCACGCAGTCTACGGCCGTCACCTCCACCAACTCTGACATCGACTTCCCGCCATATCATGGAGGTGTCATCTTCAACGTCTCCGCCACAGTCCTCCACCACCAAACGAAACGGACGGCGAACGCGCCAACCAGGAGCAGCGCAACATCGACCGTCAACGCCGACGCGATGACGAATGACGCGACCAGGAGTGCCATGACTGGGAGTGCCATGATGACGAACGACATGACCAAGAACGTCGAGATCGAGACAACGTCGGAGGCCGCGACCTCATCTATGAGTTCGACATGGTCGACGATCAGCCCGTCTACCTGACCCCAAGCGCCAACCTCGCTGTCGTTGTCAACGAGCTCTCCAAATTCCCTGTCACCCCGGAGCTACGGAAGGTCGTCGCCCACATCAAGGCCGCCGTAGTGCAGTGCAACGAGAATGAGCGCCATCCTTCCCCCTCCGGCTCGTCAGACAACAGGACACCGCCGAGTCCACATCCCTCTCGCAGGAGGCAGTCTCCACCGCGTCGCGACAAGGAAGTCTCCCAAGGCAACCGCGCCCACAACCGAGCTCCGGCTCACGACGCTTCGATAGGGCCTCGCCCCTTCACCTCCCGGCTCTGAGCCATCCAATGGCCTCAAGGCTTGAAGGTCAACACAGTGGACAAATACGATGGGAAGGCCAACCCGGAGCAGTGGCTGACCACGTACGAGATCGCCATTCAAGCAGCCGGAGGAGGATCTGACGTGATGGCCAAGTACCTCCCCGTCATGCTGTCTTCTTCAGCCAACAGTTGGCTCCACAAGCTCGCCGAGAACTCCATCAACACCTGGGAGCAGCTGAAGGAAGTCTTCATCAAGACGTACAGTGCTACCTGCATACAACCGGGAACATGCTACGACCTCCAAAACGTCCACCAAGAGCACAAGGAGAGCCTTCGCAACTACATTCGTCGATTCACCAACATGCGCTTGACGATTCCAGAGATCGCTGACGCGGAAGCCATCTCCACCTTCTCCAACGGACTGCGCCACAAGGAGCTCCGCGACAAGATCATCCAAAAGAAGGTGGCCACGGTCACCGAACTGATGACGATCGCCAACTCCTACGCCAACGCCGACGACGCCCATCGCCATCATGAACGCCCACATCGCCGATCACGATCCCAGGAGCGCCGCCGCGATGATGAACGCCACGATGAACGGCGCAATGAAGGACGCGACCACCGCTCCGGACAACGTGGCCGCTGCGACGATCGGGACCGCCGCCACGATCGCCCGGAATCTTCTCGTCAGAGGACGGATCACCGTCGGCGTGACCGTCGCTACATCGCCAACACCAACACTCGACCGAAGCTCACCTATGACAACGAGTACGAGAAGCTCCTTAGTGGCCCCTACTGCTACACCACCATGGTACGTCGGAGATCAAAACGGCGTTCATCACATCGTTCGGCGCCTACTGCTACACCACGATGTCGTTCGGGTTGAAGAACGCCGGAGCCACGTACCAGCGCGCAATTCAGGATTGCTTGAAGGACCTCATCCCCGAGAAGGTCGAAGCCTACGTGGATGATGTCGTCATGAAAACTCGCGCCGCTGATACACTCGTCGCTGACCTCGAGGCAACCTTTAAGGCCCTCAACAGGTTCAAGTGGAAGCTCAACCCCAACAAGTGCATCTTCGGCGTATCGTCTGGGAACCTCCTCAACAACATCGTCAACCGCAACGGCATCCGCCCAAACCCCGATAAGACTTCGGTCGTCCTCCGCATGCGAGCTCCCTCCAACGTGAAGGACATCCAGAAGCTCACCGGGTGCATGGCGTCCCTCAGCCGCTTCATCTCTAGGCTCGGCGAAAAGGGGCTACCCCTCTTCAAGCTCCTCAAGGCTGGCGAAAAGTTTGTCTGGGACGTCGAAGCTGATCGCACATTCTCCGACCTGAAGAAATACCTTACCCAGCCTCGTGTGCTCGCCACACCTAAGGAGAAGGAGCCTTTGCTGCTCTACATCGCCGCCACAAATCGGGTCGTCAGCTCCGTTATCGTCGTCGAACGCGAGGAAGTCAGACACTCCTACCCCGTCCAGCGACCGTGCTTTTTCGTCAACGAGGTGTTAAAGGACTCCAAGGCCCGGTACCCCCAGGTACAGAAGCTCTTTTACGCGG
Organism: Coix lacryma-jobi var. lacryma-jobi; assembly: GCA_009763385.1. Classification (NCBI taxonomy): domain Eukaryota; kingdom Viridiplantae; phylum Streptophyta; class Magnoliopsida; order Poales; family Poaceae; genus Coix; species Coix lacryma-jobi. The sequence goes on from CM019825.1 coordinate 60,334,887, forward strand.
TCCTTATTACCGCCCGAAAACTTCGCCACTACTTCCAAAGCTCCGAACGGGTCATCGTCGTCACCGAATTCCCCCTCGGGGACATCCTCTGCAACAAGGACGCTACAGGACGCATCATCAAGTGGGCTATCGAGCTCGGCTCCTACGACATCACCTTCCAGGGTCACCATACCATCAAGTCTCAAGCACTCGCTGACTTCGTCGCGGAATGGACGGACATCCAGACTCCAAACCGGCGGAAGCACCGGAGCATTAGGTCCTCCTCTTCGACGGTTCCCTCACTTTGCACGGCGCCGACGCCGGATTCCTCTTCACGTCTCCATCCGGCGAGAAGCTACGCTACGCTCTACGGTTGTTGTTCCCAGCCTCCAACAACGCAGCCGAATATGAAGCTGCTCTCCACGGTCTCCGCATCGCCAGCGAGCTAGGCGTCAAGCGCCTCATGGTGTACAGCGACTCCGCTCTCGTCATTAACCAGCTCAACAAGGACTGAACTGCTCCAACAACAAGATGAACGCCTACTGCACAGCCATCCGGAAACTTGAAGACAAGTTCTTCGGCATTGAATATCATCACCTTCCACGCGACCGAAACCAGGCGGCCGACGAGCTATCCAAGCTGGCATCATCACGATCTCCAGCCCCCGTCGGTGTATTTGTCCACGACTTGCTCGAACCTTCCATCGCCGACCCGGCAAGCTCCGCTTCATCGATGGATGCCATGTTTCCACCCTCGCCGATAGGACAGCTGGTTAACGCCATCCCCGCAACACCATCCGACTGGCGGGAGGACTTCGTCCAGTATCTCTCCGAGAACCTTGTTCCTGCTAACAAGGCTGAAGCCGAGCGCCTCGTCCGTCGCGTCAACAACTACGTGCTGGTCGACGGTGAGCTCATGCACAAAAACTCCAGAAACAAAGTGCTCCAAAAATGCGTCTCTAGGAAAGACGACCTCGAGATCCTCTCCGACATCCACGTCAACGAATGTGGGAACCACGCCGCTGCGAAGACGCTGATACGCAAAGCCTTTCACACGGGATTCTACTGGCCATCAGCGATCGCCGACGCCGAGCAGCTCGGACGCACCTGCGAGGGGTGCCAATTCTTCGCCAAGCAAACCTACGTTCCCGCGCAGGAGCTCCAAGCCATACCCGCCTCGTGGCCATTCGCCTACTGAGGACTCGACATGATCGGTCCATTTCGACCTGCTCCGGGCAGCTTCAAGTGGATCTACGTCGTCGTCGATAAGTTCTCCAAGTGGATCGAGGCGAAGCCAATCACCAAGGCGACTGCCGAAAATGCCGTCTAATTCATTGATGAGATAATTCACCGCTTCGGTCTCCCGAACTCCATCATCACCGACCTCAGCTCCAACTTCACCAGCAATGTCTTTTGGGACTTCTGCGAAGGGCACGGTGTCCTCGTCAATTATGTCTCCGTCGCCCACCCCCGAGCCAACGGCCAAGCCAAACGTGCCAATGACATGATTCTCGACGCCTTGAAGAAGCGCCTATACCAAAAGGACGAGAAGCACCCTGGTCATTTGATGCGCGAGCTCCCGTCTGTCCTCTGGGGCCTCCGAACTCAACCTAGTCGTAACACCGGTGTTTCACCATACTTCATGGTCTTCGGCTCCGAAGCCATCATCCCCACCGTCGTTGTCTTCCGCTCCCCGCGTGTCGAGAACTACGTTGAAGAGGCCTCCGACCAGGCACGCTATGACGATCTCGACTGCCTCGAAGAAGAACGGATGGCATCTTGCCTACACACCGTCAAATACCTCGAAGGAGTTCGCCGCTACTACAACTGCAACGTCAAGGATGGATCCTTTGTCATCGGCGAACTCGTTCTCAAACGGAAACTCAAGACCGACGGCCCACACAAGCTCTCATCGCACTGGGATGGCCCCTACTGAAGGACCAAGAACGCTACCAGAAAGCGAGCAGAGAGGGGGGGGGGGGTGAGTGGGAGCCTAAAAAATTTCTTTCGAAACTTCGGCCTTTGTCCCAACAAATCAACCCTCAAAGCTTCGGACCCAAACATGATGCCCACGACCCTCGGAAAGAGGGTGGATGATCCCTAGGATCACAGCGAGGCACCACCAAATGAGAGCAAACCAACACTCAAAAACTCTGATTCAAGTTCAACCCTAAAACCGACTTCCGAACGTAGATGGACGGCTACGTGGGGAAATCTCCAAATACCGATGCTAACAAGTAGCAAAGATACCTAGAGAGGTTCCTTGATGAACTCTAGGGCCAAACGAGAAGTCCGGAAACCAAGCGGAAAAGCCGGGAGAGCAAATGCACTAAAAACCAACACATAGCGAGTTCCCGGACTGTCCGCGGGTACGGTCCCGGACTGTCCGCGTCTGTGCCGAACTGTCCACTAGGGAAGGATGGACTGTCCGTCGCCCCAAAACAGCACTGCTACTGAATAGCCCTTGGACAGTCCCGGACTGTCCGCCGGTCAACACGAACACAAGCAGCCGAGATGCGGAGCCACTAATCTGACTCGAGCTCGACGCGCGGACTGTCCACGCCCTGAGTGGCAGACTGTCCGCCACCACTCAGGGAGGGCGATTTCAATCACCCTTCTCCCAAATCTCCCCAAATTCGATCCAAATGAAAATCCCTTGATCCCAAAATTGGAGAAGATGATCACGAGGTAGTTGGGAGACTATCCCCTAGAAATCATCCGCTCAAATCAACTACAACTCCAGGAAATCAAAAGGGACGGTGTAGGAACGAAAAAGTTGCCACGAAACTTGAATCTTCCCGATCTACTTGTTCGTGAGGGTAGGGATAAATTCCTTCGGTGGAAATGTTCTCACATCAAGGAACAAGTTGATTCAAGTGGATTCAAAAAAGATGCAGCGAGGAGGGAGATCGAGTGATGGGAAAATCGTGAAGAAAAGAAGAACGCGAAGAACAAGATCAAAACGCGAATCACAATCACAATTGCCAGCCGAAATTCGTCCCCACGAGGAGACAACGGGAATCCGGTCCCGTTTCTACAAAATCTAAATACACAGAGGTATGATCGAACCGTCTCTGAGGATCTCAGTAGCTACAACAGGGATTGGGAGAGCAGGAAACCCTAGAATGAAAATAGCAATGGCTGAGATGGTTTGGAGGGAGGGGTTGCCTCTCCTAATAGAGCCTAATACAATTATTCCCCTTCTACCCCTACTGCTAATGAGCGAGCAGGCTAACCCTAAGGGTATTCCTGACCAACTCGAGTTGATGTTGATCTGACGGCCACGCCCGCACATCAGGTAGCTTCGCCTCAACGCGACCTCACCAGATGCAGACACGTGCCGCCAGGCGCCGCTCGTCCTTTTCACAGACCTCCCCCCGGTTTTGAGGCTGAAACCTGGAAACCTGGGCCATCCCCCAGTTTTGAGGCTGAATCCGGGAAACCTGTCGTCCGTCGCCTGAGTTTTGTGGCCCAAACTCAGAAACTCGCGAGTGCCTAGGTTTTGAGGCCGAAACCTGGAAACCGTCCTCAGCCCGAGTTTTGTGGCCCAAACTCGGAAACCGGCCGCACCCAGGTTTTGAGGCCCAACCCTAGAAACCGTCCACTCGGTGGTTTTTCTGTGGCTCAACCACCAAACCGATGCCATAGAGGGATGCACCGCCCGTGCACCCCATCCACCCGCAAGTCTTCACTTGTCGATGTTCCAGGCTGTCAGCCACCACGGCCAATCCTCAGGCCACCTGTCTGTCAATCCAAGTCTCACGTCTTCCCTTCACCGCTCCGGGTCCATCGGCACAGCACGTCTCTACTTGACCTTCACCTTGCCTTCGATCACCGTATCCGAGCTCGGCACCTGCACAACACAAGCCAAAGAACATGCGCATCATCCCAGTTGACAATCACTCATCATCTCAAGATCCGGCATACACCCATGTATCCGCAATCTCTCCCTTGATGAGTGCATTGTCAACTACCAACACAAATCATTTGAAGATAGAAGAAGAAAGAAGAAGAAGTAAGCGAACTCAACCAATCGACCAAAACCGAAGCAAAGCTAGAAAAAGTCGAATGGAGTGAGAGAGACAACATGGTTCCCAAAGACATGGGCAATGGCTCGACACAACCAAGCAAAGTAAAGCTAGCCCTCAAGAAGAGGTAGAACAAGCTCAACACTGCTAGCTGAAGGACCGGAAGTGCAACCAGAAAGTGACCAGAGAAGGGGTGAATGGGAGCTTCAAAATTTCTTTTCAGAAACTTGTTGCCACTGTCCCGAGAATCAACCCCAAGAGCAAACATAGAGCTTGTGGGTGTCCACAATCCTAGATGTAGGGTGGATTCTTCCAAGAAGCACAGCAAGACACTACACAACTCTAGAAACCCAACGCAAAAGCTGGAAATCAAAACCGACAACGGACGAACGAATTGCGGACGAAACAACGCAGAAACACCAGCATCGGATGCTGGCAGCTTCCGATGGTCAGGCGTCGGAAGCTTTGCGGATACATGGGTGTATGCCGAGTCTCTGTGTGATGAGTGATTGTCAACGGAGATGATGCGCATGTTCTTTGGCTTGTGTTGTGCAGGTGTCGAGCACGGAGACAGTGGTCGATGGCGGGTGAAGGTCAAGTTGCGACGTGTCGTGCCGACGGACCGGGCGCGATGAAGGATGGGCGTGCCGTGCGGCGGACGTGCCATGCCGATGTATCGGACGGTGAAGGGCGGACGTGGACTTGGACTGATGGACTGGAGGCCGGAGGATCAGCTGTGGTGGCTGGCAGCCTGCGACAGCGACAAGCGGAGAAGTGCGATCATGTCGGTGGAAGGGGTGCACAGGCGGTGCATCCCCTCTACGACGCCGGTTTGTTGGTAGAGCCCGGGAAAAACCAACGGTGGACGGTTTCCAGGTTTGGGCCTCAAAACCTGGGTGCTGGGTTTCCAGGTTGAGCCACAAAACCTGGGCGCGACGGTTTCCAGGTTGAGCCTCAAAACCTGGGCGTGGGCCGGTTTCCGAGTTTGGGCCTCAAAACTCGGGCGCGGACGGTTTCCGAGTTTGGCCACAAAACTCGGGCTGGAGGCTGGTTTCCCGGTTTGGGCCTCAAAACCGGGGGCTGATGGAAAAGGCTGGTTTCCCGGTTTGGGCCACAAAACCGGGGGTGCAGAGTGGTGGCGGCACGTGGCGGCGATCTGAAGGTTGCGTGGAGGCGACGCGGAAGACCGTGCGGGCGTGGCCGTCGGATCTACCTACCACCAGCGGGTGGACTAGAATAGCCTTAGGGTTAGGACTGGTCCGCTCTGTAAATACAGTAGTGAGGGGTAGAGTAGGAAATAGGCTTAGGCTAGGTTAGTATAAGTAGTCTAGGGGAGACACCCTCCTCCCTATCTCAGTTTTAGCTATTTCAGTTAGTGCCTTCATTTGCTAGGGTTTCCACTCTCCCATCCCCTGCTTTAGCAAGTTGAGATCCGCAGAGAGACTCCACTCTGTGTACTGTTGATTCGAGGAAGTGAGGCCGTATCCTCACCTTGGATCCCATCTCTTGGTGTCAATTCGCGTTTTGATTTCATGTTCATCATGTTCTTCGCGGATTGCTTTGTGCCTTGAGTTTTCCCGTCGCTTGATCTTTGTGCTCGGTTCATCTTTTGCGATTCCGTTTGAACTGAGTTGTTCTAGATCGTGAGGCACTTCTTTCCACCGAAAGAAATCATCTCTAACCTCACGGTCTAGGAGATCGATCAAGTTTTAGTTTCGGGTCTCTTTTTCTTCCTTCCCCCGAATTCCTTCGATTCACCGATTTGGAGTTAGGTTCGAGCCATGATCTCTTAGAGATAGCTCACTAACCTCCTTGTGACTCCTCAGATCGAATCCCAAGCCTAGAGCACTTGATTCGGAGGAGATCGGGTTGAATCGCCGGAGTTTCAGTGCAGTTTCGGGGTGACCGGACGCTGGTCACGACTTGACCGGATGCGTCCGGTCGTTGAAGGTTTGAGCGTGTTCTGGTTTTTGCTCTGACCGGACGCTGGAGTGTAGTGGTGACCGGACTCGCCCATAGTCCTGTTCACTACTCGAACGTGCTTGTGACCGGACGCACGGGGATCGACCGGACGCTCGCAGTCACTGCGTCCGGTCAGTTCCAGAGAGCTCCGAAAATCGTTTTCGCACGACCGGACGCGTCCGGTGCTCACAGACCGGACGCAGGCAGAGTCCGGTCAGTGCTTTTCTGCGCAGTCTCGTGTGTTCTTGTTTGTTTCTGACCGGACGCACTGTTCACGACCGGATGCTCAGTTCCCGTGAGTCCGGTCGTTTACAGAGAGCTCCCAGAGACGGTTTCTGACGACCGGACGCGTCCGGTCCCTGCTGACCGGACGCAGGCCAGAGTCCGGTCGTTGCTGTTTCGCACCGTTTCGTTCGCGGTTCATTCGTTCTTGATTGGACTCGAGTTTCGTCTTTTGCGTTGGCTTTCTAGGGTTGTCTAGTGTCCCGCTGTGCTTTGTGGAAGCATCCACCCTACATCTAGGGTCGTGGACATTAGCAAGCTCTAGGGTTCGCTTTTGGGGTTGAGTTTGGGACTGTGGCATCTTGCTTCCGCAAGGAAATTTTGAAGCTCCCATTCACCCCCCCTCTGGTCGCTTTCGGGTAGCTTCTCGGTCCTTCAATTGGTATCGGAACGGGTTAAGGATCTTCCACCTTAGCCGGTTCCAGATCCACCGAAGGCGACATGGATCGCGGCGTGGGCAAACCGCCGTTTTTCGATGGGACGAACTATGCGTATTGGAAGATACGTATGTCGGCCTATTTGCAGAGTTTGGGCGCTTCGATCTGGGATATTTGCAACTCCCCTGATTACGTGGTCTTGGCTGCTCGTGTGACTCAACAGCAGATCGATGAGCACGATGCCAATAGCCGAGCCCGTAATGCTCTTTTCTCTTGTCTGAGCATGGGTGAGTTTGATCGTGTTTCTCACCTCGCTACGGCTCGGGAGATCTGGGACACTCTCATGCGTTTTCATGAGGGCACCTCTCAAGTCAAAACCCGACTCTACAAGTCGTTCAAGCGAGAGTATGAGAACTTTAGACATCAACCTGGCGAGAGCATAGAAAGTTTATTCGCTCGCTTTCAGGTGATTGTCAACAGGATGAGGGCTAACAGAGAGCAGTTGCCATTTGACGATCATGAGCGTGCTTTGAAGCTTTTGCACACTCTTGACCGTTCGGTGTGGGACTCCAAGGTTCAGGCAATCATCGAATCGCCGAACTATGAGACCCTCACCTGTGACGAGCTCTTCAGTAAGCTCAAGTCCAGTGAGATTGATGCTATGGCGAGGGCTTCTTTTGAAAATCCTTCTCGCCCGTCCATGGCTTTGGTTTCCGGCTCTTCCTCTAACCCCTCAGCTGGCTTTGCGCTTTCTTCTCTCTTTTCTGTGACAGAGGACCAGCTGGAGTCTTTGGGAGATGACGAGTTGGCTTTGCTCGCCAACCGGTTCTCGCGGTTCCACAACAACCGCATGAACCGTCGTCGAGGAGGAGGACGCACGGGATGCTACGAGTGCGGCGACCCCGACCACTTCATCGCCAACTGCCCCAAGAAGAACAAGCACTTGGGCAAGGGCGAACATGGGCGCAAGCGCGACTCCAAGTACAAGGAGAAGCACATCCCCCCAAGGCACAAGAAACGGGGCGGCTTCGACAAAGAGTACATCAAGAAGAAGTACTTGGAGAAGCAGCAAGCTGAGCAGCGCGCGTTCTTCGCCACGCTCAGCGACGTCGATGGCTCGGATGACGACTCCGCCAGCTCGAGCGATGACGAGTCCGAGAAGAAGAAGAGGATCGAGGACAAACTGAACGGCCTCTGCTTCTTCGCCGACGACGACGGCTTCTGCACCATGGCGCTGGGCGATGAGGTCGACGGCGAGCCGGAGCGTACCCCTCGGAACGACGACGACGACGACACCTCCCAGGTATCTCTCACCTACGACGAGCTTTCCTCCGAGGTTGAGAAGTTGACTGCTGCCCTCCTTAGCCAAGATAAGTTGCTTAGGCGTGCCGCTAGAGAGCGCAAGGAGTTTAGGCAGAAGTGGGAGGACACGGTGAAGGAGCTTGAGTTCGCTCGGTCCACCGTGGTAGTGTCGGAGGAGGCGGAGTGCGAGTCGTGCACCGCGCACATGACTGACCTTCTCACTCTGAGAGGTAAGTATGCTGCGTTGGTTGGAGAGGTGGATGAGCTCCGTGCTAGGCCGCAGCTGTTGGGTGCGTGCAAGACTTGTCCTGTCTTGCAAACTGAGTTGGCAGAGAAGAATGCCAAGATTGAGTCTTTAGTCAAGGCCAGCTCAGATAGCACTTGTGTCACGAGGTGTGCTTTGTGTGAGGGCCTGGAGATGGAGATTGCCAATGTGAAGCATGGCAAGATGCAAACCGAGGAAGAGAACACATACCTTCGGTCCATCTTGTCATGGGTCTCCAGTAGTGAGCCGCAGCTCGGGATGATGATCTCCCAATTCAAGCGAGCTGTTGGTACCCCTGGTGTAGGTTTTGCTCAGAGTGTTGATCTCTCAGCGTTTGGGAAGATTGGAGAGTCTAGTGGTCTGAACCCATGTGAGAAGCCTAATTCCACCACTACTCCCAAACTTGCCAAGCTTCCACTCAAAGAGCCAGCCAAGCCTATCACCCAAGATGGTGTGGTTGAGGAACCCCCGAGAGCTCCTCCCAAGAACCCAGTTTGGGCACCCAAGCCAAACCACCTCAGAAACAAGCTTGATGCTATGCCACCCATTCGTGAGGAGTTGCCACCAAAGGGCAAAGGCAAAGTGAGCCACACCCACAGCCCTGGTCACCAACAACCCCCTGTGCGTGCGGTGAGGTACCAATGTGATTTTTGTGGGAGGGATGGTCACTTGAGCGAGTTCTGCTTTAGGCGCAAGAGAGAGGCGCGCAGGGCTCGGGAGATGGAGAACCCGGACATGTACCATCCAGCTCATGGTGGACATGTACCGAAGGCCCAGGGGAGAGCTGCTAGGTCCGGACGTCAGGGTCCCAGGCCTAGGCAGGAGATGAGAGCCCCGAGGAGGGAGACTAGGCCTAGAGGTCCAGCATCTCAGTTTGTTAGGCCTAGGCAGGAGAGAGCTCCGAGGAGAGACGCTAGAGCAGTTGAGCCCCAGGCTCCTAGGCGTAAACCTCATAGAGAGCGTGCCCGACGGGGTCCTGCTTTTGCAGGTAACGGACCCCGTGGCGGAGGCTTTGTTGAGCGCTTTGTCCCACCGCAGGTAGAGTTTCGCGGTGAGCGCTTCTTCCCCAGCGGACCACGTTTTTCTCAGCGTGGTGATCGCTTCCCTCGTAGACGTGCTAGGAATGGTTTTTCTGCTAACCGTTCTTTTGAGCAGCCGGCCCAACACTGGTATTACCCTTATTTCACTAACCCCAGTGTTGGACCGTATGCTCACCCTATGTCTTTTTATTGATGTAGGAGGAGCGGTTGGAGGACATTTGGCTTGTGGATTCTGGTTGCTCGAGGCACATGACTGGAAATGCCAAATGGTTCTCCAGCCATAGTCCGGTCGCCGGAAAGGAGTACATAACCTTCGGCGACAAAGGTAAGGGCAAGGTATTGTCCGTTGGTGCAGTGCGGGTTAATGAACACTTTGTGTTGCGCGAGGTTGCTCTTGTCTCTAACCTGCATTTTAACTTGCTTTCTGTTTCGCAACTTTTTCGTGAAGGCCATGAGATTCGTTTCAAACCGAATCTTAGCCGGATCTTAGATCCTCAGGGTGATCTTGTATGTCTGATTTCACCCTTTGGGAATGTCTTTCGCGCGAATTTCTCAAAGTCGTTTGGATCTTCTCGCTGTCTTTTGGCTAGTCCTTCTTCTTCTGATCTTTGGAAGTGGCATAGGAGGCTCGGTCACTTAAGCTTCGACTTGCTTGCAAGACTTAGCTCACTTGGCCTAATCCGAGGATTGCCCAAGCTTTCGATGGAGAAGGATCTAGTTTGCCATTCTTGCAGACATGGGAAGATGGTTGCCGCTCCCCACCATCCAGTGACTAAGGTCATGACCTCGCACCCCGGAGAGCTTTTACATATGGACCTTGTTGGTCCGGCTCGGGTGAGCTCGGTTGGTGGCAAGTGGTATGTTTTGGTTGTTGTTGATGACTTTTCGAGATATTCGTGGGTCTTCTTTTTAGCTGAGAAGACCGAGACTTTCTCATTCGCTCGCAATCTGATTTTGCGTCTTCAGAACGAGTTCCCTTTGAACTCGATGCGAGCTATTCAGAGTGATAATGGTTCCGAGTTTAAAAATTCGGATTTTGAGAAGTTTTGTAACCGCCTTGGTTTGGAGCATCAGTTTTCTTCCCCCTATACACCACCCCAAAATGGTGTTGTAGAGAGGAAGAATCGGACCCTTGTTGAGATGGCCAGGACGATGCTTGATGAGCATAGGACTCCTAGGCGCTTTTGGGCCGAAGCTATGAACACTGCATGCTACATTTCGAATCGCATTTTTCTGAGAGCGTTTTTGAAGAAGACCTCTTATGAGTTGCGTTTTGGTCGCCAGCCCAAGGTGAGTTATTTTAGAGTCTTTGGTTGCCACTGTTTTATATTGAAAAAAGGCAACCTGGACAAGTTTGAGTCTCGTTCTTCTGACGGGGTGTTTTTGGGTTATGGCACTCACACTCGAGCTTATCGTGTACTTAACCTTGACACTAACCGAGTCATGGAGACATCAGATGTCACCTTCGACGAGACTCTTGTTTGTCCCTCTTCTTGTTTTGAGCGTGCAGGTGATCATGAGGTTGGAGAGTCTCTTTTCGATGACGAGGACGAGGGTGCTGAAGGTATAGATGATCCAGCACCCCCTCCACCTGCCGTGCTGCAAGGAGCGGCCTCGACGACGACTCACGGCCCCGACACTTCTTCTTCCTGGGGGCCGTGGGATCCACCTCGCGCGGTACCTTTTGTACCCGGGGTGGAACCAGCTACTGTTGAGGGGGAGGTCACTTCTTCCCGGGAGGCGCCACGACATATCCAGCGCCAGCACCCCCCTGAATAGATGATCGGCGACATCGACGAGCGAGTTACTCGCTCCAGGTCACAGCACATCTCGCACTTTGCTCATTCTGCTTTTGTTGCGTCTTTTGAGCCCCGAGATGTTGGACACGCATTGACGGATCCGGATTGGGTCAATGCCATGCATGAGGAGCTAGAGAACTTTGAGCAAAATCGGGTTTGGGTTCTAGTGCCACCACCTCTTGACTGTAAACCTATTGGGACAACATGGGTATTTAAAAACAAGCAAGGAGAGGAGGGCCACATTGTGAGAAACAAGGCCCGGCTTGTAGCGAAGGGTTATAGTCAGAAGGAGGGGATAGATTATGAGGAGACCTTCGCTCCTGTAGCTCGTTTGGAGGCTATTAGGATACTCTTGGCTTATGCTGCATCCATGGGTTTCAAACTTTTTCAAATGGATGTCAAGAGTGCCTTCTTAAACGGCTACATTGAGGAGGAGGTCTATGTCCAGCAACCCCCCGGTTTTGAAAATCCCAAGTTTCCAAACCATGTCTTTAAACTCCACAAAGCTTTGTATGGTTTGAAACAAGCCCCTAGAGCCTGGTATGAGAGATTAAAAACCTTTTTGCTAGCTAAGGGTTTTAAAATGGGATGTGTTGATAAAACGCTCTTTCTCCTCAAGCAAGGCAAAGATACACTCTTGGTCCAAATTTACGTGGATGATATCATTTTCGGTGGTTCTTCTCACGCTTTGGTTGCCAAGTTTGCAGATACTATGAGCAGGGAGTTCGAGATGAGCATGATGGGCGAGCTGACTTTCTTTCTCGGGTTGCAAATTAAGCAATCCCGAGAGGGGACGTTTGTGCACCAGGGCAAGTACACGAGGGACTTGCTGAAGCGGTTCGACATGGGTGAGGCCAAGCCTCTTCCGACGCCCATGTCGATGACGACTGCCCTGGATGCCGACACGGATGGAGAAGCAGTGGACCAGAAGGAGTACCGCAGCATGATTGGATCGCTGCTCTACCTGACGGCGACACGGCCGGACATTCAGTTCGCCGTGTGCTTGTGCGCGCGCTTTCAGGCTTCGCCACGCACTTCTCACCGTCAGGCCGTGAAGCGCATCTTCAGGTACCTTCGTTTCACGCCTGAGTTCGGGATTTGGTATTCTGCTTCTTCCACCCTCTCGCTTTGTGGCTTTTCTGATGCTGATTTTGCTGGTTGTCGCACCGAGCGCAAGTCCACTTCTGGGACTTGCCAGTTTATTGGATCTTCTCTTGTATCGTGGTCTTCTCGCAAGCAGTCTAGTGTCGCTCAGTCTACCATGGAGGCTGAATATGTTGCTGCGGCTAGCTGCTGTTCCCAGTTACTCTGGATGATGGCCACTTTGCGTGATTTTGGTTTGAGCTTTACTCGAGTTCCTTTGCTTTGTGACAGCACGAGTGCCATTAGCGTTGCTAAGAACCCCATGCTTCACTCGAAAACCAAACACATTGATGTGCGCTTTCATTTCTTGCGAGACCACCAGGAGAAGGGTGATATCGACCTTCGCCATGTCGATACTCATCACCAATTGGCTGATATTTTCACCAAGCCTTTAGACGAATCAACCTTTAATAGGTTGAGGGGTGAGCTTGGTGTGTGTTTCCCCTTTTAGATGGTGGAAGCATTTGAGAGGTACAGACTGACTCTTTTATTTTGAGGTTCTTTTCTTTTGAGTTTCTTGAGTCTTTCCAATTGGTATCTTCTTTCTTTCAGTTTTGTGTCGGGCATACGCATTTACATTCTGAGCTTCATGTCTATATTCACTAGAATGTAATTATGCTCTTGTTAGTATTGCTCCGATACTTATGATGATGCTTGTAGCTTATGCTCTTTCTGATCACTGTTACATGTTATGAGCGAGCTATTTTTGGAATGGTGAATTATGCCTAATGTATATAAACCTGAAAATGTTCACCATTGAGATATGCAACTAGCATGTGTAGGGTGTGTTGAGTCCATTCCTGCTTTTCATATATGCTAGGTTGCTATGTCTCTAGTTCTGAGTCATTCACTTGCTTGGTTGTTCATAACTTGCTTAAAATCTGAACCAAGTGTTGTTGAATTGAAAAGATCGAGATGGGATTGCTTGTCAACACCTCATGGTATTGAGACTGTTTCTCATTGCACTTTGAGTTAAACTTGAGCCATGTAGTGTATGACCGAAACCGTTGCTTTAAGCTTCTGATTGCTTCGGCATAGGCTTCGCACGGTTGAAAAGTTAGGCGATGACAAGCTTTCAACCTCTCGCAATCACATGCTAAAAATGAACTTGTGAATTCTTTTACCGCTGCAACTCCGATATGAATTTGAAATCACAAGTATATGCTTCATTCCTATGCATGATGATTGAACTTTGCTAGGGGTAGTTCACCTTGTATATATGTTTAGCACTTGTTTGGATTCCTTCTATACATGTCTAGTGCTATTTTGATGGTGACTATCCTTTTTGGCTTAAAACTGCTCACATGCTCCTATGCTTCATATTTCGTATAAGTGATCAGTTTGAGCCTTTGCTATTTGAGTGCTTAATTGAGATGTTGGAGCTATACTGATTAGAGCATCTTTGCACTCTTTTGACTATATACTTGAAGCTCCTAACTTGCATTTTGACTTCATATGCATTTTGGAAGGAGATCTTGTGTTCAGGGGGAGTTTCTGTGAAGGAAGTTGCTTCTCCGATACCTTTTGGCCTTGATAAGTGCATTTTCAACTAGGGGGAGAAATTTATGCAAATCATATGCTCCTGTGTTGATCAACTAAGGGGAGAATCATTTGTCCTAGTTGCTTGCATTTGTCGAGGGGGAGTTTGCTAGTTGTGTTGAGCCGTTGCCTCTGTCTTGAGGGACTAGCAAACGTTCCTAGCTTTTCATGAGCTTTCATAAGCTTTTTCATTTGGCTTTCAATTGGTATCGTCTGGTGTGCTTTCCCATTTGGTTTGGGTTGATTTCCAATTGGTTCGGAGTGATTTTCTTGCTAGTGGTGTTGAGCCTCTGTGCCTCTATCTTGAGGAACTAGCATTTTGCTTCTGTTGTCCTCCGATCTTCAATTGGTATCTGCTAGCGGTGTTGAGCATGTTCTACCTCTTCTTGAGGGCTAGCTTTGCTTTGCTTGGTTGCGTCGAGCCGTTGCCCATGTCTTTGGGGACCAAGTTTTCGCTTCATCCACTTGACCTTCTTTGGCTTTTGTTAGGCTTTTGGGTCATTTGATTGGGTTTTCTCTTCCCACTCCTTCCTACCTCCTTCTTCTTATTCATGATTTGTTGTGGAGTTGACAATGCACTCATCAAGGGGGAGATTGCGGATACATGGGTGTATGCCGAGTCTCTGTGTGATGAGTGATTGTCAACGGAGATGATGCGCATGTTCTTTGGCTTGTGTTGTGCAGGTGTCGAGCACGGAGACAGTGGTCGATGGCGGGTGAAGGTCAAGTTGCGACGTGCCGTGCCGACGGACCGGGCGCGATGAAGGATGGGCGTGCCGTGCGGCGGACGTGCCATGCCGATGTATCGGACGGTGAAGGGCGGACGTGGACTTGGACTGATGGACTGGAGGCCGGAGGATCAGCTGTGGTGGCTGGCAGCCTGCGACAGCGACAAGCGGAGAAGTGCGATCATGTCGGTGGAAGGGGTGCACAGGCGGTGCATCCCCTCTACGACGCCGGTTTGTTGGTAGAGCCCGGGAAAAACCAACGGTGGACGGTTTCCAGGTTTGGGCCTCAAAACCTGGGTGCTGGGTTTCCAGGTTGAGCCACAAAACCTGGGCGCGACGGTTTCCAGGTTGAGCCTCAAAACCTGGGCGTGGGCCGGTTTCCGAGTTTGGGCCTCAAAACTCGGGCGCGGACGGTTTCCGAGTTTGGCCACAAAACTCGGGCTGGAGGCTGGTTTCCCGGTTTGGGCCTCAAAACCGGGGGCTGATGGAAAAGGCTGGTTTCCCGGTTTGGGCCACAAAACCGGGGGTGCAGAGTGGTGGCGGCACGTGGCGGCGATCTGAAGGTTGCGTGGAGGCGACGCGGAAGACCGTGCGGGCGTGGCCGTCGGATCTACCTACCACCAGCGGGTGGACTAGAATAGCCTTAGGGTTAGGACTGGTCCGCTCTGTAAATACAGTAGTGAGGGGTAGAGTAGGAAATAGGCTTAGGCTAGGTTAGTATAAGTAGTCTAGGGGAGACACCCTCCTCCCTATCTCAGTTTTAGCTATTTCAGTTAGTGCCTTCATTTGCTAGGGTTTCCACTCTCCCATCCCCTGCTTTAGCAAGTTGAGATCCGCAGAGAGACTCCACTCTGTGTACTGTTGATTCGAGGAAGTGAGGCCGTATCCTCACCTTGGATCCCATCTCTTGGTGTCAATTCGCGTTTTGATTTCATGTTCATCATGTTCTTCGCGGATTGCTTTGTGCCTTGAGTTTTCCCGTCGCTTGATCTTTGTGCTCGGTTCATCTTTTGCGATTCCGTTTCAACTGAGTTGTTCTAGATCGTGAGGCACTTCTTTCCACCGAAAGAAATCATCTCTAACCTCACGGTCTAGGAGATCGATCAAGTTTTAGTTTCGGGTCTCTTTTTCTTCCTTCCCCCGAATTCCTTCGATTCACCGATTTGGAGTTAGGTTCGAGCCATGATCTCTTAGAGATAGCTCACTAACCTCCTTGTGACTCCTCAGATCGAATCCCAAGCCTAGAGCACTTGATTCGGAGGAGATCGGGTTGAATCGCCGGAGTTTCAGTGCAGTTTCGGGGTGACCGGACGCTGGTCACGACTTGACCGGACGCGTCCGGTCGTTGAAGGTTTGAGCGTGTTCTGGTTTTTGCTCTGACCGGACGCTGGAGTGTAGTGGTGACTGGACTCGCCCATAGTCCTGTTCACTACTCGAACGTGCTTGTGACCGGACGCACGGGGATCGACCGGACGCTCGCAGTCACTGCGTCCGGTCAGTTCCAGAGAGCTCCGAAAATCGTTTTCGCACGACCGGACGCGTCCGGTGCTCACAGACCGGACGCAGGCAGAGTCCGGTCAGTGCTTTTCTGCGCAGTCTCGTGTGTTCTTGTTTGTTTCTGACCGGACGCACTGTTCACGACCGGACGCTCAGTTCCCGTGAGTCTGGTCGTTTACAGAGAGCTCCCAGAGACGGTTTCTGACGACCGGACGCGTCCGGTCCCTGCTGACCGGACGCAGGCCAGAGTCCGGTCGTTGCTGTTTCGCACCGTTTCGTTCGCGGTTCATTCGTTCTTGATTGGACTCGAGTTTCGTCTTTTGCGTTGGCTTTCTAGGGTTGTCTAGTGTCCCGCTGTGCTTTGTGGAAGCATCCACCCTACATCTAGGGTCGTGGACATTAGCAAGCTCTAGGGTTCGCTTTTGGGGTTGAGTTTGGGACTGTGGCATCTTGCTTCCGCAAGGAAATTTTGAAGCTCCCATTCACCCCCCCTCTGGTCGCTTTCGGGTAGCTTCTCGGTCCTTCAATTGGTATCGGAGCGGGTTAAGGATCTTCCACCTTAGCCGGTTCCAGATCCACCGAAGGCGACATGGATCGCGGCGTGGGCAAACCGCCGTTTTTCGATGGGACGAACTATGCGTATTGGAAGATACGTATGTCGGCCTATTTGCAGAGTTTGGGCGCTTCGATCTGGGATATTTGCAACTCCCCTGATTACGTGGTCTTGGCTGCTCGTGTGACTCAACAGCAGATCGATGAGCACGATGCCAATAGCCGAGCCCGTAATGCTCTTTTCTCTTGTCTGAGCATGGGTGAGTTTGATCGTGTTTCTCACCTCGCTACGGCTCGGGAGATCTGGGACACTCTCATGCGTTTTCATGAGGGCACCTCTCAAGTCAAAACCCGACTCTACAAGTCGTTCAAGCGAGAGTATGAGAACTTTAGACATCAACCTGGCGAGAGCATAGAAAGTTTATTCGCTCGCTTTCAGGTGATTGTCAACAGGATGAGGGCTAACAGAGAGCAGTTGCCATTTGACGATCATGAGCGTGCTTTGAAGCTTTTGCACACTCTTGACCGTTCGGTGTGGGACTCTAAGGTTCAGGCAATCATCGAATCGCCGAACTATGAGACCCTCACCTGTGACGAGCTCTTCAGTAAGCTCAAGTCCAGTGAGATTGATGCTATGGCGAGGGCTTCTTTTGAAAATCCTTCTTGCCCGTCCATGGCTTTGGTTTCCGGCTCTTCCTCTAACCCCTCAGCTGGCTTTGCGCTTTCTTCTCTCTTTTCTGTGACAGAGGACCAGCTGGAGTCTTTGGGAGATGACGAGTTGGCTTTGCTCGCCAACCGGTTCTCGCGGTTCCACAACAACCGCATGAACCGTCGTCGAGGAGGAGGATGCACGGGATGCTACGAGTGCGGCGACCCCGACCACTTCATCGCCAACTGCCCCAAGAAGAACAAGCACTTGGGCAAGGGCGAACATGGGCGCAAGCGCGACTCCAAGTACAAGGAGAAGCACATCCCCCCAAGGCACAAGAAACGGGGCGGCTTCGACAAAGAGTACATCAAGAAGAAGTACTTGGAGAAGCAGCAAGCTGAGCAGCGCGCGTTCTTCGCCACGCTCAGCGACGTCGACGGCTCGGATGACGACTCCGCCAGCTCGAGCGATGACGAGTCCGAGAAGAAGAAGAGGATCGAGGACAAACTGAACGGCCTCTGCTTCTTCGCCGACGACGACGGCTTCTGCACCATGGCGCTGGGCGATGAGGTCGACGGCGAGCCGGAGCGTACCCCTCGGAACGACGACGACGACGACACCTCCCAGGTATCTCTCACCTACGACGAGCTTTCCTCCGAGGTTGAGAAGTTGACTGCTGCCCTCCTTAGCCAAGATAAGTTGCTTAGGCGTGCCGCTAGAGAGCGCAAGGAGTTTAGGCAGAAGTGGGAGGACACGGTGAAGGAGCTTGAGTTCGCTCGGTCCACCGTGGTAGTGTCGGAGGAGGCGGAGTGCGAGTCGTGCACCGCGCACATGACTGACCTTCTCACTCTGAGAGGTAAGTATGCTGCGTTGGTTGGAGAGGTGGATGAGCTCCGTGCTAGGCCGCAGCTGTTGGGTGCGTGCAAGACTTGTCCTGTCTTGCAAACTGAGTTGGCAGAGAAGAATGCCAAGATTGAGTCTTTAGTCAAGGCCAGCTCAGATAGCACTTGTGTCACGAGGTGTGCTTTGTGTGAGGGCCTGGAGATGGAGATTGCCAATGTGAAGCATGGCAAGATGCAAACCGAGGAAGAGAACACATACCTTCGGTCCATCTTGTCATGGGTCTCCAGTAGTGAGCCGCAGCTCGGGATGATGATCTCCCAATTCAAGCGAGCTGTTGGTACCCCTGGTGTAGGTTTTGCTCAGAGTGTTGATCTCTCAGCGTTTGGGAAGATTGGAGAGTCTAGTGGTCTGAACCCATGTGAGAAGCCTAATTCCACCACTACTCCCAAACTTGCCAAGCTTCCACTCAAAGAGCCAGCCAAGCCTATCACCCAAGATGGTGTGGTTGAGGAACCCCCGAGAGCTCCTCCCAAGAACCCAGTTTGGGCACCCAAGCCAAACCACCTCAGAAACAAGCTTGATGCTATGCCACCCATTCGTGAGGAGTTGCCACCAAAGGGCAAAGGCAAAGTGAGCCACACCCACAGCCCTGGTCACCAACAACCCCCTGTGCGTGCGGTGAGGTACCAATGTGATTTTTGTGGGAGGGATGGTCACTTGAGCGAGTTCTGCTTTAGGCGCAAGAGAGAGGCGCGCAGGGCTCGGGAGATGGAGAACCCGGACATGTACCATCCAGCTCATGGTGGACATGTACCGAAGGCCCAGGGGAGAGCTGCTAGGTCCGGACGTCAGGGTCCCAGGCCTAGGCAGGAGATGAGAGCCCCGAGGAGGGAGACTAGGCCTAGAGGTCCAGCATCTCAGTTTGTTAGGCCTAGGCAGGAGAGAGCTCCGAGGAGAGACGCTAGAGCAGTTGAGCCCCAGGCTCCTAGGCGTAAACCTCATAGAGAGCGTGCCCGACGGGGTCCTGCTTTTGCAGGTAACGGACCCCGTGGCGGAGGCTTTGTTGAGCGCTTTGTCCCACCGCAGGTAGAGTTTCGCGGTGAGCGCTTCTTCCCCAGCGGACCACGTTTTTCTCAGCGTGGTGATCGCTTCCCTCGTAGACGTGCTAGGAATGGTTTTTCTGCTAACCGTTCTTTTGAGCAGCCGGCCCAACACTGGTATTACCCTTATTTCACTAACCCCAGTGTTGGACCGTATGCTCACCCTATGTCTTTTTATTGATGTAGGAGGAGCGGTTGGAGGACATTTGGCTTGTGGATTCTGGTTGCTCGAGGCACATGACCGGAAATGCCAAATGGTTCTCCAGCCATAGTCCGGTCGCCGGAAAGGAGTACATAACCTTCGGCGACAAAGGTAAGGGCAAGGTATTGTCCGTTGGTGCAGTGCGGGTTAATGAACACTTTGTGTTGCGCGAGGTTGCTCTTGTCTCTAACCTGCATTTTAACTTGCTTTCTGTTTCGCAACTTTTTCGTGAAGGCCATGAGATTCGTTTCAAACCGAATCTTAGCCGGATCTTAGATCCTCAGGGTGATCTTGTATGTCTGATTTCACCCTTTGGGAATGTCTTTCGCGCGAATTTCTCAAAGTCGTTTGGATCTTCTCGCTGTCTTTTGGCTAGTCCTTCTTCTTCTGATCTTTGGAAGTGGCATAGGAGGCTCGGTCACTTAAGCTTCGACTTGCTTGCAAGACTTAGCTCACTTGGCCTAATTCGAGGATTGCCCAAGCTTTCGATGGAGAAGGATCTAGTTTGCCATTCTTGCAGACATGGGAAGATGGTTGCCGCTCCCCACCATCCAGTGACTAAGGTCATGACCTCGCACCCCGGAGAGCTTTTACATATGGACCTTGTTGGTCCGGCTCGGGTGAGCTCGGTTGGTGGCAAGTGGTATGTTTTGGTTGTTGTTGATGACTTTTCGAGATATTCGCGGGTCTTCTTTTTAGCTGAGAAGACCGAGACTTTCTCATTCGCTCGCAATCTGATTTTGCGTCTTCAGAACGAGTTCCCTTTGAACTCGATGCGAGCTATTCAGAGTGATAATGGTTCCGAGTTTAAAAATTCGGATTTTGAGAAGTTTTGTAACCGCCTTGGTTTGGAGCATCAGTTTTCTTCCCCCTATACACCACCCCAAAATGGTGTTGTAGAGAGGAAGAATCGGACCCTTGTTGAGATGGCCAGGACGATGCTTGATGAGCATAGGACTCCTAGGCGCTTTTGGGCCGAAGCTATGAACACTGCATGCTACATTTCGAATCGCATTTTTCTGAGAGCGTTTTTGAAGAAGACCTCTTATGAGTTGCGTTTTGGTCGCCAGCCCAAGGTGAGTTATTTTAGAGTCTTTGGTTGCCACTGTTTTATATTGAAAAAAGGCAACCTGGACAAGTTTGAGTCTCGTTCTTCTGACGGGGTGTTTTTGGGTTATGGCACTCACACTCGAGCTTATCATGTACTTAACCTTGACACTAACCGAGTCATGGAGACATCAGATGTCACCTTCGACGAGACTCTTGTTTGTCCCTCTTCTTGTTTTGAGCGTGCAGGTGATCATGAGGTTGGAGAGTCTCTTTTCGATGACGAGGACGAGGGTGCTGAAGGTATAGATGATCCAGCACCCCCTCCACCTGCCGTGCTGCAAGGAGCGGCCTCGACGACGACTCACGGCCCCGACACTTCTTCTTCCTGGGGGCCGTGGGATCCACCTCGCGCGGTACCTTTTGTACCCGGGGTGGAACCAACTACTGTTGAGGGGGAGGTCACTTCTTCCCAGGAGGCGCCACGACATATCCAGCGCCAGCACCCCCCTGAATAGATGATCGGCGACATCGACGAGCGAGTTACTCGCTCCAGGTCACAGCACATCTCGCACTTTGCTCATTCTGCTTTTGTTGCGTCTTTTGAGCCCCGAGATGTTGGACACGCATTGACGGATCCGGATTGGGTCAATGCCATGCATGAGGAGCTAGAGAACTTTGAGCGAAATCGGGTTTGGGTTCTAGTGCCACCACCTCTTGACTGTAAACCTATTGGGACAAAATGGGTATTTAAAAACAAGCAAGGAGAGGAGGGCCACATTGTGAGAAACAAGGCCCGGCTTGTAGCGAAGGGTTATAGTCAGAAGGAGGGGATAGATTATGAGGAGACCTTCGCTCCTGTAGCTCGTTTGGAGGCTATTAGGATACTCTTGGCTTATGCTGCATCCATGGGTTTCAAACTTTTTCAAATGGATGCCAAGAGTGCCTTCTTAAACGGCTACATTGAGGAGGAGGTCTATGTCCAGCAACCCCCCGGTTTTGAAAATCCCAAGTTTCCAAACCATGTCTTTAAACTCCACAAAGCTTTGTATGGTTTGAAACAAGCCCCTAGAGCCTGGTATGAGAGATTAAAAACCTTTTTGCTAGCTAAGGGTTTTAAAATGGGATGTGTTGATAAAACGCTCTTTCTCCTCAAGCAAGGCAAAGATACTCTCTTGGTCCAAATTTACGTGGATGATATCATTTTCGGTGGTTCTTCTCACGCTTTGGTTGCCAAGTTTGTAGATACTATGAGCAGGGAGATCGAGATGAGCATGATGGGCGAGCTGACTTTCTTTCTCGGGTTGCAAATTAAGCAATCCCGAGAGGGGACGTTTGTGCACCAGGGCAAGTACACGAGGGACTTGCTGAAGCGGTTCGACATGGGTGAGGCCAAGCCTCTTCCGACGCCCATGTCGATGACGACTGCCCTGGATGCCGACACGGATGGAGAAGCAGTGGACCAGAAGGAGTACCGCAGCATGATTGGATCGCTGCTCTACCTGACGGCGACACGGCCGGACATTCAGTTCGCCGTGTGCTTGTGCGCGCGCTTTCAGGCTTCGCCACGCACTTCTCACCGTCAGGCCGTGAAGCGCATCTTCAGGTACCTTCGTTTCACGCCTGAGTTCGGGATTTGGTATTCTGCTTCTTCCACCCTCTCGCTTTGTGGCTTTTCTGATGCTGATTTTGCTGGTTGTCGCACCGAGCGCAAGTCCACTTCTGGGACTTGCCAGTTTATTGGATCTTCTCTTGTATCGTGGTCTTCTCGCAAGCAGTCTAGTGTCGCTCAGTCTACCATGGAGGCTGAATATGTTGCTGCGGCTAGCTGCTGTTCCCAGTTACTCTGGATGATGGCCACTTTGCGTGATTTTGGTTTGAGCTTTACTCGAGTTCCTTTGCTTTGTGACAGCACGAGTGCCATTAGCGTTGCTAAGAACCCCATGCTTCACTCGAAAACCAAACACATTGATGTGCGCTTTCATTTCTTGCGAGACCACCAGGAGAAGGGTGATATCGACCTTCGCCATGTCGATACTCATCACCAATTGGCTGATATTTTCACCAAGCCTTTAGACGAATCAACCTTTAATAGGTTGAGGGGTGAGCTTGGTGTGTGTTTCCCCTTTTAGATGGTGGAAGCATTTGAGAGGTACAGACTGACTCTTTTATTTTGAGGTTCTTTTCTTTTGAGTTTCTTGAGTCTTTCCAATTGGTATCTTCTTTCTTTCAGTTTTGTGTCGGGCATACGCATTTACATTCTGAGCTTCATGTCTATATTCACTAGAATGTAATTATGCTCTTGTTAGTATTGCTCTGATACTTATGATGATGCTTGTAGCTTATGCTCTTTCTGATCACTGTTACATGTTATGAGCGAGCTATTTTTGGAATGGTGAATTATGCCTAATGTATATAAACCTGAAAATGTTCACCATTGAGATATGCAACTA
This sequence comes from Coix lacryma-jobi var. lacryma-jobi, assembly GCA_009763385.1. Taxonomy (NCBI): domain Eukaryota; kingdom Viridiplantae; phylum Streptophyta; class Magnoliopsida; order Poales; family Poaceae; genus Coix; species Coix lacryma-jobi. The sequence continues at coordinate 60,357,673 of CM019825.1, forward strand.
GCATGTGTAGGGTGTGTTGAGTCCATTCCTGCTTTTCATATATGCTAGGTTGCTATGTCTCTAGTTCTGAGTCATTCACTTGCTTGGTTGTTCATAACTTGCTTAAAATCTGAACCAAGTGTTGTTGAATTGAAAAGATCGAGATGGGATTGCTTGTCAACACCTCATGGTATTGAGACTGTTTCTCATTGCACTTTGAGTTAAACTTGAGCCATGTAGTGTATGACCGAAACCGTTGCTTTAAGCTTCTGATTGCTTCGGCATAGGCTTCGCACGGTTGAAAAGTTAGGCGATGACAAGCTTTCAACCTCTCGCAATCACATGCTAAAAATGAACTTGTGAATTCTTTTACCGCTGCAACTCCGATATGAATTTGAAATCACAAGTATATGCTTCATTCCTATGCATGATGATTGAACTTTGCTAGGGGTAGTTCACCTTGTATATATGTTTAGCACTTGTTTGGATTCCTTCTATACATGTCTAGTGCTATTTTGATGGTGACTATCCTTTTTGGCTTAAAACTGCTCACATGCTCCTATGCTTCATATTTCGTATAAGTGATCAGTTTGAGCCTTTGCTATTTGAGTGCTTAATTGAGATGTTGGAGCTATACTGATTAGATCATCTTTGCACTCTTTTGACTATATACTTGAAGCTCCTAACTTGCATTTTGACTTCATATGCATTTTGGAAGGAGATCTTGTGTTCAGGGGGAGTTTCTGTGAAGGAAGTTGCTTCTCCGATACCTTTTGGCCTTGATAAGTGCATTTTCAACTAGGGGGAGAAATTTATGCAAATCATATGCTCCTGTGTTGATCAACTAAGGGGAGAATCATTTGTCCTAGTTGCTTGCATTTGTCGAGGGGGAGTTTGCTAGTTGTGTTGAGCCGTTGCCTCTGTCTTGAGGGACTAGCAAACGTTCCTAGCTTTTCATGAGCTTTCATAAGCTTTTTCATTTGGCTTTCAATTGGTATCGTCTGGTGTGCTTTCCCATTTGGTTTGGGTTGATTTCCAATTGGTTCGGAGTGATTTTCTTGCTAGTGGTGTTGAGCCTCTGTGCCTCTATCTTGAGGAACTAGCATTTTGCTTCTGTTGTCCTCCGATCTTCAATTGGTATCTGCTAGCGGTGTTGAGCCTGTTCTACCTCTTCTTGAGGGCTAGCTTTGCTTTGCTTGGTTGCGTCGAGCCGTTGCCCATGTCTTTGGGGACCAAGTTTTCGCTTCATCCACTTGACCTTCTTTGGCTTTTGTTAGGCTTTTGGGTCATTTGATTGGGTTTTCTCTTCCCACTCCTTCCTACCTCCTTCTTCTTATTCATGATTTGTTGTGGAGTTGACAATGCACTCATCAAGGGGGAGATTGCGGATACATGGGTGTATGCCGAGTCTCTGTGTGATGAGTGATTGTCAACGGAGATGATGCGCATGTTCTTTGGCTTGTGTTGTGCAGGTGTCGAGCACGGAGACAGTGGTCGATGGCGGGTGAAGGTCAAGTTGCGACGTGCCGTGCCGACGGACCGGGCGCGATGAAGGATGGGCGTGCCGTGCGGCGGACGTGCCATGCCGATGTATCGGACGGTGAAGGGCGGACGTGGACTTGGACTGATGGACTGGAGGCCGGAGGATCAGCTGTGGTGGCTGGCAGCCTGCGACAGCGACAAGCGGAGAAGTGCGATCATGTCGGTGGAAGGGGTGCACAGGCGGTGCATCCCCTCTACGACGCCGGTTTGTTGGTAGAGCCCGGGAAAAACCAACGGTGGACGGTTTCCAGGTTTGGGCCTCAAAACCTGGGTGCTGGGTTTCCAGGTTGAGCCACAAAACCTGGGCGCGACGGTTTCCAGGTTGAGCCTCAAAACCTGGGCGTGGGCCGGTTTCCGAGTTTGGGCCTCAAAACTCGGGCGCGGACGGTTTCCGAGTTTGGCCACAAAACTCGGGCTGGAGGCTGGTTTCCCGGTTTGGGCCTCAAAACCGGGGGCTGATGGAAAAGGCTGGTTTCCCGGTTTGGGCCACAAAACCGGGGGTGCAGAGTGGTGGCGGCACGTGGCGGCGATCTGAAGGTTGCGTGGAGGCGACGCGGAAGACCGTGCGGGCGTGGCCGTCGGATCTACCTACCACCAGCGGGTGGACTAGAATAGCCTTAGGGTTAGGACTGGTCCGCTCTGTAAATACAGTAGTGAGGGGTAGAGTAGGAAATAGGCTTAGGCTAGGTTAGTATAAGTAGTCTAGGGGAGACACCCTCCTCCCTATCTCAGTTTTAGCTATTTCAGTTAGTGCCTTCATTTGCTAGGGTTTCCACTCTCCCATCCCCTGCTTTAGCAAGTTGAGATCCGCAGAGAGACTCCACTCTGTGTACTGTTGATTCGAGGAAGTGAGGCCGTATCCTCACCTTGGATCCCATCTCTTGGTGTCAATTCGCGTTTTGATTTCATGTTCATCATGTTCTTCGCGGATTGCTTTGTGCCTTGAGTTTTCCCGTCGCTTGATCTTTGTGCTCGGTTCATCTTTTGCGATTCCGTTTGAACTGAGTTGTTCTAGATCGTGAGGCACTTCTTTCCACCGAAAGAAATCATCTCTAACCTCACGGTCTAGGAGATCGATCAAGTTTTAGTTTCGGGTCTCTTTTTCTTCCTTCCCCCGAATTCCTTCGATTCACCGATTTGGAGTTAGGTTCGAGCCATGATCTCTTAGAGATAGCTCACTAACCTCCTTGTGACTCCTCAGATCGAATCCCAAGCCTAGAGCACTTGATTCGGAGGAGATCGGGTTGAATCGCCGGAGTTTCAGTGCAGTTTCGGGGTGACCGGACGCTGGTCACGACTTGACCGGACGCGTCCGGTCGTTGAAGGTTTGAGCGTGTTCTGGTTTTTGCTCTGACCGGACGCTGGAGTGTAGTGGTGACTGGACTCGCCCATAGTCCTGTTCACTACTCGAACGTGCTTGTGACCGGACGCACGGGGATCGACCGGACGCTCGCAGTCACTGCGTCCGGTCAGTTCCAGAGAGCTCCGAAAATCGTTTTCGCACGACCGGACGCGTCCGGTGCTCACAGACCGGACGCAGGCAGAGTCCGGTCAGTGCTTTTCTGCGCAGTCTCGTGTGTTCTTGTTTGTTTCTGACCGGACGCACTGTTCACGACCGGACGCTCAGTTCCCGTGAGTCCGGTCGTTTACAGAGAGCTCCCAGAGACGGTTTCTGACGACCGGACGCGTCCGGTCCCTGCTGACCGGACGCAGGCCAGAGTCCGGTCGTTGCTGTTTCGCACCGTTTCGTTCGCGGTTCATTCGTTCTTGATTGGACTCGAGTTTCGTCTTTTGCGTTGGCTTTCTAGGGTTGTCTAGTGTCCCGCTGTGCTTTGTGGAAGCATCCACCCTACATCTAGGGTCGTGGACATTAGCAAGCTCTAGGGTTCGCTTTTGGGGTTGAGTTTGGGACTGTGGCATCTTGCTTCCGCAAGGAAATTTTGAAGCTCCCATTCACCCCCCCTCTGGTCGCTTTCGGGTAGCTTCTCGGTCCTTCAATTGGTATCGGAACGGGTTAAGGATCTTCCACCTTAGCCGGTTCCAGATCCACCGAAGGCGACATGGATCGCGGCGTGGGCAAACCGCCGTTTTTCGATGGGACGAACTATGCGTATTGGAAGATACGTATGTCGGCCTATTTGCAGAGTTTGGGCGCTTCGATCTGGGATATTTGCAACTCCCCTGATTACGTGGTCTTGGCTGCTCGTGTGACTCAACAGCAGATCGATGAGCACGATGCCAATAGCCGAGCCCGTAATGCTCTTTTCTCTGGTCGCTTTCGGGTAGCTTCTCGGTCCTTCAAGCTTCCGATGTAGAAACAACAAGTCTGGGACCTTACTAGACTGGCATCGGATGCTGGCTACAATGGAGCCCTAGCGTCCGATGCTAGACCCCCGGTGCGTCCGATGGCAACGGATGCTCCGATGGTCAGCGTCCGATGCCTCTTTAAAATCGTTGTCAGAAGACACATGTCAACAGACGGTCCGATGATATGAACTCAGCGTCCGATGCTCACGAACAGAGCGTCCAAAGGTCCCGATTCAGCATAGTTCTTCCATGAAATTCACTCGATCTCCTCCGAATCAAAAGCTCTAAGGCTTAGACTTGGTATGAGGAGTTCCTAGGAGATTAGTGAGCTATCCCAAAGAGATCATGGCTCGAACCTAACTCCCAATCGGTGAATTGGAAGAATTTGGGGCAAAGGGAGCAAAACTCGATCCAAAATGAAAATCGATCGATCTACTAGCTCGTGAGGTTAAGGAAGAATTCCTTCGGTAGAAAGATGCACCCCATGATCTAGAACAACTCAGTTCAAACGGAATCACAAAAGACGCAACGAACAAAGAGATCGATTGACGGGAAAATCATGGAGAAAAGCAATCCGCGAAGAATAAGAATAAAACACGAATCACAACCACGAATTTGTACAACCGTGAGATTACGGTCTCACTTCCTCAAAATCTCACGAACACAGAGGTATGGTTCTCTTCTCTGTGGATCTCAGTTTGCTACAGCAAGGGATTGGGAGAGCAGGAAAACCTAGAAGGCAAAGAGCAAATGACTGAGATAGATGGGAAGTGGGTGTCTCCCTCTACTTATCCTAATTCTAGTTCCCAATCTACCCCTAACTAATTACAGAGCGAACCAGCTAAACCCTAGGGTTATTCTGGACCAACTCATGGTAGGTGGTGATCCGACGGCCACGCCCGCACAACTTGTAGCGTTGCCTCGACGCAACCTCACCTTTTGCCGCCATGTGCCGCCACCGCTCTGCTTGTCCTTTTCCCGGACTTCGCCCCCGGTTTTGTGGCCCAAACCGGGAAACCAGCCTTCACGAACAACCCCTGGTTTTGAGGCCCAAACCGGGAAACCAGCCATCCATCGCCTGAGTTTTGTGGCCCAAACTCAGAAACGCGCAGCACCCATGTTTTGAGGCCCAAACCTGGAAACCGTCCTCAGCCCGAGTTTTGTGGCCCAAACTCGAAAATCATCAGCGCCCCGGTTTTGAGGCCCAAACCTGGAAACCGTCCACTCGGTGGTTTTTCTGTGGCTCAACCACCAAACCAAGCCGTAGAGGGGATGCACCACCCGTGCACCCCGTCCATCAACACGTGTCCTCAGGTCCTCGACCCAAGCAACACCGTTCCCGCAAGTCTTCGCTCGTCGCTGTCCCAGGCTGTCAGCCACGACAGCTGATCCTCAGGCCACCAGTCCCTCAGTCCAAGCCTCACGTCCGCCCTTCGCCACTCTCGGTCCATCAGCACGACACGTCTCTACTTGACCTTCACCTTGCCTTTGATCACTGTATCCGTGCTCGACACCTGCACAACACAAGCCAAAGAACATGCGCATTATCCCAGTTGACAATCACTCATCACTCAGAGACTCGGCATACACCCATGTATCCGCAATCTCCCCCTTGATGAGTGCATTGTCAACTACCAACACAAATCATAATGGAATAGAGGAAGGAAGGAACAAGAGGAGAGAACTCGACCAAATGACCCAAAAGCATAACAAAGCCGAAGAAGGTCAAGTGGAAAGAGCAAGACAACTTGGTCCCCAAAGACATGAGCAATGACTCGTCGCAACCAAGCAAAGCAAAGCTAGCCCTCAAGAAGAGGTAGAACAGGCTCAACACCACTAGCAAGACAGCTCGATACCAATTGAAGTACCAATTGAAAGTCAAGCAGAAAAGAGCTAGCCCTCAAGAAGAGGCAGAACGGGCTCAACACCGCTAGCGAGAAAGCTCGATACCAACTGAAAAGCATAAAAGCAAAGGTGCTAGTTCCTCAAGAAAGAGGCAAAGGCTCAACACAACTAGCTACCAAAAATGCTCCGAACCAACTGTTACCAGCTCAAAAACTCAGCAGCGAGCAAACTCCCCCACAAATAGTGCACACAACCAGGAAATCTCCCCGTAGTTGATCTAATTTCTCCCACTTAGTTCAACTCGGAAAGCACATGATTTGCAATATTTTCTCCCCCTTAGTTGAAAATACACTATCAAGAATCTCCCCTTTAAATGCATATGAGTCAAAATGCAAGTTAGCAGCTTCAGGAATATAGTCGATAGAATGAAAATATGCTCGACAGAGTGCTGATCCGATGACTCATAAAATGCACAGAATGCTAGTAAAGGCTCAAACTGATCACCAAATATGAAATCTGAACATTTGGAGCAAAAAGAGCAGTTTTCAGCCAAAAAGGTATTCACCATCAAAATAGCACGAAGCATGTATAGACAGGAAGTCAAACAAGTGCTAAACATGTATACAAAGTGAACTACCCCTATCAAGGTTCAATCATCATGCTATAGAATGAAACATAGACTTGTGTATCCAAATTTTATCGGAGTTGCAGTGGTTAAAAATTACACAAGTTCAAATTTTAGCATGTGATTACGAGAGGTTGAAAGCTTGTCATTGTCTAACTTTTCAACTGTGCGAAGCCTATGCAGAAGCAATCAGAAGCTTAAAGCAACAGTTTTGATCATACACTACACAACTCAAGTTTAACTCAAAGTGCAATGAGAAACAGTCTTGAAACTGTGATGTGCTGACAAGCAATCCCAACTCGATCTTTCCAATTCACTTAACTTGGTTCAGAATTAAAGCAGAATATGAACATACCAAGCAAGTGAATGACTCAACACTAGAGACATAGCAGCCTAGCATATATGAGAAGCACAAGTGATTTCAACACATTCTACACATGCTAGTTGCATATCTCAATGGTGAACATTTTCAAGTTTTATGTTCATTAATCAAATTCACCATTCATAAAATAGCTCAGCTCACAACATGTATCAGTGATCAGAAAGAGCATAAGCTACAAGCATCATCACAAAGCATCAGAGCATACACTGTACAGAACAAAGTCACATTCTAAAGATTATATACATGAAGCTCTGAATGTAAATATGCAAGATGAAATGTAGAAAAGATACCAATTGAAAAATACAAAGTCAGTTTATGATACAAGAATCAAAATGTTTCGCCCATCTAAAAGGGGAAACACACACCAAGCTCACCTCTCAACCTAGCGAAAGTTGATTGGTCCAAAGGCTTGGTGAAAATATCAGCCAACTGATGATGAGTATCGACATGGCGAAGGTCGATATCACCCTTCTCATAGTGGTCTCGCAGAAAATGAAAGCGCACATCAATGTGTTTGGTCTTAGAGTGTAACACAATGTTCTTAGCAACGCTAATAGCACTCGTGCTGTCACAAAGCAAGGGAACGCGAGAAAAACTTAGACCAAAATCACGCAAAGTGGCCATCATCCAAAGCAACTAGGAACAGCATCTAGCCGCAGCAACATACTCATCCTCCGTGGTAGACTGGGCGACACTAGACTACTTGCGAGAAGACCACGATACAAGAGAAGAACCAATAAACTGACAAGTCCCAGAAGTGGACTTGCGCTCAATGCGGCAACCAGCAAAATCGGCATCAGAATAACCGCAAAGGGAGAGGGTGGAGGAAGCAGAATACCAAATCCCAAACTCAGGAGTGAAGCATAAGTACCTCATAATGCGCTTGACCGCCTGACAGTGAGAGGTGCACGGCGAAGACTGAAATCGCGCGCAAAGACACACCGCGAACTGAATGTCCGGGCGTGTCGCCGTCAGGTACAACAGCGACCTGATCATACTCCGGTACTCCTTCTGGTCCACTGCTTCTCCATCCTTGTCCGCATCCAGGGCCGTCGTGGTGGACTTGGGTGTTGGAAGAGGCCTGTCCTCACCCATATTGAATTTCTTCAGGATATCCTTGGTATACTTACCGTGGTGCACAAACGTTCCCTCTCGAGATTGCTTGATTTGCGACCCAAGGAAAAACGTCAACTCGCCCATCATGCTCATCTCAAATTCCCTGCTCATAGTATCTGCAAACTTGGCAACCAAAGCGTGAGAAGAACCACCGAAAATGATTTCATCCACGTAAATCTGGACCAAGAGAGTATCATTGCCCTGCTTGAGGAGAAAGAGCGTTTTATCCACACATCCCATTTTAAAACCCTTAGCCAGCAAAAAGGTTTTCAAGCTATCATACCAGGCTCTAGGGGCTTGTTTCAAACCATACAAAGCTTTGTGAAGTTTAAAAACATGGTTTGGAAACTTGGGATTTTCGAAACCGGGGGGTTGTTTCACATACACCTCCTCTTCTATGTAGCCGTTTAAGAAGGCACTCTTGACATCCATTTGAAAAAGTTTGAACCCTTTGGATGCAGCAAAAGCCAAGAGGATCCTAATTGCCTCCAAACGAGCTACAGGAGCAAAAGTCTCCTCATAGTCTATCCCTTCCTTCTGACTATACCCCTAGGCTACAAGTCTGGCCTTGTTTCTCACAACATGGCCATCTTCTCCTTGTTTGTTTTTGAAAACCCATTTTGTCCCAATAGGGTGACACTCAGGAGGAAGAGGAACAAGAACCCAAACCTGATTTCTCTCAAAGTTCTCAAGCTCCTCATGCATGGCATTGACCCAATCCAGATCAGATAAAGCGTGTCCAACATCTCGGGGTTCAAAATCAACAACAAATGCACAATGAGCAAAGTGAGAGATTTGTTGTGACCTTGACCGAGTGACACGTTCGCCGATGCTGCTGATCATCTGTTGAGGTGGGTGTTGGCGCTGAATGTGTCGTGGCGCCTCCTGAACTGATGTGACCTCCCCCTCAACAGCAGCTGGTGCCTCCTCGGGTACAAAAGGTACCGCTCGAGGTGGCGGATCCCACGGCCCCCAAGTCGAAGAAGAAGGGTCGGGGCCGTGAGTGGTAGTAGAGGCCGCTCTTTGCGGCACAGCAGGTGGAGGTGGTGCTGGGTCATCCATCCCTTCAGCACCCTCGTCCTCATCATCAAAAAGAGGCTCACCAACCTCATGATCACCTGCACGCTCAAAACGAGAAGAAGGACAAAACATGGTCTCGTCGAAGGTGACATCGGATGTCTCCATGACTCGGTTAGTATCAAGGTTAAGTACACGATATGCACGAGTATGAGTGCCTTAACCCAAAAATACACCGTCAGAAGAACAAGACTCAAACTTGTCCAAGTTGCCTTTCTTGAGTATAAAACAGTGGCAACCAAAAACTCTAAAATAACTCACTTTGGGCTGTCTTCCAAAACGCAACTCATAAGAAATCTTTTTCAAGAAAGCTCGGAGAAAAATGCGATTGGAAATGTAGCATGCAGTGCTCATAGCTTCAGCCCAATATCGCCTAGGAGTCCTATGCTCATCGAGCATCGTCCTGGCCATCTCTACAAGGGTCCGATTCTTCCTCTCTACCACACCATTCTGTGGCGGTGTGTAGGGGGAAGAAAACTGATGCTCTAAACCCAAAGGGTTACAAAACTTCTCAAAGTCCGAATTCTTGAATTCGGAACCATTATCACTATGGATAGCTCGCATTGAGTTCAAAGGGAACTCATTCTGAAGACGCAAAATCAGATTGCGAGCAAAAGAGAGTCTCAGTCTTCTCAGTCAAAAAGAAGACCCACGTATATCTCGAAAAATCGTCAACAACAACAAGCACATACCACTTCCCTCCAACCGAGCTCACCCGAGCCGGACCAACAAGGTCCATATGTAAAAGCTCTCTAGGGCGCTTAGTCATGACCTGAGTCACTGGATGGTGGGGAGCGGCAACCATCTTCCCATGTCTACAAGAATGGCAAACAAGATCCTTCTCCATGCACAACTTGGGCAATCCTCGGATTAGGCCAAGTGAACTAAGCCTTGCAAGCAAGTCAAAGCTCAAATGTCCTAATCTCCTATGCCACTTCCAAAGATCAGAGGAGGATGGTCCAGCCAAAAGACAATGAGAAACTCCAAACGATTTCGAGAAATTCGCACGAAAGACTTTCCCAAAGGGCGAAATCAAACAAACAAGATTGCCCTGAGGATCCAAAATACGACTGAGATTTGGTTTAAAACGAATCTCATAGTCATCATCGAAAAGTTGTGAAACAGAAAGAAGGTTAAAATGCAAGTTAGAAACAAGAGCAACATCGCGCAACACAAAGTGCTCATTAACTCGCACCGACCCACGAGACAACACTTTACCTTTGCTATTGTCGCCGAAGGTGATAAATTCCTTCCCGGTGACCGGACTAAGACTGGAGAACCACTTGGCGTTTCCGGTCATGTGCCTTGAGCAACTGAAATCCACCAACCAAACGTTCTCCAATCGTTTTACCTACATCAATAAAAGGACATAGGGTGAGCATACGGTCCAACACTGGGGTTAGTGAAGTAGGAGGAATACCAGTGTTGGGCCGGCTGCTCAAAAGAACGGTTAGCAGAAAAACCATTCCTAGCACGCCTACGGGAAGAGCGATCACCACGTAGAGGAAAACGAGGTTTGCTAAGGGAGGAGCGTCCATCGCGATACTCAAAACGCGATGGGGGGAAACGCTCAACTACAAAGCCATCGCCACGGGGTCCATAGCCCACAACTGCAGGCTCCCGCCGGGCACGTTCTCTTCGCGGCCTAGGCCTAGGAACTTGAGGTTTTGGACCTCTAGGCCTAGCAGCACGCTTCTAAACATTCAGCGCATGTACATCATGGAAAGGATGGTACATGTCCATGTTGTTCATCTCCTTTGCACGGCGCGTCTCTCTCTTGCGCCAAAAGCAAAACTCACTCAAGTGTCCATCTCTCCCACAGTGCTTACAATGGTACCTCACCGCTCTCATAGGGTGTTGTTGGTACTCACGGTAGTGGGTGTGGATCACATTGCCCTTCTGTGGCATAAGCTCCTCTTGGATGGGTGGCATGGTGTCTAGCTTGTTCTTGAGGTGGTTTGGTTTTGGAGCCCATGATTGTTTCTTGGGTGGAGCTCTCGGAGGTTCAAAAAATACCCCATCCTTGGTGTTAGGCTTGAGAGGCTCTTTGGGTGGAATCTTGGTAAGCTTGGGAGTAGTGGTGGAGTTGGGCTTCTGACACGGGTTCAGACCACTCGACTCTCCAATCTTGCCAAAAGATGAAGTGCACTAAACACCCTAAGCAAAGCCTACACCTGGACCTCCAGCAGCACGCTTGAATTGGGAGATCATCATCCAAAGCTGCGGCTCACCACTCGACACCCATGACAAGATGGTCCGAGAAGGTATGTGTTTTCCTCCTCGGTTTGCATCTTATCATGCTTCACGTTTGCAATCTTCATCTACAAACCCTCACACAGAGTGCACCTAGTCACACACGTGCTATCTGAGCTGGCCTTCTTAAGAGACACAATCTTGGCATTCTTCTCTGCCAACTCGGATTGCAAGCCCGCACAGGACTTGCACGCACCCAACAGTGAGGATCTAGCCTTCAGCTCATCCACCTCTCCTACCAACACAACATACTTACTTCTCAAAGTGAGAAGATCAGTCATGTGTGTGGAGCACATCTCACACTCCTCCTCCTCCTCGGTGACAACAACGGTGGACTTGACAGATTCAAGTTCCTTCACCGTATCCTCCCACTTCTGCCTAAACTCCTTCCTCTCTCTAGCAGCGCGCCTAAGCAGCTTGTCTTGACTAAGGAGAGCGGCAGTAAGTTTCTCGACCTCAGCAGAAAGCTCATCGGGGGTCTGAGATACCTGGGAGGTATCGTTGTCGTCGTCGTTTTGAGGGATGTCCTCCAGCTCGCCGTCGACCTCCTTGCCGAGGGCCACGGTGCAGAAGCCCTCGTTGTCGGTGAAGAAGCAGAGGCCGTTCAGCTTGTCCTCGATCCTCTTCTTCTTCTCGGACTCATCGTCGCTTGAGGAAGCGGAGTCGTCATCCGAGTCGTCGACGTCGCTGAGCGTGGCGAAGAAAGCACGCTGCTCAGCCTGGGCCTTCTCCAAGTACTTCGTCTTGATGTACTCCTTGTTGAAGCCGCCCTTCCGCTTGTGCTTCGCGGGGACGTACTTCTCCTTGCGCTTAATCCGCCTTGCCGAAGACTTGCTTGTTCTTCTTCGGGCAATTGGCGATGAAGTGGTTGGGGTTGCCGCACTCGAAACATCCCGAGCGTCCTCCTCCGCGGCGACGGTTCATGCGGTTGTTGTGGAACCGCGAGAATCGGTTGGCGAGCAAAGCCAACTCATCATCCCCCATGAACTCCAGCTGCTCCTCTGTGACAAAAAGAAGAGAAGAGAGTGCAAATCCTCCAGAGGGGTTAGCAGAAGAGCCAGAAAGCAAAGCCATCGATGGGCCAGAAGAATTTTCATAAGAAGCCCTCGCCATGGCGTCAATCTCACTGGACTTGAGCTTACTAAAGAGCTCGTCGCATGTGAGGGTCTCATAGTTAGGTGATTCGATGATTGCCTGAACCTTCAAGTCCCACACCGATCGATCGAGAGTGTGCAAAAGCTTCAAAGCTCTCTCATGATCATCGAAAGTCAACAACTCTTTGTTAGCCCTCATCCTGTTGACAATCACTTGAAAGCGAGCGAATAAACTCTCTATGCTCTCACTAGGCATGTGTCGAAAGTTCTCATACTCTCGCTTGTGCGACTCGTAGAGACGGGTTTTGACTTGAGTGGTTCCCTCATGGAAACGCATGAGGGTAGCCCAAATCTCCCGAGCCGTAGCGAGGTGAGAAACGCGATCAAACTCCGTCATGCTCAAGCATGAGAAAAGAGCATTACAGGCTCGACTATTGGCATCGTGCTCATCGATCTGATGCTGAGTAACACGAGCAGCCAAGACCACGTAATCGGCAGAGTTGCAAATATCCCAGATGGAAGCGCCCAAACTCTGCAGATAGGCCGACATGCGTATCTTCCAATACACATAGTTTGTCCCATCGAAAAACGGCGGTTTGCCCACGCCGCGATCCATGTCGCCTTCTGTGGATCTGGAACTGGCTAAGGTGGAAGATCCTTAACCTGCTCCGATACCAATTGAAGGACCGGAAGTGCAACCAGAAAGCGACCAGAGGGGGGGGGGGGTGAATGGGAGCTTCAAAATTTCTTTTCAGAAACTTGTTGCCACTGTCCCGAGAATCAACCCCAAGAGCAAACGTAGAGCTTGTGGGTGTCCACGACCCTAGATGTAGGGTGGATGCTTCCAAGAAGCACAACGAGACACTACACAACTCTAGAAACCCAACGCAAAAGCCGGTAATCAAAACTGACAACTGACGAACGAACTGCGGATGAAACAACGCAGAAACACCAACATCGGATGCTGGCAGCTTCCGATGGTCAGGCGTCGGAAGCTTCTGATGCAGAAACAGCAAGTCTGGGACCTTACTGGACTGGCATCGGATGCTGGCTACAGTGGAGCCGTAGCGTCCGATGCTAGACCCCTGGTGCGTCCGATGGCAACAGATGCTCCGATGGTCAGTGTCTGATGCCTCTTTAAAATCGCTGTCAGAAGACACATGGCAACGGACGCTCCGATGATATGAACTCAGTGTCCGATGCTCACGAACAGAGCGTCCAAAGGTCCCGATTCAGCACAGTTCTTCCGCGAAATTCACTCGATCTATTCCGAATCAAAAGCTCTAAGACTTAGACTTGGTATGAGGAGTTCCTAGGAGATTAGTGAGCTATCCCAAAGAGATCATGGCTCGAACCTAACTCCTAATCGGTGAATTGGAAGAATTTGGGGCAAAGGGAGCAAAACTCGATCCAAAACGAAAATCGACCGATCTACTAGCTCGTGAGGTTAAGGAAGAATTCCTTCGGTAGAAAGATGCACCCCACGATCTAGAACAACTCAGTTCAAACAGAATCGCAAAAGGCGCAACGAACAAAGAGATCGATTGATGGGAAAATCGTGGAGAAAAGCAATCCACGAAGAACAACAATAAAAAGTGAATCACAACCACGAATTTGCAACCGTGTGGCTACCACACGCTACAACCGTGAGATTACGGTCTCACTTCCTCAAAATCTCATGAACACAGAGGTATGGTTCTCTTCTCTGTGGATCTCAGCTTGCTACAGCAAGGGATTGGGAGAGCAGGAAAACCTAGAAGGCAAAGAGCAAATGATTGAGATAGATGGGAGGTGGGTGTCTCCCTCTACTTATCCTAATTCTAGTTCCCACTCTACCCCTAACTAATTACAGAGCGAACCAGCTAAACCCTAGGGTTATTCTGGACCAACTCGTGGTAGGTGGTGATCCGACGGCCACGCCCGCACAACTGGTAGCGTTCCCTCGACGCAACCTCACCGATTGCCGCCACGTGCTGCCACCGCTCTGCTTGTCCTTTTCCCGGACTTCGCCCCCGGTTTTGTGGCCCAAACCGGGAAACCAGCCTTCACGAACAACCCCCGGTTTTGAGGCCCAAACCGGGAAACCAGCCGTCCATCGCCTGAGTTTTGTGGCCCAAACTCAGAAACCCGCAGCACCCAGGTTTTGAGGCCCAAACCTGGAAACCGTCCTCAGCCCGAGTTTTGTGGCCCAAACTCGGAAACCATCAGCGCCCAGGTTTTGAGGCCCAAACCTGGAAACCGTCCACTCGGTGGTTTTTCTGTGGCTCAACCATCAAACCGAGCCATAGAGGGGATGCACCGCCCGTGCACCCCGTCCATCGACACGTGTCCTCAGGTCCTCGACCCAAGCAACACCGTGCCCGCAAGTCTTCTCTCGTCGCTGTCCCAGGCTGTCAGCCAGCACAGCTGATCCTCAGGCCACCGGTACCTCAGTCCAAGCATCACGTCCGCCCTTCGCCACTCTCGGTCCATCGGCACGACACGTCTCTACTTGACCTTCACCTTGCCTTTGATCACTGTATCCATGCTCGACACCTGCACAACACAAGCCAAAGAACATGCGCATTATCCCAGTTGACAATCACTCATCACTCAGAGACTCGGCATACACCCATGTATCCGCACTAGCGAGAACATCAGAGCAAGGAATAAAAAGACAAGCTAGTCCCTCCAGAAAGAGGCAAAGGCTCAACATAACTAGCAAAAATCGCTCCAAACCAACTGAAAATCCACACAAGCTAAAAAGTCGCTCCAGACCAATTGAACAACTCGTCAGAGCAAAAACCGAGCAAGCTCCCCCTTCAATAGTAACTCCCCCTAGAGCATACAACTAGGGTCATGATTTTTCAAAATTTCTCCTCAGTTGAAAATGCACACAACAAGGAAAAATGCATATGAGTCACAAATGCAGGTTAGCAACTTCAGGTATATATTCCATAGAGTGAATAGATGCTCTAAAGAGTGCTGATCCGATTACTCAACAATAAGCACAAATGCCAACAAAGGCTCAAACTGATCACAAAATACGAAATATGAACATATGAGCATAGTGAGCAGTTTTGAAGCCATTCAGAAAGGGTTTTACCATCGAAATAGCACCAAACATGTATAGATAGGAAGTTACACAAGTGCTAAACATTTATTCAAGGTGAACTACCCCTAGCAAAGTTCAATCATCATGGTATAGAATGAAACATAGACTTGTGTTTTCAAAATTTTATCAGAGTTGCAGCGGTGATTACACAAGTTTGAGATTTCAGCATGCGATTGCGAGAGGTTGAAAACTTGACATTGCCTAACTTTTCAACCGAGCTAAGCCTATGCATAAGCAATCAGAAGCTTGAAGCAACAGTTTTGGTCTTACACTACATGACTCAAGTTTGACTCAAACTGCAATGGGAAACAGTCTCGATACCGTGATGTGCTGTCAAGTGATCCCATCTCGATCTTTTCAATTCACTTAGACTTGGTTCAAATTTAACAGAATATGAACATACCAAGCAAGTGACAGACTCAGAACCAGAGACATAGCAACCTAGCATATATGAATAGCACAAGTAACTTCAACATATTCTATGCATGCTAGTTGCCAATCTTAATGGTGAACATGTTTCAAATTTAATGTTGAATTAAACATATTCACAGTTTTGAAAAGTAGCTCAGCTAACAACATGTATTAGTGATCAAAAGGAGCCTAAGCTACAAGCATCATCATATATTATTGGAGCATACACTAATCAGAGCATAGATTCATTCTACAGATTATAGACATGAAGCTCGAAAAGATAACAAAGAAAAAAATGATGAAATGCAGAAACTAAACAAGAACAAAACAAAAGAAGTCAGTTTATGATACAAGAACCAAAATGTTTCCCCCAACTAAAAGGGGAAACACACACCAAGCTCACCTCTCAACCTAACAAAGGTTGATTGGTCCAAAGGCTTGGTGAAAATATCAGCCAACTGATGATGAGTATCGACATGGCGAAGGTCGATATCACCCTTCTCATAGTGGTCTCGCAGAAAATGAAAGTGCACATCAATGTGTTTGGTCTTAGAGTGTAGCACAGGGTTCTTAGCAACGCTAATCGCACTCGTGCTGTCGCAAAGCAATGGAACTCGAGAAAAACTCAGACCAATATCACGCAACATGGCCATCATCCACAACAACTGGGAACAGCAGCTAGCCGCAGCAACATATTCAACCTCTGTGGTAGACTGTGTGACACTAGACTGCTTGTAAGAAGACCAAGACACAAGAGAAGAACCCAAAAATCGACAAGTCCCAGAAGTGGACTTGCGCTCAAGTCGGCAACCAGCAAAATAAGCATCTGAGTAACCGCAAAGGGAGAGGGTGCAAGAAGCAGAATACCAAATCCCAAACTCAGGTGTGAAACATAAGTACCTCATAATGCGTTTGACCGCCTGACGGTGGGAGGTGCGCGGCGACGCCTGAAAGCGCGCGCAAAGACACACCGCGAACTGAATGTCTGGGCGTGTCGCCGTCAGGTACAACAACGACCCGATCATACTCCAGTACTCCTTCTAGTCCACAACTTCTCCATCCTTGTCCGCATCTAGGGCCGTCGTGGTCGACATGGGTGTTGGAAGAGGCTTGGCCTCACCCATATCGAACTTCTTCAATATATCCTTGATGTACTTGCCCTGGTGCATAAACGTTCCTTCTCGGGATTGCTTGATTTGCAACCCGAGGAAAAACGACAACTCGCCCATCATGCTCATCTCAAATTCCCTGCTCATAGTATCTGCAAACTTGGCAACCAAAGCATGAGAAGAACAACCAAAAATGATATCATCCACGTAAATCTGAACCAACAAAGTGTCATTGCCTTGCTTAAGGAGAAAAAGAGTTTTATCCACACATCCCATGTTAAAACCCTTAGCAAGCAAAAAGGTTTTCAACCTATCATACCAGGCTCTAGGGGCTTGTTTCAAACCATACAGAGCTTTGTGAAGTTTAAAAACATGGTTTGGAAGCTTGGGATTTTTGAAACTGGGGGGTTGTTTCACATACACCTCTTCTTCTATGTAGCCGTTTAGGAAGGCACTCTTCACATCCATTTGAAAAAGTTTGAAACCTTTGGATGCAGCAAAGGCCAAGAGGATCCTAATTGCCTCCAAACGAACTACAGGAGCAAAAGTCTCCTCATAGTCTATCCCCTCCTTCTGACTATACCCTTGGGCTACAAGTCTGGCCTTGTTTCTTACAACATGACCATCTTCTCCTTGTTTGTTTGTGAAAACTCATTTTGTCCAAATAGGATGACACTCAGGAGGAAGAGGAACAAGAACCCAAACCTGATTTCTCTCAAAATTTTCAAGCTTCTCATGCATGACATTGACCCAATCTGGATCAGATAAAGCGTGTCAAACATCTCGGGGTTCAAAATCAGCAACAAATGCAGAATGAGCAAAGTGAGAAATTTGTTGTGACCTTGACTGAGTGACGCATTCATGGATGTCGCCGATCATGTTGAGGAGGGTGTTGGCGCTAGATGTGTCGTGGCGCCTCCCTTGCTGAAGTGACCTCCCCCTCAACAGTAGCTGGTGCCTCCTCGGGTACAAGTGGTACAACCCGAGGTGGTGGATCACACGGCCCCCATGTAGTGGAAGAAGACGGGTTGGGGCCGTGAACAGTCATGGTCGAAGTCGACCCAATCGGCACAGCAGGTGGAGATAGTGTTGGATCATCATTCCTTTCAGCACCTTCTTCCTCGTCATCAAAAAGAGGTTCGCCAACCGCGTGATCACCTGCACGCTCAAATCTAGAATAAGGACAATGCATGGTCTCGTCGAAGGTGACATCAGATGTCTCCATGACTCGGTTAGTATCAAGGTTAAGTACACGATATGCACAAGTATGATTACCATAACCCAAAAATACACTGTCAGAAGAACGAGACTCAAACTTGTCCAAATTGCCTTTCTTGAGTATAAAACAGTGGCAACCAAAAACTCTAAAATAACTCACTTTGGGTTGCTTCCCAAATCGCAACTCATAAGAAGTTTTCTTCAAGAAAGCACGGAGAAAAATGCGATTGGAAATATAGCATGCAGTGTTAATAGCCTCGGCCCAATACCGCCTAGGAGTCCTATGCTCATCGAGCATCATCCTGGCCATCTCTACAAGGGTCTGATTTTTCCTCTCTACAACACCATTTTGTGGCGGTGTGTAGGGAGAAGAAAACTGATGCTCTAAATCCAAAGAGTTACACAACTTCTCAAAATCCGAATTCTTGAACTCGGAACCATTATCGCTACGAATAGCTCTCATCGAGTTCTTAGGGAACTCGTTCTGAAGTCGCAAGATCAAGTTGCGAACAAGGATGAAAGTCTCAGTTTTCTCAACTACAAAGAAAACCCACAAATATCTCGAAAAGTCGTCAACAACAACAAGCACATACCGCTTCCCACCAACCGAGCTCACCCGAGCCGGACCGATAAGGTCCATATGCAAAAGCTCTCCATGGTGCTTGGTCATAACTTGGTTCACAGGATGGTGGGGAGCAGCAACCATTTTCCCATGTCTACAAGAATGGCATACAAGATCCTTCTCCATGCACAATTTGGGCAATCCTCGGATTAGGCCAAGTGAGCTAAGCCTTGCAAGCAAGTCAAAGCTCAAGTGACCGAGTCTCCTATGCCACTTCCAAAGATCAGAGGAGGAGAGTCCAGCCAAAAGACAACGAGAAATGCCAAAATACTCTGAGAAATTCGCACGAAAGACTTTCCCAAAGGGCAAAATCAAACACACAAGATTTCCCTGAGGATCCAAAATACGACTGAGATTCGGCTTAAAACGAATCTCATAGTCATCATCAAAGAGTTGCGAAACAGAAAGAAGATTAAAATGCAAGTTAGAAACAAGAACAACATCACACAACACAAAGTGCTCATTAACTCGCACTGACCCACGAGACAACACTTTACCTTTGCTATTATCGCCGAAGGTGATAAACTCCTTTCCGGCAACTGGACTAAGACTGGAGAACCACTTGGCGTTTTCGGTCATATGCCTTGAGCACCCGGAATCCACCAACCAAACGTTCTCCAATCGCCTTACCTACATCAATAAAAAGGCGTAGGATGAGCATACGGTCCAACACTGGGGTGAGTAAAATGAGAAGTGTACCAGTGTTGGCCCGGCTGCTCAAAAGAACGGTTAGTAGAAAAAACCATTCCTAGCACGCCTACGAGGAAGGCGATCACCACGTATAGGAAAACGTGGTCCGCTAAGGGAAGAGCGTCCATCGCGATAGTCAAAACATGGTGAGGGGTAACGCTCAACTACAAAGCCACCGCCACGGGGTCCATAGCCCACAAAAGCAGGCTCCCGCCGGGCACGACCTCCTTGAGGCCTAGGACCTTGAGGCACTGGACCTCTAGGCCTAGCAACCCTCCTTTGAACCTTCGACACATGCACATCATGGAAAGAATGTTACATGTCCGAGTTGTTCATCTCTTTTGCACGGCGCTCCTCTCTCTTGCGCCGAAAGAAAAACTCCCTCAAGTGTCCGTCTCTCCCAGAGTGCTCACAATGGTACCTCACCGCTCTCATAGGGGGTTGTTGGTACTCACGATACTGGGTGGGGATCACTTGGTTCTTTTGTCGCATGAGATCCTCATGGATAGGTGGCATAGTGTCTAGCTTGTTCCTTAGGTGATTGGGTTTTGGAGCCCATGTTTGCTTCTTGGGTGGAGCTCTTGGAGGTTCCACAAATACTCCATCCTTGGTGTTAGGTTTGAGAGGCTCTTTGGGTGGAATCTTGGTCAGTTTGGGAGTAGTGGTGGAGTTGGGCTTCTCACTCGGCTTAAGACCACTAAACTCTCCAACCTTCCCAAAAGATGTAGCACTCTCCACACCCTGAGCAAAACCAACACCAGGACCTCCAGAAACACGTTTGAATTGGGCAATCATCATCCCAAGCTGCGGCTCACCACTAGACACCCATGACAAGATGATACGAAGGTATATGTTTTCTTCCTCGGTTTGCATCTTGTCATGCTTCACATTCACAATCTCCATCTCCAAACCCTCACTTAGACACATAAGTGCTATCCAAGCTGGCCTTCTCAAGAGACACAATCTTGGCATTTTCTCTGCCAAATCGAATTGCAAGCCTGCACAAGACTTGCACGCACCCAGCAACCCGGGTCTAGCCCTAAGCTCATCCATCTCTCCATCCAAAGCAACATACTTCCCCCTCAAGGTGAGAAGGTCAGTCATGTGCTTGGAGCACATCTCACACTCATCCTCCTCAGGTACGACAACGGTGGACTTGATAGACTCAAGCTCCTTCACCGCATCCTCCCACTTCTTGCTAAACTCCTTTCTCTCTCTAGCGGCAAGCCTAAGCAACTTATCTTGACTAAGGAGCATAGCAGTAAGCTTGTCAACCTCAGCAGAGAGTTCGTCAGGAGTTTGAGATACCTGGGAGGTGTCGTCATCGTCGTCGTTCTGAGGGATCTCCTCCAGCTTGCTGTTGACCTCATCGCCGAGGGCCATGGTGCAGAAGCCCTCGTTGTCGGCGAAGAAGCAAAGACCGTTCAGCTTGTCCTCGATCTTCTTCTTCTTCTCGGACTCGTCATCGCTTGATGCAGCGGAGTCGTCATCCGAGTCATCGATGCCGCTGAGAGTGGCGAAGAAGGCACGCTGCTCGTCCTGGGCCTTCTCCAAGTACTTCTCCTTGATGTACTCCTTGTTGAAGCCGCCCCTCCGCTTGTGTTTGGCGGGGACGTACTTGTCCTTGCGCCTACCGGAGTCGTACTTGTGGCCAAGATCCGCCTTGCCGAAAGCTTGCTTGTTCTTCTTCGGGTAATTGGCGATGAAGTGGTCCGAGCCTCCACACTCGTAGCATGAAAATTGTGGAAGTGGCATAGGAGACTTGGTCACTTGAGTTTTTACTTGCTTGCAAGGCTTAGCTCACTTGGCCTAATCCAAGGATTGCCCAAGCTTAAATTTCAGAAGGACCTTGTTTGTCAACCTTGTCGTCATGGGAAGATGGTTGCTGTCACTCACCCACCTGTGAATCAGGTGATGACCAAGCGACCCGACGAGCTTTTACACATGGACACTATTGGTCTAGCTCGGGTCTGCTCATCGGGTGGGAAGTGGTACGTTCTAGTGATCGTGGACGATTTTTCGAGGTATTCTTGGGTGTTCTTCATGGAGGGTAAGGACGAGGCTTTCTCTTTTGCTCGAGATTTGATTTTGAGGTTGAAAACTGAGTTTCCCCCTGATGGTACTGAGTTTGATAACTTCTAGTTTGCCTCTTTCAGTTCTTCATTCAGACTTGAGCATCAGTTTTCTTCTCCTTATGTCCCCCAACAGAACGGTGTTGTTGAGCGATAGAACTGGACCCTTGTTGAGATGACCAGGACGATGCTCGATGAGCATAGGACTCCTAGGCGGTTTTGGGCTGAGGCGATCAACACCGCTTGCCATGTTTCGAATCATATGTTTCTTCGTGCTTTCATGAAAAAGACTTCTTATGAGTTGTGATTTGGACGGGCACCCAAGGTGTCTCATTTCAGGGTGTTTGGGTGCAAGTGCTTTATCCGAAAATAAGGCAATTTGGATAAGTTTGAATCTCGCTTTGTTGATGGTGTGTTTCTTGGTTATGCTTTGCATTCTCGCGCTTATCAAGTTCTTAACCTTGAGATTAACCAGATAGTGGAGACCTACGAGGTCACATTTGACGAGACTATGCCTTGTGTTTCTTGTGCTTTTGATGTTGCAGGAGAGATTAGGAGCTGGGACAGACGATCTTCGTGGAGGAGGAGCAGGAGAATGCCGATTTGGGCAATCCCGAGCTGATTCCACTGGCTGCCACCGTCGACCCTGTGATGATGACTTCAAATCAAGAACCAGATCCCACTACTTCCACTACTTGGGGTCCTCTTGAGCCACCTCTCCAGCAAGCACCGATTGCACCTGAGGAAGCAACAACATCTGGCGAGGGGGAGGCAACTTCGGCGAGGCAGGCACCTCGAAGCATCCAATAGATCCACCCTCCGCAGTAGATGATCAGCGGTATCGTCCAGCGAGTCACGTGGTCACGAGCGTAAGAGATCACACACTTTGCTCATTCTGCATTCGTTGCTTCTTTTGAGCCCAAAGATGTTGGACACACTCTCTCTGATCCTAACTTGGTAAATTCCATGCATGAGGAGTTAGAGAACTTTGAGCAAAACCAAGTTTGGACCCTAGTTCCACCTCCACCAGAATGCCACCCTATAGGTACCAAATGGGTTTTCAAGAACAAACAGGGTGAGGATGGGATGGTAGTAAGGAACAAGGCTAGGTTAGTAGCCCAGGGTTTTATCAGAAAGAGGGGATAGATTATGAGGAGACCTTTGCCCTTGTAGCTCGTTTAGAAGCCATTAGGATCCTTCTAGCTTTTTCTACTTCGAAGGGTTTTAAACTTTACCAGATGGATGTTAAGAGTGCTTTCTTGAACGGGTATATAGAGGAAGAGGTCTATGTGAGACAACCCCCCACTTTTGAGAGTCCCATGTTTCCAAACCATGTGTATAAACTCTCCAAAGCTTTGTATGATTTGAAACAAGCCCCGAGAGCATGGTATGAGCGTTTGAAAACCTTTTTGCTCTCGAAGGGCTTCAAAATGGGGTGGGTAGATAAGACCTTGTTTCTCCTCAAGCAAGGCAATGACACCCTTTTAGTTCAGATTTATGTGGATGATATCATCTTCGGTGGTCCTCTCATGCACTTGTTACCAAGTTTGCAGATACTATGAGCAGGGAGTTTGAGATGAGCATGATGGGTGCGTTGACCTTCTTCCTCGGGTTGCAAATCAAGCAAACCTGAGACAGGACATCCGTGCATCAAGGCAAGTACACGAAGGACATCCTGAAGAAGTTTGACATGGGAGAGGCGAAGCCTATCACGACGCTAATGGCGACGATGATTGTGATGGACTCGGATGAAGACGAAGAGCCCATGGACCAGAAGGAGTACATGAGCATGATCGGCTCTCTCCTATACTTGACGGCGACGAGGCCAGACATACACTTCGCAGTGTGTCTGTGCGCTCGCTTTCAGGCGTCTCCTCGGACTTCCCACAAGCAGGCGATCAAGCGCATCATGAGGTACCTCCGATTCACTCCTGAGTTCGGTCTTTGGTACTCTTCTTCTTTGACCCTTTCGCTTTGTGGTTACTCTGATGCAGATTTTGTCGGTTGTCGGCTTGAGCACAAGCCCACTTCTAGGACCTGTCAGTTTCTTGGCTCTTCACTCATTTCGTGGTCCTCTCGCAAGCAGTCTAGCGTTGCCCAGTCTACCACTGAGGCCAAGTATGTCACTGCCACTTCTTGTGCTTCGCAACTTTTGTGGATGGTTGCTACCTTGCGTGATTTTGGTTTAGATTTCAGTCGGGTCCCTTTGCTTTGTGATAGCACGAGTGCCATTAGTGTTGCAAAGAACCCAATCCTTCACTCCAAGACCAAACACATCGATGTTCGCTTTCACTTTCTTTGTGATCACTACGAGAAAAGCGACATCGACTTGAGGCATGTAGACACCCAAAACCAGCTTGCGGATATCTTTACCAAGCCTTTAGATCTCTCAACTTTTGCTAGGTTGAGAGGTGAGCTTGGTGTGTGTTTCCCCTTTTAGATGGGGGAAGCACTTTGCTTGTTGTATCATAGTTTGCTTTCTCTGATACCCTTTTGTTTTGGGATTCTGTTTTAGGCTAGTTTTTGCTCTGATGCATATAGACTAGCTTTTGCATGCACTTCATCATGTACATCTTGCATTTTTGAGCTTCATGTCTATAATCTTTAAAATGAAATTATTCTCTGAGTAGTTCTGCTCTGATGATATAGGATGATGCTTGTAGCTTAGGCTCTTTCTGATCATAAGATACATGTTGTGAGCTAAGCTACTTCTTTTATGAATGGTGATCCTGCTTAATTGAACTTAAAACTTGAAACTTGTTCACCATTGAGATCAGCAACTAGCATGTTTAGAATGTGTTGAGGTCACTTGAGCTATTACATATATGCTAGGTTGCTATGTCTCTTGTTCTGAGTCATTCACTTGCTTGGTATGTTCATATTCTGTTTAATTTGAATCAAGTCTATGTGAATTTGAAAAGATAGAGATGAGATTGCTTTGTCAGCACATCACGGTATCGAAACTGTTTATCATTGCACTTTTGAGTTAAACTTGAGCCTTGTAGTGTAAGACCAAAACTGATGCTTTAAGCTTCTGATTGCTTTTCATGCATAGGCTTAGCTCGGTTGAAAAGTTAGACAATGACAAGCTTTCAACCTCTCGCAATCACATGCTGAATTTAAACTCGTGTTAATCATCGCTGCCTCTCTCCGATAAAATTTGATCAACACAAGTCTATGTTTCATTCTATAGCATGATGATTAAACATTGCTAGGGGTAGTTCACCTTTCATACATGTTTAGCACTTGTTTGACCTCCAGTCTATACATGTCTAGTGCTACTTTCATGGTGAATCCCTTTTCTGAATGGCTTAAAACTGCCCACTTGCATACATGTTCATATTTAGTATTCTGTGATCAGTTTGAGACTTTGCTAGCACTTATTTTTGATTCAAAGTTGTCGGGACAACACTCTTTAGAGCATTCTTTCACTCTAATGACTATATACTTGAAGCTGTTGCATTGTGCATTTTCATGCATTTTAGGCTCGTATGTATTTGTTTGCTCTGTTAGGCGTGGCTTACCTCCGTTTCTCTTGATTGAGCTCCGTTCATTATCTTGGTGGATTGCATTTGCCCCCAAGGGGGAGAAAGTTTACCCAAGGGGAGAAGGTTTCTTCCAGGGGGAGGGAGAAGGTTTCTTCCAGGGGAGAATTTTTGTTTGTTGTGGCAAATTGCAATTCTTGGTGCTTCAATTTCCAAGGGGGAGTTCTTTTAGCGAGGGGGAGTTTCTGGCTTTTGTCTAGGGGGTGTCTTTTTCCTTTCTTGTGCTCCGATCGCTTCGTGCTGATTTTGATTTGCCCTGCTTTTGATTGGTATGAAACTTTTCTGCTAGTTGTGTTGAGCCTCTGTGCCTCTATCTTGAGGGACTAGCAGTTTTCAATGTTTTATGCGTTTTCAGTTGGTATGGAGCTTTCAGCGTAGGTGTTGAGCCCTTTTCTGCCTCTTCTTGAGGACTAGCTTGTTCTTGACTTGGTTGCGTCGAGCTGTTGTCCATGTCTTTGGGAACCATGTTTTTTGCTCTTAAGATCAAGTTTTGCTCTATTTTGAGTTGTTGCTCCAATCCTTTGCTTAGTTGTGTCAAGTGGTTGCCCATGTCTTTGGGGACTACGAACACAAGGTTGATATGTGCCCTTGTGGTTCCCTTCCTGAGTGATGAGCGATCGGTCAACAGGCTCACCGGTAGGGGTGAGAGGCAACATGTCTCTTGGCTGTGTTGATGTGCAGGTGTGGAACTCGGAGACAGTGGTCGAAGGTGAGGTGAAGGTCAAGTAGAGATGTGTCGTGCCAACGGACCGGGAGCGGTGAAGGGCGGATGTGAGGCTTGGACCGACGGACCGGGAGACCTGAGGACCAGCTGTGGGAGCTGGCATGTGGCATCGGCAAGCAAGAGCACATGGGGATGTGCGGTGCATCGGCCGAGTCGGGAGGAAGGTGATGGCGTCGTGACACTTGGCGGGAGGCTGAAAAGGAAGGCGAATGCACTATGCCCGGCGTGGAGGCTGGACATGCATCGACATCGGTGCCGGAACTCGGGGTGTGCGAACCACATCCCGTCTACGGCGCGGGTTTGGTAATTGAGCCTCTAAAAACTACCCTCGACGGTTTCCGAGTTTGGGCCTCAAAACTCGGGGTGGTGGGTTTTCGAGTTTGGGCCTCAAAACTAGGCGAGGATAGTTTCCAGGTTTGGGCCTCAAAACCTGGGCTCGCAGGTTTCTGAGTTTGGGCCACAAAACTCAGCCAGAGGATAGGTTTCCCAGTTTCAGCCTCAAAACTGGGGGGAGGTCCAAAAAAGATGGTCGACGCATGGCGACGTGGAGAGGCTGGCGCGGCGGCGAAGCTATCCATGAGGAAGGCGTGACGGTCGACAGGACAACACGTGGCGGCATCCTGAGGCTTGCGTCGAGGCGAAGCAAATAATGAGGAAGGCACATGACCATCGGATCGCGACTCTTCAGAGTTGGACCGGGATACCCCTAGGGTTGGACGCTTCGCTCTTGTATCTTGGGGTAGAAGGGGACAATTGTACTTAGGATATAAATAAGGGAGGCACCCCTCCTCTCATTCTATCCTGGTAGCCATTACTTCCTGAGCTTACTCTATCTAGCCTTGCTTAGATTCTAATCGTACCTCGCTGCCTGTGATCCATGGAGAGACTCCAATCATACCTCTGTGCTTTGGGATTTTGAGGAAGTGAGACCGTAATCTCACGATTGTCTCGTGTGGTAGACACACGGTTGAAATCCCGAATCGATTCGCGTTTTCCTCTTGTGTTCTTCACATTTTGGTTTTTCCCTTCCAGAGATTTGCTTCATTCTCCCACTCCGAGGAACGGTTTTTGATTCCACTTGAACACACTTGTGCTAGATCGTGAGGCGCATCTTTTCACCAAAGGAATTCGTCTCAAACCTCACGAGCTAGTAGATCGACCGGTTTTTGTGTAGGATCAGTTTTCTTCCTGTTTCCCCCAAACTTCTTCGATTCACTGATTTGGAGTTTGGCTCGAGCCATGATCTCCTAGGAGTAGCTCATTAACATCCTTGTAACCTCTCAGATCGAGTCTTAGCCTCAGTGGTTTTGATTCGAAGGAGATCGTGTTGAATCGCCGAAGAACTGCACTGTTTTCGGGGGCATCGGACGCTGGTGTTCTTGGCATCAGACGATGACCTGAGTAGCATTGGACGCGCCGTTGCCACGTGTCAGTTTCTGTGTTTTCGAGTGAGCATCGGACGCTCGCTTTCACATCGGATGCACCGGCCCTGCATCAGACGCCAGCATCGGACGCCGAGCTTTCACTGTAGCAGCGTCCGATGGCTCTGCAGTAAGGTTCCAGAATGGCCCTGTTTGCATCGGACGCATCCGCCACTCTGACATCGGACGCTGCTAGCGTCCGATGCAGTGATCAGCTCACTATTTCGTCCGTGGTTCGTTCGTCCGACTTCGGATTTGGTTTTTGGCTTTTGCGTTAGACTTCTTGGACTGTCTAGTATCCCGCTGTGCTTCTAGGAAGCATCCACCGTACATCTAGGGTCGTGGACACTAGAGGTTCCGTGTCTTGCTTTTGGGGTGACTTTATGGGACAAGGGCCATCTATTTCATGAGTTGAAATTTGAGGCTCCCATTCACCCCCTCTGGTCGCCAATCCGGTCCTTCAATTGGTATCGGATCCAGTTAAGGGATCTTCTCTACCTTAATCGGTTTCGGAACCTAAGGGCGACATGGATCGAGGGAACGACAAGGCTCCCTATTTCGATGGGATGAACTATCCCTATTGGAAGATTCGGATGCGTGCTTATCTCAACAACATCAGATCTTCTGTTTGGGAGATATGCGAGGATGCCGATTACATGGTCCTTGCGGCTCGTGTAGGTCAGCACCAGATTGACCAACACGAGGCCAACTCTAAGTCCCGTAACGCGCTTTTGGCCAACATCTCCCTTCCTGAGTTTGAGCATGTTTCTGAGCTTCAGACTGCTCGAGAGATCTAGGTGAAGCTTCAGAGCTATCACGAGGGAACCGCTCAGGTCAAGACCAGACTCTTCGAGACATACAAGAGGGAATACGAGAACTTTGTTCAGATGGAGGGAGAGACGATTGATGCTATGTTCGCTCGTTTCCAAACGATTGTGAACAAGATGTGCGCCAATCAGGCCAACCTACCTTATGATGATCATGAGAGGGCACTCAAGCTTCTATATGCCCTAGATCAGAAGGTATGGGAGGTGACGGTGTCAACAATCATTGAGTCTCCAAGCTATGACACCCTCACCGTGGATGAGCTGTTCAACAAGCTCAAGTCCACCGAGATCGATCACTTGACTCAGGCCAAGCTGAAGAACCCTTCTTCACATTCCATGGCTTTGGTCTCAGGCAAGGGTGGATCGATTCTTTCCGCTGACGCTTCACCACCTCTCTTTGCTTTGTCCTCTTTGCTCTCAGTGACAGAGGAGCAGGTGGAGGCGTTGGACGATGACGAGCTTGCCCTCATCATCACCAGGTTCTCGCGGTTTCACAACAACTGCTTGAATCGCCGGCATGGTGGCGCATGTGAGGGCTGCTACGGATGTGGAGATCCGAATCACTTCGTCGCAAGCTGCCCCAAGCGCGACAAGAGCTTCCCCGGAAAGAACCGCAACTCCAAGCGCAAAGCCAAGACGGAGAACAAGACCGGGAAGTAGAAGAAGGGCGGTTTCCACTAGGAGGAACTGGAGAGGGATTTCGATGCTAGCAGGCGTGCCTTCATCGCCTCCTTCAGTGACGGAGAGAAGAGCTCTGATGGTGACTCCAACGATGATGGATCCGTGCACAAGACTGAAGAACGCTTCAATGGGCTCTGCTTCTTCGGCAACTCCTCCAAGGGCTTCTGCACCATGGCCTTGGACGAAGAGGACCGCAAGTGCCAGGACAAGGACACCGACACCGACGATGACGATGATGCTTCTGAGGAATCATCCTCTGCTCTTGTTGATCGTCTTACCGGTGAGCGCGATACTCTGGCCAACATAGTTCTCAGTCAGGACAAGCAACTCAAGCGGGCTATTCGAGAGCGCAATGAGTTTAAGGCTAAGATGAATGAGACGTTTAAGGAGCTTGAGTTTGCTAGATCCGAGGTAAAGGTGACCGATGAGGAGTGAGAGGAGTGCATGATGCATATGACCAACTTTGCCACCATACAAACCAAGTATGCCTCTTTGATCGAGGTGTACGATGAGCTGAAGAGAAGGCTAGATTTGGTTGGTGATTGCAAAGAGTGTCTCCTCTTGAAGAAGGAGCTGGAGGAAGTGAAGGTGAGGCCTTCTTTGCTGGGTGCATGCAAGTCTTGTCCAGGCTTGCGAACTGAGTTGGCAGAAGTAAGTGCCAAGTTTGCTAAAGCCATGAAGGCCAGCTCAGTTAGCACCTTGTCCGCTCATTGTGAGCGATGCGCGGCGATGGAGCTTGATATTGGCAACTGTAGGCATGACAGGATGCAAACTGAGGAAGAAAACACATACCTTCGGTCCATCCTGAGTTGGGTGTCATGCAGTGAGCCGCAGTTGGGCATGATGATCAGTTAGTTCAAGAGGGGAACTGATTGCTCAGGAGTAGGCTTTGCATCAGGTGGGAAGGGCGCTAACATGTTTGGTAAGATCGATGAGTTTAGCGGAGTGAACCCAAGTGAGAAGCCATCTGCTATCCCTAAGCTTACCAAGATCACCCCACCTGAGCCTCCTAAGCCTATCACCAAGGATGGCATCCTTGATGAACCTCCCAAGCCTCCACCTCGCAAGCAAGTGTAGGTTCCCAAACCTAACCATCTTAGGAACACACTTGACACCCTTCCTGGCATCTCTAGTGATCCCCTTCCGAAGGGCAAGCAGCCAGCCAGAGTGAACAAGCCTCACAACCATAGGAACCAACAACCCAAGAGAGTGGTGATATTCGAGTGTGAGTACTGTCACCGCGAGGGTCACCTAGCTGAGTTTTGCTTTCGGAGGAAGAGAGAGGTTAGGAAGGAGTTGGAGCTGAACAACCAGGCTAGGCACCACACTCTCCATGGTATGCACGGTCGGGGAGTTCAGAGGCAGGGCGCTAGTCCTGGAGATGCACCCCCTCAGGCGGCTAGGCCCCAGGCAGCCAGACCACGGGGTGGTGGTCGTGCCCGTCGCGGTTCCGGTCTTCCTCAATACGATCGTGAGCCGGGTGTAAGAGGCTTTGCTGCTTAGTCCCATAGCGGACCACCTTTTTAGCATGGTGGTGATCGCTTTGCTCAAATGGGACATGTAGGTGAGTTTGGAGGATTTCCGTTCCATAGCAGACCACCCTTTCAGTATGGTGGTGATCGCTATCCACCCATGGGACGAGGTCAGTTTGGTGTTTTTCCTAACATCTTTTCTAGGCCTATGACACAACACTGGTATCCCTCTCAGTATACTAACCCCAGTGTTGTGCCATATGCTCATTCCCTGCCTTTCTATTGATGCAGGAATTTCGGCTGGAGAACATGTGGCTTATGGATTCCGGGTGTTCGCGCCACATGACCGGAAAGAAGGAACGGTTCTCCAGCCTAGACCCCGTTGTACATAAGGAGTACATCACTTTCGGGGATAGTGGTAGAGGTAAGGTCACTTCTCGTGGGTCGATTCGACTTACCGAGAACTTCGTGCTCAAGGATGTTGCTTTCGTTTCTAACTTGCATTTCAATTTGCTTTCTGTTTCGCAACTCCTTGAAGACAATTTTGATGTACGCTTTAAGAAGGGTTTAAGTCGTGTTTTGGACTCTCGGGGAGACCTTGTTTGTTGGGTCGTCCCTTTTGGCTGTGTTTTTAGAGCCAATTTTTCTCGTTCTTTCGTCTCTGCTAGATGTTTGATGGCTGGTCTTTCTTCTGATTTGTGGAAGTGGCATAAGAGGCTTGGTCACTTGAGCTTCGACTTGCTTGCAAGGCTTAGCTCACTTGGCTTAATCCAAGGATTGCCCAAGCTTAAGTTTCAGAAGGACCTTGTTTGCCATCCTTGTCGTCACGGGAAGATGGTTGCTGCTTCTCACCCACCTATTAATCAGGTGATGACCAAGCGACCCAGCGAGCTTTTACATATGGACACTGTTGGTCCAGCTCGGGTCTGCTCAGCAGGTGGGAAGTGGTACGTTCTAGTGATCGTTGATGATTTTTCGAGGTACTCTTGGGTGTTCTTCATGGAGGCTAAGGATGAAGTTTTTTCTTTTGCTCGAGATCTTATTTTGAGGTTGAAAACTGAGTTTTCCCCTGATACCATTAGAGATATTCGTAGCAATAATGGTACTGAGTTTGTTAACTCTCAGTTTGCCTCTTTCTGTTCTTCTCATGGAATCGAGCATCAGCTGTCTTCTTTTTATGTTCCCCAGTAAAACGGTGTTGTTGAGCGCAAGAACCAGACCCTTGTTGAGATGGCCAGGACGATGCTCGATGACCATAGGACTCCTAGGCGGTTTTGGGCCGAGGCGATCAACACCACTTGCCATGTTTCAAATTGAATCTTTCTTCGAGCTTTCATGAAGAAGACTTCTTATGAGTTGCGTTTTGGATGGGTTCCCAAGGTCTCCCATTTTAGAGTGTTTGGGTGCAAATGCTTCATCTTGAAGCAAGGCAATTTGGATAAACTCGAATCTCGCTCTTCTGACGGTGTGTTTCTTGGATATTCTTTGCATTCGCGTGCTTATCGTGTTCTTAACCTTGAGACAAATCGTATAGTGGAGACCTGCCAGGTCACATTCGACGAGACTATGCCTTGTGTTTCTTCTGCTTTTGATGTTGCAGGAGATCAGGAGATTGGAGAGTCGATCTTTGTGGAGAAGGAGCAGGACGATGCCGATTGGGGTGATCCCGAGCCAACTCCACTGGTTGCCCCAGTCGACCCTGCGACAATGACTTCAGCTCGAGGACCCGATCCCACTACTTCGACTACTTGGGGTCCTCTAGAGCCACCTCTCTCCAGAAAGTACCTGCTGCACCTGAGGCAGCGACAGCATCTGGCGAGGGGGAGGCTACTTCGGCGAGGCAGGCGCCTCGAAGCATTCAGCAGGCTCATCCCCCGCAGCAGATGATCGGCAACATCGACCAGCGAGTCACGCGGTCGTGAGCGTATGAAATCTCACACTTTGCTCATTCTGCATTCGTTGCTTCTTTTGAGCACAAAGATGTTGGACACGCTCTTTCTGATCCTAACTGGGTTAATGCCATGCACGAGGAGTTAGAGAACTTTGAGCAAAACCAAGTCTGGACCCTAGTTCCACCTCCACCAATATGCCACCCTATAGGTACCAAATGGGTTTTCAAAAACAAACATGGTGAGGATGGGATGGTAGTGAGGAACAAGGCTAGGCTAGTAGCCCAGGGTTTTTGCCAAAAAGAGGGGATAGACTATGAGGAAACCATTGCCCCTGTAGCCCGTTTAGAAGCCATTAGAATCCTTCTAGCTTTTGCAGCTTCGAAGGGTTTTAAGCTTTACCAGATGGATGTCAAGAGTGCTTTCTTGAACGAGTATATAGAGGAAGAGGTCTATGTGAGACAACCCCCGGGTTTCGAGAGTCCCAAGTTTCCAAACCATGTCTTTAAACTTTCAAAAGCTTTGTATGGTTTGAAACAAGCCCCGAGAGCCTTGTATGAGCGTTTGAAAACCTTTTTGCTCTCCAAGGGTTTTAAAATGGGACGGGTAGATAAGACGTTGTTTCTCCTCAAACAAGGGAATGACATCCTTTTAGTTCAGATTTATGTGGATGATATCAACTTTGGTTGCTCCTCTCATGCACTTGTTGCCAAGTTTGCAGATACTATAAGCAGGGAGTTTGAGATGAGTACGGTGGGTGAGTTGACATTTTTTCTCGGGTTGCAAATCAAGCAAACCCGAGATGGGACATTCATGCATCAAGGCAAATACACGAAGGACGTCCTGAAGAAGTTCAACACGGACGAGGCCAAGCCTCTTACGACGCCCATGGCGACGACGATTGCGATGGACGCGGACCAGGACGGAGAGGCAGTTGGCCAGAAGGAGTACAGGAGCATGATCGGCTCGCTCCTGTACCTGACGGCTACGAGGCCAGACATACACTTCTCAGTGTGTCTGTGCGCTCATTTTCAGGCGTCCCCTCGGACATCCCACAAGCAAGCAGTCAAGCGCATCATGAGGTACCTCTGATTCACTCCTGAATTCGGGCTTTGGTATTCTTCTTCTGTGACTCTTTCGCTTTGTGGTTATTCCGATGCGGATTTTGCCGACTATCGGCTTGACCGCAAGTCTACTTCTGGGACTTGTCAATTTCTTGGCTCTTCACTGGTTTCGTGGTCTTCTCGCAAGCAGTCTAGTGTAGCCCAGTCTACTACTGAAGTTGAGTATGTTGCCGCTGCTTCTTGTGCTTCGCAGCTTTTATGGATGGTTGCTACATTGCGTGATTTTGGTCTAGATTTCAGTCGGGTCCCTTTGCTTTGTGATAGCACTTCGGCCATTAGTGTAGCGAAGAACCTTGTTCTTCACTCCAAGACCAAGCACATCGATGTTCTCTTTCACTTTCTTCGTGATCACTACGAGAAAGGCGACATTGATCTTAGGCATGTAGACATCCATAACTAGGTTGCAGATATTTTCACCAAGCCTTTGGACCTCTCGACTTTTGCTAGGTTGAGAGGTGAGCTTGGTGTGTGTTTCCCTTTTTAGTTGGGGGAAATATTTTTGTGTATCATAGACTGACTCTTTGTTTTGAGTTTTTCTGCTCCGATAATTTCAGTCTAGTTTCTTTTGCTTTGATACTGACTTCAGCATGCATTTCATCATGTATACACTTTGCATTTTCAAGTTTCATGTCTATAATCTCTAGAATGAATTTATGCTCTGATTAGTGTATGCTTCGATGATATATGATGATGCTTGTAGCTTAGGCTCTCCTTGATCACTGATACATGTTGTGAGCTGAGCTATATTCTTTCGAATTGTGAACATGCTTAATTGAACATAAAACTTGAGATTTGTTCACCATTGAGATTGGCAACTGGCATGTTTAGATTGTGTTGAAGTCACTTGGGCTATTTCATATATGCTAGGTTGCTATGTCTCTAGTTCTGAGTCTTTCACTTGCTTGATGTGTTCATATTCTATCTAAAATGAACCAAGCTTAAGTGAATTAAAAAGATCTAGATGGGATTGCTTTGTCAGCACATCACGGTATCGAAACTGTTTCTCATTACACATTGAGTTAAACTTGATCCGTGTAGTGCAAGACCGAAACTGATGCTTCAAGCTTTTGATTGCTTATGCATAGGCTTAGCTCAGTTGAAAAGTTAGGCATTGACAAGCTTTCAACCTCTCGCAATCATCTGCTGAAATCTTAACTTGTGTTAATAACCGTTGCAATTCTCCGATAAAATCTGAAAAACATAAGTCTATGTGTTGGCGCAAAACATGACACCTCACGCCAAGCACACAGCAAGCCGAAAAGCTAGCTTTAATCGGGTGCCCGGAGTATGTTGAATCCGGAGACGTGCCAGTCGGTTTGACCTGAAAACCAACAAGGGATAAAAACGTGAGAATACCTCTGGAACATGTCGGGTGAGACCAGATAGTTCCATATGTACGGCTTTGAAAGCCAATCACGACGGCACATAGCTATAGAAGCTGTCTGTCAAAACATGTTTATAGAATCATTCGGCAAGTATGAGAATAAAGTAGGTAAAGCATATTAACTGCCGAACACATATGTAAAGAAAGACATGCTCAAACAAATTGAGTATATTGTAAACAGGTAACTTGCAAAGATAGATCTATTCAAATAACACATGCATAGGCTAATTCAACTAATCTGCCGCACGTTTAGTCTTCATAAACCCGTCAAGCATAAACTCAAGTGAAGCTAATCCACCGCATGATACCACTTGCTATAAGTCTACACCACTTCTTATAATTAGATTAATCCACCGCATGATACAATCTAATTATAACAAGCTAAAAGCATGCATATATTTGAACAGATCTATAAAAGCTCATTACTCTTGTAGGCTTAACCAAATCGGCAAACCAGCCGAATTGGGGTCCATGAAGAAGGAACGAACAAGCAAACATGATTAAACTGATCTAAAACCTGCATCTGCCGCACGATACCTAGTTTTATCAAAGTCTAATCGTAAATAACATGTATGAACCCGCAACATGTAACAATCTGGATTGAAAGTTGATCCGGCCATCATGATCTTATGATTAGCAAAGCACAAGCAAGCTTGTGGAACAAGGCCGAACAAAGATCAATCTAGATTGGGCAAAAGAGTGTTACAAGAATTAAATAAAATAAACACATAACACATGATAACTTAATGAATCTACTAGATCTGCCAAATCTAATAGAGCCGATAACTATTTTTACCCGTGACTTAATCCGCCGCACGATACAAGGCACAAGCAAAAACCTCCCGTCATAAGCTTAAATCCGTCGCACGATACTAAGCTTAACATACGAGACTACTTGCATCATATCTAAATCCACTGCATGATACTAGACATGATAACAAGGTTGCCGGTACTTACAGAGGTCGACGGATCGATGATTCCTCTCAAAGAACTCGACGACACGACTAAAGACTCAAAGGTGGCACGGGGCCGGTTCGTATTGATATGGTTGTGAACAATTTTACAATGGTCGAGGGCTTATATTTATAACCTGGACAAGATATGAATCCTAGACGATTATGATTTACATAATAAAATTTGGAAAGATACAAATCCTTCTCTTATTCTTCTCGGTGTCCTTCAACGTCACGTGCCTTCTCGTGCAAGCCGTCTTACCATATCCATTTCCCGAATGAAGCCGTCGTTCCACAAAACAGCCGACCGCATAGACATTTGCCAAAACTCTGAAGGCTAACCATCCTTGGTTACTCACCGAATCTTTAAGAGCCAGCCGATCGTCCGATCGTTTGCCAAATCTTTTCCTCACTGCTGGCTGGGTCCACTTGTCATATCCTCGTGCGTGCGAAAATCTGGTGTTAACACATGCCCCCTAATTTTGGGATAAATATTTATTCCAAAATTCCTTTTTCCTTGTATACTGACGTGGAACCTCCGGAAGCATCCACCTTCACACGCTATAATTGCTATACTTGTCGACTCATCTCTCGATGCGTCTCTGGGATTTTTAAAACCCCTTTTCACCCTGTTTCGGCTTGTGCATTCTGAATTCCTCTGCTTCAGCCTCAAAACCAGAAAACCCTCCTCTCTTCTGCCATCTTCCAATCTAGAAGATGTCGTCTACAGCAAGCCGTCACAGTTCCGAGCTCGGTGCCTCTAGCACCTCTAAGAAGAGGTCGTCTTTTACTGTCCTTGTTTCGAAGATGAAGCAGCTATTTTTTTTAATTTGTTGCTTCTTGTTTAGGAGGACTGGCGATGAATCCCCTGAGGATTTGACTCAGAAAGTCATAGACCTTCAACTTGACCTAGAGGGGAGGAATCGGGAGATTACTCGAATCTCCCAAGAGCGTGACGTCGCTCGGAAATGGGCCGCCGGTAAGTATCTTTTCATCATCTCTTTCCTTATTCTTCCTTCCTGCTTTTCTGATTCCTCCTTCTTTCAGCCTTGGCGGCCAAACTCCACGCCCTCAAAGCTGCCGTCGCTAAGCTCGCCGTCACGGCCGATGTGACGGGTACAACACCCCTAAGGCGGGTAAACGAAGTTAACCGCATTCTCCCCGTCATTTCCAGAGCTGGCATGCGGTACGGCGCGACGCTCGCCTTCAACGCCGTGCGGATTCATTCTGGCGCCGACTACTGCAGATTTGATGTTTGCGAGCAAGAGCTGGAGGATAAAGTAGAACATTCTGCAGATGACATGAATGAAGCCAGAACAGATCTGGCCGACTCTTTTGATCATTTTCTCCCGATTAGGTGTAGGATGGGGTGGACGAACTGACCATCTTTATTGTAATCTTGCATTCCCCCTTCATAAATAAAAATCCTCTGTTCGCCCTCTTGAATCCAATCTGTGATTGATCCTTCGAGATCAGCGTGTGTCCGGTTGTGTGTATCAGCTACTAATTTTATCTTTATCCTAGCGGCGATGCATATTACATCGGCTATCGCTGATAATCATGCTGATTGTCCCCATCCTGCAAGTAACTGTTGATCACCAAAGTTTTCAGTTTTTTTTAATTTCTCGATCCATGGCGACACCAGGACAGTATTTTTAAGAGACTTCTCTGTTTTCAGCTTTCTGCCCTTAGTGCCAATCGGTAATATGAACCCCCAAATAATCAGCCGAAATCGAACACTTCACATAGCAACCACCTTTAGCCAAATCCTATCAGCTTCATGAGTTCCTCAAGTCAGCAAGATTTTGGTCTGGCCCAATAACGGCCCATAAACCGTGAAAACCCTAACCTGACATGTGGTTTTCCAGTGCGCAAGTCATAGCTCTATAAATATGACCCTAGACAGGCCATCCCTCTTGACTCCAATCAAACAGTTTGTCTTGCAAACTTTACACTTCTCGGCCCTTAGCTCAAGCCAGATAAAAAATCCTTCGCCTGCATTTCCAAAAATAGCAGGCAATAGTAATCACAGTAGGCACCCCATTGAAGATGAAGTAGGAGGAAGTCGAGCATCAACTCACTGGCGTTATAAGTAAAAATCAATTTCCTGCCCCCTTGTGGTAGCTCTCATTGTTTACCCGTCTCAGATTCGTCGTCCAATTTCCTTTTCAGGGTGGAGTCTTCTTCCAGTCAGGCTTGGGTTCCTTTTCCAGACATTGTAGTTCTGACAGCTTTTCTTAATCCTTCTCCTAAGCCATTAGACTCTAAATCTGATAATTCATTCAGCAGACCCGTCTGGATCCCCTTCGGTATCGCGAGGAAAGGGACAAAGCCTGGAAGGAACTGGAAAATGCATCCAAGAAGCATGGCATTGAGGAAGCTGAATGGGCAGACCAATGGAAACAGCTCTGCAACATCATTACAGGTTAGCAGAGTCTTGATTGTTCTCCTTCCCTTGATTGAGTCTGCTTTTGCCCAATATATCCTTTCTTCCTGTTAGCCCTGTCTGCAGAAAATGACCGCTTGAAAGCAGCAGTAAACAGA
Organism: Coix lacryma-jobi var. lacryma-jobi; assembly: GCA_009763385.1. Classification (NCBI taxonomy): domain Eukaryota; kingdom Viridiplantae; phylum Streptophyta; class Magnoliopsida; order Poales; family Poaceae; genus Coix; species Coix lacryma-jobi. The sequence continues at coordinate 60,395,673 of CM019825.1, forward strand.
ATTGCCCTCAAGGTGAATGCTCGTGGAGACTCAGCCGAAGCCCGCCTCGATGCTGTGAATGGCCGTATAGATCAGGCCGTCATCCAAGGTGTCCACGCCGGGGTCTCTCTCGGGCTAGCGGCAATGAGTTCTTGGACCAAAGAAGACAACTCCTCCCTTCCAGTTGGCTTCGCTGGCGATCTAGACGAATTTGAAGATCTTGAGCTTTATGATGACCACGCCGCCGCTATTGCCGAGATTGCTGACCCACAATCTATTGTGATCAAACTATTCCAAGAGTAGTCTGTATTAGGACAGATCAGTGAATGAAGCTTGCAATTCATGGAATTTGTTCTTTTCTTAATAATGTTTATTTGCATCTCTCGATCTCTCAATGACCTTTCCTGATTGCAACATTTCTTCAGAAGAACATTTTGCCTAACGCATGACGTCACCTTAGCCGATCAGATCTTGTTTTTGACATGTCATGTTGCTCGTCATCTCATTTACTGCACTTCACCTTTCTCTTCCCCCAATAAACCTGCTAACTCAGAAAATGCTAGGGTCACCAAGGTCACGAATATTCTTGTACTAAAGGCGATATATATAAAAAATATTGGCTATAACTTGAATTTCTTGGAACATTTTTTCTGCTAAAGGTGATGCTTTACATCGGCTGTATACAAATATTCTTGAATCTGTTCCACATACGACTACCACGCGTTCGGCTTTCAACAAGTGGTGCCGAAGCTTAATCCATGAGTAACACATATATGAACAAAAATTTCCTTACAGCCGAATACCCTTATCTAGGTCTAACATTTTCGGCTAAAGCTAGCTGCTACTCATCTTTCCCCTTAGACTTAAAATAAGGGCCGATCCTATTACAAGGCTATCGGCCGTCACGTACAACTTGAAACGATCACCAAGTTGCAGAAACACCTTCATATATCCTCCAATTTTCACCAAGACTTTCCGTTGTACGTCACTTCACGTGAAATCTTGATTTTCCTCTAGCTTTGGCAACGGAGAAATAGGCAGAACCCTCTCAAAAGTTCATCGACTTCAATCCATATTGGACTCAAATTCGCACATCCTGATCCTGTCTTCGGCTTCATCATCAACAATTTATTCCTCGTCAGCCGATATAGAACCTGGTCCTGACCTTCCCCCATTACCACCAATTGGATTATTCAAAAGTTGCTCTGAGAGCCGATTGTCTGAATCGGCTGTTGGTCCTTGCCGAAAACATTCACAGGACCTACTTCCCAAGCTCTTCCAGAGAAGCACTCGACACCATCATATTCCCAGTAGCTGGGCTCTGTATTAGCAATACTCACCGAATCATCAGCATGGACAATTTCAATGTCATCTCCGATCCATTGGATGAGAAATTGGTGCATAGTTGACGGTACACAGCAGTTTGCATGTATCCAATCCCTTCCTAACAACAAACTGTATGCCCCCTTGCCATCAATGATGAAGAAGGTAGTAATCAAGATCTTGGATTCGATCATCAATTCAACATGAACTGCCCCCCGAGTGTCAGAAGAATTACCAACAAAGTCCCTGAGCACCATGTCAGTCTTTAATAAGTCCTCACATGCCATCTCAAGCATCCTGAAGGTAGTATAGGGCATAATATTTATAGCAGCCCCTCCATCAACGAACATCTTGGTCAATGGCTTGCCATTAACATAGCCTCTCATACACAATGGCTTCAAGTGTCGATGCTTAGCTGGTTTATTGAATACTGCACTTTGAGCCAAGACAAGATGAGCCAACAACTCTTGGAATTCATCTTCATCAAAATTCAAATACACCTCGCCTTGGACATCCTGATTCTCGGGAGCTATAAATTCTGATGGCAGAAAGAAAACCATGCATGCGTCAGCCGAATGATTACCTCCATCCGGCTTCTCTTTAGGTCGCCAAACTCGCTTCATCTTGGCACTTGTCTGCTCTAACTCTCTGTTCCTTAGGCGCTGCACCCTTCTTTTCTGGCTTCTCCTCAATCCTGGTGGACACCACTGTCCTCTCTGCCAGACATACTCGCGGTATTCTTCTTCTCCAGTGCGAGCCCAACTTTGATCGGCAAATCCTCTCCCCTGCCGATCTTCGGAATTATTTATTTTTAAGCGCCGATCATTCTCAGGGATTCGTGCCCCAAGCCTTTCATTGATAGAACGGCGGTTGACTCGAGACTGCCTATATTCTGAGTACTGATTACTGCACTCAGGGCAGTTGTTCTTAATAGGCAGCTTCAAGCCTTCGTTCCAACAATACTGGAAGAACGAGCATTCCCAATGAGACTGTTCTTGCTCCCTCATATCTTCTCGTTCTTCCCGGTACATCTCTTCTTCGTACCTTCATTGTTTCTCCAGGAACTTCTGTTCTTCATAAAGTCTCTGCTTCTGGTACCGTTCCTGTTCCCGACGCCATTTATTCAACACAATACGCGTCGTGACCCTGGGTCTGGAAGTTTCACCCGTCTCAGTTCGGCTATTTTGGAACCGAACCCTCTGCTGAAGCTCTCTATTTGTAATCTGCCGATCAGGGTCAACGGCACCAGCTTCCCTCGCTCTATCAGAAGTCAACACTTTCATTTTGCTCTTACCCTTGGGATCAGCTGCATTGACCATATTAACAGAGAAGGACACAGTATTCTGTCCAAAAGGGCTACCATCAATTTTCATCTTTCCATCAAACCTCAGATGCCCATCCTGGATAGCTTTCTGGATCCGCACTCTGAACACTCGGCAATCGTTTATGGAGTGGGATCTAGTATTGTGGAAACCACAATACTTCTTGTCCTTGACCCCTTCAGGATGCAGCATAGGATGACCTTCCGGCAACTTGATGCGTCCTTCCTTCAACAAGTACTCAAATAATTTATCTGACTTGGAAACATCAAAGTCATAAGTACCTTTCTGTTGCCTCAGCCATCGCTGGTTGACTTGAGTCGGCTCTTTAGCCCAGACTATATCGGCTGCAGCTATTTCATCTTCATCATCGTACTCAGTTGCTTCTTCTAGGAAAGCCTAATACATCTTGGCAGCCACATCACCCTTCTGGAACTGATTATTCCTCTTGAATCCCAGGGCTTGATTACTCATCGTTGCCAACCTTTGTGATAACTGCCCAAGGTCATCAAACTCCATGCCGAATAGTCTCTCTTTGATACTCGGCAACATGCCAGCTATGGCTATCTCCGGCAGTTGGTCATCCGGCAAATTCAGAGAATAACAAAGATTCTTGGTTTCCCTGAATCGGCGCAAATATTCTTGTGGTGTCTCGCCAGGTTTCATCCTTAGGCTCATGAGATCGACCAACTTTTTCTCACTGGTACCCGTAAAGAAATACGAGTGGAATTTCTGTTCTTGCTCTGCCCATGTATTGATAGAATTTGCTGGCAGAGAAGAGAACCACGAGAAGGCTGGTGTAAGGAAAATGGACCTCGAACCATTTAACTTTGGATTTTGGTGTTTGATGACCAACACAACCAAATTGGACTAATGCATTTGCAAGTGTTTGTTTTGTAGTGCAATAGGGCGCAAATGTGACTTGGACAAAGGCTACGTGGTGATCCGATGATCAACACCTCAAGCAAGACATTAGAAGCTCAGTAGAAGACCCCCAAGATCAAGCAAAGTCCAAGGCACAAGAATGGAACCAAGATGGCGCAAGAAACTGCGAAGAAAAAAAGAAAAGGGAGTGACCGGACGCTACTCAAGTAGTGACCGGACGCTGGCTAGGATGCGTCCGGTCAGTTCCTCCAAGCCAGTAGCGCCACGTCAAAGCGACCGGACGCTGTGCTAATCTGATCGGACGCGACGATGCGACTGTTCATCAGCGTGGCAGTGTGACCGGACGCTACGGCTCGATCGAACGCTGGAGCTCAGCTGAGTCCGATCGAACACAGAGAGGTTCCAGAGGCACAAAAACGCGATCGGACGCGTCCGGTCATCTGTGACCGGACTCATGCCAGAGTCCGATCAGTGCCTGTGCTGGCGGCCAACTAGCCGTTGTGAGTGACCCGACGCGTCCGGTCAGGACGTGACGAGCGTCCGGTCGATGGCAGAAAAGCCCATCTCTTTGCCCAACGGCTCTATTTGCTTGGAGCTCTATATATACCCCCATGGCCAGCCAAAATAGCAAGGTTGGAGCTCAAGGAAGTGTACCAAGTGTATAGACACATATTTAGTTGATCTAGCCACCAAAGTGCTCAAGTGATATACTAGGTGATTAGTGTATGTGCTTTGCGAAGTGCTTAAGCTAGTTAGACCATCGCTTTGCGCTTGCTCTAGGTGTTAGGCCTAGTGTTTAGTGAGGTTGAAAATCTCTCATCTACCGGTGCTTGCGTGCACCGTGGTTGTACATCGGCGGGGCTTGTAAGTCTTGCGAGATCACACCAACCGTGATTGTGGTGTGGCCGCCTCCGTGTACCGAAGGGAACAAGGCCCGCGGCACTTCGGCCGAAAACTTGATAGTGAAGACGGCGGAGAGCATCCGTGAGAGGCTTTGCCACGAGTGGCTTAACCGGAGACCCACTTGCGCGTGGGGAAGACCGGAGCTATCCACGGAGTTACCCGACCGGGAGCTTGGCCCTTGCGCGGGATTCCTTGCGAGGGGCTCCAACGAGGACTAGGGGGAAGCTTGCGCGCTTCTCGATACCTCGGTAAAAATACCGGAGTCGTCGACGGGAGTTTGCATCTCTATCACACTCTTTAGCTTCCGCATTTATATTGCTACCTTGTTTATGTGCTTTACCTTTCCTAGCTTACTCTTGCTAGTTGATAGGTTTGGAAACTAGGTTGCATAACTCCTTTTGCGGTAGAGATAGCAAACACACTTAGCAAAACCTTAGTTGCACATTAGATAGTTTACTTTCTTGCATAGGTTTTGCTTAGGTGGAAATTAGAGGACACAGTTTAGAGTAGAAGTTTTAAGTTGCCTAATTCACCCCCCCCCCCTCTTAGGCGTCACGGTCCTTTCAATTGGTATCGGAGCCAGTTGGCTCTCTTGTGGACTCTTGGCTTAATCGCCTTCGAGCTGACGCCCCTAAGAGAGGTTGGGATGGATACCTCTAGGCCTCCACACTTTGACGGCACTAACTTTCCCTACTATAGTGCTAGAATGGCTTGCTTTTTAGAAGCCGTTGATCTAGGTGTTTGGAGAGTCACCCGCGACGGGATGAAACCCATTAAGAATCCCGAGAAGCCTACCGCGGGTGATGAAAAAGAAATTCATCTTAATGCTAGAGCTAAAAATTGCTTGTTTGAGTCTATTAGCATGGATGTCTTTAACCAAGTTTTTACTTTGCAAACATCTCATGAAATTTGGTTAAAGCTACATGAGCTCCATGATGGTACAAGTAATGTACGTGAGCAAAAACATCACCTAACAAAAACAAGTTATGATTCCTTTAAAATGAATGATAATGAGCTTGTTCGTGATATATATTCTCGTTTGAATCTAATTATCAATGAGCTCCATTCTATAGGAATTACAAAGCTAGGTGATGCAGATATTGTGAGGAAGATCATCTCCATGCTTCCAAAGAACAAATATGCAACCATCATCACCATCCTCCACAACATGGAGGACTTGAGCACCATGACCCCGGCCATTGTCATTGGCAAATTGGTGGCATTTGAGATGTCACGCAAAATGGGTCCAGAAGAAGCCACTTCATCAAGCAAAGACATTGCTCTCTCATGTGAGCACAAAAAGATGAAGGGCAAAAAGCAAGTTGAAACAAGCTCAAGCTCCTCAAGTGAAGAAGAAGAGGATGATGAAGATGAAGAATCAAGTGATGATCACGCCTCCACCTCATCCGACTCCTCCTTAGATGAAGAAGAAACAATCAAGCTTATGAAAGGAGTGAAGAGGATGATCCGCAAGCTCAATGTCAAGGGTGTGCCCATCACCATAGAAGATTGCCTCTTCACCAATCAAAGAAGAGAGCAAAGAAAAAAGGGTTGCTATAGATGTGGCAAGAAAGGGCACTTTGTGGAAGATTGTCCAAAACAAAAGCCCACACCCAATGACAAGAAAAAGAAGGGATGCAAGGCCAAGGCTCTCACCACCATCAAGACATGGGATGATTCATCAAGTGATGATGAAGTCCAACACAAGAGGCATGGCCGCAAGCACTCATCATCAAGCTCCTCACGTATGTGCCTTATGGCACGAGGTAACACAAGCCCTATCTCTAGTGATAGTGATAGAGATAGTGATAGTGATGATGAGCTACCTTCTTATAATCAACTTGTGCAAGATAATCTTAAATATGCTAAAGCTTGTACTAGCCAACAAAAGAAGATTAGTATCTTAAAAGAAAAATTAGATAGTTCTCAACAAGCCTACAATGCTATGCTAGATCAATATGAAACTTTTTCAATCTTAAATGTTGACCTATCTAATAAAATTGAGAAACTTGAGGCTAGTATAAGCACACATGATAGCACAAGTAATGATGAGCAACTTGCTAAGAAAAATGAAAAACTAAAAGCAAAGTTAGCTAGCACACAAGATGCTTACAAAAGTTTGCTTGCTAAAATGGAAATTATGTGCAAGCATTGTGATGAGCTAACTAAGAAAGTTGCTAATCTTGAAACCATCGGAGCAAACCCCATCGAGGCAACTAAAATTGAAAAATCAATCTTTAATATGCCTAAAAAGGATGCCTCTACTTCTTGCATTGATTTACTTGATTTAGGCTCACCCATGTGCAAACAAGTTTGTGTTGAGAATGTCATTATAGAAACATGTACACAAGAAGTTGCAATGGAGAATGAGCTACTAAAGCAAGAAGTGGCTCGCCTCACCAAGGACTTGACCCAAGCAAAAGTCAAGGGGAAGCAAACCCGAACTCATCAAGATAACACCGTTAAGGGAGTGAAGAAGCTTGATGAGGAGCAAACCGTGGTTTGTTACCTTTGTCACAAGGAAGGCCACAAGTCCTATGAGTGCAAGGTGAAGCATGGAGGAGAAAAGAATAAAGAGAAAAACAAAAAGCAAACAAGCAAGCTCTCCAACACCTACACCAACAAAGTGAACAAGAAGGCCTCCACACCTTACCTCTTGAAGAAGAAGAAGAATGACAAAGTGGTGGCCATCAAGGTGAACAAGCAAGCCAACAATGGGGCCAAACGCATTTGGGTGCCTAAGGACATCATCTTAACCATGAAGAGCACCAAAAAGGTTTGGGTCCCGAAAGGGAAGTGAGTAGTCAAGTAGTCTACGGGGAATTTGGAGACTTGGCAAAGGTTGGGTGCATATCATGGGGTGCATCACATTGGATCATGTCATTGCCAAGTATGTTAGTGGGTACTATGGACCCAAGTTTCCCCTCCCATGTTAGGTAACTAGATTTAAATTCTTGCAATTACTTTCATTTGGTATAATGTCTTGCAATTAGTTTTAGCATCTAGTTCCTTCATTGCCTATGTTTGCATTGGTATATTCATATCTTTTGTCATGCAAATTAGGCTTATCATATGGTAGTTTTGCTCGGTATCACTCATATTCTTAGAGCAATTCTACATGGTTTTAATTGGTTAGAAGCACGGCACATAGCTTCTTTTACTTTGTATTTATCTTATATGTGCCAAAGACCAAATTATAAATAAATTGCCCCGATTACCATTTTTCAATTTGTATCACACTTCCTGTGGTGTCAATATGGAAAATGGCAGTTTGACCTTACAAGTCAATGTGCATGACTCCTACAAGTATTTCAAACTTGTATGCACACTTTTAGGGGGAGTTTATTCTACAATTTGGAAGCTTTGAGACTAACACTTCTTTCAAGATTATCATGTGTGTAGTAGTCTCATTGCAAGGAAAATGGAGTTCTCGGAGACAAGCATCAAGTATGGTGATAATCCAATTGATATCTATATGTGGTATTCCTAACAGATATCATTATGTTGATTTCAATTTTGATACTCTTATATGCCTTCTCCACACATTATATAGATTAAACTCCTTTGTGCTTTAATTTGTCGGTTATGCATATGCTTTTGCCTTACATCATATGTATGCATATACTTAGGGGGAGTTTTAGCTTATATAATGTGTCCTCTCTTGAGCGTTTATGTCTTCCTTTTCGGTGTTTGATTCCAAAGGGGGAGAATGTGTAGGGACCAAAATCAAGCCCAAACTAAAACAAACAAAATAACCAAAATCAAATTTTCAAAAATTTCTATGGTTATTTCTATGGGAATGGTTCAAAAAGGGAGGAAGTGATTTATGGAGTTAGGGGGAGTCTTAATCCATAAAGTCACAAAGAGGAACTCTATGGCAAGGGCAAGATATGTTAGATTAAATATGTTTCAAATTGGTATCTTTTAAACATCATATGATCTTGCCTTTGCATTGCATCCTAGCAAGTAGATTGCATTTTAAATTATGTATCCTTTATTTGCTTGTTTTGGTCGTGTTGTCATCAATCACCAAAAAGGGGGAGATTGTAAGGAAAATGGACCTCGGACCATTTAACTTCGGATTTTGGTGTTTGATGACCAACACAACCAAATTGGACTAATGCATTTGCAAGTGTTTGTTTTGTAGTGCAATAGGGCGCAAATGTGACTTGGACAAAGGCTACGTGGTGATCCGATGATCAACACCTCAAGCAAGACATTAGAAGCTCAGTAGAAGACCCCCAAGATCAAGCAAAGTCCAAGGCACAAGAATGGAACCAAGATGGCGCAAGAAACCGCGAAGAAACAAAGAAAAGGGAGTGACCGGACGCTACTCAAGTAGTGACCGGACGCTGGCTAGGATGCGTCCGGTCAGTTCCTCCAAGCCAGTAGCGCCACGTCAAAGCGACCGGACGCTGTGCTAATCTGATCGGACGCGACGATGCGACTGTTCATCAGCGTGGCAGTGTGACCGGACGCTACGGCTCGATCGGACGCTGGAGCTCAGCTGAGTCCGATCGAACACAGAGAGGTTCCAGAGGCACAAAAACACGATCGGACGCGTCCGGTCATCTGTGACCGGACTCATGCCAGAGTCCGATCAGTGCCTGTGCTGGCGGCCAACTAGCCGTTGTGAGTGACCCGACGCATCCGGTCAGGACGTGACGAGCGTCCGGTCGATGGCAGAAAAGCCCATCTCTTTGCCCAACGGCTCTATTTGCTTGGAGCTCTATATATACCCCCATGGCCAGCCAAAATAGCAAGGTTGGAGCTCAAGGAAGTGTACCAAGTGTATAGACACATATTTAGTTGATCTAGCCACCAAAGTGCTCAAGTGATATACTAGGTGATTAGTGTATGTGCTTTGCGAAGTGCTTAAGCTAGTTAGACCATCGCTTTGCGCTTGCTCTAGGTGTTAGGCCTAGTGTTTAGTGAGGTTGAAAATCTCTCATCTACCGGTGCTTGCGTGCACCGTGGTTGTACATCGGCGGGGCTTGTAAGTCTTGCGAGATCACACCAACCGTGATTGTGGTGTGGCCGCCTCCGTGTACTGAAGGGAACAAGGCCCGCGGCACTTCGGCCGAAAACTTGATAGTGAAGACGGCGGAGAGCATCCGGGAGAGGCTTTGCCACGAGTGGCTTAACCGGAGACCCACTTGCGCGTGGGGAAGACCGGAGCTATCCACGGAGTTACCCGACCGGGAGCTTGGCCCTTGCGAGGGATTCCTTGCGAGGGGCTCCAACGAGGACTAGGGGAAGCTTGCGCGCTTCTCGATACCTCGGTAAAGATACCGGAGTCGTCGACGGGAGTTTGCATCTCTATCACACTCTTTAGCTTCCGCATTTATATTGCTACCTTGTTTATGTGCTTTACCTTTCCTAGCTTACTCTTGCTAGTTGATAGGTTTGGAAACTAGGTTGCATAACTCCTTTTGCGGTAGAGATAGCAAACACACTTAGCAAAACCTTAGTTGCACATTAGATAGTTTACTTTCTTGCATAGGTTTTGCTTAGGTGGAAATTAGAGGCCATAGTTTAGAGTAGAAGTTTTAAGTTGCCTAATTCACCCCCCTTCTTAGGCGTCACGGTCCTTTCAGCTGGTCCTGATAATGACGACGGGAAGTACCGAATCCTCCAAGCTTCATCCGTAGATGCTTCTCCAAGTTGCATTAAATAGCGGTCGATGTGCTTTATAGTGCTGGTGTCATCCTGGCCCGAAAACTTGGTAAAATCTGTGGGAGGCTTCACCCTCGGAGGAAGTGCTACCCGATTGTATCACTTCGGGTAAGGGGACTTGTAAGCATATGACTGGCTCTTTGGCTTTAGGCCGAATTGATTCTGCATCATATCAGCCATCCTATGCATGATGAGGTCAATATTCGAATCAGGAGCTGCTTGTGCTTGCCCCCCAGGATGTAGTCCTGCTGAACTCTTGTAGCCCGGATTTGGAAGAGCATTAATTGAGCTATAATCGATGAACTCCTGATATCCATCTCCAAACATATTCCTTTGTATCCTGTTTGCTGCAGGAGACACTCTAGAAGCAGATTGTGGGACATTCCCTGTCGTGCCGAACGTGACCTGGCCATAAGTTTGGGGAGGTTGTTGTGCCTCATGAGGAACCACCCCACCTATGCTTGGGCCAGCTCTGCCTTCTTCGGCGATCCTTTGACATTGAGGTACCGGGAATAACAGTGGTCCTCGTATTGGACCAGCAGCTTCTTCAAAGCGTTTATCCACTGTTGGACCGAAAATGTTAACCATGACAGCATGAAAAATATTCAAGAAAGCTGCCTGATGATTGGTCATGGCTTCTGATACAGCTTTGTACACTAATTCGGTCATCTTCCGAATAGCTTCCTCTTCATCGCTGTCAGACGGCTCGGATTGGTGATGAGGAATGATCTTTGGGAACGCCTGCTTCTGGAAGACCTTGCCGCTCTTGTTCTTAGAGAAAAACGCCAAACATTTACGCTGGAATTCATCACAAGCTTGTTGTACTAAATCCCTTGAGTCTGGCAGCAACTCATCCAAGGTCACATCCAGAATTTGATCATCGCTGATTTCAGGCATCTTGAAACGAAGTGGTCCCACCGGGCGTGCCAAAAAGTGTGTTGGCGCAAAACATGACACCTCACGCCAAGCACACAGCAAGCCGAAAAGCTAGCTTTAATCGGGTGCCCGGAGTATGTTGAATCCGGAGACGTGCCAGTCGGTTTGACCTGAAAACCAACAAGGGATAAAAACATGAGAATACCTCTGGAACATGTCGGGTGAGACCAGACAGTTCCATATGTACGGCTTTGAAAGCCAATCACAACGGCACACAGCTATAGAAGCTGTCTGTCAAAACATGTTTATAGAATCATTCGGCAAGTATGAGAATAAAGTGTGTAAAGCATATTAACTGCCGAACACATATGTAAAGAAAGACATGCTCAAACAAATTGAGGATATTGTAAACAGGTAACTTGCAAAGATAGATCTATTCAAATAACACATGCATAGGCTAATTCAACTAATATGCCGCACGTTTAGTCTTCAGAAACCCGTCAAGCATAAACTCAAGCGAAGCTAATCCACCGCATGATACCACTTGCTATAAGTCTACACCACTTCTTATAATTAGATTAATCCACCGCATGATACAATCTAATTATAACAAGCTAAAAGCATGCATATATTTGAACAGATCTATAAAAGCTCATTACTCTTGTAAGCTTAACCAAATCGGCAAACCAGCCGAATTGAGGTCCATGAAGAAGGAACAAACAAGCAAACATGATTAAACTGATCTAAAACCTACATCTGCCGCACGATACCTAGTTTTATCAAAGTCTAATCGTAAATAACATGTATGAACCCGCAACATGTAACAATCTGGATTGAAAGTTGATCCGGCCATCATGATCTTATGATTAGCAAAGCACAAGCAAGCTTGTGGAACAAGGCCGAACAAAGATCAATCTAGATTGGGCAAAAGAGTGTTACAAGAATTAAATAAAATAAAACACATAACACATGATAACTTAATGAATCTACTAGATCTGCCAAATCTAATAGAGCCGATAACTATTTTTACCCGTGACTTAATCCGCCGCACAATACAAGGCACAAGCAAAAACCTCCCGTCATAAGCTTAAATCCGCCGCACGATACTAAGCTTAACATACGAGACTACTTGCATCATATCTAAATCCACCGCATGATACTAGACATGATAGCAAGGTTGCCGGTACTTACGGAGGTCGACGGATCGATGATTCCTCTTGAAGAACTCGACGACACAACTAAAGACTCGAAGGTGGCACGGGGCCAGTTTGTATTGATATGGTTGTGAACAATTTTACAATGGTCGAGGGCTTATATTTATACCCTGGACGAGATATGAATCCTAGACGATTACGATTTACATAATAAAATTTGGAAAGATACAAATCCTTCTCTTATTCTTCTCGGTGTCCTTCAACGTCACGTGCCTTCTCGTGCAAGCCGGCTTACCATATCCATTTCCCGAATGAAGCCGTCGTTCTGCAAAACAGCCGACCGCATAGACATTTGCCGAAACTCCGAAGGCTAACCATCCTTGGTTACTCACCGAATCTTTGAGAGCCAGCCGATCGTCCGATCGTTTGCCAAATATTTTCCTCACTGCTGGCTGGGTCCACTTGTCATATCCTCGTGCGTGCGAAAATCTGGTGTTTACACTATGTTTCATTCTATAACATGATGATTGAACTTTGCTAGGGGTAGTTGACCTTGTATACATGTTTAGCACTTGTTTGACTTCCTGTCTATTCATGTTCAGTGCTATTTTGATGGTGAATCCCTTTTTGAACGGCTTAAAACTGCTCACAATGCTTAAACGTTCATATTTCGTATTCTGTGATCAGTTTGAGCCTCTGCTAGCACTTTTGCATGTGGCTTGATAGTCGGATCGGCACTTCTTAGAGCATTCTTTCACTCTATTGACTATATACCTGAAGTTGCTGACATGAATCTTTGACTTATATTCATTTGGTTGCTCCGATAGGCATGGCCTATCTTCATTTCGCTTATTTGAGCTCTTTTCCCCTACTCTTTCGATTATAAATTGCCCCCAAGGGGGAGATTTTTTTGTTGAATGGTGTCAATTTGCAATTTCTATGCTTCACTTGTTGAGGGGGAGGGGGGAGCTTGTTCGCTTTGCTTTGATTGGATCTTCATTTGGTATGGAGTTTTTCAGCTAGTTGCGTCGAGCCTCTGTGCCTCTATCTTCAGGGACTAGCTATTTTTCACCAGTTCTGTTTTCACCAGTTTTCAGCTATTTTGGTTTCGAGCTTTCTGCGAGTTGTGTTGAGCCTCTGTGCCTCTATCTTGAGGGACTACCAGTTTTTGCTTTCTTGTGCGATGTTTCAGCGTCAATTGGTTTTGAGCTCTCAGCTAGTGGTGTTGAGCCCATTCTGCCTCTTCTTGAGGACTAACATGTTCTTGACTTGGTTGCATTGAGCCGTTGCCCATGACTTTGGGAACCAAGTCTTTCACTCTTTGAGATCGAGCTTTGCTCATTGTTTAGTTGTTGCTCCGATCTTGTGCTTGGTTGTGTCGAACCGTTGCCCATATCTTTGGGGACCAAGCTTTGCTTATCTCGATTTGTTTTTCTTTGGCCTTTACCTTGGCTTTTGGACATCTCAAATGAGTTTTCTTCTCCTTCTACTTCTATTTTGTTTTCTTCTTTGATTATGGTTATGATTGTGTGGACGATGCACTCATCAAGGGGGAGATTGCGAACACAAGGTTGATATGTGCCCTTGTGGTTCCCTTCCTGAGTGATGAGCGATCAATCAACAGGCTCACCGGTAGGGTTGAGAGGCAACATGTCTCTTGGCTGTGTTGGTGTGCAGGTGTGGAGCTCGGAGACAGTGGTCGAAGGTGAGGTGAAGGTCAAGTAGAGACGTGTCGTGCCGACGGACCGGGAGCGGTGAAGGGCGGACGTGAGGCTTGGACCAACGGACCGGGAGACCTAAGGACTAGCTGTGGTAGCTGGCACGTGGCGTCGGCAAGCAAGAGCACATGGGGATGTGCGGTGCATCGGCCGAGTCGGGAGGAAGGTGATCGCGTCGTGACACTTGGCGGGAGGCCGAGAAGGAAGGCGAATGCACTGTGCCCGGCTTGGAGGCTGGACATGCATCGGCATCGGTGCCGGAACTCAGGGTGTGCGAACCACATCCCGTCTACGGCGTGGGTTTGGTAGTTGGGCCTCTAAAAACTACCCTAGACGGTTTCTGAGTTTGGGCCTCAAAACTCGGGGTGGCGGGTCTGCAAGTTTGGGCCTCAAAACTCAGCGAGGACGGTTTCCAGGTTTGGGCCTCAAAACCTGGGCTCGCGGGTTTCTAAGTTTGGGCCACAAAACTCAGCCGGAGGATAGGTTTCCCGGTTTCAGCCTCAAAACCGGGGGGAGGTCCAAAAAGGACGGTCGACGCGTGGCAGCGTGGAGAGGCTGGCGCGGCAGCGAAGCTATCCACAAGGAAGGTGCGGCGGTCGATAGGACGACACATGGCAGCATCCTCAGGCTTGCGTCGAGGCGAAGCTAAGGATGAGGAAGGTGCGTGACCGTTGGAGCGCGACTCTTCAGAGTTGGACCGGGATACCCCTAGGGTTGGCCGCTTCGCTCTTGTATCTAGGGGTAGATGGGGACAATTGTACTTAGGCTATAAATAAGGGAGGCGCCCCTCCTCTCATTCTATCCTGGTAGCCATTACTTCCTAAGCTTACTCTCTCTAGCCTTGCTTAGGTTCTAATCATACCTCGCTGCCTGTGATCCATAGAGAGACTCCAATCATACCTCTTTGCTTTGGGATTTTGAGGAAGTGAGACCGTAATCTCACGATTGTCTTGTGTGGTAGACACACTGCGGATGTGTATGCCGGATCTTGAGATGATGAGTGATTGTGAACTGGGATGATGCGCATGTTCTTTGGCTTGTGTTGTGCAGGTGTTGATCACGGATACGGTGATCAAAGGCAAGGTGAAGGTCAAGTAGAGACGTGTCGTGCCGATGGACCCGGAGCGGTGAAGGGTGAACATGAGGCTTGGACTGACGGACCGGTGGCCTAGGGATCGGTCGTGGTGGCTGACAGCCTGGGACAGTGACAAGTGAAGACTTGCGTGTGGACGGGGTGCACGGGCAGTGCATCCCCTCTACGGCTCGGTTTGGTGGTTGAGCCACAGAAAAACCACCAAGTGGACGGTTTCCAGGTTTGGGCCTCAAAACCTGGGTACGGCCGGTTTCCGAGTTTGGGCCACAAAACTCGGGCTGAGGACGGTTTCTAATTTTGGGCCTCAAAACCTGGGTGCTGGCAGGTTTCGGAGTTTGGGCCACTGTTGGTAGTTCTTAACTTCACTAAAGATAGAGCTAGGCAATATCCCCGGTAACGGCCCAGAAATGCTTGTTGACACTTGCCAACGTCGTGACTAGGAGTAGACTATGGAGTCTATCCCTAGCAATGGCGCCAGAAATGCTTGAAGCAAGTCCAGTCACTATACCTAAAGGAGTGAAGCTAAAGCAGCTATCTACTAATGTCAAATGGGGTTGTCAATTCTGACACTAGTAGGAGCTAGCTAGAGAGATTGCAATCTACCAGGAGGAGATTCTGCAAGCGCACAGAACTATCGTAGTAGCACTTCCCTGGGAGTACCAAGTGTCGATTTATTTGATCCCAAAGGAAGGCTAGGGTGGTGTATGAGTCGAGTCAAGGAGGGGATGAGAGTCAAAGAATAAGAAAAGGGAAAAGGAGAAAAGAGGAGATGAAAGGCTAGAAAGAATATATGGGTGGATAGGTAAGGATGAATGGAATGGATAAGGTAAGGTGGATAGATAGATAGATAGGGGGTAACTAAGGATAACTAAGATAACTAACTACTAACTAATAACTACTCCTAGATAACCACGAAGCAGGATAACTACGAAGCAAGATAGTTACGAAGCAGGGTAGGCAAATGTCAATAAAGCAACTAAGTTAAGTAAAGTTTTATTCCTATCTTATCAAGTATCGATGCGTACTAGCCTTTACCACTGACTTAGGTTGAACGCTAGCACAACGAGCCTTACTGTTAAACTGGGCCAACTACGTGGTGGAATTCAAGGCGCACAGGGTTGTCACCACTTGCTTGCTACCACAGCTATCCGGGGGTCCAGCCGTATCTGAAGGTAAGTCTATAACTAAGCACCACGCTTAATTATATTCTAACTATCTCTACCCTAGCTTTGAATAGAGACACCCTTGCGGACGTCAGAGCAAATACTTGACTTAATAAGATAAACACTAAACTAACTAAGCAACCTATTGGCAAAGATCAAACACCAAGCTCACTAGAGATTAACTACTATGGCTAAGTGAATTGAAATGTAGGATAGCTAGGCACTCAAGCAATCAATCAAGTATACCACTCAATACTGATAAGTAGAATAAAGTAATACTTGAAATGATGAACTAGAATATAGTAAAGTGCTTGAGATACAAGAGCAAAACTTGAACTGGAGATGAAGGAAGACTCTTCCCAGCTCCAGGACCGATCACTCGCACGCCTCTACTCTTGAGCTAAGCCTTGAGCAGCGCTACCGCGAGGGCAAAGATGCCTTGCTCTACTAGCTACCTACTTGCCTCAGCTCTCTGAGCTCTCACTTGCTTGCTTCTACTTGCTTTGTGTGTTGCTTGCTTGGTGTTGTGTGGTGTCAATGAAGTGATGCCCCAAGGGGGGTATTTATAGCCTTGAGGAGTGAGGGGGGGTACTTATAGGGGGCAGCCAGCCAACCTAGGGCGAACCATAGTGGCGGGCGCCAGCCCGAGGTGGCGGCCGCCACCCCCATCACCGTTGGATGCACCGCCTCTGCTTCAACGGCATCCAGGAGCTCCAGAGAGGCGGTGGTTAGGTCGGTTGCATGTCTGAGTAACCATCATTAGGTCTTGATCCACGCCACTTCCCTCCTGAGTCGTCCGATGCCACTGACCTAGTGACCAAGGGCCAAGATTTGGCCCTGGGGAGGTCACACGGATCGGTGACGTGGCAGGGAGTGGACTTGGGCCAACCCAAGTGGCGGGCGCCACCTAGGGGTGGCGGGTGCCACCCCCCTGAGGCCCAATTGGGCCCTGCTGAGTGGGCTTGGCCTCTAGTGGTTCAAATGTCCAAATTTGGTTCAAATCCTGCATTCAAATAAAATTCTATGGACATGTGGAATTCGGTTAGTTTGAAACCTATTTGACTACATTTCATGCCTTTTTGGTGAATGTTAGGGTAAAATGTTGATGGTAAAACAGGTGTTTAAGGACCATCAACAAGCTCCCCCAAGCTAACCTGTTGCTCGTCCTCGAGCAACAATGCGGTTTAAGCATTGAGCGTGAAATAGGTAGCAAAATTCAAGAACCATACAAAGGCATATTGCATAGTAAGAAATAACTTAGTGTTTAATATCAATCATAGCAATGTGGGGCTTATAGCTTTTCACTTTAAACATGCAAGAGTGGAATAAAGCAGTAGATAGGAAACTTTTATCTTGCTTAGTTTTGACTAGGATTTTGTCTGGAGGTTTTTAAATTTTTCAAAGATAAAACTTGCTAAGGCCAAAGAGTAGCCTTCCTATTTCTAAAGAATGATAAGTGGAGTTATAGGTGGGCTAAGAATCATGAGCAAATTGCATAATGTTTATTGCTAAGCTAGACACTCAGACCATAAGGAGCAGCAAATCATAAAAATTGATCAAGATGTGCATGTGTGGTTATGTGGAAGTGTATAGAGAGGTATTTCATAATCCTTCCTAGTTAATTTCTAGGGTCTAGAGCTAATGATAACTCTCTTTTTTTCGATACATAGTGAGTAGACAAAAATGTGTCCTCACATTTTCTTAGGACATAGTCCTCTCTTGAGCTACTTTGCTCATTATCTTTTTCTCTCTTTTTTAGCTCTAGATTTCTCCAGATTATCTATAGGAAAGGATTTTTGAAATGAATAGTGTCGGTGTTTCGTACCCGGGGGTATCACACCAACGAGTGATATGATCGCGTGCTTCTCTTCCTGGATGGTGATGCAAGAGGACACAAGGATTTATCTTGGTTCGGGCAAAGAAGGCCCTACGTCCAGCGGGGAGGGGGATGTTCTTGTATTACTTGCACCTAAGTGCTTGTACAGGGGAGAATACAAGCTCAGTGAGCGTGGACCGGAGTCCGGACTCGTGCCTGTGTGTGGACTCGTGTGTTGTGTCCGTCGCCTTGAATGAGGGCCCTAGTGTCCCCTTTTATAGAGCAAGGGGAGGCCAGGGTCACATAAAGGTATTACAGGTGTCGGGGCGTATGGTGCCCCATACGGAGAAGGGTAGGAACCCTGTCTTGTCGGGGCCACTGGAGCCGATGTGTGATCGTTGCTGTTGAGGCGTCCTTGGGTCGTGGCTTCCATCCTGGGCGCGGACGTGGTGGCGTGACAAGGCGGGAGCCGTACAACACCCATCCCGGAATGTACAGTACGCGGCGGGGTCCCTCCGGGTCTTGGGGTACCTGTCCTCCAATAGCATGAAAGTAGTTAGGGCTCGAAGGGCGCGGAGCCGGCTTCGAGGTGGTGCCACGGGGGCTCGAGGGGCGCGGAGCCGGCCTCGAGGGGTTACAGTGCAGGGCTCGAGGGGCGCGTAGCCGGCCTCTAGGGGTTACAGTGCAGGGCTCGAGGGGCGCGTAGCCGGCCTCGAGGAGTTGCAGTGCCTGGCTCGGCTGAACAGTGCTGTACTGGTGCCCTTTTGCCCATGCTTGTGGTGAAAACGAGATTTGACCTTTACACCGAGTTACTGTGGTACATGCTGTGTACTAGTGGACATGACCGGAGTAGGTGAAGGCATTAAATGCGTGGTATGGGTTGGTACGGCTGTCTGTGCAGCTCGAGGTCCATGCATTAAGGCTCGAGGTGTGGGGGCGCGCTCGCCCGAGGCCTGGAGGGCTCGGGCGAGATGGAGAGCGATCGTGCTCGCCCGAGGCCTTGCTCGGAGGGCTCGGGCAAGGCGGAGAAAGAGCGTTCGCCCGAGGCCTGGCTGGGATGGCTCGGGCGAGACGGAGACAGAGCGTTCGCCCGAGGCCTGGCTGGGAGGGCTCGGGCGAGGCGGAGATAGAGCGTTCGCCCGAGGCCTGGCTGGGAGGGCTCGGGCGAGACGGAGATAGAGCGTTCGCCCGAGGCCTGGCTGGGAGGGCTCGGGCGAGACGGAGATAGAGCGTTCGGGTGTTTGCGTTGATTGGGGGTACCCTTTTTCGTACCACCGACAAATAGGGAAAGGGAGAGAAATGTGCTTATTCCCAGTGTAGGAATAGCACAAGGCTAGCAATGGGATGTTTAGTAAGGTATTGCATATCTCCAGTGTAGAGAATAAGCAATTATTTGGTGGTTGCAAACTTCCAAAGTGGATAGTAAGCAATATGGTGGGTGGGTGTGTATCTTGATCAAAAGATATGATAAGCTTCTCTACTAAGATCTATGAGGTCTAACAAAGCTCAACACAAACAAAGCTCTTTGTGGTTTTGACTAATATACCAATGTTTGGCTAGTGGTAGGATAGGATAACATCTAGGAGGAACTTTTAGCACGGTTTTCATGATTTTAAAAGAAATCCTCCAGATTTTTTCCTAAGTTCACCTTGGCAAGTTTAAAGAATTACTCCATTTCTTACTGACTTTATTCACTAAGCATGATTTCAGTTAAAGCATGTGCAACCCACAAAAGCTACAACTTAGATAAGACTAGTTATTCAAACCATAACAATAGCATTTGCATGACATATTTCAAATCTTATTCAGGTTTCAACTTGTTTAAGCAGATTTTATCAATTTTATTCATGGAATGGTTACTTAGGCAAGCATATAGCATTCAAAAGATATAGAATTTAAGAACTGAATATAAAGTGTAGGCTTGAGACACCTTATTGGAGCGGGAGTCTCCCCCAAGCTGGCTTCTTGCTTGGTGAAGGGTCTTCTTCTTTTCAGTCGGAGCTCTTGTTCTCATTTTATTAAAAGGGAAACTATCCTAATGTTGTGAAAAGGGAAACTATCCTATTATGATATTTTATTATTCTAACTAAGTTAACATATACCTATGCATATAACTAATGATAACTGATTTTTTTTAGTTACATGCATGACATATGTTATTTATTCGAAAAAGGGAAAATTGAAGGGAAAAATTAAAAGTAAAACCATACCTTAGGTCCATGGAGTTTCATCCTTATAGGGTGGATCTTCTTCTTCCTTAGGCACTTCTTCTCTCAGTACTTCATCAGGTTCTTCTTCTTTTGGCACCTCCTTTGTTATGTGAATCACACAACTTAGGAGGAGGTGGTTCTTTCTTTCTGTTCCACCTTGTTCCTGGGCGCCTCTTCTTGGTACGAACGGGTTTGGCTTCCTGCATGTTAGCGGCATATGCGGGGCCACGGGAGAAGGAGAATATTTCCTTCCTGCCTCCTAATGTCATTTTTATTTTACCACTTCCCACATATATGCAGGCATTCACAGTGTTCAAGAAAGGTCTACCCAAAATTAAAGGCACATCTTTCCTATTTCCCATATCTAGTATTATGAAATCAGCAGGAACATAGGAACCTCTAATATGAACAGGTAAATCATTAACTATTCCTTCTATATAGCAAGTGGATTGATCAGCTAGAACAACATAGGCAGATGTGGATGACATGGGAGGAAAGAACGAGTTTTCATTGAAATCTTTAGATAAAATGTTCACACTCGATCCTAAATCACACATGGCATTTTTAAAGACTTCACCAAAGATTGAGCATCTAATTATGGGACTACCAGGATCACCCTTTTTAACAGTCATGGTTTGATCTTCATAATAGTTAAAATATTTTATTTCAACCATATTTGCAGTTTCCATGTCAGGTTTAGAAGGAATTTTGCCAGATTCAAAAGATGGTATGATAGCAGCAAGTTGAGCTAATTGGGTTTCTAGCATCTTATTAAAGCTAAGTTGATTTTTCAGAGCAGATGAGAAATCTTCCAATTTAGCATTTATATTCTCAAGGGTTTTATCATTCGACATTAATCTCTAATTCAAGAAATCAGTAGTTCTACCTTGTGAGTAAACTAAATTTTTTAAGAATGAGAAATTATCAGAATTCTGAAAATTCGAGCGGGGGAATGAATTGTTACCTTGAGCATTGGAGTACTGTTTCCATTCTTGATTTGGTTGACGGAAACCGTTGTTGTTGTTGATGAAGTTCAAATCTTCATGTAGCTCGGGGCAGTGGCTCCCAGAATGTCTGGTTTCTCCACAGACTTCACAAGTCATGTAGTATTCCAGAGATTGGACACTCTCTTGTTGGTTCATCTACTCACAGTTGTCCAGCTTCTTTGCCAGTAGGTCCATCTTGGCCACGATCATGTCGGCCTCCTTAAGGGAATGCATACCTCGCTTGCGGGGCTGCAATCTCTCGTCATTTCATCCTTGGTTTGACACCATCTTCTCTATGAGAGCCTTAGCATCTGCAACATTCAGAGAAAAGAATGCACCGCCGGCGGCGGCATCCAAATGGCTTCTAGAGAGTGGGGTTAGGCCATGGTAGAAGTTCTGGATCAATAGCCAGTCCTCCATACCATGGTGCGGACAAGCAGCGACATACTCTTGCAACCTCTCCCAAGCCTCGGGAATAGATTCCTCGGCTTGTTGCGTAAAGCTGGAGATTTTGTTGCGAAGAGCGTTCGTCTTGCCCATCGGGAAGAATTTGGCGAGAAAAGCAATGGAACATTTGTCCCATGTGTCTACAGCATTGCGATCGGTATAGAACCATTGCTTCGCTTTTCCTAGCAAAGAGAAAGGAAAGAGACAAAGACAGATGGCTTCTTGTGTTATCCCCTTAATGGTGAAGGTGCCGCAAATCTCCAAGAATTGTTGGAGATGAGCATTGGCATCCTCATGAGCTTTGCCACAGAACGGGCTAGCTTGGACCATCGTGGTTAGAGCCAGTTTCAACTCAAAATTGAGGTTGGCATCGATCACGTCTGGTCCCGTCGCTACATTAGCGGCAGAAGGAGCAGAAAATTCACGAATGGCCTTGTTGGCCATCGCGAAGATAGAACGAGATAAGAAAGAAAGAAGTTGAAGAAGATGAAGGAAAAAGATAAGAAGAGTTAAAGAAAGAAAGAATGGGGTAAGATGGGATTCGCTAAGCGGGAGCTTAAGCGAAGATAAATTCGACACGGACTCAACCGATACACCGATTGCCTTCCCCGGCAACGGCGCCAGAAATGGTTGTTGGTAGTTCTTAACTTCACTAAAGATAGAGCTAGGAAATATCCCCGGTAACGGCCCAGAAATGCTTGTTGACACTTGCCAACGTCGTGACTAGGAGTAGACTATGGAGTCTATCCCTGGCAACGGCGCCAGAAATGCTTGAAGCAAGTCCAGTCAGTATACCTAAAGGAGTGAAGCTAAAGCAGCTATCTACTAATGTCAAATGGGGTTGTCAATCCTGACACTAGTAGGAGCTAGCTAGAGAGATTGCAATCTACCAGGAGGAGATTCTGCAAGCGCACAGAACTATCATAGTAGCACTTCCCTGGGAGTACCAGGTGTCGATTGATTTGATCCCAAAGGAAGGCTAGGGTGGTGTACAAGTCGAGTCAAGGAGGGGATGAGAGTCAAAGAATAAGAAAAGGGAAAATGAGAAAAGAGGAGATGAAAGGCTAGAAAGAATATATGGGTGGATAGGTAAGGATGAATGGAATGGTTAAGGTAAGGTGGATAGATAGATAGGGGGTAACTAAGGATAACTAAGATAACTAACTACTAACTAATAACTACTCCTAGATAACCACGAAGTAGGATAACTACGAAGCAAGACAGTTACGAAGCAGGGTAGGCAAATGTCAATAAAGCAACTATGTTGAGTAAAGTTTTATTCCTATCTTATCAAGTATCGAGGCATACTAGCCTTTACCACTGACTTAGGTTGAACGCTAGCACAAGGAGCCTTACTGTTAAACTGGGCCAACTACGTGGTGGAATTCAAGGCGCACAGGGCTGTCACCACCTGCTTGCTACCACAGCTATCTAGGGGTCCAGCCGTATCTGAAGGTAAGTCTATAACTAAGCACCACGCTTAACTATATTCTAACTATCTCTGCCCTAGCTTTGAATAGAGACACCCTTGCGGACGTCAGAGCAAACACTTGACTTAATAAGATAAACACTAAACTAACTAAGCAACCTATTGGCAAAGATCAAACACTAAGCTCACTAGAGATTAACTACTATGGCTAAGTGAATTGAACTGTAGGATAGCTAGGCACTCAAGAAATCAATCAAGTATACCACTCAATACTGATAAGTAGAATAAAGTAATACTTGAAATGATGAACTAGAATATAGTAAAGTGCTTGAGATACAAGAGCAAAACCTGAACTGGAGATGAAGGAAGACTCTTCCCAGCTCCAGGACCGATCACTCGCACGCCTCTACTCTTGAGCTAAGCCTTGAGCAGCGCTACCGCGAGGGCAAAGATGCCTTGCTCTACTAGCTACCTACTTGCCTAAGCTCTCTGAGCTCTCACTTGCTTGCTTCTACTTGCTTTGTGTGTTGCTTGCTTGCTGTTGTGTCGTGTCAATGAAGTGATTCCCCAAGGGGGGTATTTATAGCCTTGAGGAGTGAGGGGGGTACTTATAGGGGGCAGCCAGCCGACCTAGGGCGAACCCTAGTGGCGGCTGCCACCCCCATCACCGTTGGATGCACCGCCTCTGCTTCAACGGCATCCAGGAGCTCTAGAGAGGCGGTGGTTAGGTCAGTTGCATGTCTGAGTAACCACCGTTAGGTCTTGATCCACGCCACTTCCCTCCTGAGCCGTCCGATGCCACTGACCTAGTGACCAAGGGCCAAGATTTGGCCCTGGGAGGTCACACGGATCGGTGACGTGGCAGGGAGTGGACTTGGGCCAACCCAAGTGGCGGGCACCACCTTGGGGTGGCGGGCGCCACCCCCCTGAGGCCCAATTGGGCCCTGCTGAGTGGGCTTGGCCTCTGGTGGTTCAAATGTCCAAATTTGGTTCAAATCCTGCATTCAAATAAAATTCTATGGACATGTGGAATTCCGTTAGTTTGAAACCTATTTGACTACATTTCATGCCTTTTTGGTGAATGTTAGGGTAAAATGTTGATGGTAAAATAGGTGTTTAAGGACCATCAACAGCCACAAAGCTCAAGCGACGGACGACAGGTTTCCCAGTTTCGCCTCAAAACCGGGGGATGGTCTAGGTTTCCCGGTTTCGGCCTCAAAATCGGGGGGAGGTCCGTGAAAAGGATGAGCAGAACGGTGGCGGCACGTGATGGCAATCGGTGAGGTCACGTCGAGGCAAATCTACCAGTTGTGCGGGCGTGGCCGTCGGATCACCATCAACTTCGAGTTGGTCAGGAATAACATTAGGGTTAGCCTGCTCGCTCAATAGCAGTAGGGGTAGAAGGGGAATAATTGTATTAGGCTATATAAGGAGAGGCAACCCCTCCCTCCAGACCATCTCAGCCATTTGCTACTTTCACTTAGGGTTTCCTGCTCTCGCACATCCCTGCTGTAGCCACTGAGATTCGCAGAGACGTTGAATCCTACCTCTGTGTATTTGCTTTTTGATGAAACGAGACCGTAATCTCTTTGTCTCCTCGTGTGGAGAAGTTTCGGCTGGAATTCAAGATCGATTCGCGTTTTGAGCTGTGTTCTTCGCGTTTTGCTTTTCGTTCTCTTGGTGGTTTGCTTCGTTCTCTGACTCCGAGGAATGATTTTCAATTCCGTTTGAACTAAGTTATTCTAGATCAAGAGGCGCACCTTTCCACCGAAGGAATTCACCTCTAACCTCATGAGCTAGTAGATCGATCGATTTTCCTTTCGAATCGGTTTTTGTCTCCTTTGTCCCGAATTCTTCCAATTCACCGATTTGGAGTTAGGTTCGAGCCATGATCTCTTAGGGGTAGCTCACTAACCTCCTTAAAACTCCTCATACCAAGTCTAAGCCTTAGAGATTTTGATTCGGAGGAGATTGGGTTGAATTCGTGGAAGAGCAGTGCAGTTTTGGGGGCATCGGACGCTGTACTCGGGGGCATCGCACGCTGAGTTCATCACATTGGACGCTCAGGTGCCACGTGTCAAAGAACAGCGTTTTTGAAGGAGCATCAGACGCTCTGTTGCCATCGGACGCGTCCGAGGGTTGAGCATCGGACGCTGAACTGTCACTGTAGTTAGCGTCCGATGGCTATGCAGTAAGGTTCCAGATTGGGTCATTTTGCATCGGACGCGTCCGGTGCTTCTACATCAGACGCTGGCCAACGTCCGATGCAGTGAGTATTGTATTGTTTCGTCCGCAGTTTGCTCGTTCGACTTCGGATTTGATTTTGGGTTTTTGCGTTGGATTCCCGGCTTCCGTGCTCTATAGAAATCGGGTGTCCGGCTTTACAAAATAGCCTGAATCCCCCTCGTGTTGCTCTGCGGAGGTTGAGGTTACCCAAAGTCCATCCTGTCACTAGTTGACTTGCGTGAACTTGAGTGAGGAAGTTCTTGTGGTGTCCCGCTGTGTTCCTAGGGAACATCCACCCACTCTCTGGGTCGTGGACATCACGCGTCTCGGCTTTGTTCTTGGGGATGATTTTCTGGGATAGAGGCCTCAACATTTCGAAAGAAATTTGAAGCTCCCATTCACCCCCCTTTGGTCGCCTTGGGTAGCTTTCTCGGTCCTTCACACACGGTTGAAATCCCGAATCGATTCGCGTTTTCGTGTGTGCTCTTCGCGTTTTGGTTTTTCTGTTCCCAGAGATTTGCTTCATTCTTCCTCTCCAAGGAACGGTTTTTGATTCCACTTGAACATACTTGTGCTAGATCATGAGGCGCATCTTTTCACTGAAGGAATTTGTCTCAAACCTCACGAGCTAGTAGATCAGCCGATTTTTGTGTAGGATCGGTTTTCTTCCCGTTTCCCCCAAACTTCGTTGATTCACCGATTTGGAGTTTGGCTCGAGCCATGATCTCCTAGGAGTAGCTCACTAACATCCTTATAACCTCTTAGATCGAGTCCTAGCCTCAGTGGTTTTGATTCGGAGGAGATCGGGTTGAATCGCCGAAGAACTGCACTGTTTTCGGGGGCATCGGACGATGGTGTTCTTGGCATCGGACGCTAACCTGAGTAGCATTGGTTGCGTCGTTGCCACGTGTCAGTTTTTGTGTTTTTGAGTGAGCATCGGATGCACCGGCCCTGCATCAGACGCCAGCATCGGACACTAAGCTTTCACTGTAGCAGCGTCCGATGGCTATGCAGTAAGGTTCTAGAACGGTCCTGTTTGCATCGGCGCGTCCACCACTCTGACATCGGACGCTGCCAGCGTCCGATGCAGTGATCAGCTCACTGTTTTGTCCGCGGTTCGTTCGTCCGACTTCGGATTTGGTTTCTGGCTTTTGCGTTAGACTTCTTGGACTGTCTAGTATCCCGCTGTGCTTCTAGGAAGCATCCACCCTATAGCTAGGGTCGTGGACACTAGAGGTTCCGTGTCTTGCTTTTGGGGTGACTTTCCAGGACAAGGGCCATCTATTTTACGAGTTGAAATTTGATGCTCCCATTCACCCCCCCTCTGGTCGCTAATCCGGTCCTTCAGGGACCAAGCTTTGCTTGTCTTGATTTTTCCTTCTTCAGTTTTTACCTTGGCTTTTGGGACATTTTGAGTAAGATATTCTTCTATCTTCTTCTGTTTCTTTTTATTTATTGGTTATCGATTACTATGTGTTGACAATGCACTCATCAAGGGGGAGATTGCGAATACAAGGTTGAAATGTGCCCTTGTGGTTCCACCCTGAGTGATGAGCGATTGGTCAACAGGCTCACCAGGAGGGGTGAGTGGCAACATGTGTCTCTTGGCTATGTTGATGTGCAGGTGTGGAGCTCGGAGACACATTGGTCGATGGCGAGGTGAAGGTCAAGTAGAGACGGGCCATGCCGACAGCTCGGGAGTGGTGAACGGTGGTCGTGCTATGCGGCGGTCGTGCCGTGCCGATGGACCCGGAGCGTTGAAGGGCGGACGTGAGGCTTGGACCGACAGACCGGAGGGCTGGAGGACCAGCTGTGGTAGCTGGCACTTGGCATCGACTAGCAAGAGCACATGGGGATGTGCGATGGCACCGACCGAGTTGGGAGAAAGACGATGGCGTCGTGACACTTGGCGGGAGGTTGGACACGGGCTTGCGTGCGGTGCAATTGTCGTTGGCCAAGTCAAGAAGGAAGGCGAAGGCGTTATGCCCAGCGTGGAGGCTGGACATGCATCGACATCGGTGTCGGTGGTCGGGGTGTGAGAACCACACTCCGTCTACGGCGTGGGTTCGGTAGTTGATCCTTAAAAAGCTACCCTTGACGGTTTTCGAGTTTGGGCCTCAAAACTCGAGGTGGACGAATTACCAGGTTTGGGCCTCACAACCTGGGTGGCGGGTTTCTGAGTTTGGGCCACAAAATTTAGCAAAGACGGTTTACCAGTTTGGGCGTCAAAACCTGGCGGAGGTTCCTATGCGGAACGGGTCGACATGTGGCGGCACCGAGAGGCTTACGTTGCGGCGAAGCTATTGGTGAGGATGCACAGTGGTCGACGGGACGACACGTGGCGGCATCCTGGAGCTTGCGTCGAGGCGAAGTGAAGGATGAGAAGGCGCGTGGCCGTTGGATGAGATCTTGACAAAGTTGGACTGGTATACCCCTAGGGTTAGCCTATTCGCTCTTGTATCTAGGGGTAGAAGGGGAATAATGTATTAGTACTATAAATAGAGAGGCAACCCCTCCTCTCGTTCTATCCTTGCAACATTTACATTTTGTAGACTCTATTCATCTGTTAGGCTCTCCCAACATCTAGCTGCTTGTGATCCACAGAGTAGAACCAATTCCTCTGTGTACTCTTTTGATTCGAGGAAAAGGGACCGTAATCCCTTTATCTCCTCGTGCGGATGAGTTCTGGCTGAATCTTTGTATTGATTCACGTTTCGTTGGTCTCATTCTTCATTGCTCCTCTCTTGCTTGGTTGTGGGATTTCTTGATCCAAGGAGTAACATACGAATCCTTTTGAACCATCTTCTAGATCATCGTGAGGAGCTTCTTTCAACCGAAGGGTTTCTCGCATTTCCTCATGAGCTAGTAGATTGGGCGGATTTCGTGTTGGTTTGCGTTCTTGAGTTTTGCCCCGAAATTCTTTGATTCACCGATTTGGAGTTAGGTTCAAGCCATGATATCCTAGGAGTAGCTCACTAACATCCTTGTGACTCCCCTCACCAAGTTTGAGCCTTAGAGCCATCAATTTGAGGGAGATCGAGTCAAATCGTTGGATGAACAAGGCTAGGTCGGAGAGACCGGACACTACTCAATAGCGACCGGACTCACTGCCTAGAGTCTGATCTTTGAACAGATGCAGATCATTGTGATCGGACCCTACTTGATCTGTGACCGGACGCATTAGGTGTGAAGTGACTAGACTCACCGTGGTCACTATTCACCCTGTGAGTGCAACCAGACGCTGATGACCGGACGCATTTCTGCTCTGATCGGACGCACCCTGTGCTGAGTCCGGTCAGAAACAATAAGGTTCCAAAACAGGATTATTCTGACTGGGCGAGTCCGGTCCGAGCTGATCGGACGCACTTAGAGTCCGGTCAGTGTTGTTCTGCACTGTTTCGTCCGCAGTTGCTTCGGTGTGCTTCCGATTTGCGATCCAGCTTTTGTGTTGAGTTCCTTGACTAGTCTAGTGTATGAAGTCTTGGACTTGCTTTTGGGGTTGAATCTAGGACAGCGGCTATAGATTCTCTAGAAGAATTTTAAAGCTCCTATCACCCCCTCCCCTCTAGTCACCTTTTCGGTCCTTCACTCTATCGTCGTCAATAACTACTTCCTAGTACTACTACTCATCGTTGTCATCGTCGATGGTGGACGGAGAGAGACGGCAGCGGTGCTTGAATACTGGTGGCCTTGACTCCATCAAGTCGTCCATCTTGGAGTCATCGTTGCTGTTGGTACCGTCCTCATCCTCTGTCTCCTCCACCACCTCCTCATCGGTGGGAGGATCGTCGAGGATGATGTCGTCGTCCACCTCCATCACCAGCGCCTCCTCCTCCTCCTCTAGTGCTTCCCCCTCCAGCGTCGTCACCACCTTTGTTGCCTCCACTACCTCTGGCGCCTCCTCCACCTCCATCATGATCTCCTCCATCGCATTTGCCTCCTCGTCATCGGAGTCCTCATCAGAATCAGACTCCTCCGCCTCCTCCTCTATGTCGTCCTCTATGAAGTCCACATGTGGCTTCTCCTCCTCGAAGGAGAAGAAGGAGTCATCAGGGTCATAGTCCGACGAGACGTAGTCATACTCGATGCTGCTCGACGGTGGCGTGAACTGGTCGACCTCCTCCCCTTCTCGTCAGAGCCATCCATGGGAATCGATCCCCAAGACCAATGCGGTGTTGCGGCAGTGGTTGCTCTCTCGATGTTGGTGCATGTTTGAAGGACCGAAAATGGTGACCATGGGGGGGGGGGGTGAATGAGAGCCTCAAATTTCTTTGCAAAAATAGATAGCCTCTGTCCCGAATTCAAACCCTAAAAGCAATAGTCATTCAATGCGATGTCCGCGACCCAAATGATTGGGTGAATGTTCCCTACGAACACAGTAGGACACCATAAAAACTCCCATGCCCTTAGTTCATGTGAGTCCACTAGTGACTGGATGAACTTTGGGTCACCTCAACCTCCTTCGAGCAACGCGAGGGGGGATTCAGGCTTTTCGGCAAAGCGAGAAGCCCGATTTATGTAGCGCATGGACGCTGGGATTCCAACGCAAAAGCTAGAACACAAATCGAAAACCAACCAAAGAAACTGCGAACGAAAAAACGCACTGACTAGACACTGAGAGGATACAATCAGTATGAATCGGACATCTCCGGTCACAGAAACTGGTTTCTAGACCTTTCTATTCGTGACCGAACTCTATACAGGGAGCATCTGGTCAGAGCAGGCCCAGCGTCCGGTCACAGTAACTTGGCCAGCTGAGCGTGTAGTGCGTCTAGTCACACGCAACAGGCGCATCCAGTCACGACTGGACCTCTCTGGAAGTGACCGGACTTAGCACAGGTGCATTCGGTCACTCAGAGTTGCGTTCGGTCAGGTCCGCACAAACTGCATAGCGCGACCTTCAACAACCGGACTCTGACTGGGCACGTTCAGTCATTGCGACCTCAGCGTCTGGTCACCCCGAAACAGCATTGTTCGTTCACCAAATCGACCTGATCTCCCTCAAATCAAAAGCACTAGGGCTCAAACTTTGTGTGAGGGGTCACAAGCAAGTTAGTGAGCTACTCCAACGAGATCATGGCTCAAAACTAACTGCAAATCGGTGAATCGAAGAAAACCGATGAAGAACAAGCAAAATGAGATCCAAAAAGAAATTTGTTTGATCTATGTGCTCGTGAGGAATTAGAGAACATCCTTTGGTGCAAGGATGTCTCTCACGATGATGCACAAGATGGTTCAAACGAATTTTCAATCCATCCCTTGAAACAAAAGATCTCATGGAAGAACAGGAGGGAGAAAACGAAGAACGCGAAGAACAAAACACGAACTCAAAGAATTCAGCAAAATCCCCAACGAGGAGACAAGGAGATTACAGTCTCCTTTCCTGAAATCAAAATACACAGAGGAATGATTGTCGTCTCTGCGGATCACAAGCAACTAGAGAGAGGAGCCCTAACAGATGAATATTTGGAGTCTAAAATGAAATGCTACAAGCATAGAGAGGGATGAGGGGTGTCATCCCTTATTTATAAGCTATTACACAATACCCCTTCTACCCCTAGATGCATAGAGCAAACAAGCTAGCTCTAGGGGCATTCTAGTCCAACTCTGTCAAGGTCCTCATCGACGGTCATGTGCCTTCCTCATCGGTCGCTTTGTCGCAACGCAAGCCCCTAGATGCCACCACGTGTCGTCCTGACGACCACCACACCTTCTCACCGCTAGCTTCACCTCGATGCAAGCCTCGCGGTGCTGCCACGCGTCGTCCCATTCCGCATAGGAACCTCCTCTGGGTTTTGAGGCCCAAACTCAGAAAGCAAGACAAAAAGTGTGATGTCCACGACCCAAATAATTGGGTGGATGTTCCTTAGGAACACAGTAGGACACCACTAAAAATGCACGCCCTTAGTTCACACGAGTCAACTAGTGACTGGATGAACTTTGGGTAACCTCACGGGATTCAGGTCTTTTGGCAAAGCGAGAAGCCTGATTTGTGTGGAGCACGGAAGCCGAGAATTCAACACAAAAGCCAGAATGCAAATCGGACATCGACCAAAGAAACAATGGACAAAAATGTGCTGACAGGTCACTGACCGGACTCTGAGTGTGTCCGGTCAGACCTGATCGGACGTGTTCGGTCACAAAAACACAGTTTCTAGACCTCTCTGTTCATGACCGGACTCTGCATAGTGGAGCATCCTGTCAGAATAGGAACACCATCCAGTCACGTTCACCTGGTGAACAGTGATAGTAGCGCGTCCAGTCACGCCACTACAGACGTGTCCAATCACACACGGACCTCTCTAGAACTGACCAAACTCAACACAAGGCACGTTCGGTCACTCACAAAGGTGCATCTGGTCAGGTCTATGCAAACTGGACAACATGACCTTCAACGATCGGACTCTGACTGGGCGCATCCGGTCATTGTGACCTCAATGTCGGGTCACCCCGAAATAGCATTGTTCGTTCATCGAATCGACATGATCTCCCTCAAATCAAAAGCACTAGGGCTCGAACTTTGTGCGAGGGATCACAAGAAAGTTAGTGAGCTACTCCTATGAGATCATGACTCAAACCTAACTGCAAATTGGTGAATCAAAGATAATTGGCGAAGAACAAGCAAAACGAGATCCAACACGAAATCCACCTGATCGTGTGCTCGTGAGGAATTGGAGAAAATCCTTTAGTGGAAAGATGTCTCTCACGAAGGTGCACAAGATGGTTCAAACGGATTTTCAATCCATCCCTCAAATCAAAAGATCTCGTGAAAGAGCAAAACAGGGGAAACGAAGAACGTGAAGAACAAAACAGGATCGCAAAGATTTTAGCCAAAATCCCCAACAAGGAGATAAGGAGATTACGGTCTCCTTTCCTAAAATCAAAAATACATAGAGGAATGATTTATGTCTCTGCGAATCTCTACAACTGCTACGAGAGAGAAGCCCTAACAGATGAAGTCTGCTTAAAATGAGCAACTGGAGAGATGAAGTGGGATGAGGGGCGCCATCCCTTATCTATAGGCTATTGCACAATACCCTTTATACCCCTATAGAGCAAACTAGCTAGCCCAAGGGGCATTCTAGTCCAACTCTGTCAGGATCTTCATTGCTTCACCGCAACACAAGCTCCTAGATGTCACCACGTGCCATCCCGACGACCGCCACACCTTCTCACTGCTAGCTTTGCCTCGACGCAAGCCTCGCGGTGCCACCACGCGTCGTCCCATTACACATAGGAACCTTCACCGGGTTTTGAGGTCCAAACCGGCAAATCCGCCACCTTGAGTTTTGAGGCTCAAACTCAGAAACCGACCACCCCAGGTTTTGAGGCCCAAACTAGGAAACCGTCACCGGTGATTTTTCAAGGCTCTACCACCAAACTTGCGCTGTTGACAGAGCCTGGGCCTCACTCCCTAGTCGCCGACACTAATGTCGACGCATGTCCAGCCTCTGCCAGGCACGACGCCTTCTCCTTCCTCCCTTACTCGACCGAGGACACTTGCATCTCCCATGCAAGCCAGTGTCCGGCCCCCGCCAGGTGTCACGATGCCATCGCCTTCTGTCTTGACTCGGCCGATGCCATCGCACATCCAATGTAGTCTTGCTTGTTGCTGCCAAGTGCCAGCTATCGTAGCTGGTCCTTCGGCCCTCCGGTCCATCGGTGCAAGCCTCACGTCTGCCCTTCGTCACTCCTGGTCCATTGACATAGCACGTCTCTACTTGACCTTCTCCTTGCCATCGACCATTGCCTCCGAGCTCCACACCTGCACAAAAACACAGCCAAAAGACATGTTGCCCACTCACGCCAATTCGTGAGCCTGTTGATCAATCACTCATCACAACGGGCCGAACCACAAGGGCACATATCAACCTTGTGTTCGCAGGCGGTCACGGAGTGCACATGGTGGGGGAGCGAGGAAGGCGGGCGTGGTTGGACTGGGACTCCCATATGGCTGCTCGGTCTGTGGTTGTGCCTGGTCATGAGGCCGGAGTAGAGGGGAGAGCTGGAGTGGCACTACTGAGTCTTTGCTCGGCCGATAGCGATGGAGGAGGAAGGAGATGGAGGTGGGGGATGGAGCCGATATGCAGGGGCCACCCATCAGCTAGGGGATGGAACTGCGGCTAGGTGTCGATCCAACTAGAGGGGGAGGAAAGTGCAGGCCGAAGGGAAAAAATGGAGGGGAGAGAGAGGCGAGTGGACAGGGTCATTGAACGAGCTGGGCTTGGCCTGTGCGGAGAGGAGGGGGAGGTGGCCTGTCGGGTGGGCTCGGCCTAGAAAGGAAATGGAGAGGGGAAGGGAGAAAGTGCAGGCAGGGTTGGCAGGGAGAGGCTGGGCTGCAAAGGAAGGAGGTGAGATTTTGCCCTTTTCTTTTTCCTATTTCTTTTCTCTTTCTCTTTCTCTTTCTTTTACAAATTCTTTTGAAATTCAAGTTCAAAGTAGATTGAAACCAAATGAGTTTTGAAAAAATTGGGAAATATTTTCCTAGGTTTTGGAAATAAAATTTAAGTTTATTTTGAATTTTTTTGTAAACCCTTTTATTCATTTTTTAAATAAAGCAAAATCGATTCGCTTCTAATTCGATTTTAGTAAATTCTTTTTCACCCAAATAAAATTATGCAACGACATGAATGCAACAAATAATTAGTAATAATTTTTTTCCTCCATCTAAGATTTTATCTTTTCCTAATTAAATTCTATCAAATTTTAGATAATAAAAACTAGGGTGTTACAGTTCGGTCACATCTATGACAACAAACCAATTCACCACGTCATCCCTTCTGCAAGTGTGTTAACTCCACGAAGTCTCTACCAGACCTATGTACATGAGTTAGAATTTTTCAAACACATTTTCAAGGGATTTTCACTTGCACTCATCACGCCACTCGATCCTAGCAACATCGCAATGTTAGATTGCTCAAGTGGTACTAGATGACCGATATGCAAACCAGTTTGCCCCTCTTCATAGTACGACCATCTATCCTAAATCTTGTCATAAACTTCGCTACACACCTTTGACTGATAAAATGAGATGCCCTATAAGTTATACCTTTGCCTTGCACATTCCATTCCATCTCCTCTGATGTTGATGCAACACATGCACCAACCATATCACCAAATGATATGATCCACTGTATATCATCATGCGACATATTGGTTCATCGATCTTAACATCACTTCTTGCTATTCACTATTGCCTTTGTCCATCGACGCCAAGCCATTGCTCAAGCCTCCTGCCACACGTTCCAATGCTTCAAAGCCTCCGAGTTGCCCTTCACACTCTTGCAACTGGTCCATCAAGGCAAGCCTTGCCTTGATCTTCTCCACCTTAGCCACATCACTCCATATCATGTCTCATATGCAATAAGCTTCTTCATTGCACATTCACTTGTGAACTAATCTCATGTATATTTCACTTAAACACATATTAGTCCACCTAGGTTGTCACTCAATTACAAAAAACAAACAAGGACCTTTCACCCACCCTAAAGTGTGTATGTCGCTTAAACACATATTAGTCCTTATGCTACCGCAAGTGTGTATGTCGCTCTTAGAAGCGCATCATATCCTATTCCAATCACCATAACCAGCTTTCCTAGAATGTCATCAGCTTCTTCTATGGCAACTGGTGGAATGGTAATCACCACTTCACCAGCATCATCGGTGAATGACCCTCCTTGTCCTTATTGCCTTTCATCTTTGACAAAGTCATAGTCTTAGATTACTACAACGGCCTCGTCCTTTGCTAGTGTGATGGGCCTGATGGATTATGTTGCTATGTTGTCTGTAATCTGGCAACCGAGAAATGGCTTGTACTGATGTGTAGCATCCATTATGTTGGTCTGACTTGTTTAGGTTTCAATCCAACAATGTCCTTGCACTTCCATGTGATTGAATTTATGGAGGTGTAGGGTGCATGCGTAGTTCTAGAGATCTACTCATCTAAAACTATAATATGGATCTTTAAGAAATCTAAATGGGGCGAGATTATTGTACTACATTCAAAATTGAGAAGTGTTTTCTTAACGGTTTATGCACATGCTTGAGTACTCTATGATAGTTAATGTGGATATAGAGGGAAATACATGGAGTTTGTAAACCACTGGTGCTGAAATGTCCATCCATCAAGCCTATGTGTGTTGTGTTGATTTTCACAATTTTTCTTGTGTTTTAGTATGGATAATTGAAGACTATGGTACTGATAAATGAAGATTATATTGAAGCATGTTGTGGACATGGAGGAACTATTTGGACACATCAATATTAAAGTTGGTTCTGAGCTTTGAGATTGTTGGTATTTCTTAGTGTAAGCAGAAAAGGTCAGTAAGCGCACGGAAGTACCGTTGTAGCACTTCACCCGGAAGTATTCAAGGTATCGTATTTTCCACAGGGAACGATGTGTTATAGTCTCTTGGTCTAGTCCTCCCAGATAAGACAAGGAGAAGGGTAACAAAGGTAGCAAGGTTTCTCTAGGTAACGAGTCCTTAGGTGCTCAAACTCAACTAACGTAGCTTGCCTCGGTCAATGGTGGAGACTGGTTTCCCAGTCTATGTCGATACAGCTCTACCTGGAATCCCGAACGTGGGTGGATTACGAAGGATGGACAGGGCTGTCACCAACTGCCGCCTACCTCCTCAACCGTGGAGACTCAGGCAACCAACTTGTGACCACTTAGCCTAAACACCGCATTTACACTAAAGGGCCACTACTCTAGCAGTGATCAGGACTTGCGCCCTCTTACTAGAGCACCCACCCGAGGGTGAACGATCGGTCCAGTAAACTAAGTTAGCGAAAAGCTAGAACACGATAAGAACTTGAAACCGAAGTTGAACACGAACCTTTATACTTCAAGAAGTATACAAGATCGTAGAGGTACAAGCGGAGTCATACCGGCGATCCCGGTATTCCTTGCGCAGAGGTAGCTGACAACTCTGGTACTTCTCTGACTCGCACTCACTCACTCCCTATTCTAGTTAGCTACTAGAGCTAAGATATATGAGGCACTACTCCTTCTTCCATGGATCCCTCTTGAGATTTGTGTTGATGAGCACTTGGACGCTTTGTGTGGCGGGTGGAGGCCTTCTTTTATAGGTGGAGGTGCCTTGGGGGAATGGAGGACCTCTCCTCCTCCTTTGGAAAGTCCAAACTGACTTCAGACCACCTTCAAGATGTGCTGCACCTGGACGGAAACCACATGCACCGCCATTGCAAAGGCGGTGGGAATTCACCTGCCAAAGTTGGTCGAGAACTGCCTCACCCATGGTGCGTCCGCACCATGGGTGCGGTGGCACCCCCAGTGGCCCAAAGTGGACCATCTTTGGTGGGTTGCTTCTTTTAGGCCTCTAGATGGGTCCTGCAAAGTTTGGGCCCATTTGGAGTTGGTTTGATTTGGGTCTTGGCCTTTTTATCCTCTCAACAGGGCCTTGATTTGCCTAGTATTGGGCCTATTCCTTCTTGGGCTCATATCAGGTGCATTTACATGCCATATGTTATGTGTGTTGGATCCCGTTTGTAGTCATTTACGTGAATGCCCTCCTGCAATTGACCAAACACCAAAACTTGTGGAAATAGTTAGTTATAAGCCCTATTCTATGTTTGATGTTGGTTTTATGCGAGTCTTGGCGATTATAAAGTATGAGATAAGGACCGCCAACAGAGATGTGGACTACAGAGTGATTACACCCAGAATTCAATTTAATTATTTTGTTGGGAAGGATCGAACACTGAATGCATATAACATGGGCCACACAGAAATGTTCATGTCATTGATGCCCATGTCATCAACTTTTGTAGACCAAGAGGGCATCACCATATGAACAAGCCTTGCCATCTTCCTCATGTTCCCTTGTTCATGGAGTCATTAGCAGAGAAGTAAAGGTGCATTTGTTGTATTTTGCTGTTATGACATGTCATTGTTCAGGTATGAAGTTATTTTGGTTCTATATATAGGCCAATTTTGGCTTGGTAACTAAAGGAATGATATGTCTATTGACGGTCCTTAAACACCTGTTTTACCATCAACATTTGACCCTAAAGTCCACCAAAAAGACATGAAATGTAGTCAAATAGGTTTCAAACTAACCAAATTCCACATGTCCATAGAATTCTATTTGAATGCAGGATTTGAACCAAATTTGGACATATGGACCCACCAGAGGCCAAGCCCACTCAGCAGGGCCCAAATGGGCCTAAGGGGGGTGGCGCCCGCCACCCCTAGGTGGCGCCCACCACCTCTAAGTGGCGCCCGCCACTTGGGTTGGCCCAAGTGCCACCACCTGCCATGTCACCGATCCGTGTGACCTCCCCAAGGCCAAATCCTGGCCCTTGGTCACTAGGTCAGTGGCATCGGACGGCTCAGGGAGGAGTGGCGTGGATCAAGGCTGAATGTCGGTTGCTAGGACATGCAACCGACCTCCAAACCGCCTTGGACAACCACCTGGATGCCGTTGAAGCAGAGGCGGTTCATCCAACGGCCAGGGAGCTGGCGGCCGCCAGTAGGGGGTGGCGCCCGCCACCTGACCTAACCCTAGGTCGGTTGGCTACCCACTATAAGAACCCCCCTCACTCATTTGGGCTATATATACCCCCCTGCGGCATCACTTCATTCATATCCCCTCATATCCCACACTTCCAAGAGAAGCAAAGCAAGAGAAGCAAGTGAGAGTTAGGTTAGAAGCTTAGAGAGCTTAAGCAAGTAGGTAGCTAGTAGAGCAAGGCATCTTTGCCCTCGCGGTAGCACTGCTCAAGGCTTAGCTCAAGAGTAGAGGCGTGCGAGTGATCGGTTCTGGAGCTGGGAAGAGTCTTCCTTCATCTCTAGTTCAGGTTTTGCTCTTGTTACTCAAGCATTTACTATATTATAGTTCATCATTTCAAGTATTACTTTATTCTACTTATCAGTATTGAGTGGTATACTTGATTGATTGCTTGAGTGCCTAGCTATCCTACAGTTCAATTCACTTAGCCATAGTAGTTAATCTCTAGTGAGCTTAGTGTTTGATATTTGCCAATAGGTTGCTTAGTTAGTTTAGTGTTTATCTTATTAAGTCAAGTGTTTGCTCTGACGTCCGCAAGGGTGTCTCTATTCAAAGCTAGGGTAGAGATATTTAGAATATAGTTAAGCGTGGTGCTTAGTTATAGACTTACCTTCAGATACGGCTGGACCCCCGGATAGCTGTGGTAGCAAGCAGGTGGTGACAGCCCTGTGCGCCTTGAATTCCACCACATAGTTGGCCCAGTTTAACAGTAAGGCTCGTTGTGCTAGCGTTCAACCTAAGTAAGTGGTAAAGGCTAGTACGCCTCGATACTTGACAAGATAGGAATAAAACTTTACTCAACTTAGTTGCTTTATTGTCTTTTGCCTGCCTTGCTTCGTAACTATCTCACTTCGTAGTTATCTTGCTTTGTGGTTATCTAGGAGTAGTTAGTAGTTAGTTATCTTAGTTACCCTTAGTTACTCTCTATTTACCTATCCATCCACCTTACCTTAGCCATCCATTTCATCCTTACCTAGCCATCCATATATTCTTTCTAGCCTTTCATCTTCCCTTCTCCCCTTTTCCTTTTTCTTATTTCTTCGACTCTCATCCCCTCCTTGACTCGACTCATACACCACCCTAGCCTTCCCTTGGGATCAAATAAATCGACACCTGGTACTCTCAGGCGAAGTGCTACTACGATAGTTCTGTGCGCTTGCAGAATCTCCTCCTGGTAGATTGCATTCTCGCTAGCTAGCTCCTACTAGTGTCGGGATTGACAACCCCGCTTGGCATTAGTAGATAGCTACTTTAGTTACCCTATCCTAGGTGTAGCTAAGAACTACCAGCAATGTCCAACATTATTAATTGAGAAAATTAGTTCCTTGGCCCTAAAAAAGTACAACTTAGTTTCTTGGCCGTTTTTCAACTGAACTTGCTTATTTGGCCCTAAATTGAGTTTTGTTTTGATTCTTGGCCCTTCCGTTACTTTAACAAGGTAACAGTGTTAAAAGCAAATCGAAATGACTATTTTACCCTCGGCAGAATTAATAAGAGAAAATTAGTTTCTTGGCCCTAAAACAAGTGTAGCTTAGTTTCTTGGCCCTTCCGTTAGTGTGACAAGGTAACAATGTTAAAAGCAACGTGAAATGAATCTTTTACCCTTGGCACGAAATACAACATTACATCAACATACCACAACTAATGAAATGCGTATAATCACAATAATTTCCCAAAATAAGATATAATATTTTTTCAAGCATAATTTTTTTCATATATTTGCGAATGACATCACAATAACCATTTAAACATGTGTAATGTTATATTTCAATAGTTATTGTATATTGTTGTAATGTTGTATTTTGTGCTAAGGGTAAAAGATTCATTTCACGTTACTTTTAACATTGTTACCTTGTCAAACTAACGGAAGGGCCAAGAAACTAAGCTACACTTGTTTTAGGGCCAAGAAACTAATTTTCTCTTATTAATTATGCTGCTTTGTTCAGGTTGTGGAATCTAAGTGCTTTTCAGCAATTTCAATGCAATGGATAAGAGATGAAGAAGAGGGGTTCCATGGTGCATTAGCTACCAATCCAAAGGATGCACTAATTATATTCATTTTTTCTTGGGAGCATGAGTGCCACATAGGAGGGCCACACAACTACGTCGTTTCATTATGCAAATCTTTAGAGATTTGTACCTTTAGTAAGAAATCTATGTACCACTTATGTTAGGACATCAGTTAAGAAAGTTGTTATGATAGCATCCATTATTATTGTAAAAAGTACTCTTGTTTGTGAACATGATTTATGGATGTAATGATTATATCTATATGCTTTGTGTACATTAAGCTATTAAGGGCCTAGCTGAATTAGTAAATATTGAGCCGAATGAAATTCTGCCATTGTTTTGTTATCACCACCACTGTTGGCGGTGCAAACATACAACACCATCACTATACATATGATGCGATAGAGATCAAAAGTGTATCACCACCAAATCGTTAAGTAACCTAACCGTGACTAAAGGATCATCAAAGGCAAATTGTCTTACAAGGTGATGATCACCATGTCCTTTGGACTTACGATTCACAGGCTCAAGTGACAGTGATGTTTACCCTAACATAGATGTCTCAGTCGCTGCAGTGATGGTGAATCCGCACTACAGACAATCGGGTCGTAGTACAAGGTGATGGTGCTAGTGACCACTACATAGGTAGTTCTTATGCCCAAACAAGTATGATGTTAGCCACGACATATGCGATCATTAACGAATGCGGCAGTGTTGGGGGCCTTCACAGTCGGTTGTTAACTGACTTGATGACTTCGACTATCACCATCGAGTGATTACTACGTAGGTCGAAAAACAATTGCGATGGGGTTAAGAGCCAATCATGGTAGGTCTTCTGTAGTAGTGGGTCACCTCTGTGAAGCAAGTAAAAGGGTCGGTGACATCAACACCGACAAGAAAGATGACTCTAGAAGGAAGCCATTGATGCATGACTACATCAAGCTCGAGCAAAAATATGGTTAAAGCATTCTCTCCCTTAGGTATGTTTAAGGTTTCAAGGTTCCTTAGTTATGTCTAGTGTCCTTGAAGATTTAGGGTTTAATATATGGATGAGGTGTTGTCCAGTGTATTACATATGGAAGGGGTTAGGATTTTAAGGTTTGGGTTTCTGTTGGATTACACACTTTTGGTGTTGTCTAATGTATGGCTTGTTATGGTATATTCATATGGATGAGGTGGCACCAACCATGGTTTTAAATAGCCCGCTATTTTTGCCGCTATAGCCCGAAATAGCTTGAAAAAAATTGTGCCGCTATTTGCGTTCATGCACAATTCTGCCGCTATTTTGCCGCTAAAGTCCGCTAATTACAGTTTATAAAATGCTAAACACTTTAGCTTTAGCTCGCTATTTAAAACCATGGCACCAACTATTTTTTGTGATGGTATTTTCATATTTGTTTGAAGTTGTGTAGGCTGAAGATTTAGCTCTTGTTCATTGTTGCATATATAATAATTGTGTCTTTCATACCTCTCTTTGTTGTTTTTTTTATGTGGATATATCTTTGTTGGTTGTATATCCTCATTTGAGAATTAAACGCTTCTTTTCACTTAATAGTTGCTATTGTGAAGATGGATAACCAATTACTTCTTTGCCTATGTGATGATTTCTTCACAGTGGTCTTCTGCTTTTGTGATGATTTGTTGGTTATGGTTTTGTCCTGAGTCCTCCTTCTAATGTGCAGGCGAACAAATAGGACTTCCTCCTCATGTGTTGTTACTATGTTAAACACTAGCGATTCCTAGTTTTCATGAATATGAGGCCACTAGTTATTTTCCAAATAGCCACATTGGTTACTTTGTTCTTCTTTTCTATCTTGCATTAGATTTCATGAGTTTGTCAGTTAGCCACTAGTTATTTGTGCTTGCGTTCCTTGAGTTTTTGCTGTCAACTGAGTTTGTCTTGAATATGGAAAGTTAGGAATGATATATGGTTTTTACCATATATTTTTCTAGTGAAGGTACCTGGTAAGAGTGAGGACGATGAGGAAATTGAGGAATTTGAAGACAGCGATTTTGATGATTTCAAAGAGAATTCTGACGAAGAGGAGACAATGATTTGAGTGACACCCATTGGAGAATCCTGCTAGTGAAGGATGACATGAACAACCTCTTCAAGCAAAACTACAAGGACCTGAAGCGTAGAGAAGGTAGGAGGTTCGACAAGCTATACAACCAGATCACCAAGGACTTCGAGGTAGAAGAGGAAGTACTGCAAAGACAAGAAGGGGTCTCACAAGAAATGAAACCACTAATGATTATGTGTTGGTTCTTTTGCATGTACAAATGCAAGTAGTGGTTGCATGATATTAAAGAGGTTGTTTCTGAAACTTGATAGTGTGGAAGGATGCATAGCTGGAACTTGTAAATGGCAGCTATCATGCCATCTATTAACTGTTTGACCGGTTATCTATGCATATATGTCTCTAAAATGGTGTATGTTTCTACGTGTGTGTCTGCAATGGTATATGTTTCTAAAATGGTTTATGATGTCCGCAACGAATGAATCTAGTTAATAGAGGCTATGCCAGAACTCAATAATAGAGATGGTTGTGGTTTATCATTGGCATGTCTTAAAGTTTCTTTTTCTAGAGAGGGCTCTGGATACTAGCCGTCTTTCAAAATAAATTTGTAGAGGTAGTTGTTGTTCGATCTGTCTCTATAAACTCAATAAAAAAACCCAATCCGTGGTGGGTATGATGGACACTATGCTTAAGAAGAAGATCTTCTCATACAAATCGAGAAAACCCCTAAACCATGTCCCACCCTTACACAATGGCACTGTAACTCTGTGAGATGAGCTAGCTAGAGTGAGTCTCTTGAGACTCAAATTCTGACCACCCCAAAAGGGGTACTAAGCCGAACTAACCGTCGGTCTGACTGTTAGAGACGGCTGACCATGTCTCTACGAAATTATTGATTTATAGAGCCGGAAAAGAAGAGGCAAAAGAGAAGAAACGATTAGGACAACCACCTTTATAATAAAACAAACTGTAGTAGTGGATAAAGCTAGGTTGTTTTGTAGCTCTCTTCTCTATTACTCCCTCCGTCCACGAAAGAATCAATTCCTAGAATCCGTGTTAGTATTCGAAGATATATCTAATGATGTAAATTTGGTACCATCAATATTGATAGTTTTTTCTAGAAATTCGGTCAAAGTTTAAAAAGTTTAACTTAAGACAACTCTAGAAATTGATTCTTTCGTGAACGGAGGGAGTACTTCACTCTACGCTGATAAAGGAGTTTTAGGTATGAAAGCTTTTTCTCCAATGCACGTTTTTAATCGCGAGGTACCGAAACTATCCGCTCTAAGTGGATTTTTAGTTCTCATCCTAAAACTTTTTACCTATCACATAAAATATTTAGACATATGATATGTACTTAACAAAGGCTAAAAAAATAATTAATTACATAGGTTACGATAACTTTGCGAGATGGTTTTTAAACCTAATTAATCTATAATTTGATAATATTGTGATACTGTAAACACGTGCTAATGATAAATTAATTAGTAGTAGTAAATTCGTCTCACGATTTTTTGATAGAATATATATATATATGTAATTTATTTTTTATTAGTCTATTTTTAATAGATTAAATTAATATTATAATATCTAGTACGTTTCCTCTACCAAAACATTGCCTAAACGTGTTCTATATAGGAGCGCCCAAAACATGGACACTTGGCGTGCATGCTCGTTCCCTGTGCTAGCTACTAGTAGGGATGTATGTCGATGACGGGGTATCTCCATTGCCTATAAAATATAAGTACATTCCCAGCCAAGAGCAAGTTCCTGCCACCCAGCAGTGCGAGCACTTAACACAACTAGGCAGTGC
Organism: Coix lacryma-jobi var. lacryma-jobi; assembly: GCA_009763385.1. NCBI lineage: Eukaryota > Viridiplantae > Streptophyta > Magnoliopsida > Poales > Poaceae > Coix > Coix lacryma-jobi. Next base: position 60,439,253 of record CM019825.1, read on the forward strand.
ACTGCACTCGGGGCAGCCAAAAGCAGAGCTCGGTGGCCATGGCATTGGCATCACTGCGCACCCTCCCGCTCCCGGTGCTCGTGCCCCTCGTCGCTTCGGCGCTCGTGTTCCTGGCCAGCGTGCTCCGGCGCCTGCTGAGGCGGCAGCGGCCGGTGTACCTCCTCAACTACAGCTGCCACCTCCCGGACGCGGAGCGGCAGGTGAACCTTGAGGTGTGCGAGTACTTCGGGCTCAAGTGCCGCCGCTACTCGGACGACATCGCGGACTTCATGCGCCTGGTGTACAGCAAGTCCGGCCTGGGGCAGGAGACCTTCGCGCCGCCCTTCATCTACTCGGGCAAGTTCGAGAAGACGCTGGCCTTCGCCATCCAGGAGGCGGAGGAGGGCCTGTTCGCCGTCGTGGAGCAGCTCCTGGCGAAGTCGGACGTGAGTCCCAGCGACATCAGCGTGCTGGTGGTGGCCTGCTCCATGTTCTCCCCGATGCCGTCGCTGGCGTCCATGATCGCGCACCGGTTCAAGATGCGGGCCGACGTGAAGTCGTACAGCGTCGCCGGGATGGGGTGCAGCGCGGGGACCGTGGGCATCGACACGGCGGCGCGGTCGCTGCGCGCTCAGCGGACGCCCGGGTACGCGCTGGTGGTGGTGACGGAGAACACGAGCCTGAACTGGTACTTCGGCAGGAACAAGCACATGCTGGTGACCAACTGCATCTTCCGCGTGGGCAGCGCGGCGGCGCTGGTGACGGACGTGCCGGCCCGGCGCGCGGACGCCAAGTACGAGCTGGTGCGCGCGCTGCGGACGCACCACGGCGCGGACGACGCGGCCTTCAACGCGGCGCTGCAGATGGAGGACGAGGAGGGCAACCTGGGCGTGGCGCTCACCAAGGACCTGGTGCGCGTCGCCGGCGCGGCGCTCCGGCGGCACATCACCGCGCTGGGGCCCCAGGTGCTGCCGGTGTCGGAGATGCTCCGGTACGCGTGGCGCGTGGCGCGCGCCTACGCGGCCGGGAACCGCAAGGCGGCGGCGGCGGAGGTGCCCGACTTCCAGCGCGCGTTCGAGCACTTCTGCATCCACTCGGGCGGGAAGGCGGTGATCGACTCGGTGGCGCGGCTGATGGGGTTCGGGCCCTACGTGGTGGAGCCGGCGCGGTCCACGCTGCACCGGTTCGGCAACACCTCCAGCAGCCTCGTCTTCTACGAGCTGGCCTACTTCGAGGCCAAGCGCCGCGTCCGGGCCGGCGACCGCCTCTGGATGCTGGCGTTCGGGACGGGCTTCAAGGCGTGCAGCAACGTCTGGCGCGCGCTCCGCGACGCCGCGCCCGACGCCGACAACCCATGGAACGGATGCGTCCACCGCTACCCGGTGCCGCCGCCGCCGCCGTCCAAGACGCACAAGCATGCTTAGCTTGTTGGTATATTTATTACTGTTAATTATACGTATATCATTAGCGGCGCATCTTGCGTCTGCGTCTGCGTCAGTTGTTTGCTGGTAAGCAACATGAGTAGTACGTTCGTCGTTTGATAGGTTTGGACTTTGGATGCTTGATGATCGGCTCTCTCATTAGCTCCAAAGACCTACTATATATGCATTGTTATTTGTGTGTCAGTGATATATCGTATGGCAACATGTAACTCTGTTTGCAACGTCAAATATATACGTGCACAGGAGCATTGTTTATTTTCAATTCAATTTATTTACTCATCAAGTGTTCGGAGTAGCACATGTGACATCCACCAGCCTACGTTGGAGTGTTTGGTTTTTGGGACTAAAGTTTAGTTCGTGTCAGTGCCATATTATTTTGGGGCATGTTTAGTTTTTAAAAAATTACAAGATTTCCAATCATATCGATTCTTTAGACACATGCATAGAGTATTAAATGTAGGTAAAAAATAACTAATTACACAATTTGTCTATAAATGTCGAGACGGATCTTTTAGTCCATGTTTGGACAAAGTTTGTCAAATAACAACGAAAGTGATACATGAACTTTACGCCAAAATTTCTATGAACTAAACATGCCCTTAGTCTATTAAAAATAGATTACTTATAAAACTAATTACACCATCGGGTAGTAATTAACAAGATAAAATTATTAAGCCAAATTAACATATTATTAGCAAATATTTACTGTAGCACCATATTATCAAGTCATGGATTAATTAGGTTTAACAGATTCGTCTCGTGAATAATCCTTCGACTGATAAATTAGCTTTGTAATTAGTATATTTTTAATAGATTAAATTAGAGTCATAATATTTGATGTGATAGGAACTTAAAAAACTCCTAAGCGACAATAGGAAGCCACTACATATTTGTATTTGGAGAACCAAATGCTCTTCTACACAGTGAGCTACATTACTGCAGTACCAGTCTTCTCAAATGGCCATTTCGCATTTTTTAGGTGGGCGCCTACCCCATATCATCTGTGTAAATCAACAACTTCAAAAGTGGTCAAAATGATCTGCCCTGACGGCAGAAGCCTTAAAGGCTCCGGAGACAGCTGAAATGTATGGCATCTCCCATGTGGAGCAGCTCGAGGTTGACTTAGGTGTTCTAAAGGATGCCGTTACTTCTGATGCACATGATCATGCTCCTACACTATTACAGGAAGGCACATCAGGGGCGGCTGGTGACCCACTGTAAGGGCGGCTACGCCAACCGCCCCTATCTAAACGCTCTTACAGTGGTTTTCACTATAAGGACGGTTCAATACGAGCCGCCCTTACAGTAGGCCACTGTAAAGGCGGCTGACGTTCAGACCACCCTTACAGTGGGTCGTTAGTAAGGGCGGTTGGTGTACCAGCCGCCCTTACAGTGGGTCGTTAGTAAGGGCGGCTGGTGTAACAACCGCCCCTACAATGACCTCTGTAAGGGCGGCTCACTCTAAAACCGCCCCTATAGTTAATTTTCAAAAAAAAAACAAGGTATATATATCAGCACAACATATATATCAGCAGCACAGCACAGTACAGCACAGCACAACATATAAATATATATATATATATATATATATATATATATATATATATATATATATAAAAGCAGCACAACATATATCAGTCAGTATATGAAATCTGACCATATCACAGCACAAACATCGAATTCAAGTTACATCATCAAATTTAAGTTACAACACAAATATCGAATCCACAAGTCTATCAAAAGTTACAGTTCCACAAGTCCATTGACAAGTTTGACAAGTTCATCCAATTGTAATCAACGACCTAGAGCTAGCCTCTCAAACTGACGGAGGTGTTGGTACCTAGGATTACTACCTAAGTCGGAGGTGATGTCATGGTAGTCTCCTTTGAAATAAACAACCTGGTCCATTATGAAGTTGCAAAGGTCGCTGACGAGTTCTATGAGTTCATCATCCTTGTAGACATCCCTTTTCTTTCCTTTCTCTTCTAACCACTAAAAGATAACAAAAGCCAAGTTTAGATCTAGTGTAAACAAGAGATTGCAAAGCTAAGTTTTTATACTATGTTTATACAAGAGATTGCAACGCTATGTTTTTATACTACGACCTAAGAGAGGTTTGAACTTACCAAATTAGGGTGTCTTCTGTAGGTTTTTGTGTTACTCATGAAAGCACATACGTAATATCCACAATGTAGACTCCCGATCCTTTGCTTGGGGAACTGTGTGTGTTTCATTTGGCATATGGAAATTTTAACTAATAGTACTGAAAACCATGTAACTTAGTTCCAAGCTAAATTGCACTTACCGAACACAGAGTTTTGACACATAACATGTACCCCTTTTTGGACAACACCTTCCTTTCTTTTCTCTGACATAGTGCCTGAATGCCCTGTTTGAATGATTGTAGCAAATGCAACTTGTTAGTATACAAAAGTCAACATTAAACCGAAACATATAAGGTAATGAGGATTATTGATATGCATACGTGTTGAGAATCGATATGAAGTCTTTATACGTGTGAGGGTCAAAATCTGCAGAATCACAAACCCATGCCATGCTCCTCCCGACATCGACGGCTATGACTATCCAGTGTTCGCTGCATGAATTTAATCATAGAATAAACAGGTAAGTTTCTTTGCATCGATATAATATATATGAAACAATAAAATAAGTATACAGTTGAACTTACTTAAAATGGTATGTTATCCATATGATTTCGTTGTGTTGGAGATTCTTAAAACATACGGCAAGCCACGCCGCAACCTTAAGGGACTCTTCCCTTATTTTCCTCGCCCTGATCGCCTCTTTCTCCTCAATTGTCTTTCCAGCGGCTAGCTCTTTCCCATCCAGTTTCCATTTGCTTGGGTAATTAAAAACTGTTTGTGCTATAGGTTGAGGGTCTACATACCCAGCTTTCAGGGTTGGCATTTCTTTCACAATGTGTGCTTGCATTCTACAAATCACGATGCGAGTTAGTTACAACAAAATCCAACTAGGTTACATTCATATCATATCAAGAAGGCAAGGGACTTACAGGCACCACGTGCGAATTAGATTCATTTCCATTGATTTCAGGTGAAAGCATGCTTGGATGTCACTAAAGTCAAAGGCAATAGTCGTAGCTGGGCTTCCAAATGTGTGTTCAGGTAGTACTGCTTGCAACACATGTAGTTCTGTACGGATAACATGCAAGTACCAATCATGGAACCTTTTCATTCCATATGGCATTTTCTGCATGACCCGGTTTGGTAGGAAATGTTTGCCTCTTACATATGTGCTCGGGCAATCACTGGACCATTTGATGTCTTCAACATCTGGATACTTTTGTACCTGTTTGTGGGCTGTGCAGTCCATGGGCAACCTATAAGCAAATTTGTTCTTGCCTTGGTTCTCAGGCTTGAACTGATCATGGGCATACCACTTGTACATATTTGAGATTTCTTTCATGTCCACAAAAGATTTCGATCCTGTCGACCTTATCATGACGGGGATCTTTTCTTGAGCTTCACATACTGGATCGCCCTCGCCTTCTCGTGCATGTCCTTCTTTAGAAGGCAATCGTTGCTCATGTGTCTTCAGAGCTTGTTGGGAAGACTGTGGCATCTCATCATGGCCTTGCTCGGGGCGAGCTGGAGAAGGTTGTGGCTTGGGAGGCACAGGCGGCGTCTCGTCATGCTCTGGCTCGGCACGAGCTGCAGAAGGCTGTGGACTGTGAGACTCATGCGTCGTCTCGTCATGCTTTGCTTCGACACGAGCTGGAGAAGGTTGTGGGCTGTGAGGCTCATGCGTCGTCTCTTCATGCTCTGCCTCGACACGAGCTCGAGAAGACTCTGTCATGTGGTGGATAGGATTCGGGGAAGGCGGTGGCATCTCATGAATGTGGTCGTCACGACACGGTGAATATACCTCTCCATCCTCAGGGACTCTCTCTAGATGTACATCACTCGGAGTTGGTGATGTAACATTCAACACAATGTCCTTTTTGTACCAGAGAATGAACTGTTTTGTGACTAGTCCAAGCTCACATATCCCCTCGCTAGTTGGGTGTTCTATCTTATGCGTCGCGAACTCAGGCTTCACGGTGTGCACCTCGACCTTACTGTAGTCATGCGGGACCTCTTTATGGTGCCAGATGCCGCCTGGAGGATGTGCCACACCTGTTGCCACCTCAACCATCGTGTTTGCCCTGCCTACGAGAATCAACAGGGTGCAAGGAGTTTGCTCCCGTATGCGATCGACTGAGGTGGAGGTTGCATTGGAACCTTGGCTGCTGCGAACATCCGTAGGGCTGTCAATTAGAGCCAATTCTCTAGGTGGCTCCATTTGTGTCCGCGGCTCAGTAGACACTCCTTTCTCCTGCAGTTCCTTGGCAACTAGAGTCTTCACTAGGAGCTCAATCTTAGACTGTCGGTTTCTGCCATGTTTCTTGTAGATCTGCGCATCATCTTCGAATCCTTCCTTCCAGGTCGTATGTTTCCCTATCCCCCTGACACGGCCTGTGTGCTCGGGGTTTCCTAAGCCAAGGCTAAGCTCGTCCCTCTCTCTAGAAGGAGTGAATGAGCCCTTCTCCCTGTCTTCAGGATATCTCAGTATCCTTGACACTGCCTCTTCGGTCTCTGGCTTGGCAAATTTCAGACTGCTGCCTGAATCTTCCATATTCCTTGCAAAGGCCCAATGCTTGATACGTGGCCTCCATTTCGTGACTTTTGTATTCCCAGCAACTACAGCCTCTTCTTCCATCTTCCTAAACATCTCTTCCTTGCCATCGTATCCACCGGGGCCTAGACGCGGGTGGTGTATGTTTTTCTTCGCCTGCAAGCTGTTCTTTTCACTTAAGGCCAAAGCTTCCGGTGAAGTCTTCTTGGAGGTTTAGGAGGGACCTATATAAACAACAGGTCAAAGTGTTAGCAGAGGTAACACAGTCTGTGTGTTAGCAAAATGTACGATTTACTAAGGGACTTTCATATCCCTACCTCATCGTTTGGGTCAAAGTCCTTGTCTAACTCGTCCTCCGTTAGCTTCACCCGGGGTTCAGGTGGGTGTGGATCCTCAAGACTTGCATATCCCGAGTCATCGTCCTCGCCAGATCCTTCATCAGTCCCTTCTCGTCTTCCCACTTCTCCCCCTTCCTCCTCACCAGACTCCTCCTGAGTAAGCATAAATGCTACATCGTTATCCAACTCGTCATTGAACTGCTCCTGAGAAAATTGATCCTGTTTTTCTTGCCCTGTAGGGCTAGGGTGCTCTTCATGTTCGTTGGATCGGCCTGCATTGCTTGTTGTCCGCGTCATTTCGTGATTTGTTCTAACAGATGCAAGGAATAAAGTGTCCTTTAGAAGTAGTAGTACAAGTAATAGCAGTAGTGCTTCAGTAGTAGTGTAGGAGAAGATAGAAGAGAGAAGAGATAAAGGAAAAACCCATGTACCATCAAGCAAGAAAATCCGAAAAACAAGTAGTACAAGTCGGAGAGGCTTCAGTAACATGTCAATCATCATTTGATCATGAACTTGGAGCAGAAAGGCATCATAACAGAGAAGAGAGAACGTGATGTAGGGGCGGCTGGTAATGATGCCAAGTTCCTCACAAGTTCTTGATCATCAGCTCATATTCCATATAATGAATGGACTTAGACATCTCATCATTGGCAAAACAAAGAAGAGGATAGAAAAAACATGGAAGTAGTAGGAGAGGTGAATAGTAGTAGAAGTAGAAGGACTAGGTAGAAAAACATCATTGCGCATGCCTTATGCCTCAGGTTCAGAGTAGCATCAAAATAAAACATCACTGCACATGCCCAGTTCAGTAGTAGTAGAGAATGGTAGAGAGAGTAGAGAGAAGAGAGTACAGTAGTAGTAGAGAAAATCTGGCATGTATAACAAGTGGAACCAGCTGTATTAAAACAAGTGCATTTGCGTGAAAACAAATGCAACCAGCATGTATACATTTTAGAGAAAATATGGCTGTATTAGCAATGACAACAGCTAATGACCTGCCAGATTATGGCAATGGCAGACAATGGCAAGACTAAGACAATGGCAGACAATGGCAGACAATGGCAAGTTATCAGAATGTAAAAAAACCCTCATCATTGGCATAAGGCAAGTGCTCAGAATATAAAAACCCTCATCATTGGCATAAGGCAAGTCCAAGTTAATTTCATTTTCCTCTCCTTAATATTATATATTCTTACTGAGTTATCAGTATTATCCAAATTAGACAGCTGCTAGAGGAGTATGAGCTCATCAGCCCACATTCCATATAATGAAGGAGTAGTAGTAACAGTAGTATAGTAGTAGTAATAGAGTTTAGTACAGTAGTAGTAGTAGCAGCAGCAGCAGTAGTAGTATAGTAGTAGTAATAGTGTTTAGTACAGTAGTAGTAGCAGTAGCAGTAGTATAGTAGTAGTAATAGAGTAGTAGCAGCAGTAGTATAGTAGTAGTAATAGAGTTTAGTACAATAGTAGTAGTTAAACTCAATTCAAAACATCATTGCACATGCCTTATGCCTCAGGTTCAGAGTAGCATCAAAATAAAACATCACTGCACATGCCCAGTTTAGTAGTAGTAGAGAATGGTAGAGAGAATAGAGAGAAGAGAGTACAGTAGTAGTAGAGAGGATGATCCATCACAGTTTAAAAAATATGATCAATTCAAAATAGGAGTAGAGGAGTAGTAACAGAGATGTGCTGACTGCCATAGAAGTGATCTGATCATGACTATAGAGGTAGTGCAGTCAAATAAAAATTACAATAATCAAATAGAACAGTCAGCACAGCTCCTCTCAGACTTGTAGCAAAATCAAATGTACTTCTCCTACATGTCGGTCATTTCAGTGGAGGTTCTTAAAGAAACAGACTCAAAGAGACAATCAAACATCTGGCTCAACTACAATGGCAAGTGCTCAGAATATAAAAGAAACCCTCATCATTGGCATAAGGCAAGTGCTCAGAATATAAAAACTCTAATCATTGGCATAAGCCAAGTGCTCATAATGTAAAAAACATCAACACAGGCAGTTCTGCTCTTTCCTGGATGCTGGCTGTTAGCTAGCGTTTCTAGCAGTTCAATGATCAACAGGCAGCATTTCTAGCTGCTAGAGGAGTATGAGCTCATCAGCAGTAGTAGAGTAATAGAGGAGTAGTAGCAGTAGTATAGTAGTAGCAATAGAGTATAATACAGTAGTAGTAGTTAAACTCAATTCAAAAAACATCATTGCACATGCCTTATGCCTCAGGTTCAGAGTAGCATCAAAATAAAACATCACTGCACATGCCCAGTTTAAAAAGTAATAACAGGCTTTGTGGGCAGCAACTACCTCTTGCAGCTCTACCAATTTCCCGGCAAGCGTAGAAACGGGAAAGCAAATATGTACTCATCTTTCTCTTGCTCAAAAAGTTTCTAACAAATAAGAAAATCGAAAAGAAAGAAAGAAAAGGGCAGTGCAGGAAAAAGGATGAGTAAGCAAATATTCTTTATATTCACAAAATAGACGATTGATGTTACTGATAACTCACTCACAGCAAGCGTATATATAGATTGGATATAATTAGGTTTACATGTTATTATTGGTATCTACTTCATGGACAGACGACAAACAGGAAGAAATCAAACTGCCGACATTGACACAAATAGATAAATGGATACCAAACTGTTGCAAGTGCTCTTGTTTCAATGATTATGGCAATGGTAGACAATGGCAAGTGCTCGGAATGTAAAAAAAAACTCTCATCATTGGCATAAGGCAAGTGCTCAGAATATAAAAACTCTAATCATTGGCATAAGCCAAGTGCTCATAATGTAAAAAACATCAACACAAGCAGGTCTCCTTTATCCAAAAAAGGGGAATGGGTCTCCTCACTGCTTCGTGGAGGTTGCGACGGTCGGTGGAGGCTGCGCAAGGGGCAGCGACGGTCGGTGAAGTCAGCGCAGTGGACGGTGGGGCTGGGGGAGAAGGAAGGCGGAGGCGACAGCGGCCACCAAACCCTAGCCGCTGGCCTGACGCGCAAAGGCAGCCGACCGAAGAGGAGATGGTGGGGAAACGCACGAGCACGGGCCGGCGAGGTCAGAGGTTCCACCCAGCGAGCACCGAGCTCGAGACGACGCGGGGGAGCCGGAGGGCTCCAGGAGGGGGAGAAGGCGGCGGATCCGACGATGGAGCCGGGGGAGAGGAAGGCGGAGGCGACGGCGCCGGCCACCAAACCCTAGCCGCTGGCGGAGGCGGCAGCGCCGGCCGGCCACCAAACCCTAGCCGCGAGAGGTGCGCGGCTTCCCAGCGGAGGTGGTGCGCGGTAGCGGAGCACTAGCGAGGGAGGAGGGCGTCGGGAAGCGCACGAGCACGGGTCGGCGAGGTGGCGGCGGCGCGTCGTCACCGCGGCGAATTTGGGCAGCCTGGCGGCATCGCCTTTGAAAGAAAACGCCCAGACTGTAAGGGAACCCAAATGTGTCGGCCTATGTATGCTGGGGAACACACTGTAAGGGCGGCTGAGGTTATGAGCCGCCCTTACAGTGGGTTTTTTTTCAAAATATATAAAATGTTTCAGAAAAATAAATGTGGATCAATTCAAAAAATTAATACAGAAAATGTTTGAAAATAAATGTATATTAAAATATATAAAATATTCAAATATTATAAATGTGGATCAATTCAAAAATTATATCAAATCACATGGCCCACTTGCATCCATATATAAAATCATTTCAAAAAATGTTTCAAGAATAAATATATATTAGAATATATAAAATATTCAAATATTATAAACTCTTGGAAATGGCCGTGCGTATATTTGCGCGCGCGGAGGGGAAATATACCAAGTTGCTATTGTTGCCAAGTTGATTTGTCAAACTGTTGGAGACAATTTTTTCTTGTTTTGCTAAAATTATATGGATACCAAGTTGAGATAGCAAACTCTTGGAGATGCTCTTAAATATAGTCTCACACACATTACTCACACACATACATAAATGTAGTCTCACGAACATTACTCACACACATACACACATACATAAATTAGTCTCCGTCGTCGTTCATACAGTTTTCCACTTCACACCTTTTCGTTCCCATGGCAATACGTCTTTGGGTAGGTTTTTTTCCACAACACCGATCTTCTTAATAAAGTCTGTGAATAGTGGCATCTGATCGTAATTATTGTAGGCTTCAACATCGTCGACGCCATCAACTCCGATAATATGTTGTTTCCCGGGGATAACGACATGCTTAGGTTTCTTCTTTGGGGGAACGATACTAAGCGGGTCGATCATATAGAAAACTTGTGTAACACGTGATGCAAGCACCCAAGGATCATCGTGGTAGCCTGTGTTCTGGAGGTCCATGACCCTCAATCCGATGCCATTAATTTCTTGTTGCTTGATCCAACGACATCGAAATAGGGCCACATTCAGTTCCTCAATTCCATAGTCAAGTTCCCATATATCTTCAATTATGCCAAAGTAGTCAACCTTTCGCCCCACTGCGTTGATAGCCACTACTCGAACACCGCTGTTTTGGTTGACACATTTACTATCCTTTGTGTGGGTATAGTATGTGTACCCATTGATCTCATAAGCATTCCAAGATGTCACCTGTCTTGATGGCCCTGCCACCAACTTACTGATGGTAATGGAATCTATGGTTTCTCCAGGCGTTATGTTCTTGTCCTTCAACCATGAAGTTAGGCATTGCTTGTGCTGTTTCATGACCCAATCATATGTACGGCCATTTCTCTCTGACATAATGATATCCATGTGTTCATCAATGTATGGTTCCATCAGTTTTGTGCTCTGCAAAACAGCATAGTGCGCCCGACTCACTTCTGTGTATTCACTGTCAATGAATATTTTTCTACCATTTGTGCCCTTCCCAGTTAGCCCACCCTTGTAGCGAGAATCGGGAATACCAATGCCTCTCTGTACTTTTAGGTACTCTTGACAGCACTCGATGACTTCTTCGCTACTATAGCCCTCTATCATGGAGCCCTCTGGGTATGCACGATTATGCACGTACCGGCTTAGAACCGACATGAACCTCTCATAGGACCACATTTCATGCAAGTAGCAAGGGCCCAATGCCTGTATCTGATGAACCATGTGAATCATGAGATGTACCATTGTGTTGAAGAAAGCGGGAGGTAAACACATCTCTAGTTGATTTTGGGTCTCCACCACAAAATCATGTAGGTCACTCAGCTCTGTCTTGCTAATCTTCTTCTATGAGATCTTCGACCAGAAGTAGCACATGCGAGTGATAGCCATTTTCAAGAACTCTGGCTTGATAGCCCTGATAGCGATTGGTAAGAACACTGTCAGCATCATATGACAATCATGAGCCTTGTAGTGTGGAAATGACAGGTCCTTCATCGACACTAGCTTCTTCGGGTTTGCCGAAAACCCAGTCGGGACTTTCATCCCCTTCACAGAAGTGCATAAACCTCTCCTCTCAACTAGGTCTAGGTTGTAGCTAGCCGCAGGCAGAATGAATTTTCCGGTTTTTTCCTCAACTATCGGGTGAAGCTCTGGCATCACATGTAACTGCTCCATGTCCCTCCGTGCTTTGAGACCATCCTTTGACTTGGCTGTGTCCATCAAGGTAGCGATGAGACTCTCAAAGACATTCTTCTGCACGTGCATAGCATCAATGGCATGAGGGACCTCCAATTGTGGCCAATAAGGAAGATACTGAAAGAAGATTGACTGTTTCTTAAAAGGTACGCCTTCAATAGGAGGTGTGCTTCTATCTCTGGTCGTTCCATCCATTTTCTTCTTTCCATAGATGACGTGTATGTTTTTCACCATTTGGTACACATATTGTCCATCATGACGTCTCTCCGAAGGCCGATCTTCATCCTCTAGGATGTTGCCAAAGTACTTTAAGTATAGTTTGTTGCGGTACTTGTGACCTTCCTTTAAGAAGAGACGATTCCTGATGTAAACAACCTTCTTGGATCCATTTAGGAACACCCATTTTGTATCATCGAGGCAGACTAAGCATCCTGTCTTGCCTTTGAACTGTCCAGACAAGGCATACAATGCGGGGTGATCATTGATAGTCACAAATATTATTGCTCTTAATGTGAAGGCCTCCTTTCGGTACGCATCGTACATGGACTCCCCAAACCTCCATAGTCTCTCAAATTCTTCCATCACAGGCTCGAGGAACACGTCCATATCAAAGCCTGGTTGTTTAGGGCCAGAAATAAGAACGGTGAGAAAAAGGTACTTTCTCTTCTGACACAAATATGTCGGGATGTTGTACATGGTCAAGATCACTGGCCAAGTGCTATGCTCACTCGTCCTCTCATTGAAGGGATTCATTCCATCGGTGCTCAAGGCGAATTGTACATTCCTTGCGTCTGAGCTGAACAACGTGTTGTTCCTATCGAAGTCCTGTCACTGACTACCATCGGACGGGTGTGCAATCACATCGTCATCGACCTTGCGCTCATCGTCCCACCACGTCATGAGCGCTGCTTCCTTAGGGTTCAGAAAGATACGTCTTAAGCGGTCGATCACTGGCAGGTACCACATTACCAAGGCAGGAATTTTTCTCTTCTTTGCATCGTTGCCTAATGAGGTGTCCTCTAGAGGTTGAGATTCCTGTACTGCCTGTTTGGAACCCTTCTTATTCCTCTTGTTCCCGGTGGAGGCTTCTCCGCCACTGAAAAAGTCATTGTCCATGTACCGACTGGCCCCACACCGCGGACATTTCTCCAGACCTCCAAACGTTTGACCACGAAAAAGGATATAATGGTTGGGGCATGCATGGATCTTTTCAACACCCATTGTCAATGGACTTATAACCTTCTTTGCTTGGTATGTGTTGGATGGAACTAAGTTAGGCAGTGGCAACACCGATGATAGAAGATGCAACAGATCATCAACTTAGCCTTCAGGATGAGTAGCTCAAGCACAAAACGAAGCAGTGTCCAGTGTGTTGGACAACCCTTCTCAACACCATACACGTGCTCCTTCGATGCTGTTTTCACCCTCTCTAGATTTTCTAGACCCTTCTTCTGTTGTAGTATTTCTGGTCCAATGGCCCGAAGTATTTCCTCTAAGTTGTCAAACCTTTCTGCATCCCCCTCACGTGCTCCATAATCATTATTGTCAACACCACCAACATCACCATCATTATTGTCGACATTACCGGCATCACCATCATTATTGTCGACACCACCAGCATCACCACCACGTGCTTATTCATTGTTTGACTCATGTTGCATTTGTGCTTCAAGCGCGTCTGAGCATTGGGACAAGTATTGTAGGGCTTCGGCATCGTCTTCTTCATGCTCACCGTTGTCGTTAACAACCATGTCTTCACCATGATGAATCCATACTGTGTAGCCCGAAACAAATCCTCGCCTAATTAGATGTGATCTGATCATTTCCACATCATAATATGCCATGTGGTTCTTGCAATCTTTGCAGGGACAAATAACTGAACCATTAGTCCCTGGCAACGTCTTTGCATGCTTCACTGCGGCTATAATAAATTTGTCCACCTCATCACAATAGGCTTGCGAGTACCTATACGAACCATACATCCAAGAAGTCCTATCCTCCATCTCTAAAAAAAACAAAGAAATAAAGTAACAATTATTATTAGCAACAATTATTAGCCACATACATAAATAAAAAATTATTATTAGCAACAATTGTTAGCAACAACTATTAGCCACAATTATTGACAACAATTAATAGATACCATTATTAGCAACAATCATGGACATACCAACAACTTTATATGTCAACCTCATTCCAATTTCATAAAACAAAAACTATAAAATAAAAAAATAAAAGGAAACCCTAGATCTAGAAATAGATCTAGAACAAGCTTTTCTCTCCATACATGAAACTATAATTAATCTCCACTAAAAGCAAGCTAGATTGACTAATTGAGGGTGCAAGCTCATGTCTCTACCTAATATACACTAATAGGTCCAAAGCTAAGCTCCAATTTAGTCCAACAAAGCTCAAGCTCCATGGAAGAGAGAGAAAACAAAACTCTAAATTGCTCACTAACCAACCAATAAAACTAGGATTAACAAGTTGGAATAGCATTTTCTTACCTTAAACAAGCTTCCCACCAAAAGATTTGAGATCAAAACCTCCCCCTCTTAGTAGAGCAATTTTTGGGAGGTGCCCAAGGCCTCCCAAGCCTTTTTTAAAGTGGAGAAGAGAGTGGCTCAGGGAGGAAGAAGAGAGGGGGCAGCCACTTATACCTACAGACCACTATAGGGGTGACTGGTAACACCAGCCGCCCTTACAGCACTGTAAGGGCGGCTGGTGTTACAACCGCCCTTACTGTGAGACCCCACTGTAAGGGCTGCCCTTACCTGGTGCCCGTCCGAGCCGCCCTTACAGTGACAGGGGGGCGTTCTCATTGTTTCTTTTTCACGTAGTGCTAGTGGAGTGATTTTCAGGGATATCTGAAATCTATTAGCTAATGAGTTTGTGTGTTTAGTTGTTTCTCATATTTCATGTTGAACTAACTTGTCTGCGCACAAGCTTACAATTTTGAGTTTAGTCTAGGACTCGGGACAGTCATGCATATGGACTGGTCCTCTTCCCGATTCTGTAAATGTGCAAGTGATACGAAATTTAGTGGAATCTGGTGATAGTAATGCGAAAGACCGTAGAGCCACCCAAGTTTCAAAAAAAAGAAAAAATGATCCGCGTTCGGATGTATTGTAACACTCGCCTCTGTAAATGGCCACTCTAGAGATGGGCACAATACCACACCTATCTCCGTTAATCGATTAAAAAATAAAAATAAAATAAAATTCTCATTGTCGGAGATTATGTTCAATATGGTCCTCGAAAAAGTTTACGTAACGCCCTCAACTATTGAGCATCGACTACTTCGCCTCCCAAACTGTAAAACCAAATCTTTTACTCCTGAACTTTCTAAAACCGGTCAAATAACCCCTTAGGCGGTTTTTAGACGGTGGTTTTGCTACAGTAATGTGGTTTTGTCTTTTTCTTTTTTATTTATTTTAGTTGAATCTTTAAAAATTCATCGTAAATCATATAAAAGTGATAAAATATAAAATCTAATTTTGTTGGACTCTACGTAAGTATATCTACACAGTGAACATATACTATAGATTTAGATCTATGTTTTTCTGTAATTAATTAGAATAATTCATAGATGCAGTTTCTTTCATCCAATTATGGTGAAATTTTTGTGGTGAGCTAATTATTGTATCCTTGCACTGTAGTAAAAACTTCATACTAATCGGATCATGTATAACTTAGCTATAAATTTATTGAGATATAACTTAGCATAAAGCTAAAATAAATCTATACCTAAGTTATGCCTGATCCAGTGAGCATAAAATTTTTACTACAATTCAAACATACAACAGTTATCCCACAATAAAAATTTCACCATAATTGGATAAAAGAAACTATATCTATGAATTATATTATTCTAGTTAATTAAAGAAAGGCGTAGATCTAAATCTACAGCAAAATTTTTGTTCTAAATTATACTATATTATGTGTTCACTTTGTGGATCTCGTGGAGTCCAACAAAATTAGATTTTCTATTTTATGATTTTTCTATGATTCACTATGATTTTTTTAAAGATTTAGCCAAAATAAATAAAAAAGATAAAAGATAAAACCATGCTGCTGTAGCCAAACCGCTGTCTAAAATCGCTTGAGGGGGTTATTTGACCGGTTTTAGAAAGTTCAGAGGATAAAACATCTCGTTTTATAGTTTGAGGGGTGAAATAGTCGACGCTCAATAGTTGATGGGGTTACGTAGACTTTTTTAGTGTCGTCCTCCGTCTGCTCATTTGTGGCCGACGTCTGCCTCCACACCATGGCCATCCTTCTGCCTCTGATGCTCGAGAGAAGCGGCGTACCATCGGGAACTAGGGAGGAGACTATGTGCACCACCGTACCATGCCGAGATCTAGTCAAAATCAGAGGAGGCACACCACACACAACACCGAATCTGTGAGAAGCGGATAGTAAGTGGAACTGTGAGGAGAAAGAGTTGAGCGAGAGAGAACATCTCCTACCTAGGCGGACGGCCACAAGGACATGGCAGACGGCGGAGAGGACGCGAGTGAGGCCATGGTAGGTGAGGACATGACAGACGTGGGCGGGGCTACCAGATGCGACAGTGGTGGACACACCTAGGGAGAGAGGGGGAGACGATAGTTTTCATCATTTTCGCAGAGAGGCGGAGACACAGTGGTGGGTACCAGAAGAGAAATATGAGAGTTTAGAAGTAGGGTTTGTCTGCTTTTATATATTCCCACTTATTGGGCTATGGGCTAATTTACTATTGGGCCTTATAAATGTCGGTCTATGAAAAACTATTTACAAAGACAAGTTTTTTAATAGGTCTATCTCTATAAATAGGTTATTTTTAGAGACAGACCTATTAAGAGACTTGCTCCTATAAAATAATTTTTATAGACGCGTATTGTTCTACTGTATCTATAAATAAAGCGTTCGCCTTCGAAAATCCCTGAAGGGTTTTAGAAGATAGTGATATTTTTAGAATGCCTCTAATAAAATAGATTGTCTCCTAAAATCTTTTTGTAGTAGTGCTATAGGTCGAGCTCTGTGCTAGACGGAGTCTATTCAAAGAAAGCCTAACAACTTAGTGTGTAATCAGTTTTAGTTAGAAAAAAACCAGAATCAGTTTTAATACACATAGAATTATCTACAAGCGCACGAGTTTATACCGTTGTAGCACTTCACCGAGAATAACCCAGTTTTTATCAAACCCAAAGGAATAGAGGTGAGGACAACTGCGCCTTATCTTAACCTAGCTTCATAACCAAGGCTAGAGAATAGGAGCGTAGAGGAGACTACTAGGGTCTTCTAGTTTTAACTTTGGTAAGCTTGTCTTCTATTGTTCAGTTCTGAGAAATTGCCTATAAGAAACACAAACAGAGTGTGTTTCCTATAGCAACAGGTCCTGCTAGTCCTACTAACGAGAGGTGGACCATAGACAATCCAATGAAACTAAACAAGTCATCTTCCCGAGCTACCACCGATCCAAAAAATAGAGTATATCCACGAGTAACCGAGTCTAAGAACCACGCTTACACAACAAATACTACTTTAACCCATGAGCTACAAGGATTAAAGTACTCAAAAGAGAGTCGCGAACCAGAAGAACAATATGAACAAGATGTTTACTTGAATTAGAAGTTGATTACCAACGAAATCTTAGAAGCAAGCTCATGAAGAAATTGATTCTACCAGGGTACAACTCGTAGAGAGAGCACCGACAGACTAGATCTCCTTCTAAACTCTTTCTTATCACTCTATCTCTCTATTTCTAAAACAAGACTAGATTCTATGGAGGACTAATCTTATCTTGATTGCTAGCTCTAGATCCTGATGAAGATATGAATTAGGGTTTCTGTCTTTTTAGCTCTTAGGACCTAGCCTCCCTCTGCCCTAAGGTTCAGGCTAGTATATATGAAGGACCGAGAAAGCACTAGCAAGGCGACCAGAGGGGGGGGTGAATGGGAGCTCAAAAATTTCTCTCGAAACTTTGGCCAAATGTCCCAAAATCAACCCCGAGAAACTACGACCGAAACCGTGATGCCCATGACCCTTGGAAGAGGGTGGATGATCCCTAGGATCACAGCGAGGCACCACAAGAAGATAGCAAACCAAATGCCAAAAACTCCGGCTCGAACACAACCCCAAAAACCAAGTCCCAAACGTAGATTGTCGGCTACGTCGAGAAACTCCTAAATACCTATGCTAACAAGTAGCAAAGATACCTAGAGAGGTTCCTTGCTCAACTCTAGGGCCAAACGAGAAGTCCGGAGACCAAGCGTACAAGCCGGGAGAGCAAACGCACTAAACCGGAAGACACAGCAGGTTCCCGGACTGTCCGGCCCTGGGGTCTCGGACTGTCCGCCCCGACCGCGGACTGTCCGCGCTCTGGTGGCGAACTGTCCGCCGGTCAAATGAGCAAAAACGCACTGCTGCTGAAAACCCACTGCTCGGTCCCGGACTGTCCGCACTTTAGCACGGCGGACTGTCCGCCGGTGACCTGAGCCAGAAATAGCAGAGACTGGCCGCGGCTGGACTGGACCAGCCCCGACGCGCGGACTGTCCGCGCCCTAAGTGGCGAACTGTCCGCGGTCACTCAGGGAGGGCGATTTTGTTCGCCCTTCACCCAAATCAATCCCAAATCGAATCAACTCACAATCCCACGTTCCCAAACTTGGAGAGGATGATCACGTAGTTAGGAGACTATCCCCAAGAAATCATCCGCTCAAATTAACTCAAACACCGGGAAATCAAAAGGGGAGGAGTATGAACGAAAAAGCGCTATGAAAATGAAATCAACTCGATCTACTTGTTCGTAAGGAGTTAGATGAATTCCTTCGGTGGAAATGATCTCCTTTCAAATACGAACAAGTTGATTCAAACGGATTTCGCAAACACGCACAGGAGAGGGAGATCGAGTGACGGGAAAATCGCGGAGAAACGAAGAACGCGAAGAACACGAGCAAAACGCGAATCAACACATCGATCTGCAACCGTGTGGCTAGCACACGCTACAACAGTGAGGATACGGCCTCACTTCCTCAAAATCTCTAGTACACAGAGGTATGGTTCTCTGCGGATCTCAGCTAGCTACAACATGGGATTGGGAGAGCAGGAAACCCTAGAAGCAAAGAACAAATGACTGAGATAGTTGGGGAGGAGGGTGTCTCCCCCTACTTAACCTATTCCTAATTCCTACTCTATTTCTATTCTAACCCTCACTACTTACAGAGCGAGCCAGCTAAACCCTAAGGTTATTCTGGACCAACTCGGTGGTAGGTAGATCCGACGGCCATGCCCGCACAACTCGTAGCGTTGCCTCGACGCAACCTCCCGATTGCCGCCACGTGCCGCCCTCGCTCTGCACCCCCGGTTTTGTGGCCCAAACCGGGAAACCAGCCTTTTCCAGCCAACCCCCAGTTTTGAGGCCCAAACCGGGAAACCAGCCCACCAGCTTCTGAGTTTTGAGGCCAAACTCAGCAAACCCTCAGCGCCCAGGTTTTGAGGCCCAAACCTGGAAACCGTCCTCAGCTCGAGTTTTGTGGCCAAACTCGGAAACCATCCACACCCAGGTTTTGAGGCCCAAACCTGGAAACCGTCCACCCGATGGTTTTTCCCTGGCTCTACCACCAAACCGACATCGTAGATGGGATGCACCTCCCATGCACCCCGTCCACCGACACGTGTCCCCAAGTCCACGACTCAGGCAACACATGATCGCAAGTCTTCACTTGTAGCTGCCACAGGCTGCCAGCCACCACAGCTGATCCTCGGGCCTCTGGTCCCTCAGTCCAAGCCTCACGTCCGCCCTTCGCCACTCTCGGTCCATCGGCACGGCACGTCTCTACTTGACCTTCACCTCGCCTTTGATCACTGCATCCGTGCTCGACACCTGCACAACACAAGCCAAAGAACATGCGCATCATCCCAGTTGACAATCACTCATCACTCAGAGACCCGGCATACACCCATGTATCCGCAATCTCCCGCTTGATGAGTGCATTGTCAACTACCAACACAAATCATAAAAGAAGGAGAAGAAGGAAGGAGAAGAGAAAACTCGACCAAATGACCCAAAAGCATAGCAAAGCCGAAGAAGGTCAAGTGGAAAGAGCGAAAGAACTTGGTCCCCAAAGACATGGGCAACGGCTCGACGCAACCAAGCAAAGCAAAGCTAGCCCTCAAGAAGAGGTAGAACAGGCTCAACACCGCTAGCAAAAACCAATCGAAAATATCGAAGCAAAATGCTAGTCCCTCAAGATAGAGGCACAGAGGCTCAACACAACTAGCAAAGAAAGCTCGATACCGACTGTTACCAAAAAGAGTTCGACATCAATTGAAAATCTGAAAAGCAAATGCTAGTCCCTCAAGAAAGAGGCTAAGGCTCAACGCAACTAGCAAACTGCTCCAAACCAATTGCAAATGTCAAAGACTCAATCGGAAACAAACTCCAAACTCCCCCTTGAATAGTGCAAACAACCAGGAAGACTCCCCCTTAGCTAAAACGGAGGGTAATGATTTGCAATTTCTCCCCCTTAGTTGAAAATGCACTTATCAAGAAATAAGGCTCCCCCTCAGAAAATGCACCAACAAAAAGTGCTAACACGCAGATTTCTCCCCTTTCAAAATGCAAATGAGGCAAAATGCAAGTTAGGAGCTTCAGGAGTATACTCAAAAGAGTGCAAAGATGCTCTACAGAGTTCAAATCCGATGACTCAGAAAAATGCACAGAATGCTAGCAAAGGCTCAAGCTGATCACCAATAATGAAATATGAACATGTGAGCAGTTTTAAGCCGAAAAAGGTATTCACCATCAAAATAACACAAGACATGTATGGACAGGAAGTCAAATGTGCTAAGCATGTATACCAAGTGAACTACCCCTAGTATAGTTCAATCATCATGCTGATACCAATTTAGGCATTTACTTGTGATTTCAAATTTTAATCGGAGTTGCAGTGGTGAAATTACACAAGTTCAGAAAATAGCATGTGACTGCGAGAGGTTGAATGCTTGTTATTGCCTAACTTTCCAACTGTGCGAAGCCTATGCATAAGCAATCAGAAGCTTAAAGCAACAGTTTCGGTCATACACTACACAGCTCAAGTTTAACTCAAAGTGCAATGAGAAACAGTCTCGAAACTGTGAGGTGCTAACAAGCAAACCCATCTCGATCTTTCCAATTCACTTAACTTGGTTCATATTTTAAACAGAATATGACATACCAAGCAAGTGAATGACTCAACACTAGAGACATAGCAACCTAGCATATATGAAAAGCATATGTGACTTCGACACATCCTACACATGCTAGTTGCATATCTCAATGGTGAACATTTTCAAGTTTTAAGTTCATTATCAAATTCACCATTCAAAAATGGCTCAGCTCATAGTATGTACTAGTGATCAGAAAGAGCATAAGCTACAACATCAACATAAAGCATCGGAGCAAAAACTACACAGAGCATAGTTACATTCTTCAGATTATACATATGAAGCTCAGAATGTAAAAGCGTATGCTGAAATGCAAAAGATTCACGAAGAAATCAAAAAGAAGTAAAAACAACTGAAAACAAAAAGTCAGTGTATCATACAAAATCCAAAGTGTTTCCCCATCTAAAAGGGGAAACACACACCAAGCTCACCTCTCAACCGATTAAAGGTTGATTGGTCCAAAGGCTTGGTAAAAATATCTGCCAACTGATGATGAGTATCGACATGGCGAAGGTCGATATCACCCTTCTCATAGTGGTCTCGCAGAAAATGAAAGCGCACATCAATGTGTTTGGTCTTCGAGTGCAGCACGGGGTTCTTAGCAACGCTAATCGCACTCGTGCTGTCACAAAGCAAAGGAACGCAAGAAAAGCTCAGACCAAAATCACGCAAAGTGGCCATCATCCAGAGTAACTGGGAACAACAGCTAGCCGCAGCAACATACTCAGCCTCCGTGGTAGACTGGGCGACGCTAGACTGCTTATGAGAAAACCACGAAACAAGAGAAGAACCAATAAACTGGCAAGTCCCAGAAGTGGACATGCGATCAATACGGCAACCAGCAAAATCAGCATCGGAATAACCACAAAGGGAAAGGGTGGAGGAAGCAGAATACCAAATCCTGAATTCTGGAGAGAAGGATAAGTACCTCATAATGCGCTTGACCGCCTGACGGTGAGAGGTGCGCGGCGACGCCTGAAAGCGCGCGTAGAGGCACACCGCGAACTGGATGTCCGGGCGTGTCGCCATCAGGTACAGCAGCGACCCGATCATACTCCGGTACTCCTTTTGGTCCACTGCTTCTCCCTCCTTGTCCGCATCCAGGGCTGTCGTGGTCGCCATGGGTGTTGGAAGAGGCTTGGCCTCACCCATGTCGAGCTTCTTCAGGATATCTCTGGTATACTTGCCCTGGTGCACAAACGTTCCTTCCCGGGTTTGCTTGATTTGCAACCCGAGGAAAAACGTCAACTCACCCATCATGCTCATCTCAAACTCCCTGCTCATAATGTCTGCAAACTTGGCAACCAAGGCGTGAGAAGAACCACCGAAAATGATATCATCCACGTAAATTTGGACCAAGAGAGTATCAGTGCCTTGCTTGAGGAGAAAGAGCGTTTTATCTACACATCCCATTTTAAAACTCTTAGCAAGAAAAAGGTTTTCAACCTATCATACCAGGCTCTAGGGGCTTGTTTCAAACCATACAAAGCTTTGTGGAGTTTAAAGACATGGTTTGGAAACTTGGGATTTTCGAAACCGGGGGGTTGTCTAACATACACCTCCTCTTCTATGTAGCCGTTTAAGAAGGCACTCTTGACATCCATTTGAAAAAGTTTGAAACCTTTGGATGCAGCAAAAACCAAGAGTATCCTAATAGCCTCCAAACGTGCTACAGGAGCAAATGTCTCCTCATAGTCTATCCCCTCCTTCTGACTATATCCCTGGGCTACGAGTCTGGCCTTGTTTCTCACAACATGGCCATCTTCTCCCTGTTTGTTTTTGAAAACCCATTTTGTCCCAATTGGGTGACACTCAGAAGGTGGAGACACTAGAACCCAAACCCGATTTCTCTCAAAGTTCTCAAGCTCCTCATGCATGACATTGACCCAATCAGGATCCGTCAAAGAGTGTCCAACATCCCGGGGTTCAAAATCAACAACAAATGCAGAATGAGCAAAGTGAGAGATTTGCCTTGATCGGGTGACTCGTTTGTCGATGCTGCCGATCATCTGCTGAGGCGGGTGCTGGCGCTGAATGTGTCGTGGTGCCTCCCTTGCCGAAGTGGCCTCCCCCTCAACAGCAGCTGGTGCCTCCTCGGGTACAAAGGGTACCGCTCGAGGTGGCGGATCCCACGGCCCCCAGGAAGAAGAGGTGTCGGGGCCGTGAGTCGTAGTAGAAGCCGCTCTTTGCGGCACAGCAGGTGGAGGAGGTGTTGGGTCATCTATCCCTTCAGCACCTTCTTCTTCATCATCGAAAAGAGGTTCGCCAACCTCATGATCACCTGCACGCTCAAAATGAGAAGAAGGACAAACCATGGTCTCGTCGAAGGTGACATCTGATGTCTCCATGACTCGGTTAGTGTCAAGGTTAAGTACACGATAAGCTCGAGTGTGAGTGCCATAACCCAAAAACACACCGTCAGAAGAATGAGACTCAAACTTGTCCAAGTTGCCCTTTTTGAGTATAAAACAATGGCAACCAAAAACTCGAAAATAACTCACCTTGGGTAGTTTTCCAAAACGCAACTCATAAGAGGTCTTTTTCAAGAAAGCTCGAAGAAAAATGCGATTGGAAATATAGCATGCAGTGCTCATAGCTTCGGCCCAATATCGCCTAGGAGTCCTATGCTCATCGAGCATCGTCCTGGCCATCTCTACAAGGGTCCGATTCTTCCTCTCTACAACACCATTTTGAGGGGGTGTGTAGGGGGAAGAAAACTGATGCTCTAAACCCAAAGAGTTACAAAACTTCTTAAAATCTGAATTCTTGAATTCGGAACCATTATCACTCCGAATTGCTCGCATAGAGTTCAAAGGGAACTCATTCTGAAGACGCAAAATCAGATTGCGAGCAAAGGAGAAAGTCTCGGTTTTCTCAGCTAAAAAGAAAACCCACGAATATCTCGAAAAGTCGTTGACAACAACAAGCACATACCACTTCCCCCCAACCGAGCTCACCCGAACCGGACCAACAAGGTCCATGTGCAAAAGCTCTCCAGGGCGCTTAGTCATGACCTGAGTCACTGGATGGTGGGGAGCGGCTACCATCTTTCCATGTCTACAAGAATGGCAAACAAGATCCTTCTCCATGGATAACTTGGGCAATCCTCGGATTAAGCCAAGTGAACTAAGTCTTGCAAGCAAGTCGAAGCTCTGATGACCTAGTCTCCTATGCCACTTCCAAAGATCAGAGGAGGAAGGTCCAGCCAAAAGACAACGAGAAATTCCGAACGACTCCGAGAAATCCGCACGAAAGACTTTTCCAAAGGGCGAAATCACACAAACAAGATTGCCCTGAGGATCCAAAATGCGACTGAGATTCGGTTTAAAACGAATCTCATAGTCATCATCAAAGAGTTGCGAAATAGAAAGAAGATTAAAATGCAAGTTAGAAACAAGAGCAACATCGCGCAACACAAAGTGCTCATTAACTCGCACAGACCCACGAGACAGCACCTTACCTTTGCTGTTGTCGCCGAAGGTTATATACTTCTTTCCGGCGACCGGACTAAGACTGGAGAACCACTTGGCGTTTCCGATCATGTGCCTCGAGCAACCGAAATCCACCAACCAAACGTTCTCCAATCATTTTACCTACATCAATAAAAAGACATAGGGTGAGCATACGGGCCAACACTGGGATTAGTGAAGTAAGGGGAATACTAGTGTTGGGCCAGCTGCTCAAAAGAACGGTTAGCAGAAAAACCATTCCTAGCACGCCTACGGGAGGAGCGATCACCACGTTGAGGAAAACGTGGTCCGCTAAGGGAGGAGCGTCCATCGCGATACTCAAACCGCGGTGGGGGAAAACGCTCAACTACAAAGCCACCGCCATGGGGTCCATAGCCTACAACTGCAAGCTCCCGCCGGGCACGCTCTCTACGAGGCCTACGCCTAGGGACTTGAGGCTCAACACCACTAGGCCTAGCGTCTCTCCTCGAAGCTCTCTGCTGCCTAGGCCTGGGAACTTGAGGTTCTGGGCCTCTGGGCCTAGCAGCACGTCTCGGTGCTCTCCTCTGAACATTCGGCGCATGTACATCATGGAAAGGATGGTACATGTCCAGGTTGTTCATCTCCCTAGCACGGCGCGCCTCTCTCTTGCGCCTAAAGCAGAACTCACTCAGGTGTCCATCTCTCCCACAGTGCTCACAGTGGTACCTCACCGCTCTCAAAGGGGGTTGTTGGTACTTATGGTTGTGGGTATGGATCACCTTGCCCTTCTGTGGCAACTTCTCCTGGATAGGTGGCATAGTGTCCAGCTTGTTCTTTAGGTGGTTAGGTTTGGGATGCCACATTTGGTTCTTGGGTGGAGCTCTCGGAGGTTCCTCAAACACCCCATCCTTGGTGTTAGGCTTGAGAGGCTCTTTGGGTGGAAGCTTGGTCAGTTTGGGAGTAGTGGTGGAGTTGGGCTTCTCACTCGGGTTCAAACCACTCGACTCTCCAATCTTCCCAAAAGCAGAAAGATCAACACCCGGAGCAAAACCTACATCGGGGCCTCCAGCAGCTCGCTTGAATTGGGAGATCATCATCCCGAGCTGTGGCTCACTACAAGAGACCCATGACAAGATGGTCCGAAGGTATGTGTTTTCCTCCTCGGTTTGCATCTTGTCATGCTTCACATTGGCAATCTCCATCTCCAAACCCTCGCACAAAGCGCACCTAGTCACACAAGTGCTACCCGAGCTGGCCTCCTCAAGAGACACAATCTTGACATTCTTCTCTGCCAACTCGGATTGCAAGACAGGACAAGTCTTGCATGCACCCAACAGCATGGGCCTAGCCCAGAGCTCATCCACCTCTCCTACCAACGCAACATACTAACTTCTCAAAGTGAGAAGATCAGTCATGTGCGTGGTGCACGCCTCGCACTCCTCCTCATCGGTAACAACTATGGTGGACTTGACAGAATCAAGTTCCTTCACCGTATCCTCCCACTTCTGCCTAAACTCCTTGCGCTCTCTAGCGGCTCGCCTAAGCAACTTATCTTGACTAAGGAGCGCGACAGTAAGTTTCTCGACCTCAGCGGAAAGCTCATCGTGGGTCAGAGATACCTGGGAGGTGTCGTCGTCGTCGTCGTCGTTCCGAGGGGAGTTCACCAGCTCGCCATCAAGGGCCATGGTGCAGAGGCCGTCGTCGTCGGCGAAGAAGCAGAGACCGTTCAGCTTGTCCTCGATCCTCTTCTTCTTCTCGGACTCGTCGTCGCTTGAGCAAGCGGAGTCATCATCCGAGCCGTCGATGTCGCTGAGCGTGGCGAAGAACGCACGCTGCTCAGCCTGGGCCTTCTCCAAGTACTTCTTCTTGATGTACTCCTTGTCGAAGCCGCCCCTCCGCTTGTGCCTCGCAGGGACGTACTTCTCCTTGCGCTTGCCGGAGTCGTACTTGTGCCCATGATCGCCCTTCCCAGATGAGTTTTTCTTCTTGGGACAGTTGGCGATGAAGTGGTCGGGGTCGCCGCACTCGTAGCATCCCGAGCATCCTCCTCCGCGGCGACGGTTCATGCGGTTGTTGTGAAACCGCGAGAACCGATTGGCGAGCATTGCCAACTCGTCATCCCCCAAAGACTCGAGCTGGTCCTCTGTGATAGAAAAGAGAGACGAAAGAGCAAAACCTCCAGAGGGGTTAGAAGAGCCAGAAACCAAAGCCATAGCCGGGCCAGAAGGATTCTCATAAGAAGCCCTCGCCATGGCGTCAATCTCACTAGACTTGAGCTTACTAAAGAGCTCGTCGCACGTGAGGGTCTCATAGTTAGGTGATTCGATGATTGCCTGAACTTTGGAGTCCCACACCGATCGATCAAGAGTATGCAAAAGCTTCAAAGCTCTCTCATGATCGTCGAAAGGCAACTGCTCCTTGTTAGCCCTCATCCTGTTGACAATCACCTGAAAGCGAGCGAATAAACTTTCTATGCTCTCGCCAGGCATATGTCGAAAGTTCTCATACTCTCGCTTGAACGACTCGTAGAGACGGGTTTTGACTTGAGAGGTTCCCTCATGAAAGCGCATGAGGGTAGCCCAAATCTCCCGAGCTGTAGCGAGGTGAGAAACACGATCAAACTCACTCATGCTCAAACATGAGAAAAGAGCATTACGTGCTCGGCTATTGGCATCGTGCTCATCGATCTGAAGCTGAGAGACACGTGCAGCCAAGAACACGTAATTGGCAGAGTTGCAAATATCCCAGATGGAAGCACCCAAACTCTACAGATAGGTCGACATGCGTATCTTCCAATACACATAGTTCGTCCCATTGAAAAACGGCGGTTTGCCCACGCCGCGATCCATGTCGCCTTCTGTGGATCTGGAACCGGCTAAGGTGGAAGATCCTTAACCCGCTCCGATACCAATTGAAGGACCGAGAAAGCACTAGCAAGGCGACCAGAGGGGCGGTGAATGGGAGCTCAAAAATTTCTCTCGAAACTTTGGCCAAATGTCCCAAAATCAACCCCGAGAAACTGCGACCGAAACCGTGATTCCCACGACCCTTGGAAGAGGGTGGATGATCCCTAGGATCACAGCGAGGCACCACAAGAAGATAGCAAACCAAATGCCAAAAACTCCAGCTCGAACACAACCCCAAAAACCAAGTCCCAAACGTAGATTGTCGGCTACGTCGAGAAACTCCTAAATACCTATGCTAACAAGTAGCAAAGATACCTTGAGAGGTTCCTTGGTCAACTCTAGGGCCAAACGAGAAGTCCGGAGACCAAGCGTACAAGCCGGGAGAGCAAACGCACTAAACCGGAAGACACAGCAGGTTCCCGGACTGTCCGGCCCTGGGGTCTCGGACTATCCGCCCCTACCGCGGACTGTCCGCGCTCTGGTGGCGGACTGTCCGCCGGTCAAATGAGCAAAAACGCACTGCTGCTGAAAACCCACTGCTCGGTCCCGGACTGTCCGCACTTTAGCACGGCGGACTATCCACCGGTGACCTGAGCCAGAAACAGCAGAGACTGGCCGCGGCTGGACTGGACCAGCCCCGACGCGCGGACTGTCCGCGCCCTGAGTGGCGGACTGTCCGCGGTCACTCAGGGAGGGCGATTTTGTTCGCCCTTCACCCAAATCAATCCCAAATCGAATCAACTCACAATCCCTCGTTCCCAAACTTGGAGAGGATGATCACGGTGTAGTTAGGAGACTATCCCCAAGAAATCATCCGCTCAAATTAACTCAAACACCGAGAAATCGAAAGGGGAGGAGTATGAACGAAAAAGCGCTATGAAAACGAAATCAACCCGATCTACTTGTTCATAAGGAGTTAGATGAATTCCTTCGGTGGAAATGATCTCCTTTCAAATACGAACAAGTTGATTCAAACGGATTTCGCAAACACGCACGGGAGAGGGAGATCGAGTGACGGGAAAATCGCGGAGAAACAAAGAACGTGAAGAACACGAGAAAAACGCGAATCAACACATCGATCTGCAACCGTGTGGCTAGCACACGCTACAACAGTGAGGATACGGCCTCACTTCCTCAAAATCTCCAGTACACAGAGGTATGGTTCTCTGCGGATCTCAGCTAGCTACAGCAGGGGATTGGGAGAGCAGGAAACCCTAGAAGCAAAGAGCAAATGACTGAGATAGTTGGGAAGGAGGGTGTCTCCCCCTACTTAACCTATTCCTAATTCCTACTCTATTCCTATTCTACCCCTCACTACTTACAGAGCGAGCCAGCTAAACCCTAAGGTTATTCTGGACCAACTCGGTGGTAGGTAGATCGAACGGCCACGCCCGCACAACTCGTAGCGTTGCCTCGACGCAACCTCCCGATTGCCGCCACGTGCCGCCCTCGCTCTGCACCCCCGGATTTGTGGCCCAAATCGGGAAACCAGCCTTTTCCAGCCAACCCCCGGTTTTGAGGCCCAAACCGGGAAACCAGCCCACCAGCTTCTGAGTTTTGAGGCCAAACTCAGCAAACCCTCAGCGCCCAGGTTTTGAGGCCCAAACCTGGAAACCGTCCTCAGCCCGAGTTTTGTGGCCAAACTCGAAAACCATCCGCACCCAGGTTTTGAGGCCCAAACCTGGAAACCGTCCACCCGATGGTTTTTCCCTGGCTCTACCACCAAACCGACGTCGTAGATGGGATGCACCTCCCGTGCACCCCGTCCACCGACACGTGTCCCCAAGTCCACGACTCAGGCAACATATGATCGCAAGTCTTCACTTGTAGCTGCCACAGGCTGCCAGCCACCACAGCTGATCCTCGGGCCTCTGGTCCCTCAGTCCAAGCCTCACGTCCGCCCTTCGCCACTCTCGGTCCATCGGCACGGCACGTCTCTACTTGACCTTCACCTCGCCTTTGATCACTGCATCCGTGCTCGACACCTGCACAACACAAGCCAAAGAACATGCGCATCATCCCAGTTGACAGTCACTCATCACTCAGAGACCCGGCATACACCCATGTATCCGCAATATATAGCGCTGAGCATTAATCCTCATCCCTTGGATCAATCTGACTTAAGGAACGGCTAGGATGCACTCTAGGAGGCGGCGGGAAACCGATGTAGTGAGAAGAGACTACCAGGGTGACCACATAGGTCGTTCGGCCTAGGGGTATGTTGGTATAAATTAACGCACACTCTACGTTATCCGCAAGCGCACAGATAAAATCTACCGATGTAGCACTTCACCGGAGTAACCCAGTTTTAATACCGAACCCAAAGGAACAGATAGTATTAAGTCTCAAAGAATATAACCCCTGAGTAGCTAATAAGGACGGAGAAGCGAAAAGCATACAGGGGATCACTAAGGTTATCTAAATCCAACTTAAGAGTGATATGCTTATATTATTCTTAGTGGGGAAATTGCCATAAAAGGTCACAAACAGAGTATGATTCTTTTATGCAAATGTATAATCCTACCGAGCCTACACACGGGTAAGTGGACTATAGAAGAATCAACAAGGCTATAAGAGTCACCCTTGCGAACAACCACTACTACCGGCGTTATAGGAGGTAAATATGAGCTATCAAGTCTAAGCACCACGCTTACACTATCCAACTACTCTAACTCTAGAACGACTAGAATTAAAGTACTCAAAAGAGAGTCATTAAACCTTAAGAATAATAAGAACAATAGGTCAAACTTAAATATGGATGTTGATTACCGAAACAATCGTTGAAGCAAGTTGACGAATAACTTGAATCCATAGGTACAAGATGAAGAAGTTGATCTGACAGGTCGGAGCTCCTTCTTGATCTCTTCCTCTCTCTCTCTCTTCTAGTTCTAGAATAAGACTAGGTTCTAATCCTACTAGAGGGGTATCTAGTCTTCTACTTGAAAGCTAATCTCCTGAAGTCTCTTCTAGGGTTTCTAGTTGAAGCGTAGTCTTCTGAAGAGGGACCTTCTGTCTGACCTGGGGCCTGGGGACCTGTTTATATAGCCCTGAGGGATCAAACCGACTTCACGTAGGGCTGAGATTGATCCTCAAAGGCGGTGGAAGAAGATTCCAGAAGGGGGAGGCCAGCGGCGCCCAAGGGGGACCGACCGGTGGGCCCAGGGGACCGGTCGGTCCGACAGGTCAGCCTCCTATGGTGCCCTGTCTCGTGGTGTCTTTAGGTGTTCTCTAGAGTCTTCTAGAAGGTTCCTGACTTGATGAATGTATTATCTCCCGTCGGTTTCCTTCTAGGGGAAGCAATTAAGGGCTGTTTCCTGGTTTAATCCTTGCAGATTCACAATTCACCAAAACTCGTGGAATTCATTAGTTTTAATCCCTATACTAAGGTGGAGTTTATATATTCATCCATTTTCATGTTTATTTGACCTTTAATTATAAGAGTTAACTAGTGTCAACAAGCTCCCCCACACTTAGACTTTTACTCGTCCTCGATAAAAGGTTGGATCATAACCGTAGGATAAGATGTCAAACATTAGTCCTTTATGTTTATACCTGCATTGTAAGATTCAGTGTGTTTACCATAAAACCTTGAGTAGTTGGAGAATAGAATAGTTGAAACAGATCACCCTTTTCTTTTAGCATAAGACATTGGAGTTTTTGAATTTTTTTCGAAACAAGTCATAGCTTTCCTTCTCCTTTTGTAGTACTTCAATTCCTTACCAGAGTATTTTATTTATGCAGAGCAGTTTTATGTTACTAAGTCAATGGAGAAAAATACTATACTCTTAGATCAAGACATCAATCTTTTTAAACTTTGTCACTCTTGCTGGCATATTGTAATTAGAGGGACCATGAGCTATCTTCGTTTTCTCTTTATCATATTTTTATCATAATACTTTTCTTTCTCTTTTCTTCTCTTTTTTTCTGAGGTGTATCAGACACTTGTCCATTTTTCTTTTCTCATTTTTCATACTTTTGCATAGCCCATGCCTCTAATACAATACTACTTCGGAAGAGTGAATCTTTCTTTATTTGTAAGGATCTCGATCTTTAGAGCATAATAAATTTCTCAACAAAGAACTCAGTATAGTAAGCAATTGATTATGAATGACTTTGGTAGGAGATCTATTTACCACAAAGGAGAAGTGTTGCTAGTCTCTTTTTTTCAACTTTGCAAGTAAAATTCTCCAATGCTCATACTTTAAGAATTGAGTTCTCATCATTCTTCTATCATATTTTCATAACAACTCTAGATAATATGGGTCCCTTCAAGTTTTTTATCAAAGCAGGTCTTTTCAGAAAAGGTGTTGTGAGACTCTATACCATGAGCATGTCAAAATAATCTTTCCCTTTTTAATCAAAGTTTAATGATCGTGTGTTATTGACGAGAATATATATTTTAATTTTAATAGAAGCTTAAACATCGAGAAATAGAGTGTAGTAATTACGTACCGAAACGTGGACAAGGGAGGAGGTCTGAGGTGGCGACCCCTGATCGATCGGTGGGGTCCACCAACCGGTCGGTTGGGCTTAGGGCCCAACCGTGGCCCGCTTCGAGGTGCGTGATTTCGGTGATGATGTCTTCTGTTTTATGCGGCTTTTGCGATCGGTTTTCGGTAATTCTGTCGTCGTCTTCTCCCCCACACTTATTTTCTGTTTTTCTGCTGATCACAACATGTGGAGACAAGATATATATCCAAAATAACAAAAAAAATAACAAGATAAAAGATAACACTAACAAAAACTTTATTGATATTGAAGGCACTTTTATTACACAATGAATTAACTAAACAAAACTCTTAACAAAGCAAGACTTAACACACGAGACTCTGCAAACACGAGTGCCTTATTAAACTATCGACGAACTATCTCTCACTTCTCTCCCTCGAGTAGATTTCCTAGCGTAGTGGCTACACTGACGACCTTATCCTTTAGGCTAATGTGTTTAGTTACATACTTATGCAGCACATCAGTCGCCTTTTTTGTAGTCTTAGCTAGAGAAGTGTATTTCTCTTTAAGCTCTAAGTTATCTCTCTCAAGGTCTTCAATCATGTCCCCGAGGCGATCTAACTGGGTAGTCCTCTTGCGTTTTGTCGCGATATTAGGAGTGGTGGGTGCCCTCTTTACTGGCGGAGTGACTTTGATCTGCTCAGGGTGACCACGAACTCCATCAATGCGCAGACGTAGATTTGTAGATGTGTATTTAATGACCGTGGGTTCCCCATTCTTGTTTGTCTTCAGCCCGACGAGTGTCTCATTGAGCCAAGGAGGAAGAAGCGGAAGCTACTTGGAGACGGAGAAAGTCGGGAGTCCTCTTGCCGGCACCGCTTGAGCGTAGAAAGCTTGTTGATGATGCAACAAGGTCTCTTCTGGTGGGATCATATCAACAGGTGTCGGTGAGTCAACGGGGGCGATCTCCTTTGACGGCGTTACGGCAAGCTCCTTAGATGTGGCGACGACAAGAGCCATCGAGTCATCGGCGGGCTCGTTAAGGTCGATCCTTGGATAAGAGGCCATTAGCGCTGGTGGGAGGAGAGCTATGCTGCTGCTGGTATTCTGGAGGAGGGTGCAATGAATCTAGAGGCAGGCCTGGGGCTGGTTTTATAGCTAAGGAGGTTGAATGATAGGTATGATAGGTTCGTTATGGGAGTTATCGATTCTGCGGATCAGGTTACCAGAATGGATACGAAAAAGAGTTGGGACACGTAACGAAAGAAGGCAGACGGCGAGGGGACTCCAGGGCAGACTGGTCGGTCACCCTAGGAGACCGGTCGGTCCCACCTTGTGGGCCCTCGTGGGTCCGTCGCTCGTGGTGTCTTTAAACTTGATCCTAATCCCAGAAAATATATCCCCGATGCGCAAACTTATCAGAAAAAATGATGATAGTGTAAGTCTATGGGACAATGAAGAATTGGATGACATCCAACTCTTCAGGACTCTTTTCAGGTTCTAGAAAAATCTTAAGACGTTGTCCATTTACCTTGAATAGCGTACCTTCGTCATTTTGGAGCGTAATAGCTCCATACGATGAAGTGGCTACCACCGTGAAAGGTCCTTCCCATTTGCTTCGTAGTTTTCCATGCCCGAACAACTTTACCCTGGAATTAAAGAGTAATACCTTGTCTCCCAGAGTGAAGCTCTTCTTCCTGATTCTCTTGTCATGCCACCTCTTTATTCTCTCTTTGTAAATCTTTGTGTTGTGATATGCCTTTTCGCGCCATTCATCTAGTTCAGAGAGTTGCATTTTCCTCCTGACTCCTGCAGCTTCTAAGTCCATGTTCCATCTTTTGATTGCCCAGTGAGCTTTGAATTCTAGTTCCACAGGTAAGTGACAAGTCTTTCCGTAGACGAGTTGATATGGAGACATTCTCAGTGGTGTTTTGTAGGCAGTACGATAAGCCCACAATGCTTCGGGTAGTCTATCTT
The DNA here is from genome assembly GCA_009763385.1 of Coix lacryma-jobi var. lacryma-jobi. Classification (NCBI taxonomy): domain Eukaryota; kingdom Viridiplantae; phylum Streptophyta; class Magnoliopsida; order Poales; family Poaceae; genus Coix; species Coix lacryma-jobi. The sequence goes on from CM019825.1 coordinate 60,473,179, forward strand.
TCCATTGTGTTCCCATCTCGTCGACCGTTTTCTGCAGAATATTCTTGATTTGTTTGTTTGATGTTTCTGCTTGGCCACTTGTCTGAGGGTGATAGGGAGTGGCAACATTGTGACGGATCCCATGATTTATCAGATATTTATGAAAACCTTTGTCAATGAAATGTGTTCCTCCGTCACTAATTACCATCCGTGGCACTCCAAATCTTGGAAATATTATCTCCTCGAACATCCTCTGAGAGTTTCTTGCATTAGCAGACTTGCATGGCACTGCTTCGACCCATTTTGAGACGTAGTCGACAGCAACCAGGATGTACTCATGGTTTATTGATTTAGGGAATGGTCCCATATAATCAATTCCCCAGACATCGATGAGCTCAATTTGAAGGTTGTTGGTGAGTGGCATGACATCTCTGGTGTTGATGCTGCCGTGCCTCTGACATGATCCACACCTCCGGACGAAGTCTTTTGTGTCATGGTACATAGTTGGCCAGAAAAATCCACTTTGCCATATCTTCGCATGTGTTCGGAATGCCCCATAATGTCCTCCATATGGTGAAGAGTGACAACGTTCAATGATCTTGATTCCTTCTTCAGCTGGCACACATCTTCTGAGTAACCCATCAGAGCATACTCTGAATAGATATGGATCATCCCATATGTGGATCCTACTCTCATAGATCAACTTCTTCTTATTTGCTCCTGGTGGTACATACCCTGCAACTATAAAATTGACAATATCTGCATACCAGGGGTCAGATCTAGAGACTTGAAAAAGCATGTCATCCCTGAGTGAGTCATTTATAGGCAATTCCTGAGGATTTTCAAAATACATTCTAGACAAGTGATCAGCTACAGAATTTTCTACTCCTTTCTTATCTTTTATTTCTAAGTCAAATTCTTGGAGTAACAAAACCCATCTTATCAAGCGTGGCTTAGCATCTTTCTTAGTGAGCAGGTACTTTAGTGCAGCATGATCAGTAAAAACAATCACCTTTGATCCCACTAAATAAGATCTAAACTTGTCTATAGCAAAAACAACAGCCAGAAGTTTTTTTTCAGTAGTAGCATAATTAAGTTGAGGTCCTGTTAAAGTTTTGCTGGCATAAGCGACTGCATGATGCTTTTTATCCTTATATTGTCCTAGCACAGCTCCTATAGCAAAATCACTTGCATCACACATGATCTAAAAATGTAGAGACCAATCAGGAGGTTGAATGATAGGAGCAGAAGTGAGTGCTTTCTTAAGAGTGTTAAAAGATTCTAAGTATGCATCATCAAATTCAAAAGGAACATCCTTGGCCAAAAGATTTGTAAGTGGTCTAGCAATGTAAGAAAAATCTTTTATAAACCTGCTGTAAAAACCAGCATGGCCAAGAAAACTTCGAATTCCTTTGACATTAATCGGCGGAGGCAAACGTTCAATTACTTCAATTTTAGCTCTGTCTACCTCAATTCCACGTTCAGACACTAAGTGACCTAGCACTATGCCCTCTTTAACCATAAAGTGACATTTTTCCCAATTAAGAACTAAGTGCTTTTCTTCACGTCTTTGCAAAACCTTGTCTAAGTTTTCAAGACAATCATCAAAAGTTTTTCCATAAACAGAAAAGTCATGCATGAAAACTTCCATGATTTCTTCAATCATATCAGAAAATATAGACATCATACATCTTTGAAAAGAAGCAGGTGCATTACATAATCCAAAAGACATTCGACGATAAGCATAAGTTCCGTATGGACATGTAAAAGTGGTTTTGCTTTGATCATCTGGATGGATTGGGATTTGGTGATATCCAGAGTATCCATCAAGAAAACAAAAGAAAGAGTGATTGGCTAACCGTTCTAACATTTCGTCTATGAAAGGTAGCGGAAAGTGATCTTTCTTAGTTGCCTTGTTTAATTTTCTGTAATCAATACACATTCTCCAACCAGTAACAGTTCTTTGTGGAATTAATTCGTTCTTCTCATTCTTTACCACAGTCATGCCTCCCTTTTTAGGCACAACTTGGACAAGGCTCACCCACTCACTGTGTGGCACAGGATAAATGATCTCGTCGTGCAAAAGTTTCAAAACCTCTTTCTTTACTACATCTCTCATCGCATTGTTAAGCCTTCGTTGTGGCTCTCTGGATGGTGATATGTTAGGATCAGTACGAATGCGATGGGTGCAGAAAGCGGGGTTGATTCCCTTTAGGTCATGGAGTGAATAGCCAAAGGTTGATTTATGCTTTTCTAAGACAGTGATCAACCTAAAAGTTTGTTCCTGAGTAAGATTATTATTTATGATCACAGGAGACTCAGGATCATTATTCAAGAAAGAATATCGAATCCCAGAAGGTAAGGGTTTTAACTCTATGGAAGGTTTAGGAGGTTCTTCTAAGGAATCTAGAGGATCTGGATCTGATATGTTTTCTTCTTCCTCAGTGAAGAACTGCACATCTTCTTCATATTCAGCTTCATTTATTATTTCAAGAGATGCTTCCTTAATTTCTTTCATAGGATCTGGCTCGGGACATGACTCATTTTCAGCATTTAAAGAGTGAGTAATAGGTATGGTTCCTTTAAGATTTTTCCCAAGACAGAAGTTTAAGATCCCTGTTTGACCTTCATGAATGAGTTGTTTAAGTGGTTGGCCTATCAAAAGATTAAACTCTTTAATATCAAAGATATAGAAGCTTAAGTGTATTGGAGTGTTATCTACAGTGAAAGGCAGGACATACATGATCCCTAAGCTAGGAATAACATGTCCTGAAGGGCTTTTTAACAATTTAGCTGTTGGGGTAAGTGGCATTTGTTTTAATAAATCTTGAGCAAAGGTTTCAGACATAATGTTGGTTCCCACAACAGGATTATAGAGAGCTTCGAAGGGTTGTTGATGGATTTGGCACTGAATGTGTGTAGAAGGTGAATTTAAATGGATTATATCAGTGGAAAGTTCTGATTCTTCTAACCATTCATGACTTATTATAGAGGTTAGTTTCTTCGCAATCTCTTTTAGGAAAACCTTATCAGTAAGTTTTTCAAATGATGATTTTTGATTTTGTGGTTTTCTAATTGTTTGGTATTTCGAGGTATTACCAAATTCGGTAAAATATTCATCCTCGAAATCAAAGGTGTCTCCTAAGATTGAGGTTTCCCTCTCACTAGGAATTAAGGCTCAGGTTTGTTCATGATTAAGAATGGATATAGGCTCAGCTTCCGGATTTACTTCTAGCGGTTATTGTGGTTTAACTTCAGGAGTAGGAGTGATTTGAGATAAGTTTTGCAACATATCCCTTGCCTTAGAGGTTGGGTATGTAGGAATGATCCGTTTGAAGCTAAGTTAAGGTAATTAGAAGTTTTTCTATTCAGACCATTATAAAAGTGTTGAAGTAAGACAGGGTCTGGAATAGATAAGGCTGGACCAGAGCGGACAAGATTATCGAATCTTTCCCAGGCTGCAATTAGAGACTCATCATCTTCTTGGATGAAGGACAAAATCTCTAAGCGAAGACAAATAATTTTGGAGACAGGGAAGTATTCTAAGCAAAAGCTAGAGCAGAGTTCTTTCCAATCCCCATTTTTGCTTGGTGCAGTTTGAAGGTACCATGTTTTGGCTTTTCCCTCTAAAGAGAATGGAAAAAGTTTCCATCTAAGGGTTTCGTCCGACATGCCTACGATGTGTAGGCACGCACAGGTTTGTTCAAACTCATTTAAATGAATGTGTGGGTTTTTGTCTTCTAAGCCAGAAAAAGTTTGATTCTTAACCATTTCTATCAAGCATGGGCGTAGCTCGTAATTGTCTGAAAGGATAGGCTTAGCAGATTTGGGAAACTCTAAATCTACGACAGTGCGATAGGTATACTGGTTCAGTGGAATGGAATCTGTGGAGCTAGTGATTGGCTCTGAGAAATCCATTGTGAAAAGAAATAAGAATAAAAGATAAAAGATAAAAGCAAAGGCAAAGTATAAAGATAAAAGGTAAAGTATAATACAAGGTTATACTTAAGACTTAAAATGATCTACCGTTCCCCGGCAACGGCACCAGAAATGCTTGTTGGTATAAATTAACGCACACTCTACTTTATCCACAAGCGCACAGATAAAATCTATCGATGTAGCACTTCACCGGAGTAACCCAGTTTTAATATCGAACCCAAAGGAACGGATAGTATTAAGTCTCAAAGAATATAACCCCTGAGTAGCTAATAAGGACGGAGAAGCTAAAAGCATAGAGGGGATCACTAAGGTTATCTAAATCCAACTTAAGAGTGATATGCTTATATTATTCTTAGTGGGGAAATTGCCATAAAAGGTCACAAACAGAGTATGATTCTTTTATGCAAATGTATAATCCTACCGAGCCTACACATGGGTAAGTGGACTATAGAAGAATCAACAAGGCTATAAGAGTCACTCTTGCGAACAACCACTACTACCGGCGTTATAGGAGGTAAATATGAGCTATCAAGTCTAAGCACCACGCTTACACTATCCAACTACTCTAACTCTAGAGCGACTAGAATTAAAGTACTCAAAAGAGAGTCATTAAACCTTAAGAATAATAAGAACAATAGCTCAAACTTAAATATGGATGTTGATTACCGAAACAATCGTTGAAGCAAGTTGACGAATAACTTGAATCCACAGGTACAAGATGAAGAAGTTGATCCGACAGGCCGGAGCTCCTTCTTGATCTCTTCCTCTCTCTCTCTCTCTCTCTTCTAGTTCTAGAATAAGACTAGGTTCTAATCCTACTAGAGGGGTATCTAGTCTTCTACTTGAAAGCTAATCTCCTGAAGTCTCTTCTAGGGTTTCTAGTTGAAGCGTAGTCTTCTGAAGAGGGACCTTCTGTTTGACCTGGGGCCTGGGGGCTTGTTTATATAGCCCTGAGGGATCAACCGTGACCGTTGGATCAAACCGAGTTCACGTAGGGCTAAGATTGGTCCTCAAAGGCGGTGGAAGAAGATTCCAGAAGGGGGAGGCCAGCGGCACCCAGGGGGGACCGACCGGTGGGCCCAGGGGACCGGTCGGTCCCACAGGTCAGCCTCCTGTGGTGCCCTGCCTCGTGGTGTCTTTAGGTGTTCTCTAGAGTCTTCTGGAAGGTTCCTGACTTGACGAATGTGTTATCTCCCATCGGTTTCCTTCTAGGGGAAGCAATTAAGGGTTGTTTCCTGGTTTAATCCCTGCAGATTCACAATTCACCAAAACTCGTGGAATTCATTAGTTTTAATCCCTATACTAAGGTGAAGTTTATATATTCATCCATTTTCATGTTTAATTGACCTTTAATAATAAGAGTTAACTAGTGTCAACAGGGTACGGTCGACCGGCCCCACATGTCATCATCTCGGTCTCCGCTTCGATGTGGTGTCGACTAAAGTCCTCTAGAACCTTCCCACGTAGGTTTCATGGTGGAATTGCATTGTTAACTCTGACATGTAGGTCCTCCTTAGCGGCTTTCTAACAAAATCCTACTGAAAACATAGATTCAACAAAACTTGTAGAATTTGTTAGTTTAAACCTCATGTTCTATGTTGGTGATCCTTTTTAACAATTTATGTAAGGCATGTTGTTGTTCGGTGTCAGGGATACCCAATCAACAGTGATAAATGACACATCAAAAGCCAAATCAAACTCAAAGGCCCAAGTCGCAGCCCTTGCCTCATCCAGCCCAACTGAATGGGCCCAAAGCGTGACCAACTCCTTTGGTGGTGAACCCCGACCTGCTCGAGCCTGAGCGAAGGGGCTCGGGCAGACTTGACCCCTCGGGCGAAACCTCCGCCTCGCCCAACTCCTCCCCCGGCGTGAAGCCACTGCCCCGACCGAATCCCCTCAGGTGGTTCCCGTCCAACCTGAGGGACACACCCGACCCCCGGGTACAATTGTCAGACGTCATTGGTCCTTCCCCCATGATGACTGACTTCCCCCGTCAGACCAGGCACGCGCAACCACGACATGCGTGACCAACTAGGCAATGCAGTACAACCTGATGCGACAGCAGTCTCTTCACCGTGCCTCTCTATCCATGCGGTGATGGGGCTAGACACTTAGCTTGCCCATCACGGGCCTGCACCCACAACTCTACAAGACTGGTCAGCCAGACTTCATCGATCGGTCAATTGATCACTTGACACACCTCCACGGTAGAGGCTAGTGTCCTACGGTCAACACGGCTTTGATACCACTCTGTCACACCCCAATTTTAAAAACAAAATTGGAGCACAATATATGTATGCCAGGATTAATTTTCATACATATATCGACATCATAGTAAATATCAAAACAATGCTTTATTAATAATATCAAACTTTATTACAAAAATGACCCTCGGGTCCAAAAGAAAAGTACAGACTCTCAGTCTAACTCTAATGTAGACTCGAGGAAACTGGACGCCATCTCCACAGGAAGGTCGACCGGGAGTAGCGCCATCCTAGTACAAGTTGTCTGGGTCGTGACCACCGTCTTTTGGGTACAAGTTGTCGGGGTCGTATCCACCGTCTTCTGGGTACTCCTGCTCCGCGTCGTAGCCTCCAACGTCTGGGTGGGGTAGCAGGGGGTTCAAAGAGGAAGGGTGAGTACATCGAAATGTACTCCGCAAGTGTAGGAAATATATGCTTATGAGGCTATTATCAAAGGTAGGCTGACTTTGTTTGACTCAAGCGCCTAAAGTGATACAACCCTATTAATCCTATTAATCATATGCACCCATTTACTAGGTTATATCCATAGTCTCCAACAGAAAAGTAACAACACTCGGAGTCGCACCGAGCAAACCACACTTGGAGTCACACCGAGCAACCACACCTGAAATCCATCAGGCAAACCACACCTGAAGTCCATCAGATGACCCGAACCACACCAACCAGTAACCAACTAATCTCGAAGAAGTCCAAGCCCGCTCTTGACAGTGAGCATGGCTGATATATCAGTTTTAATACTCTACAGAGTTTGCACATCTTTACCCATGAGTCGTGTTGCCCTTGTGCCCGAGGCGGCCAACCTCTTGACCCACTTCCAAGGTGGATTGCAGATACATGGGGTGTATTCCGGATCTTGTGATGATGAGTGATTGTCAACAGGTTTGATGCGCATGTTCTTTGGCTTGTGTTGATGTGCAGGTGTTGATCTCGGAGACGGTGATCGAGGGAAAGGTGAAGATCAAGTAGAGACGTGTTGTGCCGATGGACCCGGAGCGGTGAAGGGCGGACGTGAGGCTTGGACTGAAGAACCGGTGGCCGGAGGATCAGCCATGGTGGCTGACACGCTGGGACAGCGACGAGCGGAGACTTGCAGGACACGGTGTGGCTCGGGTCTGGACCTGAGGGCACGTGTCGGTGGACGGGGTGCACGGGCGGTGCATCCCTCTACGACTTCGGTTTGGTGGTAGAGCCCTAGAAAAACCACCGGTGGGCCGGTTTCCAGGTTTGGGCCTCAAAACCTAGGTGCTGCCGGTTTCTGAGTTTGGGCCACAAAACTCGGGTTGAGGACAGTTTCCAGGTTTGGGCCTCGAAACCTGGGCGATGGCGGGTTTCTGAGTTTGGGCCACAAAACTCAGCCTGATGACAGGTTTCCCGGTTTCAGCCTCAAAACCGGGGGGAGGTCCAGGAAAAGGACGGAGGGCATGTGGCGGCACGTGGCGGCATCGGGTGAGGTCGCGTCGAGGCGAAGCTACCAGATGTGCGGGCGTGGCCATCAGATCGACTACACTACGAGTTGGACAGGAATACCCTTAGGGTTAGCCTGCTCGCTCATTAGCAGTAGGGGTAGAACGGGAATAATTGTATTAGACTATATAAGGAAAGGCAACCCCTCCCTCCAAACTATCTCAGCTATTCGCTACTTTCACTTAGGGTTTCCTTCTTCCCATCCCCTGTTGTAGCTACTAAGATCCGCAGAGATAGCTAATCATACCTCTGTGTTCTTGAGATTTTGAGGAAACGAGGCCGTAATCTCGTTATCTCCTCGTGGGGACGATTTTCGGCTAGCAATTCGTGGTTGTGATTCGCGTTCTTGAGTTGTTCTTCGTGTTCATATTTTCTCCATGTTTTTCCCGTCGCTCGATCTCTCTCTATGTTGCGTCTTTTCCTAATCCACTTGAAGCAACTTGTTCTTTGAAGTGAGGAGATCATTTCCACCGAAGGAATTCAACTAAAACCTCACGAACAAGAAGATCAGGTCAATTTGAGTTTCGTGGTGACTTTTTCGTTCTTGCACCAATCTCTTCGATTTCTCGGAGTTTGAGTCGATTTGAGTGGATGATTTCTTAGGAGCAGTCTTCCAACTACCTAGTGATCATCTTCTCCAAGTTTGGGATCAAGGGATTTTGGTTTGGATTGGATTTGGAGAGAGGCAAAAAATTTTGCCCTCTCTGCACAGCCGCGGACAGTCCGGGCGTCGGGGTCACAGCCTGTTCAGTGTCTGTGTGCCTCGGTGTCTTGTCTGGAGATACACCAGCGGACAGTCCACCGTTGTAACTCGCGGACAGTCCAGGAACGTCCAGAGAGCTTTGAGCAGATTTGTGTTTTTGGCACTTTGGCCGGCAGACAGTCCGCCAGGTGACCTCGGACAGTCTGCCACTGGGCAGATAGTCCGGGACCATACTCGCGGACAGTCCGAGCTCCTGCTGAGTGTTGTGTTCTAGTGCTTTTGCTCTCCCGGGTTTTCGGCATCGTTTCTGGACTTCTCGTTTGCTCCTAGAGTTCACCAAGGAACCTCTCTAGGTATCTTTGCTACTTGTTAGCATAGGTATTTGGGGGAATCCCGACGTAGCCTTCCATCTACGTTTCGGGAGTAGGTTTTTCGGGAAGAACTCTACTCGAAGTTTGTGAGTTTTGGGTTGCTCGCTTTGGTGGTGCCTCGCTGTGATCCTAGGGATCATCCACCTTCTTTCTGAGGGTCGTGGGCATCACGTTTGCATTCGAAGCATTTGGGGTTGATTTGTGGGATAGAGGCCAGAGTTTTGAAAGAAATTTTTAGGCTCCCATTCACCCCCCTCCGGTCGCCTTGGTATAGCGTTCTCGGTCCTTCAATTGGTATCGGAGCGGGTTAAGGATCTTCCACCTTAGCCGGTTCTAGATCCACAGAAGGCGACATGGATCACTACGCGGGCAAACCGCCATTTTTCGATGGGACGAACTATGCGTATTGGAAGATACGCATGTCGGCCTATCTTCAAAGCATGGGTGCTTCGGTTTGGGAGATTTGCAACAAAGCCGATAATGTGGTCTTGGCTGATCGTGCGACTCAACAGCAGATCGATGAGCAAGATGCCAATAGCCGAGCCCGTAATGCTCTTTTCACCTGTTTGAGCATGTCTGAGTTTGATCGCGTTTCTCACCTCGCCATGGCTCGGGAGATTTGGGCGACTCTCATGCGTTTTCATGAGGGAACCACTCAAGTCAAAACTCATCTCTACGAGTCGCATAAGCGAGAGTATGAGAACTATTGACACATGCCTGGCGAGAGCATAGAGAGTTTATTCGCTCGTTTTCAAGTGATTGTCAATAGGATGAGGGCTACCAAAGAGTTGTTGCCTTACGACGATAATGAGAGAGCTCTCAAGCTTCTTCACACTCTCGATCGGTCGGTGTGGGACTAAAGTTCAGGCGATCATCGAATCGTCTAACTATGAGACTCTCACTTGCGACGAGCTCTTCAGTAAGCTCAAGTCCAGTGAGATTGATGCCATGACGAGGGCTTCTTATGAAAATCCTTCTAGCCCATCTATGGCTTTGGTTTCTGGCTTTTCTGCTAACCCCTCTAGAGGCTTTACACTTTCCTCTCTTCTTTCTGTTATAGAGGAGCAGCTGGAGTTCATGGGAGATGACGAGTTGGCTTTACTTGCCAACCAGTTCTCGCGGTTCCACAACAACCGCATGAACCATCGCCGCGGAGGAGGACGAGCTGGGTGTTTTGAGTGTGGTGACGCTGACCACTTCATCGCCAACTGCCCGAAGAAGAACAAGCAAGCTTTTGGCAAGGGCGATCATGGCTTCAAGTACAACTCCGGCAAGCGCAAGGAGAAGTACACCCCCGTCAAGCACAAGCGGAAGGGTCGCTTCAACAAGGAGTACATCAAAAAGAAGTACTTGGAGAAAGCCCAGGCCGAGCAGCATGCTTTCTTCGCCACGCTCAGCGACGTCGATGACTCGGACAACGACTCCATTGCATCAAGTGATGATGAGTCCGAGAAGAAGAAGATCGAGGACAAGCTGAATGGTCTTTGCTTCTTCGCCGACAATGATGGCTTTTGTACCATGGCCCTCAGCGATGAGGTCGACAGCAAGATGGAGGATATTCCTCGGAACGATGACGACGATGACTCCTCCCAGGTATCTCAAACTCCCGATGAACTCTCTGCTGAAGTCGAGAAACTTACTACTCCTCTTATTAGTCCAGACAAGTTGCTAAAACTTGCTGCTAGAGAGAGGAAGGAGTTCAAGAAGAAGTGGGAGGATGCGGTGAAGGAACTTGAGTTTGCCAAGTACACCGTTGTAGTCACCGAGGAGGGTGAGTGTGAGATGTGCTCCAAGCACATGACTGACCTTCTCACTTTGAGAGGGAAGTATGTTGCTTTGGTTGGAGAGGTGGATGAGCTTAGGGCTAGACCCGTGTTGCTTGGTGCATGCAAGTCTTGTGCAGGCTTGCAATCCGAGTTGGCAAAGAAGAATGCCAAGATTGTGTCTCTTAAGAAGGACAGGTCGGATAGCACTAGTGTGGCTAGATGTGCTTTGTGTGAGGGTTTGGAGATGGAGATTGCAAATGTGAAGCATGACAAGATGCAAACCGAGGAAGAAAACACATACCTTCGGACCATCTTGTCATGGGTTTCTTGTGGTGAGCCACAGCTTGAGATGATTGTTGGGTATTTTAAATGCACACAGAGAAATCCGCAAGCACACGGATACCGATGTAGCTTTCACCCGAGAGTATTCCAGGGTATCGATTTCCACGGGGAACGTGAAGTGTACTAGAAGAATTAAGAACGTCTAAGAAAAGAATGGTAATGTGGCTAGAGAGATCTAGGGTTTTCTAAGCGGGTCTATTTAATTAAAGGCCCACTATACTTTACTTACTTTGGAGCAGCAGGTCCTTTCCAACTCTCGAGAAAGACTGGGAAGAAGGTAGTTGGGGGAAGGCTGCCAAAAGCTCTACGAGAACACCAACCCTAACGTGGTGGATTACAAAGACCTGACAGAGCTGTCACCTCTGGGGCTACCACAACTATTCCGGAGGATTGGGCGCAAACTCAGGTAAACCCTAGTCTAGACACCAAGTCTACACTAACGCTTACTACTCTAATCAGATATCATAATTAGAGCACTCAATACGAGCGGAGATCCAGTAAATAAAATAAAGTAAGAACTGAGATTAAATAGAATACTTAAAAATAGTAAATGAAGAACCTGGAGATTACTTGAAGACAAACCAGATGTTGCACCAATACAATGTCGAGGAAGATCCGACAGATCCGGCTCCTCCTCAGCTCTCTCCTTCTCTCTCTTTAGATTACAACTAGATGATGAACTAGAACTAGATCTAGAACTAGAAGATGAACTAGAACTAGAACTAGACGATCAACTAGAGGGACCTCTACTTCTAATTGAAACCCTAGTTTCTGATGTGGAGATGAATAATGAAGATGGAGATGCCTGAAGAGGGGGGGTCTGGGTCTGGTTTTATAGCCCGGAGCGTGGAACGTGAGCCCTTGGATCAAACCGACTTCGGGGACGGTGGAGATGCATCCTAGGAGGCGGTGGAAGAAGGTTCCAGAAGGCGGAGGCAAAACGGGCTCCGTGGCCGACCGGTCCGTCTCCATGTGGGACCGGTCGGTCTGGCCCAGTGGGCCCACGTGGTGGCCCGCCTCGTGGTGTCTTCTGGTGTCTTCTAGATCCTTCTTTTGCAGATTTCGTCGCGAAATTAATATCTTTTCATCCGGGACTCCGAATATAGCAAATGATATGTCCGTTTCGATCGTCTCGACGAGCCCTTCGCAATGGTGTACTCCAATTCATCACTTGAGGTACTTTTATATGGTGAAATATTGATGTCCTACAAAACAAGTGAGAGCACCAAAACTCGTGGAACTTGTTAGTTTCAAACCCTACAACTATGCTTTGTAATTCATTTAGTGTCATTTCATGCAATAGTTGATGGTTAATTATGAGCATTAGTGAGCGTCAACAAGTTCCCCCAAGCTTAACCTTTGCTAGTCCCGAGGAAAGCCAATCTCAACAATGGATCAAGAGTTGCTGCAATATCTTCACTTCCAACAAGTACACATGTATTCAAACAAAAGTTCTCATATGGAATAGAAAAAAGTATCATATTATTCATCACAGGGCTTAGTACTTTACCTTGAATCCTGAGTAATTGAAAGATAGAATGATCAAATCAAGCATTATGTCTCTTGTTATATCACTTCACCATTATCCCGGAGTTTTATGAATTTTTCAGAAAAGATTAAAAACATATGTTGCCAAATTAAACAATGGATCCAAAGAGAAAGTTAACCACACCACTGAATCGAGAAGTGCATTTGTACGGAAAATGGAGTCGGATGCTCTTTTGAAATATATCACTCTTTTGTTTATCAGAAACACATGGCTATCAGGCTAATTCTACTGACGGGCACGTGCCCATTTTTTTCTGATATTCTCTTTTTTTTCTTTTTTTCTCTTTTTTCGAGGTTCCGGACACTTGTCCCTTTTTATTTCCTTGGGATCTATCTTTTTGAGGTTTCGGATACTTGTCCCTTTTTATTTCCTCGGATATATATATATATATATTTCTCTCTTTTCTTTCAATAGCCACATGCTTCCAACAAACTTTTGAGAGGATAACAATAGATGAGCATTTATATGGAGGATGGATGAAATGTGTAAGTGATCTCAATTCAATAGCATGATAACTTCTCATAGGGTCAACAAAGCTTAATTTAACTCAATGCCATTATTAGTCATATTAATATTGGAAACTCTCCGGAACTCTAGTGTTGTTTTAGAACAAGATAACAGTAGCTCAGATCATCTGTCAATTACCTAGACTCTGGATCAAGCATTTGCTACCCCTATCTTTAATTTAGTTTTTTAAGCATCATTATTAATCAGGAGAACTCATACTTTGAAAGCTAGGTACTTGAAAGAAATAAGATAGAGCAACTATTCATCATTTCCATGTAAAAGATTAGAGAGAGAGTTCTTCTTTTATTATTAACTTTTTAAAACAAACTAAGCAAACTTAACACACTATTTATTTAACCTAACACACTTATTATAAATAACTAAGATAGTGAACAAGACATACCTGGATCACGAAGATAACGGGGGTGCGTCTCCCCTAAGCTGGTTCCCTTAATAGCGTTGAGCCTTCATGTGCCCATATTTTTTTTCTTTTTAATTATTGGTGAGCCTTCATGTGCCCACATTTTTCATTTTATTTTATTTATGTATAGAAAGAAAACTTAAGAGGATAAGGATACTTACCTGGATACAACGGGGTGCTTTCCCCCAAGCTGAATGTTATCATAGTCGTTCAATCATGCCATGTAGCGGAGTGGCGGTGGAAATGTGTTTCCTCTGTCGGAGCTTTGATTGATGTTAATGGTTGTGGAAACAATGCTCCAACAGTGGATAGAACATCCACTTGCTCGTCAGCTTTTCTTGGCCTTTCAAATCCTATGAAACTCAAATAGACAACAAAACTTGTGAATAGATTAAGCGTTAGTGGTTGGCCACTTAAGCCTTAGTTATTTAGAATTTCAGTAAGATCTCTTTCTCAAATTTTTTTTGTATTTTATATTTTTATGATGCAAGAGAAAAATACAACAGGATGAATGTATGCATTATATTATTATTTTTTATGCCACCACGGTGAACATTCCTGTGGGTTTTTACACACCATAGAATTATTCACATGGGGCTTCATGGTTTATGATGTAGTGTAACAAATGCAATATTTTTATTTTATTTTCTAATGCAATGCAGAAATTAAAATGTTTGTGAACTAAATATGATGATGCAATGATTAAATATGATGATGTAATAAATGACTAAGAATTAAATATGAGAAATATGCAGAAAAGTAAATATGAGGATAACTACCGGTTTTTACCTTTTGGCGAAGGTTCGGATATTTAGGTCCGACGAACCGGACCTTCCCTTGGTTTAGACCTCCCAAGGTATGTCAGACGTTTGGAAAGTTGTTATTGATTGTACCTCTGAGGTGCAGACTTTTTCTTCCATTCTTTCTTGGTCTGAGTCTTCACTTCCTGTGGTTCACTGTCTTGAGGTTTTTCTTTTTTCTTTTTCTGGGACAGTGTCGATAGCTTGTTCTTTGTGATTGGCCCCTCTATTGTTGATAGTTTGTCTTCTTTGGCATTAAGAGCGGCGTCTTTCACTTCTGTTCTTCTTAGGTGCTTCATTGGGCATGTAGCTGATGAAGTTGCATCGTGCCTTTTCTCCAGGAAAGTGAAAAATGGATTTCCTCTTGTAGATGATTGTACTTGTTGCGTAGAGGAATGTGAGAACATATATGATGAATGATTGACATTGATAAGGAAGGTTTGAGGCTTTTACCCGGTTTAGTCCATATCTCGCTATGCGCTTATTGTTTATGACTAACCGGTGGCGTGAGTTGTGTGGTGTTTCTGTGTTGGTGTGCGTGTGCGACATGTGTCTCTTGGCTGTGTTGATGTGCAGGTGTGGAGCTCGGATACAGTGGTCTATGGCGAGGTGAAGGTCAAGTAGAGACGTGTCGTGCGGCGGACGTGCCATGCTGATGTACCCAGAGCGGTGAAGGGCGGACGTGAGGCTTGGACTGATGAACCAGAGGGCCAGAGGACCAGCTGTGGTAGCTGGCACGTGGCATCGGCGAGCAGGAGCACATGGAGATGTGCGGTGCATCGGCCGAGTCGGGAGGAAGGCGCTGGAGTCGTGTCACTTGGCGGGAGGTCGGACACGGGCTTGCGTGTGGCGCAAGTGCCGTCGGCCAAGTCAAGAAGGAAGGCGAAGGCGTTGTGCCCGGCGTGGAGGCTGGACATGCATCGGCATCGGTGCCGGTGGTCGGGGTGTGCGAACCACATCCCGTCTACGGTGCGGGTTCGGTAGCTGAGCCTCAAAAAGCTACCATCGACGGTTTCCAGGTTTGGGCCTCAAAACCTGGGCGCGCGGGTTTCCGAGTTTGGGCCTCAAAACTCGGGATGGACGGTTTCCAGGTTTGGGCCTCAAAACCTGGGCTTGCGGGTTTCCGAGTTTGGGCCTCAAAACTCGAGGTGGACGGTTTCCCGGTTTGGGCCTCAAAACCGGGGGTTGGTCCGAAAGGACGGTCGACGCGTGGCAGCACCGAGAGGCTTGCGTTGCGGCGAAGCTATCGGTGAGAAGGCGCGGCGGTCGACGGTGGCGGCACGTGGCGGCATCGGGTGAGGTTGCGTCGAGGCGAAGCTACCGGATGTGCGGGCGTGGCCGTCGGATGAAGATCGTCAGGACTGGACGGTTTTACCCCTGGGGGGAATTTGGGTTGAGTGCTTAATGTAAGGGCGTTTTGGTCTTCGGACGTGCGCCTATAAATATGAGGGGGCTGCTAGGGCAGCCGCAATCCTTGGAGCGGTGTCACTCTCATTTTGCTGTTTGTGAGAGGAGGCTAGGGTTAGGGAGAGACAGGCTCTTGTTCTTGAGCTTTTCGCCATCCAAGCTTTGATTTGCTGGAGTGGCTTGTAGCCCGACACCGAGTGCTTAATGAATCATCCATTCCTCTGAGTCCAAGGATCAAATTCGTGCTTTGATTTGTCTTGCGATTTTGTTCTTCGCGTTTGCATGTTTTCCCCTCTTTCGTTCTTCACGAGAATTCTTGTTTCGAGGGAAGATTCGCAAATCCGTTTAAACCATCTTGTGTAGCTTTGTGAGAGTCTTCTTTCTACCGAAGGAATTTCTCTAATACCTCACGAACGCACAGATCGGGCGGATTTAGTTTTGGGATAGAGTTCTTGCCCGTTCCTCACCGTTTTTTTTGATTCACCAATTTGGAGTTAGGTTCGAGCCATGATCTCTTAGGAGTAGCTCACTAACATCCTTATGATCCCTCACACGAAGTTAGAGCCCTAGTGCTTTTGATTTGAGGGAGATCGGGTCGATTCGGTGGACGAACAGGGGACTGGTCGGGGTGACCGGACGCTGCCTCATAGCGACCGGACGCACCGAGCCAGAGTCCGGTCGTTGAACACCCGTGCTGTCCAGTTCGCGCGTGGTGACCGGACGCTGACTGGGATTCCACCGGACGCACCTCCACGCAGAGTCCGGTCCAACACAGAGAGCTCCCGAAACGAGTTTCTGTGGACCGGATGCGTCCGATCGTTCCTGACCGGACGCACCTCAGAGTCCAGTCAATGCTGTCAGAAAGCGTTTTGTGCGACCGGACGCTAGGGTTTCGCTGACCGGACGCACTGAAGGCACTGTTCATTGCCCCCTCGGTGCTTGACCAGACACTCAGTTGTAACGACTGGACGCTTGTTAACCGTGAGTCCGGTCGTGAACAGAGAGCTCCTAGAACGCAGTTCAGTTGACCGGACGCGTCCGGTGCCTATCGACCGGACGCACCAGTGAGTCCGGTCAGTGCTGACAGAACGCGTTTTCGTCCGTATCTTTTGCGTTCGAGCTCCGATTTGAGATCCGCTTTTTGCGTTGGATTCCCGACTCTGTGCTCTACAGAAACCGGGCTTCCCGCTTTGCGAGATTGCCTGAATCCCCCTCGCGTTGCTCGGGGGAGGTTGAGGTTACCCAAACTCCATCCTGTCACTAGTTGACTTGCGTGGATTTGGAAGAAGGAGCTTTTGTGGTGTCCCGCTGTGTTCCTAGGGAACATCCACCCATTCTCTTGGGTCGTGGACATCACGTGTGTCGGCTTTGCTCTTGGGGTTGATTTTGTTGGGACAGAGGCCGGAATTTCTGAGAAGAATTTTTTGGCTCCCATTCACCCCCCCTCTGGTCGCCTTGCTTTAGCTTTTTGGTCCTTCAGAATGGTCTTCCTTGGATGAGGTGGACATCATCGTCTTCTCATGTCGAGGATCAAGAAGTCTGTGGGGACTTCACGACCTCTAATTCTGACTACGACGTCTTCTATCATTCCTTCTTGTTTATGCCTCTTGATATGGTGTCACTCATGTTATCTGTTCGTCCAGTAGTTTGAAGTGAAGCGTTAATTGTGGACGCTGCTAACATCTTGCTCAGTGTGCATGTTCTTGTAGATCTAGGACCTTCACTATGTAGAATTAGGGAGTGACAAACTTCGCCATGTTTGCTTAAGAGTGTGTCCTGCTCATAAAGACAAGGTAGAGATCAAGTGCATGGGTTCTGTTGGTGGAAAAACACCAACAGAGCCAAAAGTTTTATTTTATTCCTCTCTAACCTTAGACACATCAAGCAAGACAAACTTGTTGTTTATGTGCTTTATTTAATCTTAACATGAGTGATAGGATCAAAAGATGAGCATGAAAGTAGCATCTTAAAATATTTAACAGATCAGATTACTTAACCCAAGGAAGGATAATCTATGCATAAAGTGTCGATATTTTCATGATTGTGATATATCATCTTCCAAAGGTTAGATGTACAACATTTTAGCTCATTGGTTAAGAGAGTAAAGCTAGGAACAAAGAGTAAAGAACTGAACATGTTGAGTTGATTAGGTTGGATCAATTAATGTGCTACTAAAACATGTTTGGTTCTTATTTATGCACATACCATAATTAAGGAGAAGCTTTTAAAGTGATGGTCACATACCTTGAGATGTTACCTTTATCATTGAAGAGTGATGTGGCGAACCACCTTGTGGAAGCTTTTCTTATCTGATTGGTTGTTCTTCATGAATAGCTCGTCTTCTCTTGCTTATCTCATAGTGAACCTGAGTGATGGGAGCTTGAGAAGAGGAAGGCATAGTAGGATCATCTTTAGAGGGATCAACCTTCCTTCTCTATGTGTCAACCTATTAGTGAAGGTGTGTTGTTCCTCCCACAATGGTCTTATCTTCTAGTGACCCAGCTCAGACTTGTTCACCTACTTCCATGGAGTGAGTGCTTTGATTGTAGATATTGTTTTGTGGCACTCATCTTTTGTCTTGTTCCATGGATCTCATTTCTCTATGATCAGTGAGTTGTGTCTCCCTTGCGCAAGTTGTTGAAGTTCATGTGTCTCTTCATCTCTAGTGTGAGTTCATCTCAGGACTTTTCCATAAATTATATTGAAAGTTTTCCTACAGGGGTTAGTCCAACAAAATATCCAGCATCCACTATAGTATACTATTGGCTCAAAAATCAACCTAGACACCACGTCTAATTTGATCTAGGAAGGCATTTTAACCTAAGCACCATACTTAATTTAAAAGCCTTTAGAGGTAAAATCAGGACACCTTTTAGCTCAAGAATCAAACCAGACACCATGTCATACTTTAATTCATGAAAACAGTTTAAACTAAGCACCATGCCTAATTAAAAAGGTGTATGAGAATACTTCAAAACCAAAGCATATACTATAGCAAATGAGGGTAGCATTAAAGCATTAAAGAGATTAACTCAAATGGTGATGAGAGAGCATGATTAGTATATAGCATATGAGCATGCCTTAAAGGTAGGGACAACCAATATAGCAACATGGTAAGAGATGTTCTTACAAAGTGTATCCCCCAAGCTTAGATTTGCAAAAATCAAGATTGGATGAATGTAATTCAATGTTGCATGATGATTAGTTGGACATACCTTGTGTTTGTCATTCCTTCGAACTCTTTGCTCCAGACCTGGAAAGGTTAGTGACAAGAATACCCGAAGGAATATTTTAACAATTATATTCTTATGCTCATTACACAAAGGCAGTGTAGCAGGAGAGTGAGCACTGATCTAAAAAGTGCTTGTTTTAGGACACTGAGCTTGTCCTTGGGAAACCTTCAAAATGTGATTTGGTGAAGTGGTTTCCCCTCCAACATCAACTTTAAGAGCACAACAAAATCTACAAAATTTGTGATAAACATATGCATCTACAACCACCCTTTTGAAGTTTTTATAAACAGAAAGCGTGAGGGGGTTGAAAATCTCGAGTGTGGCAATGTTAGACAGACCACTAGAATCAGGAGATGTCTCATACGAGCATGGATTTAAAGAGGTGTTTATGAAGTAGCTTCCATACTCTTTGATATCATCTTCCTCGATTTCAGAGAAGAACACCGAAGGATAGGGTTCATAATTTTCTAAAGTGTGGGGTGTTTTCTCAATGGGAGGTTCTATGACAACCAAATTGTTAGAAGGATTTGAAGGAATTTCAAATTTGATTGTGTGTTCCTCCTCGTGTTGGTCGGGATCGAGCTCGACTTCTTCTTCTGTGAATTCGTCAAAAGTGCTAGTGTAAGGAGTGTTTTCAAGGATTTTCTCTAGGATGTCTCTTCGTTCACTAACAAGTTTATGTGGGAATGATCCTCTAGAAGCTAAATCGAGAAGTAGAGCAGCTTCCTTGTTAAGACCACGATAGAAGTGATATTGTAGAATATGGTCAGGCAAGGAAAGATTTGGGCCAGAATTGGTAAGGCTTATGAACCTAGCCCAAGCTGCTCCTAGTGTCTCCTTCTCTTTTTGTTTAAATGTAAGAACTTCGATTCTAATATCAGTGATTCGAAAAAGAGGGAAGAAAGCAAGACAAAAGTTGTCCCGAAGTTCATCCCAATTTTAATTTATGCCCCTTACGGAATGGTCATACCATTTTCTCGCTCTTCCCAAAAGGGAGAACGGGAATAGTTTCCATTTAATGGTCCCTTGTGTCATGCCAGCAATAGTTCGACAAGAACACAATTGCTCAAATTCCCTAAGGTGGGTGTATGGATCTTCGTCTTCTGATCCAGAGAAGGATTTTTCCCGAACCATGGCTATAAGAGTAGGGCGAAGCTCATAGCCATCTATATGAATGGGGTGTGATGATGGTGGTGGCTCCAACAAGTCACCCTTTGGAATAAAGAATTTTAAGATAGGAGTGAAATTCATGTGGTAAGAAGTGTGGTGGTGAGGTAAAGGTGGTGATAAGAAAAAGGTGGTAAAAGAAAAAAACACGGACGATCCTGGTTCGATTCTAGAACAGCTACCGATCCCCGGCACGGCGCCAGAAAGCTTGTTGACACTTACTAACGTCGCTACCAAGAGTAGAGATAAACTCTGTCCCCGGCAACGGCGCCAGAAAGCTTGTTGGGTATTTTAAACGCACACAGAGAAATCCGCAAGCGCACGGATACCGATGTAGCTTTCACCCGAGAGTATTCCAGGGTATCGATTTCCATGGGGAACGTGAAGTGTACTAGAAGAATTAAGAACGTCTAAGAAAAGAATGGTAATGTCGTTAGAGAGATCTAGGGTTTTCTAAGTGGATCTATTTAATTAAAGGCCCACTATACTTTACTTACTTCGGAGCAGCAGGTCCTTTCCAACTCTCGAGAAAGACTGGGAAGAAGGTAGTTGGGGGAAGGCTGCCAAAAGCTCTACGAGAACACCAACCCTAACGTGGTGGATTACAAAGACCTGACAGAGCTGTCACCTCTGGGGCTACCACAACTATTCCGGAGGATTGGGCGCAAACTCAGGTAAACCCTAGTCTAGACACCAAGTCTACACTAACGCTTACTACTCTAATCAGATATCATAATTAGAGCACTCAATACGATCGGAGATCCAGTAAATAAAATAAAGTAAGAACTGAGATTAAATAGAACACTTAAAAATAGTAAATGAAGAACCTGGAGATTACTTGAAGACAAACCAGATGCTGCACCAATACAATGTCGAGGAAGATCCGACAGATCCGGCTCCTCCTCAGCTCTCTCCTTCTCTCTCTCTAGATTACAACTAGATGATGAACTAGAACTAGATCTAGAACTAGAAGATGAACTAGAACTAGAACTAGACGATCAACTAGAGGGACCTCTACTTCTAATTGAAACCCTAGTTTCTGATGTGGAGATGAATAATGAAGATGGAGATGCCTGGAGAGGGGGGTCTGGGTCTGGTTTTATAGCCCGGAGCGTGGAACATGAGCCCTTGGATCAAACAGACTTCGGGGACGGTGGAGATGCATCCTAGGAGGCGGTGGAAGAAGGTTCCAGAAGGCGGAGGCGAAACGGGCTCCGTGGCTGACCGGTCGGTCTCCATGTGGGACCGGTTGGTCTGGCCCAGTGGGCCCACGTGGTGGCCAGCCTCGTGGTGTCTTCTGGTGTCTTCTAGATCCTTCTTTTGCAGATTTCGTTGCGAAATTAATATCTTTTCATCCGGGACTCCGAATATAGCAAATGATATGTCCGTTTCGATCGTCTCGACGAGCCCTTCGCAATGGTGTTCTCCAATTCATCACTTGAGGTACTTTTATATGGTGAAATATTGATGTCCTACAAAACAAGTGAGAGCACCAAAACTCGTGGAACTTGTTAGTTTCAAACCCTATAACTGTGCTTTGTAATTCATTTAGTGTCATTTCATGCAATAGTTGATGGTTAATTATGAGCATTAGTGAGCATCAACAATGATGATTGCCCAATTTAAACATGTTGCTGGAGGTCCAGGTGTTGGTTTTGCTTAGGGTGTGGAGAGTACTACCTCTTTCGAAAAGATTGGTGAGTTTAGTGGTCTTAAGCCGAGTGAGAAGCCCAACTCCACCACTACTCCCAAACTAACCAAGATTCCACCCAAAGAGCCTCTCAAGCCTAACACCAAGGATGGAGTGTTTGTGGAACCTCCAAAAGCTCCACCAAAGAAACAAACATGGGCTCCAAAACCCAACCACCTAAGGAACAAGCTAGACACCATGCCACCTATCCAAGAGGAGCTCATGCCACAAAAGAACCAAGTGATCCACACCCAATACCGTGAGTACCAACAACCCCCTATGAGAGCGGTGAGGTACCACTGTGAGCACGGTGGGAGAGATGGACACTTGAGGGAGTTTTGCTTTTGGCGCAAGAGAGAGGAGCGTCGTGCAAAGGAGATGAACAACATGGACATGTACCATCCTTTCCATAATGTACATGTGCCAAGAGTTCAAAGGAGGGGTGCTAGGCCTAGAGGACCAATGCCTCAAGGTCCTAGACCACAAGGAGGTTTTGCCCGGTGGGATCCTAGCTTTGTAGACTACGGACCCCGTGGCGGTGGTTTTGGTTTTGAGCGTTACCCCGAATCGCGTTTTGGCTATCACGGTGAGCGCTCTTCTCCTAGCGGACCACGCTTTCCTGTGCGTGGTGATCGCTTTTCCCGTAGACATGCTAGGAATGGTTTTGCTACTAACCGTTCTTTTGAGCAGACGGGACAACACTGGTACACTTCCCATTTTACTCACCCCAGTGTTGGACCGTATGCTCACCCTATGTCTTTTTATTGATGTAGGTAAGACGATTGAAGGACATTTGGTTAGTAGATTTCGAATGCTCAAGGCACATGACCGGAAATTCCAAATGGTTCTCTAGTCTAAGTCCAGTCACCGGCAAGGAGTTTATCACCTTCGGTGACAATAGCAAAGGTAAAGTGTTATCCCGTGGGTTTGTGCGAGTTAATGAGCATTTTGTGTTGTGTGATGTTGCTCTTGTTTTGAACTTGCATTTTAACCTTCTCTCTGTTTCGCAACTTTTTGAGGATGACTATGAGATTCGTTTTAAGCCGAATCTCAGTCGTATTTTGGACCCTCAGGGCAATCTTGTATGTTTGATTTTGCCCTTTGGGAAAGTCTTTCGTGCGAATTTCTCGGAGTCTTTTGGTGTTTCTCGTTGTCTCGTGGCTAGACCCTCTTCCTCTGATCTTTGGAAATGGCATAGGAGACTTGGTCATTTGAGCTTTGACTTGCTCGCAAGGCTTAGTTCACTTGGCTTAATCCGAGGTTTGCCCAAGTTACACATGGAGAAGGATCTTGTTTGCCATTCTTGTAGACATGGGGAAATGGTTGTCGCTCCCCACCATCCAGTGAATCAAGTTATGACCAAGTGCCCTGGAGAGCTTTTGCATATGGACCTTGTAGGTCCGGCTCGGGTCAGCTCGGTTGGTGGGAAGTGGTATGTGCTTGTTGTTGTTGATGACTTCTCAAGATATTCATGGGTTTTCTTTTTAGCTGAGAAAACTGAGACTTTCTCTTTTGCTCGCAATCTAATTTTGCGTCTTCAGAACGAGTTCCCTAAGAACTCGATGAGAGCTATTCGTAGCGATAATGGTACCATGTTCAAAAACTCAGATTTTGAAAAGTTTTGTAACTCTTTGGGTTTGGAGCATCAGTTTTCTTCCTCCTACACACCTCCACAAAATGGTCCTGTATAGAGGAAAAATCGGACCCTTGTTGAGATGGCTAGGACGATGCTCGATGAGCATAGGACTCCTAGGCGGTTTTGGGTCGAGGCTATAAACACTGCATGCTATATTTCTAATCGCATTTTTCTTCGTGCTTTCTTGAAAAATACTTCTTATGAATTGCATTTTGGAAGACAGCCCAAAGTGAGTTATTTTAGAGTGTTTGGTTGCCATTGTTTCATACTTAAGAAAGGCAACTTGGACAAGTTTGAGTCTCGTTCTTCTGACGATGTATTTTTGGGTTATGGTAATCATACTTGTGCATATCGTGTACTTAACCTTGATACTAACCGAGTCATGGAGACATCCGATGTCACCTTCGACGAGACCATGCATTGTCCTTCTTCTAGATTTGAGCGTGCAAGTGATCACGAGGTCGGTAAACCTCTTTTTGATGATGAGGAAGAGGGTGCTGAAGGGATTGATGATCCAGCACTACCTCCACCTGCTGTGCCGTTAGGATCGGCATCCACTACTATGACTCATGGCCCCTACCCCTCTTCGTTGACTACTTGGGGGCCGTATGATCCACCACCTCAGGCTGTACCATTTGTACCTGAGGAGGCACTAGCTACTGTTGAGGGGGAGGTCACATCAGCTAGAGAGGCGCCACGACACATTCAGCGCCAGCACCCTCCTCAACAGATGATCGGCAACATCAACGAACGTGTCACTCAGTCAAGGTCACAACAAATCTCTCACTTTGCTCATTCTGCATTTGTTGTTGATTTTGAACCCCCAAGATGTTGGACATGCTTTATCTGACCCGGATTGGGTTAATGCCATGCATGAGGAGCTAGAAAATTTTGAGCGAAATCGGGTTTGGGTTCTAGTTCCACCTCCTCCAGACTGTCATCCTATTGGGACAAAATGGGTTTTCAAAAACAAACAAGGAGAGGATGGCCACATTGTGAGAAATGAGGCCAGACTTGTAGCCTAGGGGTATAGTCAGAAGGAGGGG
This sequence comes from Coix lacryma-jobi var. lacryma-jobi, assembly GCA_009763385.1. Classification (NCBI taxonomy): domain Eukaryota; kingdom Viridiplantae; phylum Streptophyta; class Magnoliopsida; order Poales; family Poaceae; genus Coix; species Coix lacryma-jobi. The sequence continues at coordinate 60,497,463 of CM019825.1, forward strand.
ATAGACTATGAGGAGACTTTTGCTCCTGTAGCTCGTTTGGAGGCAATTAAGATCCTCTTGGCTTTTGCTGCATCCAAGGGTTTCAAACTTTTTCAAATGGATGTCAAGAGTGCCTTCCTAAACGGCTACATAGAAGAAGAGGTGTATGTGAAACAACCCCCCGGTTTTGAAAATCCTAAGTTTTCAAACCATGTTTTTAAACTTCACAAAGCTTTGTATGGTTTGAAACAAGCCCCTAGAGCTTGGTATGATAGGTTGAAAACCTTTTTGCTTGCTAAGGGTTTTAAAATGGGATGTGTTGATAAAACTCTTTTTCTCCTCAAGCAAGGCAATGACACTCTCTTGGTTCAGATCTACGTGGATGATATCATGTTCGGTGGTTCTTCTCATGCTTTGGTTGCCAAGTTTGCAGATATTATGAGCAGGGAATTTGAGATGAGCATGATGGGCGAGTTGACATTCTTTCTCGGGTTGCAAATCAAGCAATCCCGAGAAGGGACGTTTGTGCACCAGGGCAAGTACATGAAGGACATATTGAAGAAGTTCGATATGGGTGAGGCCAAGCCTCTTCCAACACCCATGTCGACCACGACGGCCCTGGATGCGGATGAGGATGGAGAAGCTATAGACCAGAAGGAGTACCGGAGTATGATCGGTTCGCTGCTGTACCTAACGGCGACATGCGCGGACATTCAGTTCGCGGTGTGTCTTTGCGCACGCTTTCAGGCATCGCCGCACACCTCTCATCGTCAGGCGGTTAAGTGCATTATGAGGTACCTTCGTTTCACACCTGCGTTTGGGCTTTGGTATTCTGCTTCTTCCACCCTCTCCTTTTGCGGTTACTCTGATGCTGATTTTGCTGGTTGCCGACTTGATCGCAAGTCCATTTCTGGGACTTGTCAGTTTTTGGGCTCTTCTCTCGTTTCTTGGTTTTCTTGCAAGCAGTCTAGTGTCGCCCAGTCTACCACAGAGGCTGAGTATGTTGTTGCGGCTAGCTGCTATTCCCAGCTGTTATGGATGATGCCCACTTTGCGTGACTTTGATCTGAGCTTTTCTCGAGTTCCTTTGCTTTGTGATAGCACGAGTGCGATTGGCGTTGCTAAGAACCCCGTGCTTCATTCTAAGACCAAACACACAGATGTGCGCTTTCATTTTCTGCGAGACCATTTTGAGAAGGGTGATATTGACCTGAGACATGTTGATACTCATCATCAGTTGGCCGATATTTTTACTAAGCCTTTGGACCAATCAACCTTTGCTAGGTTGAGAGGTGAGTTTGGTGTGTGTTTCCCATTTTAGATGTGGCATCACTTGTTGTATCATATAATGTACAATCTAGGTTCTTTCATAGTTTTTCTACAATTGCATTTATATCAAACTTGCATTTTGAGCTTCAAATATATCCTGTTTAGTGTGATACTATGCTCTGTCTTCACATGCTTGTACGATACCTAGCTTATGCAGTCTAAGCTTTTTATGTTCATGTAACTTAACTTGATGAGCTAAGTATGATTTTGCAATGATGAACTTGTTTAACTTCTATCAAATCCTGAAAACAGTTCACCATTTGTTTTGGCAACTAGTATGAGTAGACTATGTCACGTTTTGAGCTTGCTTTGATATACTAGGTTGTTATGTCTCTGACTTGGAGTCTAAATCGCTTCCATTGTATATACTCCGAAATGCTTAAATGATAAAATCTGATATCCATGTTAAGACATAAAAGATCGAGGTGGGATTGCACTACAACACCTCACTGTATCGAGACTACTTCCCTTTGGACTTTGGGATGAACTTGAGCAGTGTAGTGTATGACCGAAACCATTGCCTTAAGCTTCTGATAGTCTTTTGACTTAGGCTTCGCTTGGTTGAAAAGTAAGGCTTTGTGGTGTTTTCAACCCCTTGCAGTCACTTGACATGTATAACTCTTGTATAAAATGTTAAAATCAATTGAAATGAGTTGTATATGGCTTGTTGTTCTGACACTTGCTTTGAGGTAGTTCACCGGTGTGGTCTTGTTAGCTCTAGTTGAACTACCTCAAGACCAGTGTGGTCTATTTTCATACTAGATGCTATTTCCTTTGGTGAACTTGATTTTTTGGTCTACAATTCAAATCTTAAACTGCTTTGCTACTCTTGTTGGGCTATATGATCATGATGAGCTTGTGCTAGCTTTTGGGCTCTTTACTTATTCACTTGTGCAAATAGAGCATTTTATCACTCTGGATAGCATATCTTTGAAGCTTTTGCATTTTTCTTAGCTTTCTTTCAGGCTTCCATGTTTAATCTTGACATGTGCATTATCAACTAAGGGGGAGAAATTTGACAAATCATGTCTAGTTGTGTGCACTATCTAAGGGGGAGTTGCCTGTGTCCAGGGGGAGTTGTCTAGTTGTGTGCACTATCTAAGGGGGAGTTGTCTGTGTCTAGGGGAGTTTGCTCGTTTTGCTTGATGAGTTTTCAGCTTGTGTGTTTTCAGTTGGTTCGGAGCTGTTTGCAGCTAGTTGTGTTGAGTCTTTGCCTCTTTCTGGAGGAACTAGCTGGTTTACTCAGTTTTTGGCATCTTTGCTCCGTCTGTCTCGCTAGCGGTGTTGAGCCTGTTCTGCCTCTTCTTGAGGCCTAGCTTTGCTTTGCTTGGTTGCGTCGAGCCGTTGCCCATGTCTTCGGGGACCAAGTTGTCTTGCTCACTCTACTTGACCTTCTTTCGGCTTGAATGTGCTTTTGGTCATTTGGATGAGTTCTTTCTATTCTACCTTCTTTCTTCGTCTTCTTCCTACTCTATATGATTTGTGTTGGTAGTTGACAATGCACTCATCAAGGGGGAGATTGCAGATACATGGGGTGTATTTCGGATCTTGTGATGATGAGTGATTGTCAACAGGTTTGATGTGCATGTTCTTTGGCTTGTGTTGTGCAGGTGTCGAGCTCGGAGACGGTGATCGAAGGCAAGGTGAAGGTCAAGTAGAGACGTGTCGTGCCGATGGACTCGAAGCGGTGAAAGGCGGACGTGAGGCTTGGACTGACGGACTGGTGGCCGGAGGATCAGCCGTGGTGGCTGACACACTGGGACAACGACGAGAGGAGACTTGCGGGACACGGTGTGGCTCGGGTCTGGACCTGAGGGCACGTGTCTGTGGACGGGGTGCACGGGCGGTGAATCCCTCTACGACTTCGGTTCGAGGGTAGAGCCCTAGCAAAACCACCGGTGGGCCGGTTTCCAGGTTTAGGCCTCAAAACCAGGGTGCTGCCAGTTTTTGAGTTTGGGCCACAAAACTCGGGCTGAGGACGGTTTCCAGGTTTGGGCCTCAAAACTTGGGCGATGGCGGGTTTTTGAGTTTGGGCCACAAAACTCAGCCTGATGACAGGTTTCCCGGTTTCAGCCTCAAATCCGGGGGGAGGTCCAGGAAAAGGACGGACGGCGTGTGGCGGCACGTGGCGGCATCGAGTGAGGTCGCGTCGAGGCGAAGCTACCAGATGTGTGGGTGTGGCCGTCGGATTGACTACACTTCGAGTTGGATAGGAATACCCATAGGGTTAGCCTGCTTGCTCATTAGCAGTAGGGGTAGAAGGGGAATAATTGTATTAGACTATATAAGGAGAGGCAACCCCTCCCTCCAAACTATCTCAGCCATTCACTACTTTCACTTAGGGTTTCCTGCTTCCCATTCCCTGCTGTACCTACTGAGATCCACAGAGACGACTAATCATACGTCTGTGTTCTTGAGATTTTGAGAAAACGAGACCGTAATCTCGTTATCTCCTCGTGGGGACGATTTTCGGCTGGCAATTCATGGTTGTGATTCACGTTCTTGAGTTGTTCTTCGCGTTCATATTTTCTCCATGTTTTTCCCGTCGCTCGATCTCTCTCTACGTTGCGTCTTTTCTGAATCCACTTGAACCAACTTGTTCTTTGAAGTGAGGAGATCATTTCCGCCGAAGGAATTCAACTCAAACCTCACAAACAAGTAGATCAGGTCGATTTGAGTTTCGTGGTGACTTTTTCGTTCTTGCACCAATCTCTTCGATTTCCCGGAGTTTGAGTCAATTTGAGCGGATGATTCCTTAGGAGTAGTCTTCCAACTACCTAGTGATCATCTTCTCCAAGTTTGGGATCAAGGAATTTTGGTTTGGATTGGATTTGGAGAGGTTTGGGAGAGAGGCGAAATTTTTCGCCCTCTCTGCACAGCCGCGGACAGTCCGTCGCCAGGGCACGGACAGTCCGGGCGTTGAGGTCACAGCCTGTTCAGTGGTTGTGCGCCTCGGTGTCTTGTCTAGAGATACACCGGCGTTCAGTCCACCGTTGTAACTCGCGGACAGTCCGAGAACATCCAGGGAGCTTTCAGCAGCTTAGCGTTTTTGGCACTTTGGCCGGTGGACAGTCCGCCAGGTGACCTCGGACAGTCCGCCACTGGGCAGACAGTCTGGGACCGTACTCGCGGACAGTTTGAGCTCCTGCTGAGCATTGTGTTCTAGTGCTTTTGCTCTCCCGGCTTTTCGGCTTGGTTTCTGGACTTCTCGTTTGCTCCTAGAGTTCACCAAGGAACCTCTCTAGGTATCTTTGCTACTTTTTAGCATAGGTATTTGGGGGAATCCCGACGTAGCCTTCCATCTACATTTCGAGAGTTGGTTTTTGGGGAAGAACTCTACTCGAAGTTTGTGAGTTTTTGGTTGCTCGCTTTGGTGGTGCCTCTCTGTGATCCTAGGGATCATCCACCTTCTTTCTGAGGGTCATGGGCATCACGTTTGCATTCGGAGCATTTGGGGTTGATTTGTGGCATAGAGGCCAGAGTTTCGAAAGAAATTTTTAGGCTCCCATTCACCCCCCCCCCCCCTGGTCGCCTTGGTATAGCATTCTCGGTTCTTTAATCGGTAGGGTTCACTACAAGGCCGTTACAAAGAGTCCTCCTATGCGTATTAGTCCCATATGTCATGACACAGAGCCACCTTCCGTAATAACACCAGGTCTGGCGCCCAAGCCTGGGAGCCGGTCTCCCGTACCAAGCAGTATCCTGCATAGAAGAAGCCCTGTACCCTTGTCCAAATGAAACTAATAACGACATAAGGCTTCTCTAATTAATTAGCCAGTCCCAGAGCCATATAGGCCTCATGGTTTGCGCTGTTTTGCCGGGTTACATGCTCCAAGAACCGGGTCCTAGGGATCCAGGCAGGATAACAAACCACAAACCCAAACCAACGCTCAGTCCCATGGCAAACCGTAACGCAAGTCACATGGCCCACACCACCAACGGTCCATCCTGCCGGATTTACCTACTCACCATACTACAACATTACCAGCCACATGTTTTATAGACCATTAATCAGAATTAATTATTTAACCACCATCCCATCCCAAGACAACAGGGCTAAGCATGACTTCTACCCAACACATCCCAAACCAGGTGTCAAGGAAAATATAATCAAGTGCTAGTAAACCATATCATAGGATTCAAATTTAGATACTGCATGCATCTACAAGATCTAACTACTCTAATACCAAAAGTAAAATAAATACGGGTGCAAGATGTTCAAGAACACTTGCCTTCGGGCTGGGTCGGATCGACGAAGGCACAAGCTGGATCAGAAGGTTTCGCATAGCTCGCACTCGCTGGATCAAACATCATCACATGGCCCAAACAAAGCAATATAAGAAATAGTACATCAACAGTAGCTACTGCGTAGAGCTCGACGAGACGAATCTAACGCAACTTCAACGGGTCAAAACAGAGTTAAAATGAGCAAGTTATGAGCTTTTGAACTTTGGTGGCAATTCTGTAAATAAACCGAAGTCATTTTCGTATTTAAATTAAATAAAAACAGAAAAAAAAATACGGGCGGTGGACTGGGCCTCATTTTCGGAAAAGGTCAAGGGCTAGATCAGAGAATTATCCAGACTCAGCGCACAGTCGGTTATGATGGTAGGTTGATTCGGGAAAAACCTGAGGGTTTACTTGCAAAAGCGCCTCGGCTCTGTGTGGCTACAGGCATGGGCGTTACGTGGCGACGCCGGGTTGGTCGGGTCATGTGCTGTGCAGGTGCTGCGTGGCGCTGATGTGGAGACCACGCGGTGCCATTCTACTAGTGCGGTGCACCACGACCTTCGTTGACGCGAGGGAGCCGGCGACGTAGACCACGTCCATCGAACCGCGAACTTGGTTCATACCCCTTCGCGCCTGAATCTAATCGACGGCTGGAATCAAAGGGAAAGAGAGAGGGGAAAACAGCGGCCAGCCCGTGAGCTGGGCGCGGCAGCGCCATGTCCATACACGGCGGCGCCATGGGAGCTAGGTTCGGCAACTACCCTAGGGTCGGTAGCGACCTCGGGACAAAGCGGGGAAGACAAAGGAGCTTATGGTGATCGCGATGGAGGCGTTCTCGTCGCGGTCAGAGTCCGCAGAGCGTTAGACCCGCGACGGCGCCATTATAGGGCCTCACCGGCATGGCTCGGGGTGCCTCTAGGTTGCGGTGGAGACTATGGGGTTGGGTTGGATCGATGGGAAAACTCACCACGCGGCCACTAGAGAGGTTCCCGACGACGGAGATGACTCAGCAGTGATGAGTCAATGGCGAGCGGAAACCGATGGCTCGGTGCTCAGGCGAGTTCGGCTGACGGCGTCTCCTAGCTCTGATTCCACCGAAGATGACCCTCCCGGACGCGGCTTGGCTTCGCGAGATCGATGGAGGACAGAGGGCGAGCGGTGGCGGCCTCTGTGGGGTGAAATCGAGCTCGTGCCGAGCTTCAACAATGGCGGTGGCGGATCCGTGGAAGCGAAGAAAGGGCTGGGGTCGAGAAGATGGGGTTGGCGCGGGGCAGAGGGCGGGGCTACATGTAGGGCAAGGGGGAATGAGGGGGTGGCGGCTGTAATCTGCCCTCGGCAGATCGAAGAGAGGGGGGGTTCGGGTGATCGAGTCGGGGGCATTGCGCGTAGGGCGGAGTGGGTTGGGCCGTTGGGGACGACGGCCTACCAAGCTGGGGCCACCAGTCAGCGGCTGGAGTGAGGATGAGATGTGGGGCAGTGGCGACAATGAGAGGGAGAGAGCGGTGATGGTGCGGGTGGCTGGCTCCGCGGGCACGTGGAGGGAAATTCCCCGGCACTGGGTCGGTCCTCCTGGGCCGAGGCAGAAGCGGAGGGGAGAGGGTGGTGGGCCGCGCGTGTTGCGGCCTGGCCGAGCGGGAGGCGGGGGAGCTGAGCAGGCCGCCTTGGGCCGCGGCGAGGTGGGGAGAGGGAGCGGCCCAAGGTGGGGGTCTGGGCCGCGGTGGAGAGAAAGAGAAGGTTTCAGGCCTGTTGCCACTTGCTTTTCTTTTCTTTTCCTTTTTCCAAACTTTGCAAAACCAGTTGAAATCCAATTTCAAATCAGTTTGAAATAAAATAACTTTTGCAAACTTTAGAAATATTTTCCCTAAGTTTTGCAAATAAAAGTTTGAGTTTGAAAATTTTGTAAACCTTTCATAAGCTTTTTGTTTGATTTTGAAATAGAATAAAATCAATTAGCCCTAAACGGGTTTTAATAAAATTCTTTTTCACCCAACAAAAATTATGCATCGGCATGAATGCAACAAATATCTGGTTAGAAACTTTCCTCCAACTAGGATTTTGGCCATTTTATTATTAAACTCTAATTAATTTTAATTAATTAAACATTGGGGTGTTACAGATCGGGGATACGCCCTGCCCATCTTTATAGTACCAGGCAACCCGGGTCAAACATGGTTGTAGTGCATCTCCGACAGTAGACAGAGAGGTCTGGACTCCAACAGTCGCGTCCTCGCGCTACAGGGCCGACTGCAGCAACCGGATAAAGAGGAAGAAGGATATCCGTTATAGGGGTGCCTGAGCCCCCACCGACCGGGAAGGAAGAAGGACGGAGCACGTCCGAGGCCACCTTTTCTCCTTTTTTTTCTTTGTTCCTTTTGCCTTTTAGCTTCCACATGTAAGCTCCGTGTCGACCCTAGCTTGGTCTATAAAATGGGGCGGAGGGCCCTTTGTAGGGCAGGCAGAAGCCGAAAACATAAGGTAGAACCAAACACTCATTACACACCCACATTCAAACCTACTTAGAGACCTGGGACTAGCTCCCTCTCTCGCCTGCTTGTACCTTCTGCTACAAGCACCGCCAGGTGGAAGGCAACACGAATCGTCGAACTTCACACTAGACATAGGGCACCCACTACTAGAGAACAGGCCTTTGGACGATCTTTCAATTGAGCTTTAGCCTCGGCAAAAAATTGCGTCCGGGGCTAAAGACCTTTAGTCCCGGTTGATAACACCAACCGGGGCTAAAGGTGAATCTTTAGTCCCGGTTGGTATTATCAACCCGGACTAAAGGTCCTGAACCTTTAGTCCCGGTTGGTAATACCAACCGGGGCTAAAGGTGAACCTTTAGCCCCGGTTGGTGTTACCAACCGGGACTAAAGGTCCTTTTAGCCCCGGTTGGTGTTACCAACCGGGGTTAAAGGCCCTTCCCGAGTGGATTCAAAAGGAAAACGTCCAGAACTACATCACGTGGGTTGTGTAGCTCAGTTGGTAAGCGTGCCTGAGGCGAGAGGTGCTGAGTTCGAATCTCACAATCTCACAAATGCACATTTATTTTTCCTCGTGGGAGCCTTTAGCCCCGGTTGGGAAGGCCCCGGGACTAAAGGTTGGGACCTTTAGTCCCGGATTGCTAGCCCCGGTTGGGAAACCGGGGCTAAAGCCCCTTCCCAACCGGGGCTAAAGGCCGATTCTCTAGTAGTGACCTTTGGCCCGAACCAGTATACTCCCTCATGTTCGCTTTGCATACCATCCGGAGCCAGGACGCGTAGATACAAATTTACTAGTTGACCGTCTAGGCCCGCCATTGTAGACACCGATAGTTGGTGATGTATGTTATCTACCGTCAACACTAAGCATCGTCTGTTGAAGCTTCCAACTTGTGTGGCAACTCTAGGACGCGCTCAACTCTAATAAGAAAAATTCTCATCTCAAGAGACTTACTCTCTTGACTTGAGATCGAGGATAGGGTTTGTTAAACCCAAGCCTTTGTGGCTTCCTCAACAACGTGGAGGTAGACAAGCCTTAGCAGCAAGCTAAACCACGAGATGAACACACCTTGTCTCTTGTGTTCTTGCTATTTGCATGCTTTTTTTCTTGTTTATTGATGATTCTAGGATTTGGTCCTGATCTACCTGTGTCCAAGCACTCAACTACATTCAAGTGGTGGAATAGGATGAACACTACTGTAGAAAGCTCAGTGATTTGCTCGATCTAATTTTCCTTAGGTAAATTTTGAATTATGCTCACAAGTGTGTCTGTGCACACGGTAGTGCCGCGCGAGTACCCGACACTTAGACATACACTATGAGCATATTTGGAACTGTGGTGCGGCAGCCACGCGGTGCGGTATCACAATTGTGGTGTCCTATCGGCAACAACTGAAAACGCAAGCAGTAGTTTATTCAGCTATTCTCATTATAGCTATGTCCTACACGGTTGAAAAGAATCATCAATTTCCACGAGATGTTTGGTGGGATTTTTTCGATTCTCACGATAGGACGACCATCCCACCGTAGATCTGATTTTAGTTTGAAAGAAACACGCTCTATAAATAAATACATAGTAAAAACAATATATTAAAAAAACCAAAATATCTTATTATTTGGATGTAGGGAGTACCTGTTTGGGTAGTTGCAAGCCTAACGTGAATTTGTACCCGTTAGTTTCGTGCAAGAAAGAATACTTTATTTGGGTGGCTTCTTCATGCATGGTCCGAGTCCTCTTTATTTGTGTTCAGTTTTTAGTGACACCAAACCGTCAACTGTAGTAGCGTTTATTCAGTTGGCCTGGTGTGACCCACGGTTCAATTCTATTAGTATACACTACACTATCTGTTTTGTGATGTACCAACGGAGTGTAACCTAGACAGTTAGATTCTTTATTATGGTATAATTTGTCATGTAATATTAAGTTGTCAATTTGGCTCCGCTCGATTGAGCTTATCGGCCAGATTAAGCCCTTGTTCTCGGCTATAAAATAATATTTTTTTCTCACAACAAATCAGCCCTACAAATAAGATACAATAAAGTCCTGCTAAACAGGGACGTACACAGAGTAGCTCTATTCATGGGAGGTTGTTGCCCGTCTAAGGCCGCTAGCTAGTTTAGTTTTTGAAGGCACTATAATACAAAATCCTAAAGCTGAAAGCTCCTAGAAATATAGCTCTGCTTCACTTGAACTTATTAGTCATGCTACCATTAATTTGCTCTCACGGTGAAACAGTCAAAATAAGCTAGAGAGCTATGAGCACATGCTATTCTTCATTCGTTCCCATATATAGAAAGTTAAAAATCTACACAAGAATTTTTTCAGATCTCTGCGCGTGTGTGGTTGGTTCTTCTTTTTTTTTTTTTTGGCACTAGCTTGGTAATTCCTAGCTAGTACGTATATATACGGGCGTCGGCGTACCAACAACACACATTGGTTTGTGATCAATGCTAGCTGGTACTCCTAACAGTGTACTAGGCCGGAGCGCCGTATACGAATAGGAGTAGCTTGGTCCTCCTCGGTCCAGCAGCGCGCGTCCAGATCCGCGCCCCGCGCCGGTGGATGGTGGTGGGTCGGTACCTCGGCACCGACGTACCGTACGATGTCTGAACCGAACCGTGTGTTGATGGATGGACGGTGCGATCACTTGTCGCGCGCCCCCGGGCCACGGCCCGATCGTCCTGCGTCCTCGTTGCTACTGCACCTGCGGGCATGACGATTGGATTGGATTGGATTGGGGGGCCGGCGCCCCCTGGCGGAGCGCTGGAGTAGGTGCTGGTGCTGCTGCCTGTACCCGGGTACGCTGGTGTGGTCTCGGTCTTCCCATTCCCCCAATCCCTTGGCGGATACGATAGCAGCAGTAACAGTCGACATGCATGAGTGCATGCGAGACCACTGCACACGTACCGTACGCTTGTCTGTCCACAGAGACAGATCCACATCCACGACCACGCGGGAGCAGGGCCGGAGGAGCTACCAGTACCAGTGACAACGAAGCGTGCAACACCGGTACGCTTGTCATAACTCTGTTCATCGTTAACTTACGCATGGTTCGGGCTGCCTTCGCCTGCCTTCAAGGCCACGCTGCCGTTGTGAGCCGAAAAGCTTCAAGGTCACCCTGGAGGCCTGGAACCGTAGCTAAACGGGCTCGTACTCCTGTATATGTCCCAACCGGCTGCAGTCTTGGCCCAGGCACGGTACTAGAGCTTCTTAGCCTTGTGACGTGCCAACGAGCACGACGGTCCACCACCGTACTAGTATTGTTCCAGGTAAGTTTGAAGATCTCTAAATTCATTGGCGGAATAAACATAGTATTCAAGCTCTAATTAGTCTAATTAGTCTTTAAATTAGTCTACAATCTCCTGCGAGCTAAAATAAATAATAGAAAATTCAGTCTAAATCACCTTAAAATCTACCAAAAACCTCTTGTGGGACAAAAAATACAAGGAGAATTTCGGTCCAAACTCGGTTCTCTATGTATTTAGCCCCCCTCGTGGCCTGATTCTGGATCCGCCACTATCTAAATTCATCGTTATAGTAAAACAGATCGAAACAAGGACTTAGAAATCATAAAGGGGAATAGATCTACAAAATTAAGGAATCCAAGTCTACACATGACACAAAAATCCGCAAGGCCAGAAGCTAGGGCCGGAGCTACGACTGTCGCTGTCGCTAAGGTTGAGAACGGACGCGAAAAATTCTGTTCCAACCTGTTTCGTTTTCTATTTTATTCCGTCCATTTTCGTATTTGTGGAATCTTGTTTTCGTATTTACAAAAATAAGAGAGGGGTTTTCCCGTCCGTTTCTGAAAAATCTCGTTTATAACTGGAATTGACTCGTATTTATTTTATTTTGATCCTGTTTTCAATCCATGTCAGATATATCTAGAAATTTATATGTTCATAGACCTTTTAATCATCAATTATGTATGTTAATATGTGTAACACAACTCATGTTAGTGAATATTAGACCTCTAACTTCGTACGCGTATACTATTTTTGTGACTTTATTCGTACTAGTAGACATGCACGTGCGGCACGTACGTGTCTATTATTATGATTGATTTACACCTAAATATATTCACATGGGTTACTGTTACACTGCTTCTTGTATATTTCTAGCCGGCTGTAATAGCCAAAATATTTTCCTTACATACCTTCACAAGATAGAGTGGCTAGATAAACATCTTAAAAACAAAATATTCTTCAGTGACTCTTTAAATCATCTCAGGTCTTAGAATTTTAGCTTTGACGCATATATACAGTTCCTACCTAGCATAAATATACCCTACGGCCTTAAATAGCTCGTCAAACTTTTAGACACATTTTTAAGTAAGTGCATCATTTCTTCGAAAGGACAACATCCCAAAGATCGATAATTTAAAACATTCCTGCCACATAGCATCCATTTTCTAATTTAGTGATCATATACTAAAATAGTAACATATATAGTGTAAATCTTAGAGGAATCAACAATGCCACACTTTAGCAGTACATCTTTATATTTGTTTTGACAGCTGAAAATACCTAGCATAAACATATCAGAATAGGGCCTTGAATAGCTTGGTGTACTTTTAGACAGTTTTACAAGTAAATACATCATTTCTTTAAAAGAACAGACCCCCTCCCCTAAAAAAGGTGGTCCATATAAAAGGAAGATATCTATATAAAAAATGTCAGAAGAACTCAAATATATAGATGCCGAAAAGAATGTTTGAGCTAGGATTATTAAAAGTAAATTAGTCATACTGGGACTTTTCAAGAGATGACTTCACTATGGTCAAACAGGATGGACGGATGACGTCATTGACTGTGTCCGACACACATGTGATATCTTATCTCCAATGACCTCATGTTCTGATGGATGTTGCTGATCACTTGAGTGACACTACTTAAGAAGCTCCTATTTCTTTTCTTTGAATGTCATCATGACTGACTTATGAAAATTTTAACTGGATACGAATGAATAAACAGTAGGCAGAACATATATAGAGCTAGCTACAAAATGTAATTATCCAGCAAGCAAAACAATACAAAAACAATGTAATTCAAATCCAAAATCATGATAAGTTTCACTCATACAAATATTAGAATATCCAAGTTAATTTATAGGAATCTTTGGCATAATTGCAAGCTTTAAAATGGCATGGACAATCAAATGAGAGCACAATATATATTGCTTAAAAATCTTCATAAGCCAAAATTTTTAAGCTCAGCATATAGATTTTAAAACTGTCATATGGATCAGGAAACATGTTTCAATAGAATGCATTTAGCACTGACGAATATGTTGCATGAAATAGAAAAGGAATTAATTATGCATTTGTTAAAATGACTTCAAAGACTCTAAAATTGACATACAGATCACTCTTGAGGCAAGTTTTTCTTTATTTGGCCCACTATTTGTGAAAATATCCAACAAATCATATCTATACTAAAGGCAGTTTTCTAGATAAATTATTGCTTCCTCCTATAGCCAGTTCCAATAGTTCACATTAAAAAGAACTCCGCGAAGTGAAACAGAGTCAAAAAAAGAAAGATAAAGGTGTATATCCCGAGTTGCCTCCTTTTTATCATCAGTCAATGCAACATATTTATCCTTAGCACGTTGACATCTATATTCACGTTATTCCAAGAGCAATTTCAAATACAAGACTAAAATTGCTACCATTGAAAACCATAAGTGCTTCTATGAAAGAGACATCAATAAATTTCTCAAGTATGAAGAACTATAATATTTTTTTCCAATAAGTGTAATGGACAAGATGTAGGGAGGTTGTGCACTAAACAATAGATCAACTCCACGACCGAGTCTAACATTTTCTTTTGAACAACTAAATATTACATTCACTTTATGAAAGCAATGAATAGATCTTAGATTATCAAAAGAATTCAAGAATTAAAACATTAATTTTAGAGGTGTACTGTAGGTAACAAGCACATAGTTAACTGTGTAACTGCACGAAGAATTAAGAAAAGCACCTACATCAGCTCTACTATCGAACATGTAGTAGTGTAGTTGTATTATCGCTCCAATCGTCCTCGTGACCTTCAGGGATTATATGTCTGAGACATATAATAGTGTAAATCTATCATAATAAGAAACACGTGTAAAGAAAGTAATAAAAAATTTGAATATTATATTAGTGTATGTACGTACGCCACAAGAAAATTAGAACAAAAAATTTATGAACCTCCCTTCGTAAGCTTTTCATCAAAGAAAATAATAAAATAATATTTTGAATAGTATATCACTGTATGCCACAAGAAATAAACAAAAGAATTATATATGCAAACATTCGTAAGTTTTCTATCTAAAATGACCTTAAATATTATATCTCTAAACCATAGAAAAGGAAGGGGAAAAATCTACCTGTTTCTCTTCGCAAGCTTTTGGTCTAGCTTAACAATTACATCAAATCTATACTATAAAATTCTACCACTAATTTAAAATTGGTTTGATTAAATGACAACAGAAATGTATACATCCGGCTGACGAGATGACAGTGCCTACACGCTTGGGATTAATAGATCAGACCCGAATACACCAACTGCATCATCCTTGTCAGGTAACTCGGGAAGGCACCTACGAGGCTGCAGCTCCATGCGACAAGGCTGGTTAACTGGGTCAGGTTCTCCAGCGACGCCGGCAGCTCGCCTGGGTCGAACGTGTTCTCTGCCCGCGACAGCGCCTGAAGGCTTGTTAGCTTGCCAAGCTCCGCCGGGACAACGTCGGCGAGGCAGTTGTGACACAGTGTCAACTATCGAAGGTTCCTCAGCCCGGAGAAAGACGTCGGCCTAACACTGACAAAGCGGTTGAAACACGAGAAGAGACACTGGGGAGGTACGTTCCAAAGCCTAAACAGAGACTCGGGAATGGTGCCATCGAACAGATTCACGCTGAGGTCCAGCCTCCTCAAGCTCGCCGCAAGACCGTGGCGGCCGATGTCACGGGTATGAAATTAAGGTGAGAAAAAATAACATAAACAGCTGCGAAAGCATTGAATTACAAGAAACACACGTGTCAATATGTTCCGTCCATATTGGTCTCACCTGTCAAATTAATATCTAGCGTCAGATGTAAATTTAAAACACATCCAAGGGAGGAGACTTTAGGTGGGTAAGTTTTTTTTTGAGTGAAAGCTATTTTTCAATTCTTTCGCTCTTTTATAGTATAGATATACTCGAGAAAAATTTGATCATATTATTTTAACTTAATTTTCTTACTCTTCATCCGTATTTGTCCATTTTCGTACTTCTATATATCTCTATCCGTTTTTATCCCGATCCCGTCCCGTTTCCGCTAAAAAATATAGGAACAAAAATAGAAGAGGAGTTTTTCCAACCATTTTCATCTCTAGCTATCGCTACCACGCCACGAAGGACCGTGAGTAGGAGAGCACTGTGGCGGGAAGGCCACACGCGCCGTCAGGTTGCGCGCTTCAGGTGAGAGAATCATGGGGAGACGGAGAGCTTGAGAGGGAGAGCCTAGCTAGCGGCTGCGCTGGGAGGAGAGGAGAGTTAGCTTGGTTTCAAGGATATTTTTAGTTATATACTCCCCGTCTTTAAAAAAAGCTAGGTGGGTTAAAATTTCTCAACTTTGACTAGATTTATAAATACTACATCAAATTTCAATTTACACAGCGTTGGACTTTTGGGCTCCGTGACAGACTCATTTTGTTGCCCGCTGCGGTAAATCGGGCGTTTCCTATTAACCGCAACAATTATTTTATCCGTCGCGGTAAGTTGATTTACCGTGGCGGACGTCCTTAGAGGCCCGTCACCACAAATAGTTGGTCCAACCAAAAGCCCAACTCAACACTCGCTATGGGGCTCATATAAAAGACAACACTTGCCTCACCCGACTCAACCCTACCGCTCGTCATTCTATTCCCCAATCCACCAACCATGCGCCGCCCCACCTCGTGCGCTGCCATCCCGCAGCCACCTCGCGCGCCTACCATGCGCCGCCCCACCTCGCGCGCCGCCATCCCGCCCCACCTCGCGCGCCTACCAGCCGCCCCTGGAGCGCCGCTGCACCCCAGACGAGGCCACCTTCGAGGACGACGATAAGGACGCGTGGGCTCGGCTCCACCCTTCCCCGGACGCCGGCGAGCAGCCCCGCCGCTTTCCCGGCCGGCCACGACGCGGATCTGCACTTCCCCCGGCTATGGCGGAACGGCCCTACCCGCGTGGCCACGGCGATACGGTCCTTCGTCCCGCGGCACGGAGGATCCGCGCGGCCACCCGACGACGGTGCCCCCTCCCCCAGCCCACGACGACTGCGCCCCCTCCACGACGACGGCGCCACCTCCAAAGGGACGACGATGATGGAGGTATACTCGTCTCTCAGATCTGGCCCTCGCGTTCTCCGTCATCTCTGAAATCCATCCCTCACCCTCCCTCTCTGCTCGCAGGTTTGCTTGTCAACGGTGGGCCGGCCGCCACCACCTCGGCGCACGCGGATCCAGCCGGTGACAGCGGGCTTTGGCTCTAGTTGGCACCGGCAGCGGCGTGGTGATGGCAGCCGACGCTGCTCGAGGCCCAGGTCTAGGCCCGTGCGGCCCAGACCCAGGCCCGAGGTTTTTTTGTTTTGCCCAATTTATTAACCGCAGCGGGCAAAATGTGGCTATTATTGTTGTTCTCTGTTAACCGTGACGATCCTTCCGTGGCGGACGCTATTGCCCCCGCTGTGGGAAATCTAAAATGTCCGCCACGGAAAAAAAACTGTAATAGTAAAAAAAGATACGTACAACATGTATATTTATAATGAAAGTATATTTAACAATCTACCTAATAATATTAATTAAATATCATAAATATCAATATTTTGTTAAACTAGCTAAATGTTTGTGTGTTGCAATGGAAAAAACACAATACAAGATAACATATTTATAAGCATGTGTTATATTGTTATCTAAGAAATACTGCAATTCTAATGTTTAGAACATCAATATTACATAAGTCTACGTGAAGGATAAATAATTAAATAGGAAAAAGTCTACGTAACCTCATCAACTATTAAGGATAGATTACTTTACCCCCAAACTATAAAACCAGATATTTTACTCCCTAGACTTTCCAAAACCGGTCAAATAACCCTCTCAAATGGTTTTGGACGGTGGTTTTGCTATAGTAGCATGATTTTTTTTTCCTTTTTATTTATTTTAACTAGATCTTTGAAAAAGCATAGTAAATTATAAAAAATCATAAAATAGAAAATTTAATTTTGTTGGACTTTACATGAGTAGATCTATGCAGTGAATAAATAATATGTTAGGCTTTAGTTAAAATATATTTAGATCTATGTTTTTTAAATTAATTAGAATAATTTATAGCTGCAGTTTCTATGGTCCAATTATGGTGAATTTTTTATGGTAATAATTTATTGTATGCTTGCACTATAAAAAAAAATTCATACTAATAGGATCATGTATAGCTTAGCTATAGATTTATTTAGATATAACTTAGCATAAATCTAAATAAATCTATAACTAAGTTATATCTGATCTAATGAGTGTGAAATTTTTACTATAGTTCAAACATATAATAATTATGCCACCATAAAAATTTCACTACAATTAGACCAAAGAAACTGGATCTATAAATTATTCTAATTCATTATAGAAAAGATAGATCTGAATCTACAACAAAAACTTTATTTTAAAGCATACTATATTATATGTTCACATGAGTAGATCTATGCAGTTAACATATAATATAGTATGCTAATGGTATACTATATTAACAAGGTTTAGAAAATCCAACAAGGGTGTATTGCCACAACAAACGTTGTACATAGCTAATGGCAGCAGTGAGTAGTGCAGGCAGCACCGGCCCAATGCGAGGATATGATTCTATCCTGCTGATACAAGTTGCCTTTTTTTCAAACTCCTTCGTGTGTTCCCTCCAACGCTCGTGGGCTCTATCATCAACCTACTCCGTATAATTATAGACAGTAGTAGTAGTATATGCAACAAGGAAGAATTATATTCTATTTAGAAAAAAAAAACAAAATATTAGGCTTTTTATAGGGAAATGAATAGTACACTGTAAAATAATACACGGATATAGCTTTCCTAGTGAATACATGATGTAGAGGATACCACATAATATGAGATTAAAATGAATTTTAGTAAGCAGACACGCATAGTCGTCAAACTCGAGACAACTCGAAACAACTGAAGTCAACTTATTTTGACTTTACAATGGATAGCTTTTGCTTTCTCAATGAATAGAATTGTCTTTGCGCTATGTTGGGAATGAAATCTTCTTTTAGCTGTGATGTATAATTACCATTATATTTATTTATTAGCAGAACTACAATAAATTTTTCCTATCGATATCAGCACGTCATTTTACTGCTTCAATTATTCCAAGCTTGAAAAAATATATTATAATGAAAAAATCATTTGGATTGTCAGAAGATAATCTATACATATTTAATCACAAACACTCGTATATTTGGGCATTTAAATAGATTGTTGAATCATCTAAACCTACGCTTCTGTAAGGCCAATCTCAATGGTGAGTTTTCATTTTGTTGTTTTCAAAACTGCCATGTCATATGAAATAAAATGAAACTTGAATGAAACTCTCTATTGAGAGAGTGAGAGTTTCATTCTAAAGTTTCATAAGCATTAAATTTCATGACTCATAGAGAGTTGGTATTCGTGCCAAGAGAGTTTCATCTAGATGAAACTCATTTCTTCTCCCTCTCCTTAAATACAATGTCATGTCATCAAAACGCTTATGTGGCAGCATATTTAATGCAAATGAAACTCAAATAAAACCCCATTGAGATCCAACAAGTTGGAAAAAATGACTTGATATATCATGAGTTTAGCAACTTGGTAATTCATTTGGCAAGTAAAAAAAAGACCTCTCTCCAACAATTTGCTATTCCAACTTGCTAAAATCAAAGATTATTGAGCTAGGAGAGGAGGGGAACAGTTTCTCGCGCGCGGGAGGGAGCCGGCCACGGTGAAATCGCGCGATAGCAACCTCACCCGTGCGCGGAAATTTATACTCGTACGGCACGGAGGAATAGGAAGTTGGAAAAGATAGCAAGTTCATTTAGGGAGTTGTTGGAGAAGAATATTTGTGCTTTTACCAAATTTATAAGAATAGCAAGTGAGAATAGCGAGTTGTTGGAGATGCTCTATGCAAGCAATCTCATAAATGAGAACTGAACTTGCATCAATGTCAGGATCAGTAATATTTGTTCAAACAGAATAAAATTGCACAAAAACAAGTTACCGTGCAGTGAGCCACGATTGCAGAGCTCGCATCTTTTTGTTGATCTGTTCCCTTCTCTGCAACAGAGGACATACCAATCAAATGAATAACATAACACGGTAGCTGCAAATGAGACCACCAACTGAATCTCTGACATATTGTGGACCTTGATAGTTGATAGTGACAGTCCTACGGTTGGAGGCCAGCTTTCCTCAACGGCAGGGCATCATCAACGACATCAAAGTTGGCTTCCTGCAAATGAGTTTATTGACTATTACGAATTGAACTGAATTTATCCAATCTGAACCCATTGGCACCAACAGAGAACGAGGAGCACACCCTGTTGTTCTTCCACCTATTGGACGTGGATGCCCCCACGCGGCCACGCTCCCACCCATGGGCCATGGCGCATGGCAGGCTCGTCAAGCGGCGCCGGCAGTGCCACAATGCAAACGTTGTCCATGTCATCGGAGTGTGGAGGAGCGGAGGAACCGACGTTCGTGCGTTAAGTGGTCCCATAGTGGAGGTCGACATCTGCATTGGCTGAGGACATTACGCGGTGGAGATTGACTCCAACGTGGAGGAGTAGAGGAAATCCCGTGCGAAGGAGATTGCGCATTGGATCTTGGGTGATTGTGGCGTGATTTTTCATTTTAGTGATTGCTTTCCTTCTCTAGTGAGGTACTTGTGGTGTGGCTGCAATAATTTCCTAATCACATGAACAATTCATAGGTTTTAGTTCTCTTTATATATATATATATATATATATATATATATATATATATATATATATATATATATATATATATAGAAGATAGAGAAGAGATATATTTAGTCAAAGTTAAAAATGGTTTATTTTTTAATGAAACGAGAATGACTTTTTTTAAAAACAAAGGAAGTACGTTAGTCACAGTTCGTCTAAGGGCCCTGGTGCCTCCTGATGGCATCCAACGTTAGGGAAAAATCGGTCATCATCTGCTGGCCTATGTACCATATCAGGCCTGTGCCAATAGTAATACTGCGGGTCGGAAATGCGACTCACGCATAGCATCACTGAGCCGTGTCTGGCACTGACACTATCGTCCCCGGGCTGAGCCATGCTCCCGTCGTGCTTTTTAGTGGCATGCTCACCTAACAAGCTACAAGCCTGACCTAGTTGGTCTATCTTAGGCCCCCTTTGGTTGGGCTTTTCAATCTGTTTTTGCTTTTGCAAAAACCAAAAGCCAACCAAAGGGCCTAAAAACTTAATGTGCTTTTGACCAAAAGCAGCTTTTGATGTAGTACAATTCCAAAAGCACATTATCCCCTGCTTTTGGTGGCTTTTAGATGGACAACTTGGAGAAAATTACCCACTGCCACTAGTTATGAGAAGGAAATAACGGTTCATTCTATCCATTTCTTCCTCCATCCGCCCGACGCAGGCCGCCCGTCGCGGCTCCGACTCCGCCCCACGACGGCATGTGCGGCGGCGCCTTCCGCAGGCCTCCCTCTCCATCTGCGGCCAGCGAAACCAACACCTCACGGGTGCGAGTAGCTCCGTCGTCCACGGCCTCGCCGACGGGCGCGAGCAGCCCCGCCATGGGCGCGGGCGGGCAGGAGCGGCCCCACGAGCGGCTTCGTCGGCCGCTGCCTCGCGGGCAGGCGCGAGCGGCCCCGCGAGCGGCCCCGCCATCTGCGGCCTCGCCGTCGAGCGCGAGTGGCCCCGCCTCGGCGACGGCGGGCAGGTGATAGCGGCTCTGCCGGCCACTGCCTCGCTGGCGGGCGCGAGTGGCTCCTCCGTCCGTGGCCTTGCCGCCGGGCACAAGCAACGAGCGCGGCCATCCATTCACAGCAAGCACAAGTGAGAGGAAGAAGATGGAGTGTCTTTGCATGACATGTGGGTCCTGCTCGTAAGTGGGAGAAGCTTTTTCAAAAGCCAAAGTTGTTTAACCAAACAGACTTTCAACTATCATACAACAGCTTTTTCAAAGCAGCTTTTACAAAAGTCACAGCTGACAGCAGCTTTTGCAAAAGCCACAGCTCAACCAAACGGGGCCTCAGTGACGTTAGTGTCTATCTGAGTATCATTATGTGATGCTTGTTGATCAAATTTTTAAAAAAGTAATTAGATTTATAGAAAAATACTAGCAATATTTATATTTTTAAATAAACTTATTATAAAAATAGATTCAAATCTATTAAATGATATCATTATGCACCATAAATATTAATAATATAAATCTATATTTATTTATATATATATATACTTTACTGGAAGTTTAGGTCTTCCAATAGTTATAGAAAGCCCTGATCAAACCAGCTGGTTTAGTTTGGTTGTACCAAATCAGATCTCCATTAATCTCTTAGTCCACCCACAGGCCCACTAGACCCACATTCTCTGGCGGTATAAAATCCCCCGAACCCTAATACCCAACCCACCCAATCTTGGCCGCCACCCCTGCCGCTCACTCCCCGGCGACCATCAGCGCAGGGTCGGCGGCTCCCTGGCGGCTGCTCGACTACTACTTGGTGGCTGCTCGGCGGTGCTCTGGCGGCTGCTGTTAGGTTTAGTCCCACATCGGTAATTGATGACGAGGGAGCACAACATATAAGATGGGGGCAACCCTCACCTATTAGCCTAGTCTTTTGGGTTGAGTTAGGCCCAATGCCTGATATGGTGTGGGCTCCGGTGGACCTAGGCCCGAGGGGCACCGGCTCGTAGGTATAGCGAGCTGGACCAGATTCCGCTGCGCACTCTAACAGCTGCTCGAGTTACTTCGTGCTGAGGGAGGACTGAACACTACTGGAGAACGGGCCTTTAGCCCCGGTCGAAAATGGCCTTTAGCCCCGGGCATGGAGCCGGGGCTAAGGAATCGGGACTAAAGGTCCGACCTTTAGCCCCGGTTCCCGGCCCCGGGGCTAAAGGGGGGACCTTTAGCCCCGGTTGGTAATACCAACCGAGACTAAAGACTGGCCTCTTTAGTCCCGGTTGGTATTACCAACCGGGGCTAAAGACCTTTTTCTTTTTCTTTTCTTTTTTCTTTTCAATTGGCTATTGTTTTCAGTTATTCAATTACATTAGGTTTTCTAATACGTTTTCTTCGATGCTAATATATTACATTAGGATTTCTAATACGTATATTTCTTCGCTGCTAATGTATGTATCCACATATATATACACATAAAATTTATAATTACACACATAAAATATGAAACTATATATATATGGGCTAGCTATACATATTATGTGTATAATATTTTTATGCACATAAAATTTACAGCATTATCCATGCATCCTTGGTATTTACAACACAAATATTGACCGTCACTTAAATGTCATACAAATGGTCGTCTTGGTTTGGTTTCATTGGTTCTTCCGGGTTATAGTAGAACTCGGTGCCGGCTTTGAGGACATGGTCATTAAGAACTCCTGCGATTGTCTCTTGAATTCCTTTCAGGCGCACCATGTCCAACACCTGGTTCTTCAACCATAGCTCCTTCTGTCTCTCTAGAGGAGTTCTTTTGGCATACACCGAGAGAAACTCGCAAACGTAGTACCCACACAAATTGTTCCCTGGTGGTTGCCGTAGAACCCACTGCACGATGTAAAAAGATATTACTCTCATCATCTCGCGCGTGTGATGAAAGCATGCTACAGTGGTAAAGACGCGGGGAGATAGTACTACTTACTTGCAATTGCATAGGACGAGGAAGTGTCGCCTTCAAATCCGGACGGTGTTTCGGAACGAACCAAGCCCAAACCCTGCACAATATAATATTGGATCGTAATTAACTATTGCAGATTTAAAGTGTAGAAATCAGTATTTAGAGATTGAAAGTTACCCCTGGATAATGTCTATGATATCTTGATAATCTCCCAGTGGTTTTCTCAACGAGTCATAGATTATCAATTGACTTTCGGAGAGATCGAAGACGATCAATATCCAGTGATAGCTGCATTAATTTGCTTATATAGTCAACATATATCATAGAAATTAAGTAAGTAAAAATAAATATGCACATGATAACAACACCCACCTAAAGTTGTATGGGAAGAGTATATATCTTTTGTTCTTTTGGTTCAACAAGAACCTTCGGAGATTCCTCCCTGTTTCATTTCTCCATATATCATAGGCGGGATCTTTCTTTGGGACCGAGAATACGATATATGGATCAATGAAACCAACCTCCTTGTCATTTCTACGTGCGAGGTCTCTCATCATGTTTCTGCATATGTATATAGGCACGCTAGCTAGTGTTAGCATAATTACATTTACATATACATATGCTAGAGTGAGATAATTAAAACGAAGGATCACTTACAAACAGAAGAGGCTGACTAGAGATTTGTCTAGAGCATCCAGGTGGCATAGCTGGTGTAACTCATTGAATTGGATAAGTATAATGTCATCACCATGGAAGTAATGATGGTCTCTAATTCTGACGCATATCCAATCATCCGCTTTTTTGGTACACGCTGCCATGTACCACTGGTTTAACAAGTACATTTGAGTGCCAAGTTCTGTGAGGGCCGTAGGGTTGTATAGACTCTGGCCATATACATAATTCTGCTTCCACTGATCAACTTGCGGAGCAGTTTCAATGGGTGCTTCACCGAGCATTTGTGACAAGGTTAGACCAGTTTCTGCGAAAAATGCATCAAGATGCTCAGGATTCACCTCAAGTTGTTCTAGCGCTTTCAAGTTAGAACCATATTCATTCACAACTAGCGGGGGCACTGATTGTTTCGATTGTTCCCCGAGCTGTGGGACACCCTTGCTTGCTCTCTTCTGTTTCTGCTTCGCCTCCTCAAGTGACTTGGTCATAGTGCGGTCATAGTCTGATGGTGGCGATTTCTTACGAGAATCACACACTTTTTTCTGATGAGCATCCACCTTTTTCCTGAGCATATCAGGACGTACAAAAAGGTACGGCTTCTCTGGGTTTTTCTTTGCTTTTTGTTTAGCCTCGACGTCCGCCCAAAATTTGTCCAAATCTGCTTTCGCTGCAGCATTTGTTTCCTCATCAGTCATATCATAGGGAAGTTTCGTCTTCTGAGGAACAGCTTGATGTCTTTCTGCAGAGGCTTTCTTCTTTGGTGGCAGTGGGGCCGATGCCTTCATTTTTGTGGCTGGCCTCTTCTTTGATGGGGCCGGTGGTGGGGAAGCCCGTGGTGGAGGAGATGGGGCCGGTGGCGGGGATGGAGCCCGTGGTGGAGGAGATGGGGCCGGTGGCGGGGATGGAGCCCGTGGTGGAGGAGATTGGGCCGGTGGCGGGGATGGAGCCCGTGGTGGAGATGGAGCCGGTCGTGGAGGGGATGGAGCCGATCGTGGAGGGGATGGAGCCGGTGGGGATGCAGCTGTGTCTTTCACTGCATCGCCCGCAGCACTATGATGACTATGTGGTGAATGGATAATTGGACTTAGGTGCGGAGAGGTCCTGCTGTGAAAACAACATAGTATGAGTAAACAATTATTTAATTAAGTCAATACATAACTAGTGAAAAAATGTTTCATTGACTTTCATCTGCACCTAGGGTTAGTTTGCTGAGGAGGAGGAGGAGGTGATGCCCCAGAAATAATGATATAGCGCTTACGCCAACATATGAATGCCTTCTCCGCTTCTCCTAAAGTCTTCTCACCATCACCTCCTTCAATGTCAAGAGTCACATTGCTATGCCCTTTCAATACTCTATCCACCGAGACACTAGCATAACCAGGTGGTACCAATGCCCCATGGCATCTTGGTGTCTTCGTAGGGTCAATAGGAGATACGACACCAATAGCCACCATTATTGTGTCATTCCCCTGTGGAATGTGCAGCTCACAGGTCGTGAGAGGATCAGTGATGTCATCCACGGGGAAGCGCAGCCCTGCGTCACCTTGAATCGTTGGCACCTCCGTGGAAGCGCAACTGCTTTTCAACTGATCACCAGGGGTGCTGGTGTTGACTCCTGGCTCTGATGCAGATTGCCTTTGCAGGGAACTCACTGCTAAATGCACTTGCCTTTTGATTTCCTCACTCATTTTGTCTTCAAGTGCCTTTTCTCGCTCTACCGCTTCACGAGCCGCGGCCTGTGACTGAATAACCATTTCCTCCATCCTTCGCATCCGCTCTACCTCCTCCTGCCTCTTTCTTGCGCGGCTTCTATAGGTCTCTTTGTCTTGTGGGAAGGCATGCTCCCACGACACCTCCCCATAGCCTCTTGTTCTCCCACCATGTTCAGGATTCTCTAGGGCGTATGTAAGCTCATCCTTTTCTCTGTTCGGCTGCCACGTGCCACTGTTAGCCATGTCTCGAGCATAAGCTAGTCTTTCTGCTGCTCTTTGGAGTTTTGTGCCATACACTACCCCTCCTGTCTGTAGGTCTAGACTTCCTCCATGACCAAAAAACCAATACTTGGCGCGCTCAGGCCAGTTTATTGAATCTGGTTCGATGCCCTTGGCTAGAATCTCCCGTTCCATTTTTTCCCACTTGGGAATGGCACTCTTGTAGCCACCTGATCCCAAGTGATGGTGGTATCGTTTTTGTCGGGCATTCTGTTGGTTTATTCTGACACGTGTCTCACCCTCTTCTGATTTCTTGAATTCTACAAACTCATCCCAAAAAGGCCTCAACTTGACGTAGGCCTTGGTGTTAAAATCCGGAGTTAGGTCCATCTTGATAAATGTGTTGTACAATTTCTTCTTCCAGCCCTGGAATAGTGTTGCCATTTTCTTCATAGCCCAATCCCGAACTCTTGCCTTCAAATTTCTATCTTCTGTTTCAAGCGTGAAATGTGCAAGGACATCTTGCCAAACCAGTTCCTTATCACGATCAGAGACAAAACTTATATGAGGAGCACTACTCTTTTCCTTCCATTCACGAGCATTGATCGGGATCTTATCCCTTACGAGATACCCACAGTGGTAAACGAATTTCTGTGCATGTTCTCCAAGCACTTGGCCTGTTTCCTCGTTGAATTCTGAGATAATGTATCGGCCATCCAACGGCTTCTTCGGACCTCGTACGGTCCTACTCTTCCCGGTAGTCGTTGTCGATCCAGAGGGCTACGTATGTAGGAACAGTAGATTATAAATACATTTACAAATTGATTAGAATTTTATGTGCTCATAGAGATTGTAGGTATACCTCGCCAGTATTTTCTTGCATAATTTCTTCATAATCGATAAAGTATTGACTGCCGTCATCTACTTCTTGATTATTGTTATCGTCACCTGCTACATCTGGGTTAGCGGCGCTGTTGATTAATTCGTACATTTCCTCCTCCATGTTGTCAACTGGGTCGGCCATTTCTGCGAATAACATGGAGGATAATAAACACCATATTTTTGCAAATAACGTATATTCATACAGACCATGGAGGATAAAGACCATTTTCCTGTTAAGGGTTTAGGGTTTTGGGTTTAGGGGTTAGGGGTTAGGGGTTAGCGGTTAGGGTTTAGGGTTAGGGGTTAGGGGTTAGGGGTTAGCGGTTAAGGGTTAAGGGTTAGGGGTTAGCGGTTAGCGGTTAGGGTTTAGGGGTTAGGGTTTAGGGTTCGGGGTTAGGGGTTAGGGGTTAGCGGTTAAGGGTTAGCGGTTAGGGTTTAGGGGTTAGGGTTTAGGGTTCGGGGTTAGGGGTTAGGGGTTAGCGGTTAAGGGTTAGCGGTTAGGGTTTAGGGGTTAGGGTTTAGGGTTCGGAGTTAGGGGTTAGGGGTTAGGGGTTAGGGGTTAGCGGTTAGGGTTTAGGGGTTAGGGTTTAGGGTTCGGGGTTAGGGGTTAGGGGTTAGCGGTTAAGGGTTAAGGGTTACGGGTTAGGGGTTAGCGGTTAGGGTTTAGGGGTTAGGGTTTAGGGTTCGGGGTTCGGAGTTAGGGGTTAGGGGTTAGGGGTTAGCGGTTAGGGTTTAGGGGTTAGGGTTTAGGGTTCGGGGTTAGGGGTTAGGGGTTAGCGGTTAAGGGTTAAGGGTTAGGGGTTAGGGGTTAGGGGTTAGCGTTTAGGGTTTAGGGGTTAGGGTTTAGGGTTCGGGGTTCGGGGTTTTGCGTTAGGTGATTATTCCATACACATTCGTAAAAACATATACACGACATAAATATATCTAATTGATTATGCTAAGTCATTATTCTATACACATTCGTAAAAACATATACACGACATAAACATATCTAATTGATTATTCCTTCTCCATCACAAGGGACACACCGTTGAGGAGAGGACGACGACGGACGGCGACGAGGATGACGTTGCGGTGAGGAGGTGAGCACGACGACGAGGATGACGTTGCGGTGAAGATGACGGCGGACGGCGGCGAGGTCAACGCGACCAATCTCTTTTTATCTACATGTCACATATTTTTTGTTAGATTAAAAAACATGATTTTCTAAAAATGATTTATATAACTATATATTTATATAAATATATATTCATTTTTCTATAAACATATATACACTGCGGTGCATTAATAACATTTTCTGATATTCTCTAAATATATATGTATATATATTCATTTTCTATAATCATTCATTTTCTATATATATCTTTTTTATTTTTCTATAAATATTAATATATATGTATTTATAATCAATTTTCTATAATCATTCATTTTCAATATATATCATTTTGTGCACACACACACACACGCACACACACAGTGCACATAACACAGTGCACACACACGCACACACACAGTGCACACACACGCACACACGCACTGCACACACACGCACTGCACACAACACGCACACACACAGTGCACACACACGCACTGCACACACACGCACTGCACACAACACGCACACACGCACACACACAACGCACGCACTGAGCACGGCGGCGCGACCGCGCCCGGCCTCCTCACCGGCGGCGCGAGAGGACGAGTTGTGCGTGGCCGCCGAGGCAGGCGGCCGCTGAGGCCGGCGAGGGCCGGCGAGGGAGAGAAGAGGAGGCGTCGGCGCGGCCACGCGAGAGGACGACGGCGAGGCGGACGTCGGCGAGGGATGCGGCGGGACAACGGCGGCGCGGCACTCGATCGGAGACGACGAGGGAAGCGGCGGCGCTGCGGGCGGTCTGACGTCGATCTGAGGAAGAAGGAGGGCACTGTGCCCTATATACGAGGGGAACCTTTAGTCCCGGGCGGTGGCACCACCCGGGACTAAAAGACCTTTAGTCCCGGGGCGTAAGCCCGCCCGGGACTAAAGGCTTGGACCTTTAGTCCCGGGCGGGCTTACGCCCCGGGACTAAAGGAACCTTTAGTCCCGGGTGGTGCCACCGCCCGGGACTAAAGCTTTTTTCCCGCCACTGTTTTGGGCTTTTTCTATTCTGGTTTTTGTATGAGCTACCTTTAGTCCCGGGCGGGCTTACGCCCCGGGACTAAAGGTTCCTTTAGTCCCGGGTGGTTCTACCGCCCGGAACTAAAGGTTTATATTTTGGGTTTTGTATTAGGTTTTGACTATATTAATATGCTGTAATATTTGTTAATTGCATAGTAAATTAAATATTAGGTATAAAATTACTTAAAAATGACAGTTGTATTTCCTTTTACCTTATTGTATAGTAGAAAAATTTGTAACATAAATTCTTTTCTTTTCTTATAATAATGAATATAAATGTAAATAACAATTCATATTTTGTTAATGCAAAAATATAATGTTAAATTTAAATATCTGAAACAACTGGTTCTCGATAGGAAGATTATTTTTGCATTATCTGAACGTTAAATTTTGGGTTGTTTATCTTTCATTGTCCAAATGCACGATAGCGAAATTCACTGTTAAATTGCAGTTTAATTTAAAAAGATAAATTTGTGTAGTTCATATACGTTTCTGTGTTGTATTGGTCTCAAACTTTTTCTTAGGCTGTCACGTGGCACAGGTGAGGCAACCAACAAGTTTGTGATTTTTCGGAGATAGTTTAATTGAATTACCGCGCACCGTCACCCAATAATTATAGGGTCAACTGGGCCTACCACCAAAATAATCCAGAATGGTGCCAAACTTTTACACGGGATCTTGAATGGCCTAGGAAGAAGAACGTTGTGGAGGTTGATGAAAAACCGCAGAGGCATCAATTTGGGCTCATATGCTTGCCAAAAATAAATCAAGTCATTTCGACACCGACATCAATGAACCATGACTATCCATAATCATTATTAATTACACAAAAATCTAATACATAATATTGGTTAAAACATCACTATATATTAAGCGGGTACACTGGTGATCTTCTTCTTGACGTATGTCCCTTGGTTATGATCATGTCGTAACCATGGAGCCTCCTCAGCATTTAGCAGGATGCTTGGGTCTTTGCTCACACTGAAGGGTGGTATCCGGTCATCCCTTTCATAATCTTCTGACATGTCTGACTTGTCCTCAATTCCCACGATGTTTCTTCTTCCTGAAAGAACTATGTGGCGTTTCGGCTCTTTGGTTGATTTATCGTCATTTTTCCCTCTCCTGGGCTTTGTAGACATGTCTTTCACGTAGAACACCTGATTCACATCAGCAGCAAGGACGAATGGTTCATCTTTGTATCCAATATTGTTGAGATCCACTGTTGTCACTCCATACTCCTTGTCAACTGTTACTCCGCCTCCGGTCGTCTTGACCCATTGGCATCGAAACAAAGGGACTTTAAAATTAGGTGCGTACTCTAGTTCCCAAATCTCCTCTATACGGCCATAATATGTTTGCCTCTTCCCATTTGGGTCTGTGGCATCTACGCGAACACCACTGTTTTGGTTCGTGCTCCTTTGATCTTGGGCAATGGTGTAAAATGTGTTTCCATTTATCTCATACCCTTTGTACGTGAGGATGTGCCATGACGGTTGCCTAGCCAACAAATATAGTTGCTCATCAATATTGTTATTACCCAGACATTCCTTTCGCAACCAAGTGCTAAAAGTATTCATGTGCTCACGTGTTATCCAAACATCATTCTTCTCTGGAAATTGGGATCGTAGGAACTCCTTGTGTACATCGATATATGGATCCACCACGGTTGAGTTTTGAAGAACTGTGTAGTGCGCTTTATTGAAATAATCGTTCCCCGTACCGATATATGTTTTCTTCCCTAGTGTCCCCTTTCCACACAGCCTCCTCTCGTGCCGCGATTCAGGAACACCAATCGGGTCAAGGTCAGGAATGAAGTCAACACAGAACTCAATGACCTCCTCTGTCCCGTAGCCCTTGGCGATGCTTCCTTCTGGCCGAGCACGTTGGTGAACATATTTTTTCAGTACTCCCATGAACCTCTCAAAGGGGAACATGTTGTGTAGGAACACAGGACCGAGAATATGAATCTCCTTGACCAGGTGAACTAGGAGGTGTGTCATGATATTAAAGAAGGATGGAGGAAACACCAACTCAAAGCTCACAAGGCATTGAACCACATCATTCTGTAGAGTAGCCAGTTCTAGTGGATTAATTGCCTTCTGAGAAATTGCATTAAGGAATGCACATAGCTTCACAGTGGCCAGGCGTACATGTGGAGGTAGAATTCCTCTTAAAGCAACCGGTAGCAATTGCGTCATAAGCACGTGGCAGTCATGCGACTTTAAGTTTAAGAATTTCTTGTCTTGCATATTTATTATTCCCCTGATATTGGAGGAGAATCCAGATGGGACCTTGATGCTGTTGAGGCATTCAAACATGATTTCCTTCTCTTCATTGCTAAGAGTGTAGCTAGCAGGTCTTAAGTAATGGCGTCCATCATCTGTCTTCTCTGGATGTAGGTTGTCTCGTTCTTTCATGCACTGCAACTCTTGTCGTGCTTCAAGTGTATCCTTAGACTTCCCATACACACCCATGAATCCTAGAAGGTTGACACAAAGATTCTTTGTCAGGTGCATCACGTCGATCGCGTGGCGGACCTCTAGTACATACCAATAGGGTAGCTCCCAAAATATTGACTTCTTCTTCCACATGGGTGCGTGTCCCGTAGCGTCTTTTGGAACAGGTTCACTGCCCGTGCCCTTTCCAAAGACTACCTTCACATCCTTGACCATCTCAAGTACATCTTCCCCAGTTCTGTTGCGAGGCTTGCTCCGGTGGTCTGCCTCAACTTTAAAATGCCTGCCTTTCCTTCTAACCTGGTGATTCACAGAAAGAAATCGACGATGCCCAAGGTAGACTACCTTTCTACATTTTTTTCAAATATACACTATCCATGTCATCAAAACAATGTGTGCATGCATTATATCCCTTGTTTGTCTGTCCTGAAAGATTACTTAGAGCAGGCCAATCATTGATGGTTACGAACAACAATGCTCGCAGGTCAAAGTGTTCCTGTTTGTAATCATCCCACACGCGTACACCTGATTTACTCCATAAAAGTAGCAGTTCCTCAACTAATGGCCTTAGATAGACATCGATGTCGTTGCCAGGTTGCCTCGGGCCTTGGATGAGCACTGGCATCATAATGAACTTCCGCTTCATGCATAACCATGGAGGAAGGTTGTAGATACATAGAGTAACAGGCCACGTGCTATGACTACTGCTCTGTTCCCCAAAAGGATTCATTCCGTCCGTACTTAAAGCAAACCTTAAGTTTCTAGCGTCTTTTGCAAATTCCGGGAATTCTCTGTCTATCGCTCTCCATTGGGACCCATCAGCAGGGTGTCTCAACATGTTGTCTACCTTACGGTCTTCTTTGTGCCATCGCACCAACTTTGCATGGTCCTTGTTTCTGAACAGACGTTTCAGGCGTGGAATTATAGGAGCGTACCACATAACCTTGGCAGGAATTTTCTTCCGAGGACGTTCTTCACCCTCAACATCGCCAGGGTCATCTCGCCTGATCTTATATCGTGACGCGTTACATACAGGGCATTCATCCAAATTCTCGTATTCCTTGCCACGATACAGGATGCAGTCATTAGGACATGCATGTATCTTCTGGATTTCTAAACCCAAAGGACAGACGACTTGTTTTGCTTCGTACGTAGTGGCGGGCAGTTCGTTAGGTTTCGGAAGCATCTTTTGTTTTATAATTTTCAATAATTGTCCAAATGCCTTGTCAGATACACCATTTTGTGCCTTCCATTGTAGCAACTCAAGTGTTGTACCCAACTTTTTTTGTCCATCTGCAGCAGACGAGTATAGTAATTTCCTGTGATCCTCTAGCATACAGTCAAACTTAGCCTTCTCCTTTTCACTTTCGCAATCTCCTTGTGCATCACGAATGACATCACCAAGAGCATCATCTTCAGCGAGTGTGTCTTCTGCACTTGCCTCTTCTTCACCTTCCCCCATTGCAGTATCACCAAAGTCACCGTATTGAGCAATAATGTCATCGTCAGGGTCCAATTGTTCTTCTTCACCTTCTTCCATCATAACCCCAGTTTCTCCATGCTTCGTCCAACAACTATAGTTTGGCATGAAACCCGACTTGAACAAGTGTGAGTGAAGACTCCTTGAGCTAGAATATTCCTTCGAATTATTACAAAGGGCACATGGGCAGCACATAAAACCATTCCGCTTGTTTGCCTCGGCCACTCTTAAAAAATAATGCACGCCATCAATGAACTCTTTTGAGCGACGATCGGCATTGTACATCCAGTGACGTGTCATCGTCTGCATTATATGACATATCACATAATTATATCTCTCATTCTTATAAACAAATGAAATTATAAAATGACTGGCATGAAATTTAGTAAGAATCACTGGTGGCATAAAAATAGTAGCAGTTGAACTTGTCTAATTAATTATTACATCAAGATAACAGTGCAGCCTAATCCACTTGGCCACAACCAAAGCAACTAACAACACCTGCACATTTTTCCCGCATCACAGTCCAACAAGATGGACTGCGTGCCACTCCAACCTGATAGGAAGGTAAGGTAGGGGTAGGTGCAGTAGGAATTGAGTTGATTCTTGAGTTGAAAGCCTCTAGAGCTGCAGAAGCTTCCTCAAAAGACTTGTACTTTTTATGCACAGCTCCCTTAACTTTGAGGACATACTGACTGCACTCAGCCCAGCTGGTGTAAATACCTGGCTTGGTACCCACGAAAACAACATACCAAGCAGACATCGTTCTGCATTTTGTAAACTAAAGTATTATATATTTCTAATTTCTGTAAACAAATAATTTAACTGATCTCTATTTCTCCAAAATAATAAAATAAACTATTAAACCGGTCACATTTTGTAAACTAAAGTATTATATATTTTTAATTTCTGTAAACAAATAATTTAACTGATCTCTATTTCTCCAAAATAATAAAATAAACTAATTAAACCGGTCACATTTTGTAAACTAAAGTATTATATATTTCTAATTTCTGT
Organism: Coix lacryma-jobi var. lacryma-jobi; assembly: GCA_009763385.1. Taxonomy (NCBI): domain Eukaryota; kingdom Viridiplantae; phylum Streptophyta; class Magnoliopsida; order Poales; family Poaceae; genus Coix; species Coix lacryma-jobi. The sequence goes on from CM019825.1 coordinate 60,530,956, forward strand.
AAACAAATAATTTAACTGATATCTATTTCTCCAAAATAATAAAATAAACTAATTAAACCGGTCACATTTTGTAAACTAAAGTATTATATATTTTTAATTTCTGTAAACAAATAATTTAACTGATCTCTATTTCTCCAAAATAATAAAATAAACTAATTAAACCGGTCACATTTTGTAAACTAAAGTATTATATATTTCTAATTTTTGTAAACAAATGATTTAACTCATCTCTATTTCTCAAAAAAAACTAATTAAACCGGTCACATTTTGTAAACTAAAGTATTATATATTTCTATTTTTTGTCAACAAATGATTTAAATGATCTCTATTTCTCTAAAAGATTAAAATAAACTAATTAAACGGTCATATTTTGTTTTTAGAGTAATAATTTGAACTATCAAGTCAATGAACTCAAAATATCTACAAAAATAAAAAACTTAAGCTAGTAACCTTTCAAGAAGTCGATGGCGGTGTAGATGTGATGAAATAAATCAATCGCCGGAGATGTGTTAACAAACAAAAATCACCGGAGAAGACAGCAAACAAGCAAGCAAGTGACTGAATAAAAAAAAATGAAGAGCTCGGGCACGGCTGGAGGTGGAAGAACAGTTCAAATATAGGGAGGGACATTTAGCCCCGGTCCTTATTCCCAGCCGGGGCTAAATGTTGGCATTTAGCCCCGGCTGGATACACCAACCGGGACAAAACCTTTTAGTCCCGGTTGGTGTTACCAACCGGGGCTAAAGATGCCTACATTTAGCCCCGGTTGGATACACCAACCGGGGCAAAACCTTTAGTCCCGGTTGGTGTTACCAACCGGGGCTAAAGACCTTTCTAGTCCCGGGCGCAAAATTTTCCGTGACTAAAGCTGATTTTGCAAATCGTCCAAAGGCCTGTTCTCTAGTAGTGGAAGCCGCGGTGATGTGAAGCTCCGCTTGTTGTCACGACGGCGAAATCTTTAAAGTGGGTTTGACGGCCCGAGTGCTGGACAGATGCTCGACGTTTTACCCCGCCCACGTTTTTGCAGGTGAGTCTTCTGTCTCTTTCTCTAGTTCGGGTGAGACGTTTGGCTTAGTCGAGCCTTGGAGCTGCTCCCTCCATCCAACAAAACATGCAATTCTCGCTTATCAAAAAGTCAAACAATTCGAACTTTAACCAAAATTATATAAAAAATACTAATATTCTTGATTCCAAAAAAGTACCATTAGATTAGTAATAGAATATATTTTCATAATAATTTTATTTAACAACATAAATACTAATACCTTTTACTTGATCAAACTTGAACTAATTTGACTGTTACGGATTCCATATTTGTATGTTTTTATGGACAGAGGGAGTACTTTTCATGGGGCTTAATGCCTCAGCTCCAGAGTTAGAAAATGTGGTCAGCAGAGGTCTGTGTGATTTTTTAAATTCTTTTATTTATCTCATGTTCTTCTTGCAGACACGCATCGGATTTTTTAGCTGCATAGAAATTAAAATCTAAATTTTATATTTTTTCTTGATATGATGTGCAATAAAATTGAGGTCTTAATTTTTGGTCATAGGTGTATCTATTCTATACATTGTTTGAATAACTTTTATATATTATTGGAGCACTTTTATATATACACCTGTGAAGATCGCAGTTTTAATGTGTGTTGTAACTGATGTTTTGAATATGTTAGGGTGTTTTTATGCCTAGTTCAATAGGTTTATATGCATATTGTAACTGCGATGTCTATTGCGGCAGATCTGGTGAAGGTGATGGTGATGGCATGCTTGTGATGGTGCGAGCTCGAGGATGATGGCCGGAACTGTGCACGGGCATCATAGCGATGGGCGGGCTCGTACGGCGACAACAGATGGCGTTCACGTGCGGTGATGATAGATAGTTTTTATGCTTCCAAGCATAGGCCTTTTATGCATAGTGAAAACCGTGTCTGTAAATATGTCAAGAAAATAGTGTTTTTATGCTTGCAATTATCGATTTGTATACATTATTGAAACTGTCATTTCAGAAATATTTGTGACTTCTATGCTGAGTTTCCTAAATTTCTATGCATGATGTAAAAGTGATATAAAAGTGATGTTGGAGATATATGCATTTGTTATGTTATTTCTATGCACTCGTCTTCAACATTCCATGCGTTGAAAGAGTCGGCAAGAATGATAGAATTTCGATGATAATAGAATTCAAATTTCAAATTTTATAGTAAAATATAGATTTCTATACATCGAGCTATTAGTTTCTATACATTAGGCTAAGTGGAATTCAAATTTTAAATTCAAAGCAAAGGGACGATACGTAACAGCCTGATTTAAATTTTCCCCAATTTAATTAAATTAATTAGAAATTAAATAGGTTGGCTTGTTTATTAGAGGAGAAAAATAAAATTTATTTAATTATGTCATGTTGCATTCATGCCATTGCATATTTTATTGAGTGGAAAATAAATTTATAAACCCGAATTAGGCGAATCGAATTTATTCTATTTCGAAATTAAATAAAAGGTTTGTAAAAGTTTTGCAAATTCAAAATCAAAGTTTTATTTTCAAAACCTAGGGAAAATATTTCCAAAGTTTGCGAACTAGTTTTGGATTTCAATTTGAAATGTGTTTTCAAATGAATTTTAAAAGATTTTGAAAAAGGGAAAGGAACCAGCTGGACTCAACCTTCTACGTAAACCCAGCCCAAACTGAGCCGGCCCAAGCCATACCTACTCCCACATTCCCTTTCGCGGCCTCAACCCAACCAGTCGGCTTGCAATCGGCCCGCTCCAGCTCCCTCACCCCGACCGGCCCACTGCGCCAACCAGCCCGTCCCTCTCCCTCCTCTTTTCCTTTCCCGGCCCGCCCTCATCCGAGCGCACAGCTAGCGCGCAGCAACTGCGCCTGCTCTCCCTCCCCTCAGTCTCTGGCAGTGGGGCCCGGCGGTCAGGTCCATCCCCTTCCCCGTACCCGACCACCCCGCCCTATGCGCCGAGCCGCGCAGATCACCCTGCCTGTCCCTGGAATCGGTCTCGCGCCGCCACCTTTTCTCCTCTAAGCCTACAAAAGGCATCACCCTCCCTCGCGCCACCACCTCTTTAACCCTAGTCTCCCTCCCTTCCCGAGGTAACACCGCCGCCGTGATGAGGACATCGCCACGCTAGACACATCGACGCCATGGTCTTTCTCAAGTTGCAATCCGTCTCCAACTCAGTTACCACGTCACCCTCGGAATTCAGGAGCAGTCCCGGGTAAAATCAACGCCCCGGACGCATAAGGACTCAGTTTTCGACGAACCAGATATTCTTGGAAAGATAATTTGATGAGCTAACCAATGACTTTGGTTTCACGTCAAAATACATCCTGAGTCAACAAAAATCGTCGAAACAAGTTAGCGTCCAGAATCTGCCACGGTGCTGCGACACCGTCTTTTGGTCCGTTGGGCCATGCATCGTCTTAGAGCCCATTAGGGGGCGCGTCCAGCATAGATGACGTCCTAAACCCTATAATTAGCTATCGTCATTGTCGTTAGGTCTTGGCTTTTGTATAGAGTTTAGTTTTCCATCAAGAAACTGAATCGTTCATTGTAACTGTGGTGTCGAATCCTTTTACAGTGATCCAGGGCCCCCGTTCTTGATCTCCTCCATTGCGTCGATTAGTCCTTTGGAACCGAGTTCTTGAACCCCTTTATTGATATTCGCGAGATTCATATTTGCAATTTCAGATTTCGTGTTTTTACCTTCTTGCTTGTGTTCTTCGATTCGCTTGCAGGAATAGCCTTCTTGGCGAGGTCAATCAAGTTGTGCTTGGTTGATAACCAACGGAGCAGTGGTGTAACAGTTGCAGGGTTCGAATCGTGTCTGATTTGAAGCCGGATCGCCAACGTCGAGTTCTCCACCAATTGAACCTATCGCTACCTCTCGAAAGATCGGGCCATCCCTCATCAATTGGTATCAGATATTTCAGGTTTTCCGCGAGGTATAATCTCATTTGCCCTTAGATTCATATTTGTTCATTACCTAGAGTCCACAAAAAGCCTAAAAAATATTTCAATTTCCGCTGTCCCATCGCCTTTTGTGCCTTTGCAATTTCATTTCAGATTCGCATTGTTGAGTTTGTGTCCGTGGTCGAGTCTTGCTGCTGGTTTAGGGTTGTGTTCGTCGTCGTAGTTCAACGTGCCCGTTGTTGTTTCTTTGTCTGCCACTATCCCATCCACCGTTCCCAAACAACAAGTCGAAGCCACCACATTACTCGACTTGCCCCGCTAGCCGCCTTGTGTAACTTCTCGCTGTCGCGCAAACCCTAGATAGGTTGCTAACCGCTCTAATTTTTTGCCTGCATCGCAACCCTCCTTACATCATCTGGAATCTACATACTGCTGTTAGTCACACGGACACTTGCTCTTGTGATCGGTGTTGGAGTTTGGGGTCGTTTTGCCCTAACTGCGCCTGTCGAGTTGCCCTAACTGCCATTTTTGTGTTGTGCCTCCAGAAAACATAACTTGAGATACCTTCGCTAAAACAGGCATAACTTTTCGCTCGTTTGTCAGAAAAATCTAAAATTTTTTGTGGAGCTTCTTGACACTTGGAGCCGACACAAACTCGGCTTTGCCCTGTTTGGTCCCCTCAAAATTGCCAAAAAAATTCGAGAAAATAAAGAAAAAAAATTGTCAAGGTTTCTGCATGCTTTTCAGAGAATTTGCTGTTTTTCTCTAGACCACATCTCATCTCAGTTGCAGGTGCCAATTTTTGTGGTTGTATATTTTGTGATCCTTTTTCAGATAAAAATATTTAAAAAATAGTGAAAAAATAAAAAAAAATTGATTCCTACTAGTACCTTTTTGGAAAATCAAGGGAAAATTCTAGAAAAAGGAAAAATCAGTGCTCTTTGCTTGTTCTATGAGTTGTTTCCATCGTCCTTTGTTTCATCTTATTGCGCTACGTCTATACACGTCTTAGCCAATAATTGTGAATTGTGCTTTGGATACTTATTGAACTTTGTTAATCTGCATTCGTTAATTGCTAATCCTTGCTGTCATATTGTGCCTACCCATAGCTCCACATATACTTCTGTCAGCACAGGTTCATCTTGCAACTGTTACCCATGCTCAACAACAGATTACTTCATCACTTTGGTTTGCTCTTGTTTGGCGTTGGTAAGAATACAGGCAAGACGGTGGTAAGCCGCTTGTGATTTTTCATTCCACTTTCACCTCCACCACTCGGATCCTTTAGTTGATAGGGATAATACTTTGCTGTTGTCTTTTTCTATCTTCTAACAATGACAGGAATTCTGACAGACTTCAATGAGTGCGTGTCCAAGGGCGAGCTTACAACATTCATGAATGAACAACGCAACCTTATGACCGAGCTGACGCGCAACGTGAACAATATGATCAACCAAATTGAACAGCTTGAGCAGCGACCTCAACCTCATTGTGATGACGAGGATGCAGATGATTTTGGTGATGAAGATGTGGATGTTGATGCTGGTCCCCGTCGCCGCCTCAACTTCAATCATCGCGGTATGGGAGGTAATAATCATAATAATGATTCTTTTGCTAAAATTAAATTTAGTCTACCTCCTTTTGCTGGTAATATGGATCCAAAGGCATATTTAGATTGGGAACTTGTTGTTCAACAAAAATTTGATTCTCATAATGTTCTTGCTGAGCATAGAGTTAGACTTGCTACTAGTGAGTTTACTAATTTTGTCTTGTTCTGGTGGAGCAATCTTTGCTATGCTAATAATGCTGCTGCTGTGCCTCAAGGAATGCTTTAAAGCAACGTATGAAATCTCGTTTTGTTCCTCCTTATTACCAATGTGATTTACATTTGAAACTACAAACTTTAAAATAAGGTGATAAAGGAGTAGAGACATATTATCAAGAACTGCTTATTGGTTTAGCACGTTGTGGTATACATGAAGATGATAATGATGCTAGTGCTAGATTCTTTGGTGGTTTGAATCGTGATATTCAGGATATTCTTGATTACAAAGATTAGAACAGGTTCAGCTAATTATATCATCTTGCTCTTAAAGCTGAAAGAGAAGTATAGGGATGCAAACAACACCAGCCTTTCAGGTATAACAATGGGAGGACTTTTCAGCAACGTTCCGAGCCGGAGACGCCCAAGCTTCCTGTCACGCCGTAACCATCTACACCTTCCGCTTCTTTCGGGGTAAGTAAATTGTCTAATGTGCAGTTTTCACAGCTGAAGAAAGGTGTCACTCCGGATGCTTCTACTAGCTCTTCCTCGTCCAGCTCTAAAATTATTTGCCACCGATGCAAAGGCATGGGACATGTCATGAAGGATTCCGCAGTCGTCGCGCTTTCATTGCTACCGGGGATGGATATGTAAGTACTAGTGATGTTGAAGATGATTTAGCTCTTGCTGCTAACATTGCTACAGATTCCACCGAGGACGATCAAGATAAGGAGACCATCACCATTGACTCTGTGGCTGCTGCCGTAGACTACCCTAGTCTTCTTGTGCAGCGTGTGTTGAGTACATGTGTGGGACATGACGAAGAAGAGATGAAGATCCAACGCCATAATCTGTTCCACATGTATCTCATTGTACAGGGTTGTCGTGTTCTCACTATCGTTGATGGCGGGAGTTGCAACAACTTGGTGAATTCAGATTTGGTTGAGAAGCTTGGCTTGACCACATGACACCATTCATATCCGTATAAACTTAATGGTTCAATAATAATGGTATGACTAAGGTAACTAAATCAGCACGCATTAGCTTTTTCACAGGCTCTTATCATGATACTGTTGATTTTGATGTTGTCCTTATGCAAGCTTGTTCCATTTTGTTAGGTCGCCCATGGAAATTTGATAATGATGCTTTACACCATGGTAAAACTAATACATACACTATCATACATAAGGACAAGAAAATTACTTTGCTGCATTTGTCTCCAACGGATATTATTAAACATGCTAAAGAGATTAAAAATAAAAATAAACCTTCAACAGATATTGCTAAAAATAATGAGATTAAGTTAACATGAGGTGCTTTTCTAGCTACAACTACTGAGTTATGTGATAATAATGATGCTCCTTATTATACTATGCTTTGTCGACATGTTAGTGTTGCTGCACATGATCCTATACATTGTGTTTCACATTGTGTGCGGATACATTGGTGTATGACGAGTCTCGAGTGATGAGTGATTGTCAACTGAGATGATGCACATGTTCTTTGGTTTGTGTTGTGTAGGTGTCAAGCACGGATACAATGATTAAAGGCAAGGTGAAGGTCAAGTAGAGACGTGCCGTGCCGATGGACCGAGAGTGGCGAAGGGCGGACATGAGGCATGGACTGAGTGACCGGTGGCCTGAGGATCAGCTGTGGTGGCTGATAGCCTGGGACAGCGACGAGCGGAGACTTGCGGGGCATAGTGTTGCTCGGGTCGAGGACCTAGGGACATGTGTCGGTGGACGGGGTGCATGGGCGGTGCATCCCCTCTACGGCTTGGTTTGGTGGTTGAGCCACAGAAAAACCACCGGTGGACTGTTTCCAGGTTTAGGCTACAAAGCCTGGGTGCTGCGGGTTTGCCGAGTTTGGGCCACAAAACTCGGGCTGAGGACGGTTTCCAGGTTTGGGCCTCAAAACCTGGGCGCTGCGGGTTTCTGAGTTTGGGCCACAAAACTCAGGCTATGGACGGCTGGTTTCCCGGTTTGGGCCTCAAAACCGGGGGTTGGTCGTGTAGGCTGGTTTCCCGATTTGGGCCACAAAACCGGGGGCGAGGTCCGGGAAAAGGACAAGCAGAGCGGTGGCGGCACGTGGTGGCAATCGGTGAGGTTGCGTCGAGGCAATGCTACCAGTTGTGCGGGCGTGGTCGTCGGATCACCATTATCTTCGAGTTGGTCTAGGATAGCCTTAGGGTTTGGCTGGTTCGCTCTGTAAATAACTAGGGGTAGAGTGGGAATTAGAATTAGGATAAGTAGGGGGAGACATCCACCTCCCAAACTATCTTAGCCATTGCTATTTTTCATACTAGGGTTTCCTGCTTCCCATTCCCTGCTGTAGCTACTGAGATCCGCAGAGACGGTGAACAATACCTCTGTGTATTTGCCTTTTGAGGAAACGAGACTGTAATCTCGTTGTCTCCTTGTGAGGATGAATTTTGGCTGGCAATTCGTGGTTCGATTCATGTTTTGAACTTGTTCTTTGCGTTCTTCGTTTTCTCCATGATTTTCCCATCGTTCGATCTCCCTCCTCGGTGAGTCTTTTTTGAATCCACTTGAATCATCTTGTTATTTATTGTGAGGAGATCATTTCTACCGAAGGAATTCATCCAACTCCTCACGAACAAGTAGATCAGTTGGTTTTTGTTTTGGATCGACTTTTCTTCCCTTACCCTCGATTTCTTCGATTCATTGATTTGGAGTTAGGTTCGAGCCATGATCTCTTAGAGATAGCTCACTAACATCCTTGTGACCTCTCAGATCGAGTCTTGGCCTTAGAGCTTTTGATTCGGAGGAGATCGATTTGAATCGGCGAAAAACTGCACTGCTGTTGGGGGCATCAGATGCTCGGGATGGGAGCATCGGACGCTGAGTTCGTCACATCGGACGCTCAGGTGCCACGTGTCAAAAGTCAGCATTTTTGGAGGAGCATCGGATGCTGACCATTGGACGCTCCGTTGCCATCGGACGCGTCCGAGGGTTGAGCTTCGGACGCTGAACTGTCACTATAGCCAGCATCCGATGCCTGTCCAGTAAGGTTCCAGTGAGGGTCATTTTGCATCGGACGCATCCGGTGCCTGACCATCGGACGCAGGCCAGCGTTCGATGCTGTGACTTCAGCACTGTTTCGTTCACAGTTTGCTCGTTCGACTTTGGATTTGATTTTGGGTTTTTGCGTTGGATTTCCGACTTTGTGCTCTACAGAAATCAGACTTCCCGCTTTGCAAAATAGCCTAAATCCCCATCCTGTCACTAGTTGAGTTGCGTGAACTTGGTCGAGTAAGTTTTTGTGGTGTCCCGCTGTGTTCCTAGGGAACATCCACCCATTTTCTTGGGTCGTGGACATCACACGAATCGGTTTTGCTCTTGGGGTTGATTTTCTGGGACAGAGGCTATAAGTTTCTAAAAAGAAATTTAAGGCTCCCATTCACCCCCCCCTCTGGTCGCCTGTGTGTAGCACTTTCGGTCCTTCATTGTGCGGTCACTAACCTTTTGCAGGAGCTTGGAGATGACTTGGAGTCGCGGATGACTCCGATTCTAGAAGGACGGGATGATGAGGGCATCGCCAAGATGGAGTCGAGGACGACTCCAATTCAAGAAGGGGAGGATGAGGAGGACATCACCACGCTGGACACACTGACGCCATGGTCTTCCTCAAGTTGCAATCCGTCTCCAACTCAGCTACCACGTCACCCTCGGAATTTAGGAGCAGTCCTGGGTAAAATCAACGCCCTGGACGCATACGGACTCCATTTTCAACGAACCAGATATGCTTGGAAATATAATTTGATAAGCTAACCAATGGCTTTGGTTTCACATCAAAATAAGTCCTGAGTCAACGGGAATCGTCGAAACAAGTCAGCATTCAGAATCTGCCAGGGTGCTGTGACACCGTCTTTTGGTCTGCTGGGCCGTGTATCGTCTTAGAGCCCATTAGGGGGCGCGTCCAGCATAGATGACGTCCTAAACCCTATAGTTAGCCGCCGTCATCATCGTTAGGTCTTGGATTTTGTTTAGAGTTTAGTTTTCCATCAAGGAACTGGATCGCTCATTGTAACTTTGGTGTCGAATCCTTTTACAGTGATCCAGGACCCCCGTTCTTAATCTCCTCCATTGTGTCGATTAGTCCTTTGGAACCAAGTTCTTGAACCCCTTTATTGATATTCGCAAGATTCATATTTGCAATTTCAGATTGCGTGTTTTTACCTTCTTGCTTGTGTTCTTCGATTCGCTTGCAGGAATAGCCTTCTTGGCGAGGTCAATCAAGTTGTGCTTGGTTGATAACAAACGAAGCAGTGGTGTAACGGTTGTAGGGTTCGAATCATGTCTGATTTGAAGTCGGATCACCAACGTCAAGTTTCCACCAATCGAACCTATCGCTACCTCTCAGAAGATCGGGCCATCCCTCATTAGCCGTCTCCCTATTACCGAAGCTCGGCAAGGGCTGGGCACCATCATAGCGACTGCCAACGCCCTCCCTCGGTCGCCAGGGTGCTCACCAGAACACACCGATTCCAGGAGACCCACCCCGGCGCGAACACCAAGTCAGAGCTCGCCTTCTTCAACCACGCCGGTGCACCGGAGCATCCCCGCCGCATCTCTCTGTCACCGACCTTCACCGAGCCTCGACCAGCGACGAGAACGCCGCCAACGAGCCTTCTGTAAGCTCCACTTTCGATTCCCCCTACTTTACGTCGATGATGATGGTCCAGTAGAGGTAGCCTAGCCGTGCGCTACATCCTTTTACCCTCTCCTTGCTTCCCCGTGCCCTGCATCACCGTTCCGGCGGATGGCAGACACCGCCCATGGCGCTCTGCCGTCTACTCCCTCCCGTTCGATGGCCGCGCCGCCCCCTAACCCCCCCCTCCGTCGGCCTCGGCCGACGGATCACACACGGGCGGCTCATATTAGATTAATCGGCGAACCGGTATACACCCGGTGCGCGAGCTCGTAGACGCGGTCCACGCACGCCGCGTCAGCAGGTCTACAGATCACATGATGAACCGCGCCAATGCACGCTCGACACGTGGCGCCAAATCACCGCCGCGTCAGCGCCACGTTAACCACCGCCCGCGTCAGTGCCATATTTGCACATAGGCCCTCCCTCCGATCGGAAACTCACACGCACTCCACCATTACTGTTCACCGGGTCTAAGGAAACTTGCTTCTAGGCCCCTCTGTTTTTGCTAAAATGAGGCGCCGTCCACTGCAGAGTCGTGCACTGCACGCCATGTGTCGCACGGCCGACCAACGCTGGCGTTTTGCACGGAAGCCCTTTTTTTTCCCCAAAACTAACCCGGAGTCCTGTGCACAGTGCTTTGAGTCAGCCGAACACTTGCAGTCTAGACCCTAGGTTTTTGCCGAATGGAGGCCTAGTCCAGATTGCTTTTAAATTCAGTTTTCAATTATTTAAATTATGAATTTGAGTTCCAATCAATTACAGAACTGCCATCCAACTTCAAAAGCTTATAACTTGCTCGTTTTAACTCCGATTCGACCCATTCAACTTGCGTTAGATTCATAATTTCGTTCTCTACGCAGTAGATCTATTTGTTTATTGTTCCCGCACTGTTTGTTATACTGTTATTTATTTTGCTTTGTATGTGCCATGTATGTTGATTGGTCCAGAGAGTGCAGAGTATGAGGATGCTCCCGACTTTTCCTGTGACCCTGCAGATTTGACCCTGCCCGCAGGCAAGTGTTCTTGAACATCTTGCACCTATAATTTATTTTACTTTTGGTATTAGAGTAGTTAGATCTTGTAGATGCATGTTGTGTCTAAATTTGAATCCCATGTTATGGTTTACTAGATTTTGCTCTATTATCATTGTCGCCTGGTTTGGGATGTTCGGGTAGATGTCTTTGCTTAGCCCTGCAGTCATGGATGGGATGAGAGTTAAATATTATCAATTTTGATTAATGAACTATGGAACGAATGTGGGCATGGTAATTTTGTAGCAACATGGTGTTTAGGTAAATCCGGCAGGATGGATCCGTATTGGTGGTTTTGTGCCGTGGGACTCGACAGCTCTTATTTGGTTTCTGGTTCTGGGCTCGTGCTAGACATATCCTTCCTGGATCCCTAGGACCCGGTTCTTGGACAAGTAACCCGGCAAAATAGCGCAACCATGAGATCTGGATGGGCTGGACCTGGCTAATTAATTAGTTTCATTCAAGTTATGCTACACGGGGGTTGTATAGTGGCTCAAGAGGGGTTCCCTAGGGTCATTGACTTATGTACGGGGATGATACCTTAGAATACGTGTAACACAGGCTTGGAGGGGCTTTGTAAAGGCCTTGTAGTGCAACCCGCTATGCACCTCGGCAGTGTTTAGCGTGACGGGAACTGCACGACTCATGGGTAACGATGTGCAACCTCTGCAGAGTGTAAAACTAATATATCAGCCATGCTCACGGTCACGAGCGGGCTTGGACTTCTTCGAGATTAGTTGGTTACTGGTTACTGGTTTGGGTCATCTGATGGACTTCAGGTGCGGTTGCTTGATGGACTTCAGGTGTGGGTGCTTGGTGCGACTCCAAGTATGGTTGCTTGGTGTGACTCCAAGTGTTGGTTGCTCGGTGTGACTCCTAGTGTGGTTTGCTCGGTGCGACTCCGAGTGTTGTTACTTTTCTACAGTGTCTGTGTCTATAACCTAGTAAATAGGTGCATAGGATTAATAGGATTTAATAAGATGTGTTGCTTTAGGCGCTTGAGTCAAATAGAGTCAGCCTGCCTTTGATAATAGCCTCATAAGCATATATTTCCTACACTTGCGGAGTATATTTCGATGTACTCACCCTTCCTCTTTGTCCCCCCTGCTACCCACCCACACGCTGGCGACTACATCTACGAGGAGCAGGAGTATCTAGAGGACGGTGGCTTCGACCCTGATGACCTGTACTAGGATGGTGCTACCCCCGGTCGACCTTCCTGTGGAGTGGATTCCAGATCTTCCGCGTCTTCATCAGAGTTTATATTAGAGTCAGATGTCATGAGAGTCTATACTTTTCTTTCGGACCCAAGGGTCATTTATGTAATAATGTTCAAGATATTAATAAAAGTATTGTTTTGATATTTACTATGATGTCGATATATGTATGAATATTGATCCTGGCATACATATATTGTGCTCCAATTTTGTTCTTAAAATTGGGGTGTGACAGAGTGGTATCAAAGCCGTGTTAACCGTAGGACGCTACCCTAGTCAAGTCATCGAGTTTATAAAACTATTTTTCCAAAGTCTCACCCTTTTTCCAACTTCTGTAGCCTGTCTCTGCTGAAAATTCAAACTTTAGTTTAAAGTAGGTCCTCCAATCTCGTAAGGAGCCCACCATAATTGTGTGACTGTAACACCCCTGGTGTTTAATCTGTAATTAACTTGACATATCATCATTATCATCATTAAGCATCTTGATCATGATTTCATGTGTATGCATTTGCTAAGTGTATCATTTTATGTGAAGTACCTCTATTGCAAAAACCCTAAAAGCCCTAACCTTCCTATAGGGGCAAAACTGTAATTTCACCTCTGTGGCTATGCTTGGTGTATTTCTTGTTCCTTTGGTGTCTTGAAGTTTTGTTGTGTTGACCAAAGTTCAAAAACTAAAATCAGATTTCAAATTCCTTTGCAAAACCCTGATTTCCAAAACCCTGGATTTTATCCCTCTTTTTGTAATTCAAAAATTATTCAAAATTTGGGGTTGGTCCAAAAAGCAAAGTTGTAGATCTGCTCAAGATAAACAACTTTGGTATTTACAAATTTTCAAGTTGCAGAACAAAGTTTTGAGTTATTTCAAATTCATTCAAACTCCAACTTTTGTCCCCTTTTTGGTTTTCAAAATTAGTTTGAAAACTAATGAGTTTCAGAAGAAATGTAAAATAGCAAAGTTGTAGCTTTTGATAAGAGGAACAACTTTCATATTTACAGATTTTCAAGTTTCTATATAAAATCAAAAGTAATTTTGAATTGATTCAAATTCCAAAAAGTGTTCCCTTTGCTGTTTTCAAATATAGTTCAAAAACTGTTTGGAATTTGAAAATGTTCATATTGACAAAGTTGTAGATCTCATTTTTCTGAACAACTTTGATGTTTTGAGTTTTTGTTGCACAGTTCAATTTTTGGAAGAATTTTGCGAAATACGAAATCAGCCAAAGTCAAACCCTAGGGCCATAGCCCTGTTCATCTTCTCCGGTAGGGGGAAGGGGGGTCCGGCCATGGCCGCCTCGCCGTCGCCGCGTGTACCACGCGCCTGGCTGTTGCCCGCCTGCTCCCGACCAGCCGCCTGCAACCGCGACAGCACGCCGCACCCGCACGCGCAACCGCTGACCCCCGCACCCGTCCCCCACTGCTCCCCGACATCGCCGCCGCGTGTTCAACGCCGGCGAGCTCACGCCCAGGCCCCGAGCGCGCGTCAACCCTGCTGCCAAAATGCAATCGATTGCGCACGCCTCCGCGAAGCTTACCCGCCTGCCCGTGACACCTCTCCGCCCCCGAGCGCGCCTATAAAACCTCCCCGCCGGTGAGCCGAAGCCCTCACCGCCTCCGCCATCGTGGCCAGCTCAGTCCATACCCTCCGCCGCTCCACAACCTAGCTCAGAAGCTCCGCCGCACCCTTGCGAAGCTTTTCCCCTCCTCAATTTCACCCACGACGCCTCCAGTTGCCCGGCGTAACCCGTCTCTCCCATCTCCGGCAAAACTCCGGTGAGCACGGGTTGGAGAAATACTCCCTCCCCGGCCTTGATCATCCTCATCCGACCCCGTTTCATCTTCCTTGTGTCCTTGCGCATCTAACCATGCCCCAGTGACCCCTTGCGGTGCTCAGGATCGCCGGAACGCCGTCGCGACGCCGTTCGGTCCGCCGACGACCCCCGCTCCGTCGAACTCCTAGCTCCGGCCGTCCCCTCGCCTCGCCGCCGCGCGTCAACGATCGCCGGTGAGCTCCTGAACCTTCCCGTGACCTCGGTTTCGTCCGCGAGTCTTCGCCTTGGCCGGAACACGGTCTCGCCGCCGGCGGGTGACCGGCCGCTGCCCGAGGAAGAAGAACAGTGATGTTTTTCCTTTTTCAGTTTTTTTTTGAATAGTGCTGATATTTCATATTTTTGTGTGATTTTCTGTGTTGCTTCAAAAATTCTGAAATTTTGAGGATAGACTCTTTGTACCTTGAAGAATTTTATAAAAATATAAAACTTGACCTTTCTGCAGAAATTTGAAAATGAAAAATCTCCCATTTAATTAATAAATGGATGGTTTTGGATTTTTAGAAAATAATTTATAACTCCAAAAATTATGAGATAAGTTTTTGTGAGCTTCTTATGCCATGACAAGTCTCTGGTGAAATTTGAAGTCTTTTGGAACAAGTTGATTTTTGGGCATTTATTTTAATTCCTAAATAGTGACTTTTGTTAATTAATCTCTAGATTTAATTGAGCACCTTAATGACCTCCAAAAATTATGAAATTTGTTTTGCCATATACTTGTACCATAATGAACTTATGAGATTAATTTGGTAATTTTTGGAGCACCTTCATAAAATGACCTTTTTAGATAATTAAGAAAAATAGAAAAGTCATTAGGGTTTGATGTTGAATGTCTTATGATGTGACTTTTGGGATTGATTGATGTTCATAGACCCCTACCCCTTTGGTCTATGATGTTTGTGGTGTCTTGCTATGTCCATGCTTAGGTTTAGTGAAGGTTGTCTAGAAAGGTTGACTAATGTTGCATAAAATGATGAGTCATTTCATGTCCTTTGTTAAACACCACTTACTCTCTAAAAGTTATACCCTAGTTGTGTCCTTTGCACTTTGTTCATGTTAGCATACTCATGTGCATGCATCATTGCATTCGTATAGTTACCGAAGGAGGAGTCAAGGTCGAGACCGCCGCCAACGAACCAACTCCCGAGGCGATCCCGAACTCCGACCTCTGCACCTCTTTTCCCGAGTCTGCCGCCTTCGCTCTTCAAGGCAAGCCCCGGTGCATCCAACCCTTTTCCTTGGATTTATAAAATGTTTCCTTAATGCTTTTGAGTAAATTACTGCATTAGGTTTATAGGAGTTGAGTGCTATCCTAATTGGTGCATTATCCACCTTGACTACTGATTTACCCGATACCCGCTTTTCAAAAGTATTTGAAAAAATGCTTAGCAATGCTTATTAGACTTTGCAATAAAAATGCCAATTTCAAAAGTGTGATCACCTTAAGGAACTTTATGGGAATTTGGCTTTACTTCTCGACTGTTGGCTAAGTATCTGATCCGTACTTAGTTAATGGCGAGAAGAGGTTGTCCGCGTGTACGGTGTTGTCATGTTGTAGTCCCAGACTCAACAGTTGACACCGACCGGGACAGGTTTGAAAAACTGACAGGACTATTACTCTTGGGTGAGATATGACCAAGGTGTAGTTTCTGGCTGGAAAATAGGGACCATCCGTATGATGGCCTGCTGGTCAAGACTTGTAACTATTCACATACTACGGAAAGCTCTGGCTCCGAGAAATCCTTGATTGAGGCCGACAACCGCGCACTGGGAGTGGAGAGATGGCGGAAGTAGCATGTACCCACGTGGGTTAGAGGCCCGGATTGGAGTGGTGTACTGTACTTCCGGGTGGCGTAGGACCGGTCTAATCTTGGAGGAATCGTGGTAGACGAGTTGGCATATGCAAGCTTGGGTGCTACATATGCAGTGTGGATAGGGATCCTCAGCTGAGTATTATTTATCCGGATTAACGTTGCTCCTCGGTTATGGAGACTTGGTCCACTGACTGCCAACGGAGAGTGGTTCTCAACTAGGAATGTTTTGGAATGTAAAATGAACCATGAATGATGAAGAACTGAGGAATACTTGAACCTTTCAAAAAATAAAACAAGTTTTACAAAGTGCTTTTTCTGCAAACAGGACCTGTACTCTTGGGTTAGAGGCCCGAGGTGCACAAGTACTCTTGGGTTAGAGGCCCAAGGTGCTTGCTGTTGGCAGAAAAACTCAAAAATGCTTTTCTGCAAAATACTTGATCTTGCTAAAGCCTTAACTTGACTACCCTAAGCCTCTCATTCCTGAGTCTTCTCCTTTTTCTTTAGACGGTTAAGTCTTGTTGAGTACCCCAGTACTCAGGGTTTGTTACCCATGCTGCAGGTATGCCTGAACACCCGATGTGTCTAGACCCCTGCTGTGTGACCTTCGTTCAGGAGGAGGCCGATGAGGCCGAAGAATAGATGTGCACCCTCGGGCTGGGTGAAGTATCTTTATGTTGTTGAACTCTGCTACGTTGTCTATTTTGAATTGTTAGAACATGGTCTGTAATAACCGTACCTTAAATTCTATTTGGAACTCCGGTTTGTAAAACTATGGTTATTTAAGTCTTCCGCTCTTTATTCCGATGTTATTTGTAAAATTATGAAATGCTGTAACCGATTTGTGAGATGATCCTGCGGACAATGGGCACTGATGTAGCCCGGTGGCGAACAGGTCTTAATCACATGGAACATGGGTTCGGCTGTCAGAGGTTGACAGGGACTAGTGGGCCATGGGATTAGGGCCGTTCCGTCACAGAGTGGTATCGGAGCATCTCACTTTAACGTTGCAGTGTTTTTGCGAAAACTTCAAAAGATTTTTGAGTCCAAACAAATTAAACTTGACTATTTTGAGTCCAAACTGCTTTTCTCATCTTGTCTTCTATTGGCAACATTAGTAGCAGGACAACGTGTCTTAAGCCCTATATATGTTATGTATCTTGCATTGCCTTGTTCCGTAGGAACGATTCATGCATCATATCATATTCACTAAAGCTAACTAAGTTTGTTTGGGGTAGTATACCTTTACCTGTTCTTGCTAGCCAGCCTTTCTCATCTATCTTCTCTTATCCTGACATGGCCATTATCAAGCGGACTGCTCGCAAGTCGACTGGACCGCATGGCGTGCCGCGTCACCAGCTGGCGCCACGCGCAGGAGAGGAGACTGGTGAGTCTTCAAATGGACGTCGTTTTCCCCGATGCACCCGCAAGAATCTCAAGGAAGAAATCAAGAACCTGAAGGCTGAAATGGAGAACATGGAGCATGACTTCTACCTATCGCGCCTGGAGTTCTATGAGGCACGAGCTTCCCTGGAGCAGGCCAACCGGAACGTGGTTCGCGCTATCGAACAGCGCAATGAAGCTTGGGACCGCGAAGATAACACCAGAGCCGAGCTCCATGGACTGCAGCAGTACACAGCCCAGGTTGAACAGTTCAACGATATGCTTCACGAGGAAGTGCATCAGTTGTATGCTCAACTCCACCCCATGATACCTCCAGTCATGGAAGACCCTGAGGACGGAGTAGTGGAAGAACCCGAAGTGGAGCAAGTCCCAGAAGTGGACAACGAGATTGCACCCGCTGAGGATGTCCACGCTGAGGACGAGGACGAGGAGGAAGAGCCTGAGCTCATCCTCGAAGAAGAAGACGACGACGAGGACATAATCATCATCGATGAAGACTAGGCTCGTCGCTAGGAGATGGAGATCCCGTGTGTCTGTACCACCTGCTTACCTAAAACCTTAGTCTAGGTTTGGGAGCGTTAGTTTGTTAAAGTCGAGTCGGTATCTTTCTTTTGTACCTTTTTCCCCTTATCAGTCAGTTGTCACCTATCAGTTGTCTGTATCCATCAGCTACCTTTGAATCAATGAAGCTTGGCTGTCAGTTGTTTTCAAAGCTCTATCTATGAATGCTAAGTTCTAAGCTGCTTAACAGATGCCTGTGAACACTCGCGCTGGAGCTGGAGGTTCCGGAAATGCCAACCTTCCCAATCCTCCACCAGTACCAGCCACTCTCGCAGATGCCATTGCAGCTTTGGCAGCCGCTGCTAACCTGATGGCTCAGAATCAGGGGCAGCAAAACATTGGTCACCGTGGTCGTCACGACGTCAACCGTGAGACTACCTATGCAGACTTCACCGAGACCCGACCACCGGTCTTTACTAAGGCCGATGAACCCTTAGAAGCTGATGATTGGCTCCGCACCATGGAGCAGAAGTTTGGTCTGATCAACTGCACCAATATTCAGAAGCCTCGGTTTGCTTCTCAGCAGCTTCGTGGACCAGCTAGTGCTTGGTATGCTAATCTGATAGCTGCCCAGCCTGAAGGTCATCAGTTGACCTGGGAAGAGTTCCGCACTGCCTTTCGTGCTCATCACATCCCTTCTGGATTGATGAAGATGAAGCTTGATCAGTTCCTGGCACTTCAACAGAGAGACTCCACAGTGATGCAGTATGTGGGTCAGTTCAACCACCTCAGTCAGTATGCCTCAGAGTATGTCAACACTGATGAGAAGAAAAGGGACTGTTTTCTCAGAGGGCTACATCCTAAGATCCGCAGAAGCTTGTCCAATAACTTGACTGGTTCTTATCATGATGTCGTTGACCGGGCTGTTGCTTTTGAAGAAAGCAATCGCCAGTACCAGGAAGAGAAGAAGAAGAAGAAAGCAGGGTCCAGCAGTTTCTCTGGCAATCACAAGCGCCAGAGAGTCATCTATCATCCCAGCCACCACCACCAAAATCGCCTACCTTATCCTCACCAGCAAGTGGTTGTCCGTACCGCGACTACCACCCACAACGCCAACCAGCAGAGTGCCACGCAGCCGAACGCCCCAGGTGTTCGTATATCCAATCCGCAAACAGCTTACAATCACCCCTGCTATAACTGCGGCCAGACTGGCCACTGGTCTCGTGATTGTCCGAAGCCCAAGAAGTATGCACAGAACTTTCAGAAGGGTCCTGGAGGACCTCATCAGCAGCAGCACCGTGCCCCGCAGCAACACGCTCAGAAGGGCAAGTTCGTCCAGAAGCACGGGCAAGTCTACTACACCACCGTCAGTAACATCCCAGAGGGAGAGCCCGTCATGATCGGTAGGTTTCCCGTTGCCAACCATCCTGCAGTTGTGTTGTTTGATTCTGGTGCATCGCATTCCTTCATCAGTCGCACTTTTGTCATCAAGCATGAGATATCAATTGAAGATTTAAAAGAAAATTTCTGCATATTTTCGCCTGGAGGGCGTATAAGCACTAAGGAAGTGGTTCGCAGTATACCCGTAATGTTGGGGGAACATTCATTTCCCACCACTATGATAGTACTGCGTGATCAAGAGATAGATGTCATTCTATGCATGAATTGGATGTGTCAGTATAAAGCCATGATCGACATCCTGAATAGAGTTGTGAGAGTGGATATTCCTAACAGTACCTCCAAACTCCTTCTCCAACTTCCTATGCCTCAAAAACCAGCAGCCACTCAAATAAACACCACCTATGTTCTGGAGACCAGAGACATTCCCGTGGTCTGTGAATTCCCTGATGTTTTTCCAGAGGATTTACCTGGTCTACCTCCTGACCGTGATGTTGAGTTTGCCATAGAGCTAAAGCCCGGGACTGCTCCTATATCCCGCAGAGCTTATCGAATGCCTCCCAGAGAGTTGGCAGAGTTGAAAACTCAGTTACAAGAATTGTTGGACAAGGGTTTCATTCGCCCAAGCTCGTCTCCTTGGGGCTGTCCTGCAATCTTTGTAAAGAAGAAAGACAAAAGTCTCAGACTGTGCGTTGACTATCGTCCTCTCAACGAGGTCACCATCAAAAACAAATATCCTTTGCCTCGCATTGATCTCCTCTTTGATCAACTAACTGGAGCCAAGGTGTTTTCCAAGATCGACCTCAGATCTGGCTATCACCAAATAAAGATTCGTCCAGAAGACATTCCTAAAACAGCTTTCACCACCAGATACGGCCTATATGAGTACTTGGTCATGTCCTTCGGTTTGACCAATGCCCCTGCTCACTTCATGTACCTCATGAACTCTGTTTTCATGCCAGAGCTTGATAAATTTGTGGTCGTGTTCATTGACGACATTCTTATCTACTCAAAAACCCCTGAAGATCACGCCAAGCACCTTCGTATCGTTCTATCCCGTCTCAGAGAACATCAGCTGTATGCCAAGTTCAGTAAATGTGAGTTCTGGTTAGATCAGATACAGTTCCTTGGTCATGTCTTATCCGCTGAAGGTGTGTCAGTTGATCCCGGAAAAGTGGCAGATATTCTGGATTGGAAGCCACCTACCACTGTTCACAAGGTCCGCAGCTTTATGGGAATGGCTGGATATTATCGTCGGTTCATCCCAGATTTCTCAAGAATAGCCAAGCCTATCACTGCGTTGTTGAAGAATGATGTGAAGTTTGTCTGGTCACCAGCCTGTGAGCAAGCCTTTCAAACTTTGAAGAAACTGTTAACTACATCACCAGTGCTAGCCCAGCCGAACATCGAGAAGCCCTTTGATGTCTATTGTGATGCATCTGGAACTGGTTTGGGCTGTGTGTTGATGCAAGAAGGTCGAGTAATCGCTTATGCCTCTCGGCAGCTTAAGCGACATGAGGAGAATTATCCCACTCATGATCTTGAGTTAGCAGCAGTAGTGCATGCCTTGAAGATTTGGCGTCATTATCTGTTGGGCAGTACCTGTAATGTGTACACTGATCACAAAAGCCTGAAGTATATCTTCACTCAAGAAGAGCTGAATATGAGACAAAGAAGATGGCTTGAGTTAATTAAGGACTATGATCTCGAAGTGCACTACCATCCAGGTAAGGCGAATGTGGTCGCCGATGCACTCAGTCGCAAGTCGCATTGCAATCATCTGATGATGAAACCCAATGTTTCTTCCTTATGTTATGAGTTAGAAAAGCTGGGTATTGAAGTGATTCCGCAAGGAGCTCTACATAATATCAGAATAGAGACTTCTATCAGAGAGCAGATCATCGCTGCACAGAAGGATAACCCTGGAATCAAGCATATCATCGAAAAGGTCCAAGCCGGAAAGGCTGATTGTTTCAGGATTGATGATGAGGGAGTGGTATGGTTCAAGAATCGGTTAGTAGTTCCTAAAGTGCCTGAATTGAGACAGTTAATCCTTGATGAAGCACACTTAACTAGATTCTCTATCCACCCCGGCAGCAACAAGATGTACCAGGACTTGAAACAAAGGTTCTGGTGGACAAAGATGAAGATCGAAATCGCTCGCTATGTCGCTCGCTGTGATACTTGTCAGAAGGTCAAGGCTGTGCACATGAAGCCTGGAGGAGAGCTACAACCCTTACCTGTACCTGCCTGGAAATGGGACGATATCAGTATGGATTTCATAAATGGGCTGCCCAAGACCCAAAAGGGTTATGATTCCATCTGGGTAATCGTGGATCGTCTCACAAAGCAAGCTCACTTCCTGCCAGTGAAAACCAGCTACACTGTTCCCACATATGCCGCTTTGTACAAGAACAACATAGTCAAACTCCATGGCATACCCAAGAGCATCATCTCTGATCGTGGTACCCAGTTTGTCGCAAAGTTTTGGAAAGCGTTCCATACCTCACTTGGAACCAAGCTCTTGCATAGTACAGCATATCATCCACAAACGGATGGGCAAACTGAGCGAGTCAACCAAGTATTGGAGGATATGTTGAGAGCCTGTGTGCTCACCTTTGCAGATACTTGGGATAATTGTTTGCCCTTGGCAGAATTCTCATATAATAACAGTTATCAAGAAAGCATCAAGATGGCACCCTTTGAAGCACTGTACGGTCGTCGTTGTCGTACACCTCTTAGTTGGTCTGAACCTGGAGAAAGAGAACTCTTTGGAGTTGACCTAGTACAAGATATGGAAGAGAAAGTCAAGCAAATACAAGAGAATATGAAGATTGCACAATCTCGACAGAAAAGTTATGCTGACAAGAGACGTCGACCTCTACAGTTTGAGATCGGGGATTATGTGTATCTAAAGGTCTCACCCACCAAAGGAGTCACTCGTTTTGGAGTTAAAGGGAAATTAGCACCTCGCTATATTGGTCCCTTTGAGATTCTAGATCGCTGTGGCAAGGTCGCTTACAAGCTGAGTTTGCCTGATCATCTTTCAGCAGTTCATAATGTGTTTCACGTCTCCCAACTCAAGAAGTGTCTCCGAGTGCCCGAGCATGTGGTTGAAGTTGAAGGTGTTGAGCTAGAACCTGATCTGTCTTACTCTGAGTATCCAGTTCGCGTGTTGGATCACAAAGATCGTGTTACCCGGAGGACTACCACAAGATGGTACAAGATCCAGTGGAACCAACACTCTGAAGAAGAAGCCACTTGGGAATCAGAAGATTTCTTAGCAAAGAACTATCCCGACTTTCTCAATACTCTGTAGATGTAAGTTTTGTCTTTTTCCTTCTTAAACGTGGAATCTCGGGGCGAGATTTCTTTTTAGGGGGGGAGGCTGTAACACCCCTGGTGTTTAATCTGTAATTAACTTGACATATCATCATTATCATCATTAAGCATCTTGATCATGATTTCATGTGTATGCATTTGCTAAGTGTATCATTTTATGTGAAGTACCTCTATTGCAAAAACCCTAAAAGCCCTAACCTTCCTATAGGGGCAAAACTGTAATTTCACCTCTGTGGCTATGCTTGGTGTATTTCTTGTTCCTTTGGTGTCTTGAAGTTTTGTTGTGTTGACCAAAGTTCAAAAACTAAAATCAGATTTCAAATTCCTTTGCAAAACCCTGATTTCCAAAACCCTGGATTTTATCCCTCTTTTTGTAATTCAAATATTATTCAAAATTTGGGGTTGGTCCAAAAAGCAAAGTTGTAGATCTGCTCAAGATAAACAACTTTGGTATTTACAAATTTTCAAGTTGCAGAACAAAGTTTTGAGTTATTTCAAATTCATTCAAACTCCAACTTTTGTCCCCTTTTTGGTTTTCAAAATTAGTTTGAAAACTAATGAGTTTCAGAAGAAATTTAAAATAGCAAAGTTGTAGCTTTTGATAAGAGGAACAACTTTCATATTTACAGATTTTCAAGTTTCTATATAAAATCAAAAGTAATTTTGAATTGATTCAAATTCCAAAAAGTGTTCCCTTTGCTGTTTTCAAATATAGTTCAAAAACTATTTGGAATTTGAAAATGTTCATATTGACAAAGTTGTAGATCTCATTTTTCTGAACAACTTTGATGTTTTGAGTTTTTGTTGCACAGTTCAATTTTTGGAAGAATTTTGCGAAATACGAAATCAGCCAAAGTCAAACCCTAGGGCCATAGCCCTGTTCATCTTCTCCGGTAGGGGGAAGGGGGGGTCCGGCCATGGCCGCCTCGCCGTCGCCGCGTGTACCACGCGCCTGGCTGTTGCCCGCCTCCTCCCGACCAGCCGCCTGCAACCGCGACAGCACGCCGCACCCGCACGCGCAACCGCTGACCCCCGCACCCGTCCCCCACTGCTCCCCGACATCGCCGCCGCGTGTTCAACGCCGGCGAGCTCACGCCCAGGCCCCGAGCGCGCGTCAACCCTGCTGCCAAAATGCAATCGATTGCGCACGCCTCCGCGAAGCTTACCCGCCTGCCCGTGACACCTCTCCGCCCCCGAGCGCGCCTATAAAACCTCCCCGCCGGTGAGCCGAAGCCCTCACCGCCTCCGCCATCGTGGCCAGCTCAGTCCATACCCTCCGCCGCTCCACAACCTAGCTCAGAAGCTCCGCCGCACCCTTGCGAAGCTTTTCCCCTCCTCAATTTCACCTACGACGCCTCCAGTTGCCCGGCGTAACCCGTCTCTCCCATCTCCGGCAAAACTCCGGTGAGCACGGGTTGGAGAAATACTCCCTCCCCGGCCTTGATCATCCTCATCCGACCCCGTTTCATCTTCCTTGTGTCCTTGCGCATCTAACCATGCCCCAGTGACCCCTTGCGGTGCTCAGGATCGCCGGAACGCCGTCGCGACGCCGTTCGGTCCGCCGACGACCCCCGCTCCGTCGAACTCCTAGCTCCGGCCGTCCCCTCGCCTCGCCGCCGCGCGTCAACGATCGCCGGTGAGCTCCTGAACCTTCCCGTGACCTCGGTTTCGTCCGCGAGTCTTCGCCTTGGCCGGAACACGGTCTCGCCGCCGGCGGGTGACCGACCGCTGCCCGAGGAAGAAGAACAGTGATGTTTTTCCTTTTTTAGTTTTTTTTGAATAGTGCTGATATTTCATATTTTTGTGTGATTTTCTGTGTTGCTTCAAAAATTCTGAAATTTTGAGGATAGACTCTTTGTACCTTGAAGAATTTTATAAAAAATATAAAACTTGACCTTTCTGCAGAAATTTGAAAATGAAAAATCTCCCATTTAATTAATAAATGGATGGTTTTGGATTTTTAGAAAATAATTTATAACTCCAAAAATTATGAGATAAGTTTTTGTGAGCTTCTTATGCCATGACAAGTCTCTGGTGAAATTTGAAGTCTTTTGGAACAAGTTGATTTTTGGGCATTTATTTTAATTCCTAAATAGTGACTTTTGTTAATTAATCTCTAGATTTAATTGAGCACCTTAATGACCTCCAAAAATTATGAAATTTGTTTTGCCATATACTTGTACCATAATGAACTTATGAGATTAATTTGGTAATTTTTGGAGCACCTTCATAAAATGACCTTTTTAGATAATTAAGAAAAATAGAAAAGTCATTAGGGTTTGGTGTTGAATGTCTTATGATGTGACTTTTGGGATTGATTGATGTTCATAGACCCCTACCCCTTTGGTCTATGATGTTTGTGGTGTCTTGCTATGTCCATGCTTAGGTTTAGTGAAGGTTGTCTAGAAAGGTTGACTAATGTTGCATAAAATGATGAGTCATTTCATGTCCTTTGTTAAACACCACTTACTCTCTAAAAGTTATACCCTAGTTGTGTCCTTTGCACTTTGTTCATGTTAGCATACTCATGTGCATGCATCATTGCATTCGTATAGTTACCGAAGGAGGAGTCAAGGTCGAGACCGCCGCCAACGAACCAACTCCCGAGGCGATCCCGAACTCCGACCTCTGCACCTCTTTTCCCGAGTCTGCCGCCTTCGCTCTTCAAGGCAAGCCCCGGTGCATCCAACCCTTTTCCTTGGATTTATAAAATGTTTCCTTAATGCTTTTGAGTAAATTACTGCATTAGGTTTATAGGAGTTGAGTGCTATCCTAATTGGTGCATTATCCACCTTGACTACTGATTTACCCGATACCCGCTTTTCAAAAGTATTTGAAAAAATGCTTAGCAATGCTTATTAGACTTTGCAATAAAAATGCCAATTTCAAAAGTGTGATCACCTTAAGGAACTTTATGGGAATTTGGCTTTACTTCTCGACTGTTGGCTAAGTATCTGATCCGTACTTAGTTAATGGCGAGAAGAGGTTGTCCGCGTGTACGGTGTTGTCATGTTGTAGTCCCAGACTCAACAGTTGACACCGACCGGGACAGGTTTGAAAAACTGACAGGACTATTACTCTTGGGTGAGATATGACCAAGGTGTAGTTTCTGGCTGGAAAATAGGGACCATCCGTATGATGGCCTGCTGGTCAAGACTTGTAACTATTCACATACTACGGAAAGCTCTGGCTCCGAGAAATCCTTGATTGAGGCCGACAACCGCGCACTGGGAGTGGAGAGATGGCGGAAGTAGCATGTACCCACGTGGGTTAGAGGCCCGGATTGGAGTGGTGTACTGTACTTCCGGGTGGCGTAGGACCGGTCTAATCTTGGAGGAATCGTGGTAGACGAGTTGGCATATGCAAGCTTGGGTGCTACATATGCAGTGTGGATAGGGATCCTCAGCTGAGTATTATTTATCCGGATTAACGTTGCTCCTCGGTTATGGAGACTTGGTCCACTGACTGCCAACGGAGAGTGGTTCTCAACTAGGAATGTTTTGGAATGTAAAATGAACCATGAATGATGAAGAACTGAGGAATACTTGAACCTTTCAAAAAATAAAACAAGTTTTACAAAGTGCTTTTTCTGCAAACAGGACCTGTACTCTTGGGTTAGAGGCCCAAGGTGCACAAGTACTCTTGGGTTAGAGGCCCAAGGTGCTTGCTGTTGGCAGAAAAACTCAAAAATGCTTTTCTGCAAAATACTTGATCTTGCTAAAGCCTTACCTTGACTACCCTAAGCCTCTCATTCCTGAGTCTTCTCCTTTTTCTTTAGACGGTTAAGTCTTGTTGAGTACCCCAGTACTCAGGGTTTGTTACCCATGCTGCAGGTATGCCTGAACACCCGATGTGTCTAGACCCCTGCTGTGTGACCTTCGTTCAGGAGGAGGCCGATGAGGCCGAAGAATAGATGTGCACCCTCGGGCTGGGTGAAGTATCTTTATGTTGTTGAACTCTGCTACGTTGTGGAACTCCGGTTTGTAAAACTATGGTTATTTAAGTCTTCCGCTCTTTATTCCGATGTTATTTGTAAAATTATGAAATGCTGTAACCGATTTGTGAGATGATCCTGCGGACAATGGGCACTGATGTAGCCCGGTGGCGAACAGGTCTTAATCACATGGAACATGGGTTCGGCTGTCAGAGGTTGACAGGGACTAGTGGGCCATGGGATTAGGGCCGTTCCGTCACAGTGACCCCGTAGGTCGTTGAATTGACATGTACTTGTGCATATGTAATGTTTTGGTTCTTTGTAATGATTGTTGGTGTGTTGCGACCGTTAGGTTGCAATGACATCATTTGTTCAAAATGTTTTATAAATCAAATTAATTAACTAAATCAAGGTTGTTATATCTATTTATCATGTCTCACTTTTACTCCTGGAAATGCAACAGATGGCTAACACCAGGAGGAACGCGGGGAACGCTTGCGGGAACGAGACCGGTGGCAACTAGCCTCATCCACCGCCGCCACCGCCACCTCCGCCCCCGTATGACCCGCTCCAGATGGCCCAGGTGCAGTGATGCAGAACATGGCCCAGATCATGCAGAACCTGCAGCTTGCTCATGTTGAGGGCCATGATAAGGTCCTCTACGCCGCACACCAGCTCCAGGGCCTGGCGAAGAACTGGTGGTCTGCCTACACCGCCGCTCACGAGGACGCCGACACCATCACATGGTGGGAGTTTTGCAAGGCCTTCCGCGACCAGTATGTCCCCTCTGGCGAGATCAGGGTGAAGCGCTGAGAGTTTTAGGACCTCAGGCAGGGCACGATGTCACGCAGTTCACCCAGCTGTCCCGCTACGCCCCGGATGATGTGGACGACGATGACAAGAAGCAGGATTGCTTCAGGCAAGACCTCTGTCAATCTTTTACCTTAATTTATCTTTCATATATCCTTGTTCATTCCTTTTTGCTACTTGTCAAGTAATTAAATTGTTGTCTGCTTCAGGCATGGACTTAACCCTAAACTCTGCTATGCCCTAGCTTCGAATGAGTATTCCTCATTCCAGAAGCTGGTTGACAGTGCCTTCACCATGGAGAAGGAAAGGAAGGGCCTCGATGCTGATCGCAAGAGGAAGATGGCCTTCCAGGATAGTCCTTAGGCAGCTCCACTCGTCCCCGCTACGCTCCACCTGCTCCAGCTTCCAGGCTGATCCCTCAGCAGCAGCAGCAGCAGTACCGGCCGCCCCAGTATCGACAGCCCGCTCCCTAGTACCAGGCTCCACCTCAGCAGCAGCAGCAGCGACCTCGCCAGGCTCAGGCACCTCGCCCGGGCCTTCCAGCTCCGCAGCAGCCCTGTCCAGCATAGGGGGCAGGTCAGATTGGTCCCTGCTACAAGTGCCACCAGAGGGGACACTTTGCCAACAAGTGTCCACTGAGGCAGCCGGCTCCACCGCAGTTCCGTACCGCAGGCCAGCCCCAGAGCTACAATCGTGGTCATGTGAACCACGTTGCGGCGGAGACAACTCAGACAACACCAGATGTGGTGTTTGGTACGTTTCTTGTTGATTCTCACCCAGTTACAGTCTTGTTTGATTCTGGAGCATCTCATTCTTTCATATCAGCAACCTGCGTATCTAGATATAACATACATAGAGTCTTGATGCAAAAGAGTATGAGGGTGAACTCTCCTGGAGGAGAACTGATATCGCGGCTTGTATGCCCAAATGTGAGCTTGCACATAAGGGGGTAGTCTTCCCCTTTTCACTCATTGTTCTGGATTCCCAAGGCATTGATGTTATATTGGGAATGGACTGGCTACACAAGTACCACAGAGTCATTGATTGTGCTCATAGGCTTATCACTGTGAAGCATCCATATGGGGTAGTGATTGAGTACCAGGCACCGCCACAGTTGACTGAGACAGCCAGAGCTTATGAGGCCGTCGTGGTACCTAACATTCGAGTGGTCAAGGAGTTCCCTGATGTCTTCCAGAAAGTGTCAGGTATGCCGCCTGATCGTGAGATTGAGTTCTCTATTGATTTAGTTCCTGGTACGACACCTATATACAGGTGACCATATAGAATGGATGCCGAAAAGCTAGCTAATCTGAAGATGCAGCTCAAAGAGTAGTTAGACAAGGGGCATATTCATCCCAGCACATCCCCGTGGGGAGCCCCTGTGATCTTTGTCCCGAAAAAGGATGGAAGCAGACGGATGTGCGTTGATTACCATGCATTGAATGAAGCTACCATCAAGAACAAGTACCCTATTCCTCGCATTGATGATCTGTTTGATCAGATGAAGGGTGCTCATGTGTTCTCAAAGATTGACCTACAAACATGTTATAATGAGATAATGATTTGTGAAGCTGATGTTCCGAAGACTGCATTTGTGACTCGATATGGGCTATATGAGTGCACAGTGATGTCCTTCGGCTTGACTAATGCCCTGGCTTTCTTCATGTATTTGACGAACAAGGTCTTCATGGAGTTTTTAGATCTGTTCATCGTGGTGTTCCTTGATGATATCTTGATATTCTCAAAGAATGAAGAAGAGCATGAGAAGCATCTAAGATTGGTGATGCAAAAGCTCAGGGAGCATCAGTTGTATGCGAAGCTGAGCAAATGCGAGTTCTGGTTGAAGAAGGTTGCATATTTAGGGCATATCATTTCAAAGGGTGGAGTATCTGTTGATCCAGGCAAGGTCCAAGATATATTGGACTGGAAGGTACCTGAAAGCGTCATAGAGATTCGGAGTTTCCTTGGTATGGCTGGTTATTACCGTAGATTCATAGAAGGATTCTCCAAGATCGCGAAGCCGATGATGAAACTGACTTAGAAGGGTGCCAAGTTCATATGGTCCCCTGAATGCCAAGCCGGTTTCGAGGAGCTGAAGGCGAGATTGACTACTTCTATACTTGTCAGGCCAGATGTACAGAAGAACTTCACAGTCTATTGTGATGCTTCTCGTCAGGGATTGGGATGTGTCCTTATATAGGAAGGTCGTGTGATTGCCTATGCCTCGAGACAGCTCAGGAAGGATGAGCTGAATTATCCTACACATGATCTGGAGTTGGCAGCTGTTGTTCATGCTCTGAAGATCTGGAGGCACTATCTGATGGGAAAGAGGACAAAAATATACACTAATCATAAGAGTCTGAGGTACATCTTCACCCTGCCAGATCTGAATCTCCGCCAATGAAGATGGCTAGAGTTGATTAAAGACTTCAACTATCATCGGGCAAGACGAATGTTGTAGCAGATGCCTTGAGCAGGAAGGTCTACTGCAATGTGCTGGAGATCAAGGAGCAGCAACCCGAGTTGCATGAGGAGTTTGTGAAGCTCAACTTGGGTATTCTTGGCCACATTGATGCAGTAGCCTTGGAGGTTGACTCGACCTTGGAGCATGATATCCGAGCAGGGCAGCTCACTGATGAGTATCTTCTGAAGATTAGACAGTCGATCAAGGAGAACAAAGCCCCAGGATTCACAGAGGATGATCAGGGTGTCTAATGGTTTAGAGGCAGGATCTTTGTTCCAGATGTGAAGGCTATCAAGGAGTTGATTATGAGGGAAGCTCATGATTCAGTCTACTCTCTTCATCCAGGCAGTACCAAGATGTACCAGGATCTGAAGCAGTATTACTGGTGGTATAGGATGAAGAGGGAAGTAGCAGAGTATGTGGCTTTGTGTGACACATGTCAGAGGGTTAAGGCCCAACATCAGAGAGCAGCTGGTTTGTTACAGCCTCTGCAGATTCTAGGGTGGAAATGAGAAGAGATCAGCATGGACTTCATCACTGGTTTGCCAGAACTCAGTCTGGTTATGATTCTATTTGGGTTATAGTTGATCGCTTGACCAAGGTTGCCCATTTCATTCCAGTCAAGGAGTCGTATCGTGGACGCAGCTTGCAGAGTTGTACATGTCTCGGATTGTGTGCCTTCATGGAGTGCCCAAGATCATAGTATTTGACAGAGGTACCCAGTTCACATCTAGATTCTGGCAACGGTTGCATGAGTCTATGGACACCCGCCTCAGTTTCAATTAAGCTTATCACCCTCAGACAGATGGTCAGACAGAAAGGGTGAATCAGATCCTTGAGGACATGTTGAGAGCCAGTGCGCTTCAGAATAGCCAGAGTTGGGATAAGAGTCTTCCTTATGCAGAGTTCTCTTATAACAACAGCTATCAGGCCAGTCTCAAGATGTCACCCTTTGAAGCACTGTATGGCAGAAAGTGCAGGACTCCTCTGTTCTGGAATGGGGTTGGAGAAAGGAAAGTCTTTGGCCCTGAATCTATAGAAGAAGCTAAAGAACAGGTCAGGGAAATCATAAGCAACCTGAAGTCAGCTCAGTCTAGACAGAAGAGCTATGCAGATGTCAGATGAAGAGAGCTGGAATTCTAGATTGAGGATTATGTTTATCTAAAGGTGTCACCCTTCAGGGGTCTTCGGAGGTTTAATGTCAAAGGGAAGCTATCTCCAAGATTCATTGGCCCTTTCAAGGTGATTGGCAAGAGGCGCAGTTGCTTATCAGCCGGAGTTGCCTGCACGACTGACAAGTATTCATGATGTGTTCTATGTATCCCAGCTAAAGAGATGCCTGAGAGTTCCAGAGGAGCAGCTGTCACTTGAGGAGCTCGATCTGAGAGATGATTTGACATTCTCTGAGCCGATCAAGATTCTGGACACGATGGAACGAGGCACTCGCAACAAGAGGATCAAAATCTGCAAGGTGCAATGGAAACATTACTCCGAAGAAGAAGCCACATGGGAGAAGGAAGATGATCTTCGGGCAGATTTTCCTCACCTCTTCGCCGACTCTTCCTAATCTCGAGGATGAGATTCTTCTAGGGGGGTAGGTTTGTAACACCCTGATTTAAATTTTCCCAATTTAATGAAATTAATTAGAAATTAAATAGGTTGGCTTGTTTATTAGAGGAGGAAAATAAAATTTATTTAATTATGTCATGTTGAATTCATGCCATTGCATATTTTATTGAGTGGAAAATAAATTTATAAACCCAAATTGGGCGAATTGAATTTATTCTATTTCAAAATTAAATAAAAGGTTTGTAAAAGTTTTGCAAATTCAAACTCAAAGTTTTATTTTCAAAGCCTAGGGAAAATATTTCCAAAGTTTGGGAACTGGTTTTGGATTTCAAATCAATTTGAAATGTGTTTTCGAATGGATTTTAAAAGATTTTGAAAAAGGAAAAGGAAGCAGCTGGACTCAACCTTCTCCCTAAACCCAGCCCAAACCGAGCCAGCCCAATCCCACACCTACTCCCACATTCCCTTTCCCGGCCTCAACCCAACCCGTCGGCTTGCAATCGGCCCGCTCCAGCTCCCTTACCCCGACCGACCAACTACGTCAACTGGCCCGTCCCTCTCCCTCCTCTTTTCCTTTCCTGGCCCGCCCTCATCCAAGCGCACAGCCAGCGCGCAGCAACCGCGCCTGTTCTCCCTCCCCTCAGTCTCTGCCAGCGGGGCCCGGTGGTCAGGTCCATCCCCTTCCCCGTACTAGACCACCCCGCCCTATGCGCCGAGCCGTGCAGATCACCCTGCCTGCCCCTGGAATCGGTCTCGCGCCGCCAGCCTTTCTCCTCTAAGCCTACAAAAGGCATCACCCTCCCTCGTGCTGCCACCTCTTTAACCCTAGTCTCCCTCCCTTCCCGAGGTAACACCGCCACCATCTCCCTGTTATCGAAGCTCGGCAAGGGCTCGGCACCGTCGTAACGACTGCCAACACCCTCCCTTGGCCGCTAGGGTGCTCATCGCAACACACCGAGTCTATGACACCCACCCCGGTGCGAACACCGAGTCGGAGCTTGCCTTCTTCAACCACGCCGGTGCACCGGAGCATCCCCGCCGCATATCTCCATCACCGACCTTCACCGAGCCTCGACCGGCGACGAGAATGCCGCCAACGAACCCTCTGTAAGCTCCTCTTTTGATTCCCCCTACTTTATGTTGTCTCTACCGCATGTTAGCGTCGTCTCCGCGCGCGCCGGCGAGCTCGCCCCACGGGTTCCATGGCGCCGCCACACCAAGCCGTCTGGCCGCATGTACCATCATCCCTGGCCACCCCCCGCCGATGATGATGGTCCAGTAGAGGTAGCCTAGCCGTGTGTTACATCCTTTTACCCTCTCCTTGCTTCCCCATGCCCCGCATCACCGTTCCGGCGGACGGCAGACACCACCCATGGCGCTCTGCCGTCTACTCCCTCCCGTTCGATGGTCGCGCCGCCCCTAACCCCCCCTCCGTCGGTCTCGGTCGACGGATCTCACACGGGCAACTCAGATTAGATTAAACGCCGAACCGGTATACACCTGGTGTGCGAGCTCATAGACGCGGTCCACGCACGCCGCGTCAGCAGGTCTACAGACTACGCGATGAACCACGCCAAGGCACACTCGACATGTGGCACCAAATCACCGCCGCGTCAGCACCATATTTGCGCAAATACCCTCCCTCCGATCGGAAACTCACACGCACTTCACCGTTACTGTTCACCGGGTCTAAGGAAACTTGCTTCTAGGCCCCTCTATTTTTGCTAAAATGAGGCGCCGTCCACCGCAGAGTCGTGCACTGCACGCCACATGTCGCATGGCTGACCGACGCTGGCATTTTGCGCGGAAGCCCTTGTTTTTCCCCGAAACTAACCCACAATCCTGTGCATAGTGCTTTGAGTCAGCCGAACACTTGTAGTCTTGTATACACCAGATTTTGGACTAAGAGGTTTGATATTATATAAACATAAACGGTTGATTTATTAAGGAAAAGGATCGGCCAAGAAAAATAAAAAGCTCGTGTGGGCCAAGCGTAAACGGGAGGATTCAGGTGGACCAACGCGACAGGCTTCGAAGGCGTGTCGGACTCGAACAAGGAGTTCAAGTTTGGGTCGTCCTTTATTTTTCCTTTTTTGTAATACTCGTATTAGGGCAGGAGTCAACCGGGTTATAAATAGCTAGAAACCCGGATTTTGGAGAGAATCCAATCAATCAAACACAACCGGCCCTCGGCCAAAACCCTAGGAGTAGGAGTAACGTAGATCTCGGCGAGACCTTCAATCAGGCAGAGCTGCATCGGCATCGACCGACCTCCGGTTTGCTTGTAAGTTTCACCAATGGCTTGTGTCATCGTGTAATAAGGTTGCATTGGCATCGACCAAACTCTTGTTAAGCTATGACATGGCTAGTTATCGGTCTAAGCTCGTCTTTTGTAAGACTGTCTTGACTCTGATCAATCTCTTACTTTAGTCGATCTTGACTAGTTATCGGCTCTATTGGTTTGGCAAGCTAATAGATTCATTAAGTTATCAATGTTGTTTTATGTTTTAATTTGTTTATTTACGTTTTAAATAACATCTTGCCCAATCAAGGTTGACAAAGTAGCCTACGTCTAAAGGATACTTAGTATCGGCTGTTCTGAGGTTTACACGCTCATAACAGAGGAAATAGCCGATACAAGCCTCTCATCGGCTATTTTGCCAATCTTAGTTGTTACATGTTGTGCGTTCGAGATATTCGATAAAACCGTGATCTGATTTAAGAGCAGATAGATTGGATCTAGCGTGTCTATTACGGCTGTATTTCCAAACCCCACCGATATATATGATAGATTAAGTCTGTTTATCTTAGATTAAATCATGCTTTTGTCAGGTAGATCTTGTTCGTGCCTCATGGACCCTGTATCGGCTGAAATAGTCGATCCAGTTATGCTTTCTTCATAATATGTTCTTTTAAGTGGTTTGGAATCAACGGATCTACTTTATGCACGAGACGTGATCTAGCTTGACCATCATCAAGGCTGCATGGAGACACCCCAGTGTTGGTGTTTAAGTTATTTTATCAATCTATTTGTTATTACGGCTGTATGGAGACACCCCACTGTTAACGAATAGAACTGCTTGCGCATTTAGTCGATACGTTGGTGTTGGCGCAAAATGTGGTGCATCGCGCCTCACACACAGCAAGCCGGAAAGCGTGGCTTCAATCGGATACCCGGACGGTTTGAAATCCGGAGACGTGCCAGTCGGTTTGACCTAAAAACCAACAAGGGATAAAACTGTGAGAATAAAACTGGAACATGCCAGGTGAGACCAGATAGTTCCATAGTTACGGCTTTGAAGCTAATCACGATGGCACACAGCTATAGAAGCTGTCTGTCAACAGGTTTAAAGGTCAGTCGGCTAACTCTGAATATAAACATATGTAAGCAATTGGTTGCCGAATGCACATACATGAAAAAGACATGCTTGGACGAGTAAAGATAAATATGAATTAATGTGTAACCAAGCTCGGCAAGCTAGCCGAGTTGGGGTCCATGAGGAAGGAACATACAAACAAACATGATGAAACCAATCTAAAACCTGCATCTGCCGCACGATACCTAGTTTTATCTAAGCTCGAACATGATTGATATGCATGAACCCACAACATGTAACAATCTAGATTAGAAATTAATTCGGCCATCATAATCATGTAATTTATAAGAGATATCATAAAAAACAATGATTATTGGAGCGTAAGTAAACTTGTAAAGCAAGGCCGAACAAAGATTAATCTAGATTGGGCAAAAGAGTGTTACAGAATTAATTAAAAACATATAACACATGATAACTTAATGAATCTATTAGATCTGCCAAATCTAATAGAGTTGATAACTATCTCGCTTTTGCTCAACATATGAGTAAACGCCTGCCGCACGATATTTGCCCATAAGCAAAGCATAAGCAAAGACTTCTAGATCATTAACAAAGATCGGCCGCACGACCTTTGGAAACAAACAAGACTACTTGCATCATATCTAAATCCACCGCATGATACTAAACATGATAACAAGGTTGCCGGAACTTACGGAGGTCGACGGATCGATGATTCCTCTCGAAGAACTCGACGACATGACTAAGGACTCGAAGGTGGCACGAGGCCGGTTTGTATTGATATGGTTGTGAACAATTTTACAATGGCTGAGGGTTTATATTTATACCCTGGGCAAAATACGAGTCCTGGAAGATTATGATTTACACAATAAAACTTGGAAAATACGAGTCTTATTCTTATTTTTCTTTTGGCGTCCTCCATCGTCACGTGTCTTCTCGTGCAAGTCGGCTTCACTTGCCATATTTGCCTCCCGAATAGAATCACCGCCTTGCAAGATAGCCGACCGCATAGGCACTTGCCGAAACTCCGAGAACTAACCGACCCTGGTCATTTGCCGAATGCATCATACGCCCATCTCTCGCACACTGGCCTATCTGTCATTTCCTTGTGTGTGCGAAAATCTAGTGTTAACACATGCCCCCTAATTTTGGGATAAATATTTATTCCAAAATTCCTTTCTCCCAAACTACTAATGTGGAACCTCTGGAAGCGTCTACTCTCGTGGAAATCTCGCATGCCATAGTTGCCTTACCTGCCGATTCATCTCCCGATGCACCCTTTGGGGTCCTTTTAAGTCATCCTTCACTTCATTTCGGCTTACTCCCTCAAGCTCCCCTGTTTCAACCTCAAAACCAAGAAAAACCCTTTTTTCTCCTATCATCACCCAATCCAATCCAGAAGATGTCTTCTGTGGCGAGCAAACACAGCTCCGAGCTTGGCATTTCCAGCACTTTCAGGAAGAGGTTGCTCTCTTCTTATTTTTGTTTAAAAAATAAAGCAACCATCCTTACTTCGTTACTTTAGCTTAGGAGGATCGATGACAACTTCCTTCAGCTTGATTTGGAGGAGAGGGATCAGGAATTTATTCGAGTCTCCAGGGAGCGTGACATCGCTCAAGATCGGGCCGCTGGTGAATATTTTCACCATTTCTGTCTCTATTTTCCCTCTTGCCTTTACTCACTCTTCTGTCTTTTAGCTCTGGAGGCCAAACTTCATGCTCTTGAAGCTGCTGTCGCCAATCTCGCCATTACGGCCAATGCGACGGGTACGACGGCCCTAAGTCAGGTGAACGAGGTTAACCGAATCCTCCCCGACATCTCTAGGGCTGACATGGGATACGACGCAGCGCTTGCCTTCAACGTTGTACGGATTCACTCCGGCGCCGATTACCGTAGCTTCGACGTCTGTGAGCGGGGGCTAGAATACAGGGTAGCACATTCTGTGGACGATATGAAGGAAGCTGGAACAGATCTGGCTGATTCCTTCAACCATGCTCTCCCGATTAGGCATAGGATGGAATAGACGAACTAATCCTTATTGTAATCTTGTGTTCCTCTTTTTGTAAATAAAAAGCCCTTCTGTTTGATCCCAGAAATCAATTTGTGACTAATCCTTTGAGATTAATGTGTGCTCTGCTTCGTGCATTAGTCATTGACTTTTATTTTTGCTCCAACGGTGATGTATATCACATCGGCTATCGCTGATAATCATGTCAACCATCTCTGTCCCGTAGGTGATTGCTGTAATCGGCTATTTCAGATCTAATGTTTCAGACTCCTCTCAACTTTCCAATCCATGACGATGTCAGGACAGTACCTCTTAA
The DNA here is from genome assembly GCA_009763385.1 of Coix lacryma-jobi var. lacryma-jobi. Lineage (NCBI taxonomy): Eukaryota > Viridiplantae > Streptophyta > Magnoliopsida > Poales > Poaceae > Coix > Coix lacryma-jobi. The sequence continues at coordinate 60,568,280 of CM019825.1, forward strand.
GGGATATTCTATTTTCAGCTTCCTTGAAGACTTCTCCATCAAAATTTCATTATCTGGAATAAAATATAGTCTTTCCCAATTCAAAGATCATTTGCCAAACTTACCGTCTTCGGTGTCAATCGGTAATATGAGTTTCCACACAATCAACCAAAACTGAACTCTCTGTGCAGCAACAATCCTTAGCCGAATCCATCGGTTTCCCAATTCTGGAGTCACGATCTCCTTAAGTCAGCAAAAATCCGGTCTGGCCCAACAATGGCCCATAAATTGTGAAAACCCTACTCCGATGCTTGGCTTTCCAGTGTGCAAGTCATGGTTCCATAAATATGACCCTACGCAGGCCATCACCCTCAACTCCAATTGAACAGTCTGACTTGCAAACTCTCCACTTCTCGGCTCTTAGCTCAAGCCAGAGAGAAAGAATCCTCGCCTGCATTTTCATCAATGGCAGGCAATGATGACCACAGCAAACGTCCTACTAGAGACGAAGCGGAAGGAAGCCAAGCACCGACTCGTCAACGTTATGGGTAAAATTTGGTCATTTGCCCCCTTGCGGTAGCTTTTCTTGTCCATCCATTCCCGATTCAGTATTCACTTTCCTTCCAGGGTGAGGGCTTTCTCCAGCCAAACCCGGATTCTTTTTCCAGAAACGACGGCTCCAACGGGCTCTCCCACTCCTTCTCCTGGGTCATCAAATTCCTCTGAGTCTGATGACTTACCTCGGTACATCTGTCCGGACGCTCTTCGGTACCGCGAGGAGAGGGATAAGGCCTAGAAGGAGTTGGAAGATGTATCCAAGAAGTACGACATCGAGGAAGCCGAATGGGAGGACCAGCGGAAGCAACTTTGCAATGCTATCATAGGTTAGCGAAATCTTCGCTCAATTTTCCTTCTTCCGGTTGAGCTTGCTTGCCTGACACATCTTTTTCTCCTGCCAGCTCTTTCTGCAGAAAATGACTGTCTGAGGGCGGCAGCGAACAGAGTTGCCGACAAGGTGAATGCCCACGGAGACTCAGCTGAGGCTCGTCTTGATGCTGCGGATGGCCGCATAGATCAGGCCGTCATCCAAGGTGTGCACCTTGGCATCTCTCTTGGGCTAGCAGCGATGAGCTCTTGGACCAACGAGGCTTACTCCTTTCTGCCAGTCGGCTTCGCAGGCGGGTTCCTAGATGAAATCGAAGGCATTGAAGTTTATGATGACCACGCCGCTGCTCTCGCCGGAGTCACCAATCCGCAGTCCGTTATGAACAGATTATTCCAGGAGTAGTTTGTACTAGGACGAATCTGCAAATGAATAAAAAAAGTTGTTTTTCTCTGAATGATGTCTATTTGCATTTCCCAATTATTTCAGTGATTTTTCTAGATTGCGACATTTCTTCAGAAAAACGCTTCCTGAATGTATGACGTCATCTTAGCCGACTAGATCTCGTTTTGACATGTCATGTCACTCGGCATCTTATTTACTGTGCTTCACCTTTCTCTCCTCCCGATAAACCTGCTAACTTGAAAAATGCTAGGGTCACCAGGGTTATGAACATTTTTGCACTAAAGGCGATATAAACAATATCAGCTATATTCTAAACTCTTGGAGCACTTTCTGCTAAAGGCGATGCTTTACATTGGCTATCTTTGCACACAAATATTCTTGAATCCACTCATGCACCGACTATCTCATCACATCAAATTCAAAAACTATCATGCATTCAGCATTTAATAAGTAGTGCCGAAGCTCGGTACATGAGTAATACACATATGAACAAAATTTCTCCGTAGCCAAATACCTTGTCTCTGGGTCTAACATCTTTCGGCTATTACTCTGTCTTTCCTTTTGAATTCTTGTATAAGGGCCGATCCTATTGTTAGGCTATCGGTCGTCACGTACAACTTGAAAGATTTACCAAGCTCTGGAGGTACAAAACACTGATGGTGCCTTCATATATTCTTTAACTTCATCAAAAACTTTCTGTTGTATGTCACCCCATACAAATTTTTGATCTTCCTTGAGCTTCCGCAACGGAGAAAAAGGCAGAACTCTTTCAAAAGGTTTATCAATTTCAATCTATACTCTGGATCCAAATCTGTATTGACATATATTGGTCTTGTTTCGGCTTCTTATTAATATTCACTTTCTCTAGTTCATCAGCCGACATGAAACCTTGTCCCCACTTTCCTCCGTTACCATCAATTGGATTGTTCATTCAAAAATTGCTCTGAGAGCCGATTGCTTGGATCGGTTGTTGGTCCTTGTCAAAAACATTTACAGGACCTTCTTTCCAGACTCTTCCAGAGAAGCATTCAACACCATCATACTCCTAGTAAACGGGTTCTGCAGTAGCAACACTTACCGAATCATCAGCATGGACAACTTCGACATCATCTCCAATCCACTAGATGAGGATTTGATGCATAGTTGACGGAACATAGCAGTTTGCATGTATCCAGTCCCTTCCTAAGAGCAAACTGTATGCCCCTTGCCATCGATGACGAAGAAGGTGGTAATCAAAGTTTTCGACCCGATCGTCAACTCAACATGAACCGCTCCTCGAGTATCAGAAGGATTACCAGCAAAGTCCCTCAACACCATATCAGTTTTCAATAATTCTTCACTTGCCATCCCAAGTTTCCTGAAGGTAGTATATGGCATGATATTTATGGCAGCTCCTCTGTCAACGAACATCTTGGTTAACGGCTTGCCATTAACGTACCCCTTCATGTAAAGTGGCTTCAAGTGTCGATGCTTAGCTGGTTTATCAAAAACTGCCCGTTGAGTCAGAACGAGCTGAGCCATCAGATCTTGGTATTCGTCTTCATCAAAATCCGAATACACTTCTTCTTGGACATCTTGATCTCCCAGGGCTATGAATTCTGATGGGAGAAAGAATGCCATGCACGCGTTAGCCAAACGATCACATTCATCAGGCTTTTCTTTAGGATGCCAAATTTGCTTTGTCTTAGCGCCTACTTGTGCCAATTCTCTGTTCCTTAGGCACTGCACTCTTCTTTTCTGGCTCCTTCTCAACCCTGGTGGACACCATTGTCCTTTCTGCCAAACATATTTACGGTATTCTTCTTCTTTAGTGCGATCCCAATTTCGATCGGCAAATCTTCTCCCTTGCCGATTCTCGGAATTATCTATTTTTAAGCGTCGTTCGTCCTCAGGGATTCGCACCCCAAGCCTTTCATGGACCGAACGGCGGTTGACTCGAGACTGCCTGTATTCAGAATATTGATCACTGCATTCAGGGCAATTGTTCTTAGCAGGCAGCTTCAAGCCTTCATTCCAACAATATTTGAAGAATGAGCACTCCCAATGAGACTGCTCTTGCTCTCTCATATATTCTCGTTCTTCTTAGTACATCTCCTCTTCGTACCTTCGTTGCTTTTCTATGAACTTTTGTTCCTCATAAAACTTTTGCTTCTGGTACCGTTCTTGCTCTCGACGCCATTTGTTCAATAAAATGCGTGTTGTGACTCTGGGCCTGGAAGCCTCACCCCTTTCAGTTCGGCTATTCTGGAAACGAACTTGTTGCCGAAATTCTTCATTTGTGATTTGCCGATTGGGGTCAACGGCACCGGTCTCTCTCGCTCTATCAGAGGTTAACACCTTCATCTTGCTTTTGCCCCTGGGGTCATCTTTATTGACCATGTTAACAGAGAAAGACACGGTATTCTGTCCAAAAGGGCTACCATCAATTTTCATTTTTCCGTCGAACTTCAAATGTCCTTCCTAGATAGCCTTCTGGATCCGCACTCTGAACACTCGGCAATCATTTATAGAATGAGATCTGGTATTATGGAAACCACAATACCTCTTGTCTTTAACCCCTTTAGGGTGCAACATGGGATGGCCTTCCGGCAACTTGATGCGTCCTTCGTTCAATAATAATTCAAATAGCTCTCTGATTTCGAAACATCAAAATCATAGGTACCTTTTTGCTGCCTCAACCATCGTTGATTGACTTGAGTCGGCTCTTTTGCCCAGACTAACTCAGCTGCAGCTACCTCATCTTCGTCATCATACTCTACTGCTTCTTCTAAGAAAGCCTGATACATTTCGCTAGCCACATCACCTTTCTGGAATTGGTTATTTCTCCTAAACCCCTGAGCCTGACTATTCATTATTGCCAATTGTTGTGATAACTGCCCAAGATCATCAAACTCCATGCCAAACAGCTTTTCCCTGATATTCGGCAACATACCAGCTATAGCTATCCCTGGCAATTGATCATCTGGTAAATTTAGGGAAGAGCAGAGATTTTTAGTCTTCCTGAATCTACGTAAATATTCTTGCGGTGTCTCATTAGCTCTCATCCTCAGACTCATGAGATCGACCAACTTCTTCTCATTGGTGCCCATAAAGAAATACGCGTGGAACTTCTGTTCTAGCTCTGCCCATGTATTAATAGAGTTTGCTGGCAGAGATGTGAACCATGAGAAAGCTGGTCCCGTTAATGATAGTGGGAAATACCGAATTCTCCAAGCCTCATCTGCAGATGCTTCTCCGAGTTGCATCAAGTAACGGCTGATGTGTTCAACAGTACTGGTATCATCTTGGCCTAAGAACTTAGTAAGATCAGTAGGAGGTTTCACCCTTGGAGGAAGTGCCACTCGGTTGTACCACTCCTGGTAAGGAGACTTATAAGCGTAAGACGGATTCTTTGGCTTCAGGCCGAATTGATTTTGCATCATGTCGGCCATCCTATGCATGATGAGGTCGACACTGGAATCTGGAGCTGCCTGTGCTTGACCCCCAAGAAATGCCCCTGCTGAATTTTTATAGCCTGGATTCGGGAAAGCATCAATCGCACTGTAATCAACGAACTCCTGATATCCATCTCCATACATGTTCTTCTGCAACCTATTTGTTGTTGGAGATACTCTGAAAGAAGATGGTGGGACGTTTCCCGTTGTGTCTTACGCAAGTTGGCCCAGAGTTGTGGGAGGTTGCTGCTCATGATGAAGGACCATCCTACCTTTGCTTGAACCAACTCCGCTGTGTTCACCAACTGAAACGACCCACGATTTCCTCGAAGGGAAAACCGCAGATACCTCATAATGTGATAGTACAAAAAGTCTCAAACCATCACATTATCATCATTCAGTTGTTACCATAGTTCATACAACGCGATAGTACAGATTTACAAGTCATTACATCACGTGGAACACCACCTAGTACAAACTATATCGGTAACGCACTGCGGATACATGGGTGTATGCCGAGTCTCTGAGTGATGAGTGTTTGTCAACTGAGATAATGCGCATGTTCTTTGGCTTGTGGTGTGCATGTGTCGAGCACGGAGACAGTGATCAGAGGCAAGGTAAAGGTCAAGTAGAGACGTGCCGTGCCGATGGACCGAGAGTGGCGAAGGGCTGACGTGAGGCTTGGACTGAGGGACCGGTGGCCCGAGGATCAGCTGTGGTGGCTGGCAGCCTGGGACAGCGACGAGCGGAGACTTGCGGGCACAGTGTTGCTTGGGTCGAGGACCTGGGGACACGTGTCGGTGGACGGGGTGCACGGGCGGTGCATCCCCTCTACAACTTCAGTTTGGTGGTAGAGCCAGAGAAAAACCATCGGGTGGACGGTTTCCAGGTTTGGGCCTCAAAACCTGGGCGTGGACGGTTTCCGAGTTTGGCCACAAAATTCGGGCTGTGGACGGTTTCTGAGTTTGGCCACAAAACTCGGGCTGAGGACGGTTTCCAGGTTTGGGCCTCAAAACCTGGGTGCTGCAGGTTTGCTGAGTTTGGGCCACAAAACTCAGGCTTGGTGGGCTGGTTTCCCGGTTTGGGCCTCAAAACCGGGGGTTGGCTGTGAAGGCTGGTTTCCCGGTTTGGGCCACAAAACCGGGGTGCGACGTCCGGGAAAAGGACGGCAGAGCGGTGGCGGCACGTGGCGGCAATCGGGAGGTTGCTCGAAGCAACGCTACGAGTTGTGCGGGCGTGGTCGTCGGATCCACCTACCATCGAGTTGGTCCAAAATAACCTTAGGGTTTAGCTAGTTCGCTCTGTAAGTAGTTAGGGGTAGAGTGGGAATTAGGCATAGTTAGAATTAGGATAAGTAGGGGGAGACACCCATCTCCCTATTTATCTCAGTCATTTGCTCTTTGCTTCTAGGGTTTCTTGCTCTCCCAATCCCCTGCTGTAGCTAGCTGAGATCCGCAGAGAACCATACCTCTGTGTACTGGAGATTTTGAGGAAGTGAGGCCGTAACCTCACTGTTGTAGCGTGTGGTAGCCACACGGTTGCATATCGATGTGTTGATTCGCGTTTTGGTTCGTGTTCTTCGCGTTCTTCGTTTCTCCGCGATTTTCCCGTCACTCGATCTCCCTCTCTAGTGCGTCTTTGCAAAATCTATTTGAATCAACTTGTTCCTTATAGTGAGGAGATCATTTCCACCGAAGGAATTCATCTAGCTCCTCACGAACAAGTAGATCGGGTTGATTTTGTTTTTGTGGCGCTTTTTCGTTCTTGATCTTCCCCTTTCGATTTCCCGGTGATTGAATCGATTTGAGCGGATGATTTCTTGGGGATAGTCTCCTAACTACCCCGTGATCATCTTCTCCAAGTTTGGGATCAAGGGATTTTGATTTGGATTGATTTGGAAGAGATTTGGGTGAAGGACGACCAAAATCGCCCTCACTGGGTGTTGGCGGACAGTCCTCCACCCCAGGCGCGGACAGTCCGCGCGTCGGGGACGAGCCAGTTCAGTGGCCGTGTTCTTTGACTGTCTTATCTTTGTTTGACCGGCGGACAGTCCGCCGTAGTGATCCGCGGATAGTCCGGGATGACTCAGGGAGGTTTCAGAACCTTTGCGTTTTTGGGAGTTCTACCGGCGGACAGTCCGCCACTCGCTCGCGGACAGTCCGGCAGTACCTCGGACAGTCCGGGACCCCAGGGCCGGACAGTCTGGGATTTGCCTGAAGGTTGCGTTTTGGTGCGTTTGCTCTCCTGGCTTCCTCGCTTGGTTTCCGGACCTCTCGTTTGGCCTCGTAGTTGACCAAGAAACCTCTCTAGGTATCTTTGCTACTTGTTAGCATCGGTATTTGGGGATTTCTCAATGTAGCCGTCTATCTACGTTCGAGACTTGGTTTTTGAGGGTCGAACTTGTGCCGGTACTTTTGCCGTTCAGTTTGTTATCGCTTTGTGGTGCCTCCCTGTGATCCTAGGGATCATCCACCCTCTTCCAAGGGTCATGGGCATCACGGTTTCAATCGAAGCTTTCAGGGGTTGATTTTGGGAACAATAGGCCAAAGTTTTGAGAGGAATTTTTGAGCTCCCATTCACCCCCCCTCTGGTCGCCTTGCTAGTGCTTTCTCGGTCCTTCAATTGGTATCAGAACGGGTTAAGGATCTTCCACCTTAGCCGGTTCCAGATCCACAGAAGGCGACATGGATCGCGGCGTGGGCAAACCGCCGTTTTTCGATGGGACGAACTATGCGTATTGGAAGATACGCATGTCGGCCTATCTGCAGAGTTTGGGTGCTTCTATTTGGGATATTTGCATCTCTGCCGATTACGTTGTCTTGGCTGCTCGTGTGACTCAGCATCAGATCGATGAGCACGATGCCAATAACCGAGCATGTAATGCTCTTTTCTCATGTTTGAGCATGAGTGAGTTTGATCGTGTTTCTCACCTCGCTGCGGCTCGGGAGATTTGGGCTACCCTCATGCACTTTCATGATGGAACCTCTCAAGTCAAAACCCGTCTCTATGAGTCGTTCAAGCGAGAGTATGAGAACTTTCGACATATGCCTGGCGAGAGCATAGAAAGTTTATTCGCTCGCTTTCAGGTGATTGTCAACAGGATGAGGGCTAACAAGGAGTTGTTGCCTTTCGACGATCATGAGAGGGCTTTGAAGCTTTTGCATACTCTTGATCGGTCGGTGTGGGATTCCAAGGTTCAGGCGATCATCGAATCACCTAACTATGAGACCCTCACGTGCGACGAGCTCTTCAGTAAGCTCAAGTCCAGTGAGATTGATGCCATGGCGAGGGCTTCTTATGAAAATCCTTTTGGCCCGTCGATGGCTTTGCTTTCTGGCTCTTCTGCTAACCCCTCTGGAGGCTTTGCCTTGCACTCTCTTCTTTCTGTCACAGAGGAGCAGTTGGAGTCTTTGGGAGACAACGAGTTGGCTTTGCTTGCCAACCGGTTCTCGCGGTTCCACAACAACCGCATGAACCATCGCCGCGGAGGAGGACGCTCAGGATGCTATGAGTGCGGCGACCCCGACCACTTCATCGCCAATTGTCCCAAGAAGAAGCACACATCTGGGAAGGGCGATCATGGGCACACGTACGACTCCGGCAAGCGCAAGGAGAAGTACGTCCCCACGAAGCACAAGCGAAAGGGCGGCTTCAACAAGGAGTACATCCAGACCAAGTACTTGGAGAAGGCCCAGGCTGAGCAGCGTGCCTTCTTCGCCACGCTCAGCGACGTCGACGACTCGGATGACGACTCCGCTTCCTCAAGCGACGACGAGTCCGAGAAGAAGAAGAGGATCGAGGACAAGCTCAACGGCCTCTGCTTCTTCGCCGACGACGAGGGTTTCTGTACCATGGCCCTCGGCAAGGAGGTCGGCGGCGACACTCCTCGGGACGACGACGACACCTCCCAGGTATCTCTAACCCCCGATGAGCTGTCTGCTGAGGTCGAGAAGTTTACTGCCACCTTGCTTAGTCAGGATAAGCTACTTAGGCGTGCCGCTAGAGAGCGCAAGGAGTTTAGGCAGAAGTGGGAGGACACGGTGAGGGAGCTTGAGTTTGCCAAGTCCACCGTGGTCGTGTCTGAGGATGCCGAGTGCGAGATGTGCACCACGCATATGACTGACCTTCTCACCTTGAGAGGTAAGTATGCTGCATTGGTTGGAGAGGTGGATGAGCTCCGGGCTAGACCCATGTTGTTGGGTGCGTGCAAGACTTGTCCTGTCTTGCAATCCGAGTTGGCAGAGAAGAATGCTAAGATTGTGTCTCTTGAGAAGGCCAGCTCGGGTAGCACTTGTGTGTCCAGGTGTGTTTTGTGTGAGGGCCTAGAGATGGAGATAGCCAATGTGAAGCATGACAAGATGCAAACCGAGGAGGAAAACACATACCTTCGGACCATCTTGTCATGGGTGTCTTGTGGTGAGTCGTAGCTCGGCATGATGATCTCCCAATTCAAGTGAGCTGCTGGAGGTCCTGGTGTAGGTTTTGCTCCGGGTGTTGATCTTTCTGCTTTTGGGATGATTGGAGAGTCGAGTGGTCTAAACCCATGTGAGAAGCCCAACTCCACCACTACTCCCAAACTTACCAAGCTTCCACCCAAAGAGCCTCTCAAGCCTAACACCAAGGATGGGGTGTTCGAAGAACCTCCATGAGCTCCACCCAAGAACCAGCAATGGGCTCCCAAACCAAACCACCTAAAAAACAAGCTGGACACAATGCCACCCATCCAGGAGGAGCTTATGCCACAGAAGGGCAAAGTTATCCACACCCACAACCGTGTGTACCAACAACCCCCTATGAGAGCGGTGAGGTACCATTGTGAGCATTGTGGGAGAGATGGACACTTGAGTGAGTTCTGTTTTCGGCGCAAGAGAGAGGCGCGTTGTGCAAGGGAGATGAACAACCCGGACATGTACCATCCTTTCCATGATGTACATGCGCCGAATGTTCAGGGTAGAACTCCGAGGAGAGCCGCTAGGCCTAGAGGTCCAGAACCTCAAGTTCCTAGGCCTAGGCAGCAGAGAGGTCGTGCCCGGCGGGAGCCTGCAGTTGTAGGCTATGGACCCCGTGGCGGTGGCTTTGTAGTTGAGCGCTTTCCCCCACCGCGTTTTGAGTATCGCGGTGAGCGCTCCTTCCCCAGCGGACCACGTTTTCCTCAGCGTGGTGATCGCTTTCCCCGTAGGCGTGCCAGGAATGGTTTTTCTGCTAACCGTTCTTTTGAGCAGCCGGCCCAACACTAGTATTCACCTTACTTCACTAACCCCAGTGTTGGACCGTATGCTCACCCTATGTCTTTTTATTGATGTAGGTAAAACGATTGGAGAACGTTTGGTTGGTGGACTCCGGTTGCTCGAGGCTCATGACCGGAAATGCCAAGTGGTTCTCCAGTCTTAGTGCAGTCGCCGGAAAGGAGTATATCACCTTCGGCGACAATAGCAAAGGTAAGGTGTTGTCTCGTGGGTTAGTGCGAGTTAATGAGCACTTTGTGTTGCGCGATGTTGCTCTTGTTTCTAACTTGCATTTTAACCTTCTTTCTGTTTCGCAACTTTTCGATGATGACTATGAGATTCGTTTTAAACCGAATCTCAGTCGTATTTTGGATCCTCAGGGCAATCTTGTTTGTATGATTTCGCCCTTTGGAAAAGTCTTTCGTTCGAATTTCTCGGAGTCTTTTGGCATTTCTCGTTGTCTTGTGGCTGGACCTTCCTCCTCTGATCTTTGGAAGTGGCATAGGAGACTAGGACATTTGAGCTTTGACTTGCTAGCAAGGCTTAGTTCACTTGGTCTAATCCGAGGATTGCGCAAATTATCCATGGAGAAGGATCTTGTTTGCCATTCTTGTAGACATGGGAAGATGGTTGCCGCTCCCCACCATCCAGTGACTCAGGTCATGACCAAGCACCCTGGAGAGCTTTTGCACATGGACCTTGTTGGTCCGGCTCGAGTGAGCTCGGTTGGAGGGAAGTGGTATGTGCTTGTTGTTGTTGATGACTTTTCGAGATATTCGTGGGTCTTCTTTTTAGCTGAGAAGACCGAGACTTTCTCCTTTGCTCGCAATTTGATTTTACGTCTTCAGAATGAGTTCCCTTTGAACTCAATGCGAGCAATTCGGAGTGATAATGGTTCCAAATTCAAAAATTCGGATTTTGAGAAGTTTTGTAACTCTTTGGGTTTAGAGCATCAGTTTTCTTCCCCCTACACACCGCCACAGAATGGTGTTGTAGAGAGGAAAAATCGGACCCTTGTAGAGATGGCCAGGACGATGCTCGATGAGCATAGGACTCCTAGGCGATATTGGGCCGAAGCTATGAGCACTGCATGCTACATTTCCAATCGCATTTTTCTCCGAGCTTTCTTGAAAAAGACTTTTTATGAGTTGCGTTTTGGAAAACTGCCCAAGGTAAGTTATTTTCGAGTTTTTGGTTGCCATTGTTTTATACTCAAAAAGGGCAATTTGGACAAGTTTGAGTCTCGTTCTTCTGACGGTGTGTTTTTGGGTTATGGCACTCATACTCGAGCTTATCGTGTACTTAACCTTGACACTAACCGAGTCATGGAGACATCAGATGTCACCTTGGATGAGACCATGGTTTGTCCTTCTTCTCGTTTTGAGCATGCAGGTGATCATGAGGTTGGTGAGCCTCTTTTTGATGACGAGGATGAGGGTGCTGAAGGTATAGATGATCCAGCACCCCCTCCACCTGCTGTGCCGCAAAGAGCGGCTTCTACTTCGACTCACAGCCCCGACACTTTTTCTTCCTGGGGGTCGTGGGATCCACCACCCCGAGCGGTACCTTTTGTACCCGGGGAGGCACCAGCTGCTGTTGAGGGGGAGATCACTTCTGCACGGGAGGCGCCATGACACATCCAGCGCCAACACCCCCCTCAGCAGATGATCGGTAGCATCGGCGAACGTGTCACTCGGTCAAGGTCACAGCAAATCTCTCACTTTGCTCATTCTGCATTTGTCGCTAATTTTGAACCCCGAGATGTTGGACACGCTTTATCTGATCCGGATTGGGTCAATGCCATGCATGAGGAGTTAGAAAATTTCGAAAGAAATCGGGTTTGGGTTTTGGTTCCTCTTCCTCCTGATTGTCATCCTATTGGGACAAAATGGGTTTTCAAAAATAAACAAGGAGAGACTGGCCATGTTGTGAGAAACAAGGCCAGACTAGTTGCCCAGGGATATAGTCAGAAGGAGGGCATAGACTATGAGGAGACTTTTGCTCCTGTAGCTCGTTTGGAGGCAATTAGGATACTCTTGGCTTTTGCTACATCCAAAGGTTTCAAACTTTTTCAAAGGGATGTCAAGAGTGCCTTCTTAAACGACTACATAGAAGAGGAAGTGTATGTGAGACAACCCCCCAGTTTCGAAAATCCCAAGTTTCCAAACCATGTTTTTAAACTTCTCAAAGCTTTATATGGTTTGAAACAAGCCCCTAGAGCCTAGTATGATAGGTTGAAAACCTTTTTGCTTGCTAAGGGTTTTAAAATGGGATGTGTGGATAAAACACTTTTTCTCCTCAAGCAAGGCACTGATTCACTCTTGGTCCAGATTTACGTGGATGATATCATTTTTGGTGGTTCTTCTCACGCTTTGGTTGCCAAGTTTGCAGATACTATGAGCAGGGAGATTGAGATGAGCATGATGGGCGAGTTGACGTTTTTCCTTGGGTTGTAAATCAAGCAATCCCGAGAGGGGACATTCGTGCACCAGGGCAAGTACACCAAGGACATCCTGAAGAAATTCGACATGGGTGAGGCCAAGCCTCTTCCAACACCTATGTCGACCACGACGGCCTTGGATGCGGATGTGGATGGAGAAGCTGTAGACCAGAAGGAGTACCGGAGTATGATCGGGTCGCTGCTGTACCTGACGGCGACACGCCCGGACATCCAGTTCGCGGTGTGTCTGTGCGCGCGATTTCAGTCGTCGCCGCACACTTTTCACCGACAGGCTGTCAAGCGCATAATGAGGTACTTATCCTTCACTCCTGAATTTGGGATTTGGTATTCTGCTTCCTCCACCCTCTCCCTTTGCGGTTATTCCGATGCCGATTTTGCTGGTTGCCGTATTGATCGCAAGTCCACTTCGGGGACTTGCCAGTCTATTGGTTCTTCTCTTATACCGTGGTCTTCTCGCAAGCAGTCTAGTGTCGCCCAATCTACCACGGAGGCTGAGTATGTTGCTGCGGCTAGCTGCTGTTCCCAGTTACTCTGGATGATGGCCACTTTGCGTGATTTTGGTCTGAGCTTTTCTCGTGTTCCTTTGCTTTGTGACAGCACGAGTGCTATTAGCGTTGCTAAGAATCCCGTGCTTCACTCGAAGACCAAACACATTGATGTGCGCTTTCATTTTCTGCGAGACCACTTTGAGAAGGGTGATATCGACCTTCGCCATGTCGATACTCATCATCAGTTGGCTGATATTTTCACCAAGCCTTTGGACCAATCAACTTTTGCTAGGTTGAGAGGTGAGCTTGGTGTGTGTTTCCCCTTTTAGATGGGGGAAACATTTTGGCTTTTGTAACATAAACTGACTTTTTGTTTCTCTGTTCCTTCAATTGGTTTCGAGTTTTGCATCTTTTCTGCATTTCATTTTGCATACGCTTTTACATTCTGAGTGTCATGGATATATTCATTAGAATGTAATTTTGCTCTGTGTAGTGTATGCTCCGATGCTTTATGTTGATGCTTGTAGCTTATGCTCCTTCTGATCACTAATACATGTTAATGAGCTGAGCTAATTTTGAATGGTGAACCTGCTTAACAAACATAAAACTTGAAAATATTCACCATCGAGATGTGCAACTAGCCTGTGTAGAATATGTTGAAATCACACTCGTGCTTTTCATATATGCTAGGTTGCTATGTCTCTAGTTCTGAGTCTATCACTTGCTTGGTCTGTTCATATACTGTCTTTAATTTGAACCAAGTTAAGTGAATCAGAAAGATCGAGATGGGATTGCTTGTCAACACATCACAGTTTCGAGATTGTTTCTCATTGCACCTTGAGTTAAACTTGAGCTGTGTAGTGTATGACCAAAACTGTTGCTTTAAGCTTCTGATTGCTTCTGCATAGGCTTCGCACAGTTGAAAAGTTAGGCAACACAAGTTTTCAACCTCTCGCACTCACATGCTGAAATTTAAACTTGTGTAATTTAACCGCTGCAACTTCGATAAAATCTGGATACACAAGTCTATGTTTCATTCTATAGCATGATGATTGAACTTTGCTAGGGGTAGTTCACCTTGTATACATGTTTAGCACTTGTTTGACTTCCTGTCTATACTTGTCTAGTGCTATTTTGATGGTGAATTCCTTTTTGGCTAAAATCTGCTCACATTGCTCACATGTTCATATTTCGTAATTGATGATCAGTTTGAGCCTTTGCTAGCATGTGTGCTTTAGTTGCGTCATTGGACTTATACTGTGTAGAGCATCTTTGCATTCTCTTGACTATATTCCTGAAGCCGCTCACTTGCATTGTGACTTATATGCATTTTGGAAGGGGGAACCTCTCTTGTTGGCACTTTTGATGGTGCATTTTCTGAGGGGGAGAAAATTGCTTTCGGTTCCTTATGCTTGATGGTGCATTTTCAACTAAGGGGGAGAATTTGGACAAATCATGCCTCCCATGTTGGAGAAGAATCAGTTGTGTGCACCATGCAAGGGGGAGCTTGCTTCTTGTCGGCCGTAAGGTTTTGGTATCGAGCTTTCTTGCTAGTTGTGTTGAGCCTCTGTGCCTCTATCTTGAGGGACTAGCATTTTGCTTCGATTTTTCAAATTGGTATTTGCTAACGGTGTTGAGCCTGTTCTACCTCTTCTTGAGGAATAGCTTTGTTTTGCTTGATGTTCAGTTGATTTTCCAATTGGTGTCGAGTTTTCCTGCTAGCGGTGTTGAGCCTGTTCTACCTCTTCTTGAGGGCTAGCTTTGCTTTGCTTGGTTGCGTCGAGCCGTTGCCCATGTCTTTGGGAACCAAGTTGTTCTGCTCTTTCCACTTGACCTTCTTCGGCTTTGCTATGCTTTTGGGTCATTTGGTCAAGTTTTCTCTCTTTCTTCCTTCCTTCCTTCTTTCTATTATGATTTGTGTTGGTAGTTGACAATGCACTCATCAAGGGGGAGATTGCGGATACATGGGTGTATGTCGAGTCTCTGAGTGATGAGTGATTGTCAACTGGGATAATGCGCATGTTCTTTGGCTTGTGTTGTGCAGGTGTCGAGCATGGAGACAGTGATCAGAGGCAAGGTGAAGGTCAAGTAGAGACGTGCCGTGCCGATGGACTGAGAGTGGCGAAGGGCGAACGTGAGGCTTGGACTGAGGGACCGGTGGCCCGAGGATTAGCTGTGGTGGCTGGCAGCCTGGGACAGCGACGAGCGGAGACTTGCGGGCACGGTGTTGCTCAGGTCGAGGACCTGGGGGCACGTGTCGGTGGACGGGGTGCACGGGCGGTGCATCCCCTCTACAACTTCGGTTTGGTGGTAGAGCCAGAGAAAAACCATCGGCTGGACGGTTTCCAGGTTTAGGCCTCAAAACCTGGGCATGGACGGTTTCCGAGTTTGGCCACAAAACTCGGGCTGTGGACGGTTTCCGAGTTTGGCCACAAAACTCGGGCTGAGGACGATTTCCAGGTTTGGGCCTCAAAACCTGGGTGCTGCAGGTTTGCTGAGTTTGGGCCACAAAACTCAGGCTTGGTGGGCTGGTTTCCCGGTTTGGGCCTCAAAACCGGGGGTTGGCTGTGAAGGCTGGTTTCCCGGTTTGGGCCACAAAACCGGGGGTGCGACGTCCGGGAAAAGGACAGCAGAGCGGTGCTGGCACGTGGCGGCAATCGGGAGGTTGCGTCGAAGCAACTCTACGAGTTGTGCGGGCGTGGCCGTCGGATCCACCTACCATCGAGTTGGTCCAGAATAACCTTAGGGTTTAGCTGGTTCGCTCTGTAAGTAGTTAGGGGTAGAGTGGGAATTAGGAATAGTTAGAATTAGGATAAGTAGGGGGAGACACACATCTCCCCATTTATCTCAGTCATTTGCTCTTTGCTTCTAGGGTTTCCTGCTCTCCCAATCCCCTGCTGTAGCTAGCTGAGATCCGCAGAGAACCATACCTCTGTGTACTGGAGATTTTGAGGAAGTGAGGCCGTAACCTCACTATTGTAGCGTGTGGTAGCCACACGGTTGCAGATCGATGTGTTGA
Organism: Coix lacryma-jobi var. lacryma-jobi; assembly: GCA_009763385.1. Lineage (NCBI taxonomy): Eukaryota > Viridiplantae > Streptophyta > Magnoliopsida > Poales > Poaceae > Coix > Coix lacryma-jobi. The sequence goes on from CM019825.1 coordinate 60,584,174, forward strand.
TTCGCGTTTTAGTTCGTGTTCTTCGCGTGCTTCGTTTCTCCGCGATTTTCCCGTCACTCGATCTCCCTCTCTAGTGCGTCTTTGCGAAATCCATTTGAATCAACTTGTTCCTTATAGTGAGGAGATCATTTCCACTGAAGGAATTCATCTAGCTCCTCACGAACAAGTAGATCGGGTTGATTTTGTTTTCGTGGCAATTTTTTGTTCTTGATCTTCCCCTTTCGATTTCCCAGTGATTGAATCGATTTGAGCAGATGATTTCTTGGGGATAGTCTCCTAACTACCCCGTGATCATCTTCTCCAAGTTTGGGATCAAGGGATTTTGATTTGGATCGATTTGGAAGAGATTTGGGTGAAGGGCGACTGAAATCGCCCTCACTGGGTGTTGGCAGACAGTCCGTCACCCCAGGCGCGGACAGTTCGTGCATCGGGGACGAGCCAGTTCAGTGGCCGTGTTCTTCGGTTATCTTGTCTTTGTTTGACCGGCGGACAGTCCGCCGTAGTGATCCGCGGACAGTCCAGGATCACTCAGGGAGGTTTCAGAACCTTTGCGTTTTTGGGAGTTCTGCCGGCAGACAGTCCGCCACTCGCTCGCGGACTGTTCGGCAGTACCGCGGACAGTCCGGGACCCCAGGGCCGGATAGTCCGGGATTTGCCTGAAGGTTGCGTTTTGGTGCGTTTGCTCTCCCGGCTTCCTCGCTTGGTTTCCGGACCTCTCATTTGGCCTCGTAGTTGACCAAGAAACCTCTCTAGGTATCTTTGCTACTTGTTAGCATCTGTATTTGGGGATTTCTCAACGTAGCCGTCTATCTACGTTCGAGACTTGGTTTTTAAGGGTCGAACTTGTGCCGGTACTTTTGCCGTTCAGTTTGCTATCGCTTTGTGGTGCCTAGCTGTGATCCTAGGGATCATCCACCCTCTTCCAAGGGTCGTGGGCATCACGGTTTCGATCGATGCTTTCGGGGGTAGATTTTGGGAACAATAGGGCAAAGTTTCGAGAGCAATTTTTGAGCTCCCATTCACCCCCCCCTCTGGTTGCCTTGCTAGTGCTTTCTCGGTCCTTCACGCACACCTAACGACGCTGGAGTCAGCGTAGAGCATCGGCGAGTGAAGGCTCCTCCTTCACGGGCATCATCAAAGTTGTTGTAGCAGCGGGCGAAGACGTCGTCTTCATCTTCTCATCCAAACTTGCGTATAGGAACGAGACTTCCTAATCCATCTAGCTTCCACCATCGTCGCGGTAGAAGTCGTCCGAACCTGTCGTTAATTTTCAGTGTGGTTTGTACTGGCCACACTTTCCCATCCTATGCTTGCATTTGCTATGTGGTATGTGGAATGCAAGGGTAGAGCAAAAGGAATCTATTTGTGGTTGTAGTTTTCCTATGCAGGTAATCAATATTTTATAAGTATATAATCATCAAGTTTTAATCCATATACCCGACCACATGGACTTCCATTCGGTCATCGACCGAACATCCGACCATACGGCCATCCATCCATCCATCCCATCCACACATCCACACATCTCACCACACTCGCACTCTCTAGGCGGCAAGGACGACTCCCACTCGTACCTTGCCTCAACGGCCAGCGCCGGACCTATCAACCCAGGGGGAGAAAAGAAAGGACACCTCTCACTAAGTCCGGGGGACTCTGAGCACCATAGTGTTGTCCATGACCATGGACATGGCTATACGTATAGATCGATCGACTCTGCAGAGCGTGTACGCCTGGAACCACAGGTTAGCTATCATCGACGATCCGGCTCGTCTAAGCTGATTCCGAACTTCCCCGTAATCCGCAACGATGCCATCCTACCACTCAGCCCTGGGGCACCCCAGAAATTCACCGTAACGCTGAGACTGTGAGACGTGGATCCTAGCATACCAAATAAAACACCACGTTGTCTTAGGAGGGTGTGGGTATCCAGCCCTTACCTCCCTACACTTATCACCTTTCAGCCTAGCAGTAATGGCATCGTTTCGCCCAGGGGGTAGGAACGGTCCCCGCCCATACAAGAACAAGTGGTGCGCATGAAGGTACCGTGGCCGGTAGCCCCAGCGCAATAAGTCCTAAGGACTGGACATGATATCTCCTCCTCGGGGCTTCCATTGCCCCCGTGTTGACACAGCACCTCTATCCCGGGGATTCGTCCCACGAAGACACTCCTCCCTAGGACCTCTTCTCAAGATCACAATGTACCCGCCTCAGGTACTCCCCAGGGGATGCCTAGGTCACATCCCCTCGGCAAGACTCGTCGTAGATCCTGTCCAGTCGACTCAACCCTCACCACACGCACCCAAGACACACGCCAAGATCTCCCTAAGTCATCATCCTGTTATCACGGCACCATGTGCCTTAGCCACCCACAAGCAAACATCCACCAAGCATCACATCACAGATATAATGCATAGTAGAAGTGAGTAGCGAGTATATAAAGTAAGCGGTGTCTAGCCTAACAGCGGGTGTGCAGGGGAAAGGGTTGCGTTAAGGTATAGGCTTCACAAGCAATCTAACATGCAACCTATCATAGTTCATTTGTAAATAGTAAAGCGCTAGCAGCTATATTATTGCATGTCTAATAGGATTCTACGAGGTTGGATGGGCTGTGGCACCTGTTACGTTGTTAGTCAGAGATCTTCGATGTCCTCATAGCCATTCTCCTCGGGTTCTGGTGTCGTCCTTGGTCTCCTCCACCAGGTTCCAGATCGGTCAACGTTGCTCCCGACGCAACTACCTCGCGAGACCAGCAAACACGACAAAAGGGCAATCAAAACACTGACGCGATAGCTAAACTCGAAATGACTCGAAGGACACTAAACTGAGAAAGGACTCAGCCCTCGCGGAGGACATCCGATCCTGGGGCTCGAAAGGACACAGGAGCGGATGCTTGCCAAGCACAATCTCGAGTCACAACCTAGCTCGTACTTCCCGGGTCGACCGAGTCGACTTGTACGGCTCGAGTAAAATGGTTGAGACCCAATTCTGACTTAAGCAAACATCACGCAAAAACAACACTAGCCCTCACGAAGCGAGTTCATTTTCCATGGGCTCCGAAGAGGTGAAGGATAATCTAGGCTAAGCACGTCTATGTCATGTTCTCGGTGTAAATGTTTTCCTACGGTCGATCGAGTCGACTCGCACGGAACCGAGGTCATGATATGGACCTTAGCTTTGCCGACTAGAACAAGGGTCTGATCTTTGATCCAATCGTCATGGCTAAGGACGAGATTGAATAGATCGACCATCGAGAAAAAGAGAGTAGTTCCGGTATCTCTCGATCCGTACACCGTTGTAATCGACGAGGACCGAGATGAGGAAACGAAATGAGAAAAGAGAGGCAACGGTGGTCTAACTCACTCCCATGCACGCGCCATAGCGAAAGACGGACATAGGCGGGAGTGACACACCAGAAATCACAAGCACTTAAACCACTCGTAGGGTGCCTCAACCCATGCGCACTAAATGGCACTAGGCGTTCCTAGAATCTGTAACGGTGCGGTTGTCACCGCAAGGATCTAGGAGCGCTTCGGTCCAAAATAGGTACAAGCATACAAGGGCTTAAGTGCGATAAAGCAAAAGAGAGAGTAAAACAAGGATCCACCTTTCCTTGATCCACACGCCAAAGCAGTAGAAGGGAATCACAGGAATGTGATCAAGATAGCAATACTAACACACAAACACGACTAACGCGCAAAAGAGACAGACCAAAAGCGAGGAACCTGGTTCCACGGGGCTTCGATCCACGGTCATCGCAATTGACAGGGATCGGAGTGGTTGAAAACAGAAGGGCTCGATCCACGCTTTACTAGATCGGCGAAGATCAAACTTAAGGGAGAAAAGAGAAGAGCGAAGAGTGATCTCCGCATTCATTCAACTAACATGCCATGGCAAAGGCGGTAGCCGAAAAATGAGAGAAGCTCGACCTAAGCCAACTCGTAGGGCACCATAACCTTCGTGTAACTAAATCGGCACAACGCTAATCCTACGACTCATAGTGGTGCGGTTGTCACCGCAAGAGTCGAAGGAACGCTAAGGTCCAAGCAGTGCAAACATACGAGGTGGTTAGGATGGAAAGAGCCAAATAGGTGGATCCCGATGGTCATGGCGAGACAACTCGTGACCATGAGCTTCACCCTACACTAGTTGGCACTCGTAGTTACGCAATCGTTGACTTCCAATCCTCCTCCCACTCGACTAGGTCAGAGAGGGCTATCGTGCGCGGGTAACATCCGCATCGATATCGGAACCGATATCAAACCCTCAGTGGCGACGTCTTAGGGCTAGGGTCAGAAGCTAACGCTCGTAACACTACGAGGCCAACCAACCAAACAACAATGACTATGAGGAACGAGTTACGCTCGGCGTCACGGTCACGACGGGACGAACCCACGACCGTAGCGTTCGAGTGAGTTACGAACCCTCGACCGGCTCGAAGGCACGGTCCACAGACGAACAAAGGACTGGCTGGAAGGCACGGTCTACCACCAACGACATAAACGCAACAACGACTATCACACGACCACAGCCATAGAGTAGCACATATCCATAGCATAGGGATAGACCGGCACGAAGGCACGGCACAGGCAGGTATATATAGAACATATGTGAACAGATATGAATGTCAGAGCATGATGAACAAGAGAATGTAAATGGGATTGTGTCAACGTCGAGGATGACGTCAACGAGTGTTCCAAAGGTTGGACCTTGATAATGGCAAAGGTGCCATGCTTCCGGAGGGTCGGCAAGGATGCCGAGAGGGCTACGGCCAGCCCGGGAGGGTTGTGGGCGGTTGTAGCCTCCTCTGGCTAGCTGCGACTGGCTACAGCTAGCTGCGGGACAGCCGCGGCTAGCTGCAGGTCACTGGGAGCTGGCTGCTGCCGGCCGAGCGAAGATGTGGCCAGCCGGAGGCAACAGCAAGTGCGTCTGCAGGGCGCCATAGCCCCGACGGAGGCTCACGGCAGAAACGGCTTCCCTGCAACAGTGTACATAGCGGCGCGATGGCCGGTCTCAGACCATATGCTCACTAACAAGGAGGAAGGTAGGAGCTTGGGCTTTCGGTGGCTCACCGGCGATGGCTGTTCGCCGATGAAATGGGGAAGCGAGGCAGGGCATGGCTCCACGTTGTGCTCGGAGTCATCGTGTGTGGCTGTAGTGGCCACGACAAAGCGGACAACGCCCATCTTGGTGCGGCACAGCCATGGCCACCACGGTCGGTGCTCGACGCGGCTCGGCTGGCACGACGCGGCTGGCGCGGACAGCGCGCACGGCGAGTGCTGTCCGGCGTCCTGGCCAGGCTTGGCGGAGAGCGCTGGAGGGCCGGGGCCGTGCCAGGGAACGCGGCAGGGACAGCCGCAGGAGACCCACGCGGCCGAGTGCCCCAGCTGTCGCGGCTATGCCCGGCCGTGGCTGGCTGGGCACGCCGTGGCGAGGTCGCGGCGTCAGGATTAACACGACGGCAAGCAAGCAGTGGCACGGTGCAGGCCTGCTCGGCGCAGCGACAGAAGAGGGCGAGGAGGGAGCAGGTGGTGGCGTCGGCGGCGAGGAACAGCCGGCCTGGGCGACGTCGCGGCACCCGTGTCGCGGACGACCTGCGCCATGGCCGGCTCCGGCGCGACGCGGCCTCGACCAGCACGTGCACGTGGCGCCATCGGCAGCGCGGACGGTCGGGGGCCAGCGGCGCGTGGTCGCGGTCGACCGGCCTTGGCACGACGCGGCCACTGGAGCGGCAGGACGTGGCTTTGGCCGGCGCGAGCGGAAGGTAGGAGGAGGCGGAGGTCATGGATGGCGGCGGCCCGCAGGGGGAAGGAGAGGAAGCAGGTGGCAGCCATGGGCTTTATAGGGCGCCGAGCTAGGGTCGGGTGGCACGGACGGCGATCCTCGGCGTCCGTACCCGGCTTGGCCACACGGCAGGCATCGGTGGGGAGACAGAACGCGTGCGCACGCGGGCGGAGGGGGCGCGCGCGGACCTGCGCCAGGCGGCGGCAGCTGGGGGCTCCCAGGGCGAGTGCGCCCCAAGGGTTCGGGGTGCAGGGGGCGCGCGGGGGGTGGGCCAGCTGGGCCTGGGTGCCGAGCCCGATCGGCTGAGGGGAGGGAAGGGGTGAAGGTGTTGGGCTACGGGTGGCTTGGGCCTTCCGGCCAAGGTGGGCTGGAGGGGCGAGCTGGGCCCATGCGGCTGCAGCTAGAGAGGAGGGAGAGAGGGAGCGTGAGGTGGGCTCGGCCCACGCGGGAAGGAGGGAGGTGGAGGGGAAAAGAGTCAGAGCAGCCAGGCTTTGGGCCCAAGAGAAAGGAAGAAGGACTTCCCATTTTTGCTAAGTAGAAAAGAGAGGGATTCAAAAAGAAATTTAATAAAGGGGAGTTGGGACAAATTTAGAGGGAAGGTTGTCTGATCCACACCGAGAAACACATGGGGGTCCAAAGGGAATGCGATCGGTTGGGGGTGAACCCCAAGGATATTTTGGGAAAGATTCAGATAGGATATTTGGAGTGGTTTTGTGATTTGGGAGTTGGAAGGTATTGGAGTAGATTCGAATCAGAGACTTGCCAAGTCATCGTCAGAGGAAGGATGAGAGTTTCGAAATATAATTGAGGGAAAAAGGAAAAAGAATATTTCCCCTAAGAATTATAAGGGCTCAAGAATCTAGAGTTTGAAAAACGGCGAACGGTAAAAAGGTTCCAAAGGAGGGAGCAGATCCCTACGGAATGGTGTACTCCAAACCTTAGACATGACAGAAACCCTAAACTGACACCAGAACTCAAACATACCTCTACAAGCAACTCTATATGAGTGCAACGTTTTGGAAGCGAACAACACTACGTTGACTAACGTTTGACCTAGCGGCTACATGTTCCACACAATGCAGGAAAAAGTTTTAAAAAGCACGTATTTTTGGTGGGTCAAAAACCCGGGATGTTACAGACCACCCCCCTTACAGGAATCTCGTCGTCGAGATTTAGGGGTCTCTGTCACAAGAAGGTTGAACTGGTAGGCTTGACCTAGGGTTGATGGTTTCCGTTGGGTAACCTATATGCACTAATGCATTTTGCAAAAAGCTTTTGAAACAGGATGTTTGGCAAATACCTTTTTACGAAACAGTTCGCAATAGAACATTTGAAAAGGGGGAGATTGTTTTCTTAAACGAATAAAAGGATTTTGCTAAAACAAGGTCTTTTGAGGGAAAGCTAAGGTTCAAAACATGGGTAGGGGAAATTTTGAAGGTTTTCGCAAACCAAGTTCAAAAACCTTTTCAAAGGATTTTATTTTTTTGCAAAACACGGTTTTGAAAAACTATTTCAAACACCATTTAAAAAGCATTTTGTGAACCATGATTTTGGAAAACAAGATCCAAATGCAATTTTGAAATTATTTTTCACGCACCGCGTTTTGTAAAACAAATCGGGTACCATTTTGTGAAAACTCTTTTTCTTTAAGCAAGGATTTGCGATCAAAATGAAATCCATTTTGTAGTCAGTTTTGAACTTTGAAACCAAAAGCCTTTATCTTTTCACAAGACAGTTTGAAAAGCCTTTGAAAATCGATTTTCATAAACTCTTTCTTTTGAAAACGATTATTTGAAAGAAGGGAGCTTTTCTCAAACTTTTCAAAAGATACACAAACTAGAGTTTTGAAAACTTCTTTTCAAACAACATTTTGAAATAGGGCCAAGGTTTTCAAAACATTTAAAAAGGGTCACGAGTTTTGAAACAAGAGAGTTTATTTGAAAGAAAACTCTTTGAAAACTTTTAACAAACTCTTTTCTTTCAAAACCTTTACCAAAACGGGATTGTTTTGAGCCAAAATTTTTGGGGTTTTAAAATCTCCATTAAATCAAATCAAGGCTTTTGAAGGAGGATTTTCGAAATCCAAAGCAACTTTTGTCTTTAAGTAAGAACCATTTTTTTCAAATGGACACTTTGAAAGTGGTTTTGAAGCTACGCTTAAGATCTCGGTGGTATGCAGGTATCTCTCGGAGTGGTCACAATCAAATACCGCGATACCAGCATACGCCCGGCAGCTAGCCATGTGGATGCATCACACATGGGGCCCCAAGTTTCGTAGTGGCACCGTGGGTCATGATCACAACACACTACCAAAAGTTACCGACAACAACTCGATATCCCAAGCTAGAGGGAGAGAGAAGGGAAAACCTTTATAAATCATTTTGAAAATTTTCTTTGTGGAAAACAGTCTTAAAATCCTTTGTTTTGCAATTTTCGCAAAGAGGAGAGGGTAACAACCTTTGAATTTTGAAATTGAGTCAAGGACATTTTGAAATAAGTCATTACCCATTTTGGGTTTTGAAACTCAAATCTTTTTTTTGAACTAAAACAAGCTTTACAAAGAGCTTTTTAAAAGGTTCAAAATAAGTTTTTAGTTTATAAAATCAAAGCTTTTAAGGAGGGCTTTTTGTTTTCCAAACTCTTTTTGAAGAGATTTTTCAAGAATGATGAACCTTTCGGAATGAAAGCATTTTTAAATCAAACCATTTTGTAAAACTTTTCGAGACATGCTTTTGGTTAAAAGATGTTTCAAAATAGCAAGAACACGTAGCTTGAAATCCTTTCAAAGAAACGTTTTGTAAAACTTTTTAAATCCAAGTCGGGTTTTGAGATGTTGGAAATCGACACGGGTTTTGCAATCAAAGTCTTTTGAAAGTCCTTTTGTTTCAGAAAACAAAACACACTCATTTATTTTTAAGAGTTTTGAAACAAGCCATTTTGAAGACACATGTTTTTGAAATGGGGTGTTGCTCCCTTTGAAACAAACAAAACTAGTTTTGAAACCGATTTTAAAGCGTGCCTTTTGAAGAGCAAGGATTTCGCAAACGACTTTGTTTTCAGAAACCATTTTATAAAATAACTTTTGAAACAAACTTTGGAAGAACTCTTTTCGTTTGACAAATACTTTTTAAAACGGTTGCAAGACATCCTTTTTGCAAAGGTTTTGTTTGATAAAATAGTTGCAAAGTATTTTTTGTGAAAGCAGGGTTGATTTTTGGAAAGGGAACTTGGCACTCAATTTGAAATCAAAACAATTTAAAATGAAATTGAGCCAGGGACCTTTTGTTTGAAAACATTTTACTTTGTGAAGCAAAACTTGGTTTGCTGAAAACGAGTTTTCAAACACTTTTTGAAAAGAAAACGGTTTTCACACTGCTTTGTAAATAGCTTTTGAAGAGAAACAGTTCAGGAAGGGAACTAAATCTGTTTTCTTTTGAAAAGAGAAAAACCTTTTTGGAAACTTTTGAAATTGTTTTCCTTTGAAATAGAATTTCTTGTGAAAGAAGAGACATTTTTCAACGAAAAGAAGGGAGGGAAGTTTTAAAAACTTGTTTGGTTGGAAAGCCGAAAACATTTTTGAAATGGTCTCGAAAGACATGATGCATTGGCTTTACCTTTCCCACTCAGTTAGTTGGGGTCTCTCACTTAGTCATAGGGCGGCTTGGGTTTAGCCTGTAAAGGTTATCCAACACTTGGAGTCTCACGCAAAAACATCTTTTATAACTTACACTCAGATAATCAAGAAGCACAAAAGCATAACAGAAACAACAAAGATCCAGACAATCAGACAACATTACAACTCTTATATGCATCATGTTGACTTAAGGCGACTCCAAAACCTTCAAGTCTCACACAACTACCGATCTGGCGTAGGCAGTATAAGAGGGGGATATTGTATTCTATTGGTCAACTTTCCAAAAGGGGTAGGCTAGTTAGCATTAGAACTCAAGGCAGAGGGGGAAACAAGGGTTAGCTGCGGATACATGGGTGTATGCCGAGTCTCTGTGTGATGAGTGATTGTCAACGGAGATGATGCGCATGTTCTTTGGCTTGTGTTGTGCAGGTGTCGAGCACGAAGACAGTGATCGATGGCGGGTGAAGGTCAAGTTGAGACGTGCCGTGCCGATGGACTGGGCGCGATGAAGGATGGGCGTGCCGTGCGGCGGACGTGCCATGCCGATGTATCGAACAGTGAAGGGCGGACGTGAGGCTTGGACTGAGGGACTAGAGGCCGGAGGATCAGCTGTGGTGGCTGGCAGCCTGTGGCGACGACAAGTGAAGAAATGCGGTCATGTCGGTGGACGGGGTGCACGGAGGTGCATCCCCTCTACGACGCCGGTTTGTTGGTAGAGCCCGGGAAAAACCAACGGTGGACGGTTTCCAGGTTTGGGCCTCAAAACCTGGGTGCTGGGTTTCCAGGTTGAGCCACAAAACCTAGGCGCGACGGTTTCCAGGTTGAGCCTCAAAACCTTGGCGTGGGCCGGTTTCCGAGTTTGGGCCTCAAAACTCGGGCGCGGACGGTTTCCGAGTTTGGCCACAAAACTCGGGCTGGAGGCGGGTTTCCCGGTTTGGGCCTCAAAACCGGGGGCTGATGGAAAAGGCTGGTTTCCCGGTTTGGGCCACAAAACCGGGGGTGCAGAGCGGGGGCGGCACGTGGCGGCGATCCAGAGGTTGCGTCGAGGCAACGCTTCGGTTCGAGCGGGCGTGGCCGTCGGATCTACCTACCACCGCGGGTTGGACCAGAATAGCCTTAGGGTTTAGCTGGTTCGCTCTGTAATTAGTTAGAGAGGGGTAGAGTAGGAAATAGACTTAGTCTAGGTTAGTATAAGTAGTCCAGGGGAGACACCCTCCTCCCTATCTCAGTTATCTCAGTTTTAGCCATCTCATTTGCTTCCTGCACTTAGGGTTTCCTGCTCTCCCATCCCCTGCTGTAGCTGAGATCCGCAGAGAGACTTGAACTCTGTGTACTGTTGATTTTGAGGAAAGGAGGCCGTAACCTCCTTGTCGTAGCGTGTGTTTGCGCTTCGGCTTGCGATTCGTGGGTGCGATTTGCGGTTCATTCGTGTTCTTCGCGGAATCCTTTTTCTCCACGATTTTCCCGTCGTTTGATCTCTTTGCTCGGTTCATCTTTTGCAAAACCGTTTGAACCAAGTTGTTCTAGATCGTGAGGCACTTCTTTCCACCGAAGGAATTAAACTCTAACCTCACGGTCTAGGAGATCGATCGATTTTCGCTTTGGATTGCGTTCTTGCTTCCTTGCCCCGAAATTTCTTGATTCACCGATTTGGAGTTAGGTTCGAGCCATGATCTCTTAGAGATAGCTCACTAACATCCTTGTGACCCCTCAGATCGAATCCTAGGCCTAGAGCTTTTGATTTAGAGGAGATCGGGTTGAATCATCAAAGAACTGCGCTGTTTTCGGGGGCATCGGACGCTATCACGGGAGCATCGGACGCTAGGGTTCCTAGCATCGGACGCTCTGGTGACGCGTGTCAAGTTTTCGGCGTTTTAGTTTGCATCGGACGCGTCCGTTGTCCATCGGACGTGCCGGAGCCTTTGCATCGGACGCTGGGTGATCACTGTTCACAGCGTCCGATGGTGGAACAGTAAGGTTCCAGAACCGGCCAGTTTGCATCGGACGCGTCCGGTGGTCTGGCATCGGACGCAGGCCAGCGTCCGATGTGACTGGTTTCGCACGGTTTCATCCGCGATTCGCTCGTTCGTTGTCGGAATTGATTTCCGTCTTTTGCATTGGCTTTCTAGAGTTGTGTAGTGTCTCGCTGTGCTTCTTGGAAGCATCCACCCTACATCTAGGGTCGTGGACATTAGCAAGCTCTAGGGTTTGTCTCTTGGGGTGATTCTTGGGACAGTGGCTCTAGTATCCTAAAGAAAATTTTGAAGCTCCCATTCACCCCCCTCTGGTCGCTTTCTGGTTGCTTCTCGGTCCTTCATTAGCACTTATAGTTCTACCCACAAACAATAATTTTGGCTTCTATTCTAGTGTTTGGTCCTAAAGTCTCGTCCTATAGGCAAGTATGGCTCTGATACCAACTGAAACGACCCACGATTTCCTCGAAGGGAAAACCGCAGATACCTCATAATGTGATAGTACAAAAAGTCTCAAACCATCACATTATCATCATTCAGTTGTTACCATAGTTCATACAACGCGATAGTACAGATTTGCAAGTCATTACATCACGTGGAACATCACCTAGTACAAACTATATCGGTAAAGCACACCTAACGATGCTGGAGTCGGCGTAGAGCGTCGGCGAGTGAAGGCTCCTCCTTCACGAGCATCATCAAAGTTGTTGTAGCAGCGGGCGAAGACGTCGTCTTCATCTTCTCATCCAAACTTGCGTATAGGAACGTGACTTCCTAATCCATCTAGCTTCCACCATCGTCGCGATAGAAGTCGTCCGAACCTGTCGTTAATTTTCAGTACGGTTTGTACTGGCCACACTTCCCCATCCTATGCTTGCAGCTGCTATGTGGTATGTGGAATGCAAGGGTAGAGCAAAAGGAATCTATTTATGGCTGTAGTTTTCCTATGCAGGTAATCAATATTTTATAAGTATATAATCATCAAGTTTTAATCCATATACCCGACCAAATGGCCTTCCATTCGGTCATCGACCGAACATCCGACCATACGGCCATCCATCCATCCATCCCATCCACACATCCACACATCTCACCACACTCGCACTCTCTAGGCGGCAAGGACGACTCCCACTCGTACCTTGCCTCAACGGCCAGCGCCGGACCTATCAACCCAGGGGGAGAAAAGAAAGGACACCTCTCACTAAGTCTGGGGGACTCTGAGCACCATAGTGTTGTCCATGACCGTGGATACGGCTATACGTATAGATCGATCGACTCTGCAGAGCGTGTACTCCTGGAACCACAGGTTAGCTATCATCGACGATCCGGCTCGTCTAAGCTGATTCCGAACTTCCCCCTAATCCGCAACGATGCCATCCTACCACTCAGCCCTGGGGCACCCCGGAAATTCACCGTAACGCTGATACTGTGAGACGTGGATCCTGGCGTACCAAATAAAACGCCATGTTGTCTTAGGAGGGTGTAGGTATCCAGCCCTTACCTCCCTACACTTATCACCTTTTAGCCTAGCAGTAATGGCATCGTTTCGCCCAGGGGGTAGGAACGGTCCCCGCCCATACAAGAACAAGTGGTGCGCACGAAGATATCGTGGCCGGTAGCCCCAGCGCAATAAGTCCTAAGGACTGGACATGATATCTCCTCCTCGGGGCTTCCATCGCCCCCGTGCTGACACAGCACCTCTATCCCGGGGATTCGTCCCACGAAGACACTCCTCCCTAGGACCTCTTCTCAAGATCACAATGTACCCGCCACAGGTACTCCCCAGGGGATGCCCAGGTCACATCCCATCGGCAAGACTCGTCACCGGACTCGTCGTAGATCCTGTCCAGTCGACTCAACCCTCACCACACGCACCCAAGACACACGCCAAGATCTCCCCATGTCATCATCCCGTTATCACGGCACCATGTGCCTTAGCCACCCACAAGCAAACATCCACCAAGCATCACGTCACAGATATAATGCATAGTAGAAGTGAGTAGCGAGTATGTAAAGTAAGCGGTGTCTAGCCTAACAACGGGTGTGCAGGGGAAAGGGTTGCGTTAAGGTATAGGCTTCACAAGCAATCTAACATGCAACCTATCATAGTTCATTTGTAAATAGTAAAGCGCTAGCAGCTATATTATTGCATGTCTAATAGGATTCTACAAGGTTGGATGGGCTGTGGCACCTGTTATGTTGTTAGTCTGAGATCTTCGATGTCCTCATAGCCATTCTCCTCGGGTTCCGGTGTCGTCCTTGGTCTCCTCCAGCGGGTTCCAGATCGGTCAACGTTGCTCCCGACGCAACTACCTCGCGAGACCAGCAAACATGACAAAAGGGCAATCAAAACACTGACACGACAGCTAAACTGAGAAAGGACTCAGCCCTTGCGGAGGACATCCGATCCTCGGGCTCGAAAGGACACGGGAGCGGATGCTTGCCAAGCACAAGCTTGAGTCACAACCTAGCTCGTACTTCCCGGGTCGACCGAGTCGACCTATACGGCTCGAGTAAAATGGTTGAGACCCAATCCCGACTTAAGCAAACATCACGCAAAAACAACACTAGCCCTCACGAAGCGAGTTCGTTTTCCTTTGGCTCCGAAGAGGTGAAGGAGAATCTCGGCTAAGCACGTCTATGTCATGTTCTCGGTGTAAATGTTTTCATTCGGTCGATCGAGTCGACTCACACGGAACCGAGGTCATGATATGGACCTTAGCTTTGCCGACTAGAACAAGGGTCCGATCTTTGATCCAATCATCATGGCTAAGGACGAGATCGAATAGATCGACCATCGAGAAAAAGAGAGTAGTTCTGGTATCTCTCGATCCGTACGCCATTGTAATCGACGAGGACCGAGATGAGGAAACGAAATGAGAAAAGAGAGGCAACGGTGGTCTAACTCACTCCCATGCACGCGCCATAGCGAAAGACGGACATAGGCAGGAGTGACACACCGGAAATCACAAGCACTTAAACCACTCGTAGGGTACCTCAACCCATGCGCACTAAATGGCACTAGGCGTTCCTAGAATCTGTAGCGGTGCGGTTGTCACCGCAAGGATCTAGGAGCGCTTCGGTCCAAAATAGGTACAAGCATACAAGGGCTTAAGTGCGATAAAGCAAAAGAGAGAGTAAAACAAGGATCCACCTTTCCTTGATCCACACGCCATAGCAGTAGAAGGGAATCACAGGAATGTGATCAAGATAGCAATACTAACACAAAAACACGACTAACGCGCAAAAGAGACAGACCAAAAGCGGGGAACTTGGTTCCACGGGGCTTCGATCCACGGTCATCGCAATTGACAGGGATCGGAGCGATTGAAAACAGAAGGGCTCGATCCATGCCTTACTAGATCGGCGAAGATCAAACTTAAGGGAGAAAAGAGAAGAGCGAAGAGCGATCTCCGCATTCATTCAACCAACACGCCATGACAAAGGCGGTAGCCGAAAAATGAGAGAAGCTCGACCTAAGCCAACTCGTAGGGCACCATAACCTTCGTGCAACTAAATCGGCACAACGCTAATCCTACGGCTCATAGCGGTGCGGTTGTCACCGCAAGAGTCGAAGGAACGCTATGGTCCAAGCAGTGCAAACATACGAGGTGGTTAGGATGGAAAGAGCCAAACAGGTGGATCCCGATGGTCATGGCGAGACAACTCGTGACCATGAGCTTCACCCTACACTAGTTGGCACTCGTCGTTCCGCAATCGTTGACTTCCAATCCTCCTCCCACTAGACTAGGTCACAGAGGGCTATCTGCGCGGGTAACATCCACATTAATATCGGAACCGATATCAAACCCTCAGTGGCCACGTCTTAGGGCTAGGGTCAGGAGCTAATGCTCGTAACACCACGAGGCCAACCAACCAAACAACAATGACTATGAGGAACGAGTTACGCTCGGCGTCATGGTCACAGCGAGACGAACCCACGATCGTAGCGTTCGAGCGAGTTACGAACCCTCGACCGGCTCGAAGGCACGGTCCACAGACGAACAAAGGACTGGCTGGAAGGCACGGTCTACCACCAATGACATAAACGCAACAACGACTATCACACAACCACAGCCATAGAGTAGCACATATCCATAGCATAGGGATAGACCGGCACGAAGGCACGGCACAGGCAGGTATATATAGAACATATGTGAACAGATATGAATGTCAGAGCATGATGAACAAGAGAATGTAAATGGGATTGTGTCAACATCGAGGATGACGTCAACGAGTGTTCCAAAGGTTGGACCTTGACAATGGCAAAGGAGCCAAGCTTCCGGAGGGTCGGCAAGGATGCCGAGAGGGCTACAGCCAGCCCGGGAGGGTTGTGGCCGGTTGTAGCCTCCTCTGGCTAGCTGCGACTGGCTACAGCTAGCTGCGGGACAGCCGCGGCTGGCTACAGGTCACCGGGAGCTGGCTGCTACCGGCCGAGCGAAGATGTGGCCAGCCGGAGGCAGCAGCAAGTGCATCTGCAGGGCGCCATAGCCCCGATGGAGGCTCATGGCAGAAGCGGCTTCCCTGCAACAGTGTACATAGCGGCGTGATGGCCGGTCTCAGACCATATGCTCACTAACAAGGAGGAAGATAGGAGCTTGGGCTTTTGGTGGCTCACCGCCGATGGCTGTTTGCCGACGAAAGGGGGAAGCGAGGCAGGTCATGGCTCCACGGTGTGCTCGGAGTCGTCGTGTGCGGCTGTGGTGGCCACGGCAAAGCGGACAATGCCCATCGTGGTGCGGCACGGCCATGGCCACCACGGTCGGTGCTTGACGCGGCTCGGCTGGCACGACGCGACTAGCGCGGACAGCGCGCACGGTGAGTGCTGTCCGGCGTCCTGGCCAGGCTTGGCGGAGGGCGCTGGAGGGCGGGGGCCGTGCCGGGGAACATGGTAGGGACAGCCGCAGGAGACCCACGTGGCCGAGTGCCCCAGCTGTCGCAGCTATGCCCGGTCGCGGCTGGCTGGGCACGCCGTGGTGAGGTCGCGGTGTCGGGATTGACACGACGGCGAGCAAGCGGTGGCACGGTGTAGGCCTGCTCGGCACAGCGACAGAAGAGGGCGAGGAGGGAGCGAGTGGTGGCGTCGGCGGCGAGGAACAACCGGCCTGGGCGACGTCGCGGCACCCGTGTCGCGGACGACCTGCGCCGTGGCCGGCTCCAGCGCGACGCGGCCTTGACCAGCACGCGCACGTGGCACCATCGACAGTGCGGACGGCGAGGGGCTAGCGGCGCGTGGTCGCGGTCGACCGACCTTGGCACGATGCGGCCACTGGAGCGGCAGGACGTGGCTTTGGCCGGCGCGAGCGGAAGGTAGGAGGAGGCGGAGGTCATGGATGGCGGCGGCCCGCAGGGGGAAGGAGAGGAAGCAGGTGGCAGCCATGGGCTTTATAGGGTGCCGAGCTAGGGTTCGGGTGGCACGGACGGCGATCCTCGGCGTCCGTACCCGGCTTGGCCACGCGACAGGCACCGGTGGGGAGACAGAACGCGTGTGCACGCGGGCGGAGGGGGCGCGTGTGGACCTGCGCCTGGCGGCGGCGGCTGGGGGCTCCCAGGATGAGTGGGCCCCTTGGGTTTGGGGTGTAGGGGGCGCGCGCGGGGTGGGCCAGCTGGTCCTGGGTGCCGAGCCCGATCGGCTGAGGGGAGCGAAGGGGTGAGGTGTTGGGCTACGGGTGGCTTGGGCCTTCCGGCCAAGGTGGGCTGGAGGGGCGAGCTGGTCCCACGCGGCTGCAGCTAGAGAGGAGGGAGAGAGGGAGTGTGAGGTGGGCTCGGTCCACGCGGGAAGGAGGGAGGTGGAGGGGAAAAGAGTCAGAGCAGCCAGGCTTTGGGCCCAAGAGAAAGGAAGAAGGACTTCCCATTTTTGCTAAGGAGAAAAGAGAGGGATTCAAAAAGAAATTTAATAAAGGGGAGTTGGGACAAATTTAGAGGGAAGGTTGTCTGATCCACACCGAGAAACACATGGGGGTCCAAAGGGAATGCGATCGGTTGGGGGTGAACCCCAAGGATATTTTGGGAAAGATTTAGATAGGATATTTGGAGTGGTTTTGTGATTTGCGAGTTGGAAGGTATTGGAGTAGATTCGAATCGGAGACTTGCCAAGTCATCATCAGAGGAAGGATGAGAGTTTCAAAATATAATAGAGGGAAAAAGGAAAAAAGGATATTTCCCCTAAGAATTATAAGGGCTCAAGAATCTAGAGTTTGAAACACGGGGATCGGTAAAAGGTTCCAAAGGAGGGAGCAGATCCCTACGGATTGGTGTACTCCAAACCTTAGACATGACTGAAACCCTAAACTGACACCAGAACTCAAACATACCTCTACAAGCAACTCTATATGAGTGCAACGTTTTGGAAGCAAACAACACTACGTTGACTAACGTTTGACCTAGCGGCTACATGTTCCACACAATGCAGGAAAAAGTTTTAAAAAGCTCATATTTTTGGTTGGTCAAAAACCCGGGATGTTACAGTAGTTTTCCTCTGATGTTGGGGGACGGGGAATAACAGTGGCCCCTGCATCGGACCAGCGGCTTCCTCAAAACGTTTATCTATTTTTGGGCCGAAAATACCAACCATGACTGCACGAAAAGTATTTAAGAAAGCTGATTGATGATTGGTCATGGCCTCCGATACAGCCTTGTACATAAGTTCGGACATTTTTTGAATATCTTCCTCATCAGTGCTATCAGATTGATGAGGAAGGAGAGTCCTTGGGAGTGACTGCTTCTGGAAAACCTTGTTGCTCTTGTTCTTAGAGAAGGACATCAAGCATTTGCGCTGAAACTCATCGCATGCTTGTTGTACTAGATTTTTCAAGTCTGGTGGCAACTCATCCATGGTGACTTCTAGGATTTGAGTGTTGTCGAACTCAGGCATCTTGGAATGAAAGGTCCCACCGGGCATGCCAAAAAGTGTGTTGGCGCAAAATATGGTGCACCGCGCCTCACACACAACAAGCCGGAAAGCGTGGCTTCAATCGGATACCCGGACGGTTTGAAATCCGGAGACGTGCCTGTCGGTTTGACCTAAAAACCAACAAGGGATAAAACTATGAGAATAAAACTGGAACATGCCGGGTGAGACCAGACAGTTCCATATTTATGGCTTTGAAGCCAATCACGACGGCACACAGCTATAGAAGCTGTCTGTCAATAGGTTTAAAGGTCATTCGACTAACTCTGAATATAAACATATGTAAGCAATTGGTTGCCGAACGCACATACATGAAAAAGACATGCTTGGACGAGTAAAGATAAATATGAATTAATGTGTAACCAAGCTCGGCAAGCTAGCCGAGTTGGGGTCCATGAGGAAGGAACATACAAACAAACATGATCAAACCAATCTAAAACCTGCATCTGCCGCACGATACCTAGTTTTATCTAAGCTCGAACATGATCGATATGCATGAACCCACAACATATAACAATCTAGATTAGAAATTAATTCGGCCATCATAATCATGTAATTTATAAGAGATATCATAAAAACAATGATTATTGGAGCGTAAGTAAACTTGTAAAGCAAGGCCGAAAAAAGATTAATCTAGATTGGGCAAAAGAGTGTTACAGAATTAATTAAAAACATATAACACATGATAACTTAATGAATCTATTAGATCTGCCAAATCTAATAGAGCCGATAACTATCTCGCTTTTGCTAAACATATGAGTAAACGCCTGTCGCACGGTATTTGCCCATAAGCAAAGCATAAGCAAAGACTTCTTGATCATTAACAAAGATCCGCCGCACAACCTTTGGAAACAAACAAGACTACTTGCATCATATCTAAATCCACCGCATGATACTAAACATGATAACAAGGTTGCCGGAACTTACGGAGGTCGATGGATCAATGATTCCTCTCGAAGAACTAGACGACACGACTAAGGACTCAAAGGTGGCATGGGGCCGGTTTGTATTGATATGGTTGTGAACAATTTTACAATGGCCGAGGGTTTGTATTTTACCCTGGGCGAAATACGAGTCCTGGAAGATTATGATCTACACAATAAAACTTGGAAAATACGAGTCATATTTCTATTTTTCTCTTGGCGTCCTCCATCGTCACGTGTCTTCTCGTGCAAGTCGGCTTCACTTGCCATATTTGCCTCCCCAATAGAATCACCGCCTTGCAAGATAGCCGACCGCACAGGCACTTGCCGAAACTCCGAGAACTAACCGACCCTGGTCATTTGCCGAATGCATCATACGCCCATCTCTCGCACACTGGCCTATCTGTCATTTCCTTGTGTGTGCGAAAATCTGGTGTTAACAGTTGGTTTCATGCCGCTTGAATGTACATATAGATTTTTATCTGTTAATATGTTTTAAGCTTATCGACTGTCTGTTTGTTATAAGCATTCATCTCACATATGTCATAGCCGTTATGCTTCATATCTTTTTCGTCACTTTACATGCAATCTCATGGGAGTTGACTTTGTAGTCAATGTCCTAAAGACAAATGGATATATCAGAGCCGCATAATTTTGAACTGTCTGGCACCAAACCGGCAGGTTCCACGATTTGACGATCTTTTTCTTCTCCTTGTCAATTACAGGTCAAATTGACTGGCACGCCCGAAGTCGATTTCGCTGAGAATCGGCACCACTGCTTGCTGAAGGTCCAGGAGGTCAGGACTCGCTCCGTACCCCTCTGAGGACCGTGCACATGAGTGTGTTGGCGCATGCCGACTGAGATTTTGTGTCAACATATTCTTTTGGCACGCTCGGTGGGACCCAATCGTCTGAATCATGACGTTTGACAACGAAGAAGTACTGCACGTGAAAATGGAGGACCTCCCAGAGGAAACTCAATGCTTAATAGATGAAACTATTGATCAGTATCGACATTTGTGCTTATTGAGCTTCAGCAGGACCAGGGATAAGAAGATAATTCAGAAAACTCACCTTCCAAGAGTGGTCTTTGATGGTCATGTTGATCCAATGGTCCAGGTCCAACACAATGCCATGCAAGAGATAATCGGCAAGGCAATGTCTGTCACCTTGACAAGTCATAATGAGGTTTTTCTCAATAGCCTCACAAACGCCATTAAAGAAGCTTTCAACATGGGTGGCGACAGAAGGGGTCCAACATATACTATTGGAAACAGTCAAGGAGCTGGAACTTCTACTGGACCCCAAATCAATGGTCCAAATGGCAACGGAAACCAGATGATGATCAACCCTGGGGGCATGACACCGCAGCCAGTGCAACAGCCAATTATGAGTAATAACATATACTCATCGGCTACAAAAATAGCTCCTCAGGCAAGGCGCATCATGTTGACGTTTGTTAGTGCAAATAGAATATGAAAGATTCCGCAAGCGCACAGAACACCATTGTAGCCTTTTACCGGGAGTATTCCAGGATCGTTATTTATATTTTACCACAGGGAAGCAAGGGTCAAGAATCTGATAATTCACTATCATGCATCTACTAACTCAGAGTACTAAATAGACTAAAGCATGAGTGAATGATATATGATATGAATGAAAGCACATATAAGATATTCAATGATAACTATATTGATAACTATAGTGGGAGGACAACGGGAGAGATCAAGGTTCCTATATACTTCACTATTACTTGGGTTCTAAGGCAACAAAGATGAAAAGATATAGCAGTCATAAACATTGGCACTTTGGAGCAGCAGGTCCTTTCCAACTCTCGAAGAAGACTGGGAAAAAGGTTGTTGGGAGAAGGTTGCCAAAAGCTCTACGAAACATCAATCCGAACGTGGTGGACTACGAAGGCCTAACAGAGCTGTCACCCCTGGGGCTACCACAACTATTCCGTGGGATTGAGCGCAACCTCAGGTAACCTATAGACTAAACACCATGTCTAATCTATCAATTACTACTCTAATTACCTAGGATAACTAGAGCACTCAATACGAACAAAGATCCCATGCCAAGATATAACAACTATACTAATCATATAATAAAGCGTAAAGTAATTAGAGAAGATAAATATATTAAAGCATAAGTCTTACTAGAAAAGATACAAAAGCATACCAAATCTCTGAAGACTCCTCTGGAATTAGAGCGTAGCTCCTCTCTAATCTCTGCTTCTCCTCTTTCTAATTGGATCTCTAATTACAACTAGATGAACTAGACAACTAGAACTAGAACTAGACGAACTAGATCTAAATCTAGATGAACTAGAAGAGATTCATCTAGAGGGACCTCTACTTCTACATTGGAACCCTAGTTTCTGATGTGGAGATGAATAATGAAGAGGGATATGGCTCTTGGGGGTGCCCCTGGGGTCTCTTATATAGTCCTGGATGAAGTAGGGGGCAAGGAATCGCCACGTCATCGATCCGCGTCACATTTATCGCCCACCGTTGGATCAAACCGACTTCAGGGACGGTGGAGATGCATCCTAGGAGGCGGTGGAAGAAGGTTCTAGAAGGCGGAGGTGAAATGGCCTCTATGGCCGACCGGTCGGTCTTGCCCATAGACCGATCGGTCTGGCCCAGTGGGCCCACGTGGCGGGCCGCCTCGTGGTGTCTTCTGGTGTCTTCTAGATCCTTCTTTTGAAGATTTCGTTGCGAAATTAATATCTTTTCATCTGGGACTCCGAATATAGCAAATGATATGTCTGTTTCGATCGTCTCGACGAGCCCTTCGCAATGGTGCACTCCAATTCATCACTTGAGGTATTTTTATATGGTGAAATATTGATGTCCTACAAAACAAGTGAGAGCACCAAAACTCGTGGAACTTATTAGTTTCAAACCCTACAACTATGCTTTATGGTTCATTTAGTGTCATTTCATACAATAGTTGATGGTTAATTATGAGCATTAGTAAGCATCAATAAGTTCCTCCAAGCTTAACCTTTGCTAGTCCCGATCAATCCAACAAGTACATCAGGAGTTGCTGCAATATCTTCACTTCCAACAAGTACACATGTATTCAAACAAAAGTTCTCATATGGAATAGAAAAAAGTATCATATTATTCATCACGGGGCTTAGTACTTTACCTTGAATCCTGAGTAATTGAAAGATAGAATGATAAAATCAAGCATTATGTCTCTTGCTCTGTCACTTCACCATTATTCCGGAGTTTTATGAATTTTTAGAAAAGATTAAACATATGTTGTCAAATTAAACAATGGATCCAAAGAGAAAGTCAACCACACCATTGAATCGAGAAGTGCATGTGTATGGAAAATGGAGTCGGATGCTCTTTTGAAATATATCACTCTCTTCTGTTTATTAGAAACACATGGCTATCAGGCTAATTCTACTGACGGGCACGTGCCCATTTTTTTCTGATATCCTCCCTTTTTTCGAGATTCCGGACACTTGTCCCTTTTTATTTCCTCGGGATCTTTCTTTTTGAGGTTTCGGACACTTGTCCCTTTTTATTTCCTCAGATTTTTTTCTTTTTTTTTTCTTTTTTTTCAATAGCCACATGCTTCCAACAAACTTTTGAGAGGATTGGAAGAAATAATCATGAGCATTTATGAGGAGGATGGATGAAATGTGTAAGTGATCTCAATTCAATAGCATGATAACTTCTCATAGGGTCAACAAAGCTTAATTTAACTCAATGTCATTATTAGTCATATTAATATTGGAAACTCTCCGAAACTCTAGTGTTGTTTTCAGAACAAGATAACAGTAGCTCAGATCATCACATATCATATCTGTCAATTACCTAGACTCTGGATCAAGAATGTGCTACCTATATATTTAATTTTATTTTTAAGCATCATTATTAATCAGGAGAACTCATGCTTTGAAGGCTAGGTACTTGAAAGAAATTAGATAGAGCAACTATTCATCATTTCCATGTAAAAGATTAGAGAGAGAGTTCTTCTTTTATTATTAACTTCTTAAAACAAACTTAACACACTATTTATTTAACCTAACACACACTTATTATAAATAACTAAGATAGTGACTAAGACATACCTGGATTACGAAGATAACAGGGGTGCGTCTCCCCCAAGCCGGTTCCTTTAATAGCATTGAGCCTTCATGTGCCCATATTTTTTTTCTTTTTAATTAATGGTGAGCCTTCATGTGCCCATATTTTTTTGTATATATTTTTTTAGATTTATGTATAGAAAGAAAACTTAAGAGGATAAGGATACTTACCTGGATACAGGTGCTTTCCCCCAAGCTGAATGTTGATGTAGTCGTTCATTCTTGCCATGTAGCGAACTGGCAGTGGAAATGTACTTCCTCTATCAGAGCTTTGATTGATGTTGATGGTTGTTAAAACAGTGCTCCAACAGTGAATGGAACATCCACTTGTTCGTCGGCTTTTCTTGGTCTTTCAAATCCTGTGAAACTCAAATAGACAACAAAACTTGTGGAACAGATTAAGCATTAGTGGTTGGCCACTCAAGCCTTAGTTGTCCAGAGTTTCAGTAAGATCTCTTTCTCAATATTTTTGTATTTTTATTTTTATGATGCAATGACAGTCTAACAAAATGAGTGCATTTTTATTTTTATTTTTTATGCCACCACGGTGAATATTTCATGTGGGTTTTTACACACCACATAATTATTCACATGGGGCTTTAGGTTTTATGATGCAGTGCAATAAGTAAAATATTTTTATTTTCTTTTTTATGCAATGCTAATGCAGAGAGGTAAATATGCTTTGGAGGGATGATGATGGAAAGTAAACATGCAAAAAGATTAATTAATGCAAAAAATATGGATAACTACCGATTTTACCGTTTGGCGAGGGTTCAATGTTTTAAGTCCTCTGAACAGGACTTCTCACCATGTTCATTCCTGGGGTGTATCATTTGATCTTGATAGGTAGACCTTGATAACTACACCTCTTGATATGGTGTCACTCATGTTCTTCGTTTGCCTAGCAATTTGAAGTGAAGCATTAGTTGTGGAAGCTGGCAGCATCTTGATTAGTGCACATCTTCTTGTAGATCTAGGACCTTCACTCTGTAGAATTTGGGAGTTGACAAACTCCTCCATGTTTTGCTCAAGAGTGTGTCCTGCTCAAAAAGACAAGGTAGAGATCAAGTGCATGGGCTCTGTTGGTGGAAAAACGCCAACAGAACCAAAAGTTTTGTTCATTCCTCTCTAACCTTAGGCACATCGAGCAAGATAAACTTGTTGTTTATGTATTCTATTCAATCTTAACATGAGTGATAGGACCAAAAGATGAGCATGAATGTAGCATCTTAAAATATTTAACAGATCAGATTGTTTAACCCAAGGAAGGATAATCTATGCATAAAGTGTCAATATTTTCATGATTGTGATATATCATCTTCCAAAGGTTGGATGCATAACATCTTAGCTCATTGGTTAAGATAGTGAGATTCAAGAGAGTAAAGCTAAGAACAAAGATTAAAGAACTGAACATGTTGAGTTGATTAGGTTGGATCAAGTGAGGTGCAACTTAAACATGTTTGTTTCTTATGCACATACCAGAAACAAGGAGAAGCTTTTAAAGTGATGGTCACTTACCTTGAAATGATATTTATCATTGAAGAGTGATTGCATCGAACCACCTTGTGAAAGCTTCTCTTGTCTAGCTAGTTGTTGTTCATGAATGGCTTGTCTTCTCTTGTCTATCTCACAGTGGGCCAGCTGAGTCGTGTTCTCAATAGGTCCAGACGATGGAGACTTTGTCCACTATTCTCTTAATTTTTAGGCTCGGGTACTATCTCTCCATCTTTGAATTCTTGCAGTGCAGTGGCTCCATCCTTCATGATGTCTCTCTCAATTCCTGGCAGTTGGTTCTTCATTTGTCGGTTGAGTCAACGTCTTCTCTTGGTTTTCTTCGACTGCTCATAAGTGGTGTAGTTGTTGAAGAAGCAGCGACCCTTTTGATCGAAGATCCAAAAGTGGACGTCTCCATGTCCGACATAGATGACAACATTGGTGGTGTTCAAGAACGATCTTCCAAGAATAAGTGATGGATCATATTCTTCTTCTTGGCTGGGGCAGCGTCTAGTGGCTTATACTGATCAAAGTGGTGAGAAGGAGGTCAAAGTGTCTTGAAGCTGGATTTCTCGTTACTACCCTTGATCATGAAACAAATCTAGACAACGGAATTGTGTCTCCCCCAAGCTGGCTTGTGAAGTAGGTGGATGCCCAAATTTGTTCAACAACATGTTCATGTGTTGAATTTGTAGACCTTGTTGTTGTTGAAGTCGTACCACCTCGTCCCCCAAACTAGCTCTTGTGTTGAATTGATTAGTAGTGAGGAGAACTTCCACTGCTTGTCTTCATAGTGAACCACCAACAGACTTCCTTTGGATGACACACAAATGCATGTTATAATGTAGTGGCATATCGTCACCCTGATATTTGTTGTTGGTGTCGGCGTTGATGTCTTCGACATCACTAGTGACTTGTTTGATGATGAGTTTTGTCTATCCACGGGTTGGGTTTTGGATCTTTAAGTTCACACCATGAACAAGCAAATCTCATCTCCTACAAAATGTTAGTGGACATATACCCGAAGGATTGCACTGAATTTGAAACATGGGTTGTTATCCACAACTTATGTGTTATTCATCCATGCTAATGAAAAGATGATTTTAGGATTACTTTATCATAGACTAGTATTTTATGTGTTGGCTACATTTTAACATGGTTCAAGGCAAAAGATAACTTGCAATAGAAGATAGACTTAAATAAACTTTAATACTCACAATTCTTTCATCCATGATGAATGAGCTGAGTCTTCTTTGTGCAGTTCATCATATGCCTTGCTTCATCTCTGATGTGAATTCATCTCAGGTCTTTCCCAAATTGTATTTGAGAGTTTTCTGCAGGGGTTAGTCCAACAAAATATCCAATGTCTATACAAGCTAATTTTAGATCAATAATCAAACTAGACTACTCGTCTAATTGGATTAAGGAAGGTATTTTAACCTAAGCATCACGCTTAATTTAAAAACCTTTAGAAGCATAGCTAGTACTTCCAAACCAAAACATACTATGGTAAACAAAGGTAGCATGAAATCATAACAGAGATTTATTCAAAAAGAGATGACAGAGTATGATCACAGTGAGGAATATTTTTTTCTTTCTTTTTTAGATGTGGATGACATGAATGCATATAAGGAACTAAACATGATGTGGATTTGATAAAAGAAAACCTAACTAAATGGAATGGATGCAAGGATGATTCAAAGTAAACATGCAGTGGTATGAAAAAAAATTAAAAAGATAACTACTCATAAAGTTTAAAGTCTATGAGCAAGATTGTCTCACCTTGATCATACTTACCATGACTCACAACTGGGACTTGTGAGTGGCACAGCGTAACTATCCGTCACATGAGATGAGAGTTGAATTGTTGTGACGGCGACCTTTTCTCCAATCTACACATGGTTAGAATAAATAATATATATGTATACACAAACCTGTGAGATGGCAGGGTTCCAGAATTATTGATGGATCTTGAATGTTCAGGCACCCTGGGCTCTTCATTCTTGTGGAAGCTTGCCATAAGGTCGAAACGGCGTCTGATGTCCTGTCTATTCCACACTCAACAGAACAAGGGGTAATCCTACTAAAGCTAGTGGTACACTAAATTAGCAGGCATCAAGATCATTATCAAAATCTTTACACCTATTGCTTCCCCGGCAACGGCGCCAAAAATGCTTGTTGACGTTGGTTAGTGAAAATAGAATAAGAAAGATTCCGCAAGCGCACAGAACACCATTGTAGCCTTTTACCGGGAGTATTCCAGGGTCGTTATTTATATTTTACCACAGGGAAGCAAGGGTCAAGAATCTGATAATTCACTATCATGCATCTACTAACTCAGAGTACTAAATAGACTAAAGCATGAGTGAATGATATATGATATGAATGAAAGCACATAAAAGATATTCAATGATAACTGTATTGATAACTATAGTGGCAGGACAACGGGAGAGATCAAGGTTCCTATATACTTCTCTATTACTTGGGTTCTAAGGCAACAAAGATGAAAAGATATAGCAGTCATAAACATTGGCACTTTGGAGCAGCGGGTCTTTTCCAACTCTCGAAGAAGACTGGGAAAAAGGTAGTTGGGAGAAGGTTGCCAAAAGCTCTACGAAACATCAATCCGAACGTGGTGGACTACGAAGGCCTAACAGAGCTGTCACCCCTGGGGCTACCACAACTATTCCGTGGGATTGAGCGCAACCTCAGGTAACCTATAGACTAAACACCATGTCTAATCTATCAATTACTACTGTAATTACCTAGGATAACTAGAGCACTCAATACGAACAAAGATCCCATGCCAAGATATAACAACAATACTAATCATATAATAAAGCGTAAAGTAATTAGAGAAGATAAATATATTAAAGCATAAGTCTTACTAGAAAAGATACAAAAGCATACCAAATCTCTGAAGACTCCTCTGGAATTAGAGCGTAGCTCCTCTCTAATCTCTCCTTCTCCTCTTTCTAATTGGATCTCTAATTACAACTAGATGAACTAGACAACTAGAACTAGAACTAGACGAACTAGACCTAAATCTAGATGAACTAGAAGAGATTGATCTAGAGGGACCTCTACTTCTACATTGGAACCCTAGTTTCTGATGTGGAGATGAATAATGAAGAGGGAGATGGCTCTTGGGGGTGCCCCTAGGGTCTCTTATATAGTCCTGGATGGAGTAGGGGGCAAGGAATCGCCATGTCATCGATCCGCGTCACATTTTTCGCCCACCGTTGGATCAAACCGACTTCAGGGACGGTGGAGATGCATCCTAGGAGGCGGTGGAAGAAGGTTCTAGAAGGCGGAGGCGAAACAGCCTCTGTGGCCGATCGGTCGGTCTTGCCCATAGACCGGTCGGTCTGGCCCAGTGGGCCCACATGGCGGGCCGCCTCATGGTGTCTTCTGGTGTCTTCTAGATCCTTCTTTTGCAGATTTTGTTCCGAAATTAATATCTTTTCATCTGGGACTCCGAATATAGCAAATGATATGTCCGTTTCGATCAACTCGACGAGCCCTTCGCAATGGTCCACTCCAATTCATCACTTGAGGTATTTTTATATGGTGAAATATTGATGTCCTACAAAACAAGTGAGAGCACCAAAACTCGTGGAACTTATTCGTTTCAAACCCTACAACTATGTTTTATGGTTCATTTAGTGTCATTTCATGCAATAGTTGATGGTTAATTATGAGCATCAGTGAGCGTCAACACATCATAAGAGATTTCAATGCACCGCCATATCAAGGGAACGTAGCATCTGGTGATATCCCTCAGGGGTACCATTATGTCTCTGACTTCTATACTTTGGATGCTCAAGAAAACCCTAGGTATAATGGCAACACCTTCGGGGGGCAGAACATCAGCTATCAAAAGCCGGTGAATCAAATTGATCAACTAATGAGTCGTGTAACTGACCTGGTTCAGAAGCAATTTGGCTTGACGCCAAAATCTACAGTGATTGGTTACAAAAAACCATATCCAGAATGGTTTGATCAGGTTGTTCTTCCTCCGAGATATAGAATTCCTGATTTTACCAAGTTCACAGGAACTAGTTCACTGTCAACCATGGAGCATATAACCCAGTTCCTAGTCCAGATCGGAGCGATCGGCGATGAGCAAGCACTCAAAGTCAGAATGTTCCCTCTCTCTCTATCTGGAGCGGCTTTCTCGTGGTTTTCATCTCTGCCACCCAATTCCATTCAGAGCTGGGATGACTTGGAAGATAAGTTCCATAAATATTTCGGCTTCGGGGTATTGGAAAAAGGCTTAGTGGATTTAATCGATACAAGGCAAACTAATAATGAGTCTGGATGCCAGTACCTCAAAAGATTCAGAGAGATGAAGAATCAATGCTATTCCTTGACATTGCCAGATTCAGAGGTGGTTAGCATTGCAATTCAAGGATTGAGACCTGTTATCAGAGAGAAAATTGGCTTCGGTTGTAACAACATGGCCGATTTAGCTAAAAAGGTAGCAGGTATTGATTCCCAAAATCAGTACAATCAAGTCTTTAAGCCTAAGAAAGCCTACAATGCAGAGAGTCATGTTTTCCTGCAAAATGAAAACGATGATTCAGAAAATGAAAGTGATGAAGAAGTGGCTGTTGTAGACTGGGTTTGTAAAAACAATGAATTCATGCCTTGGGCAAAAGTTAAAAGTACCAAGAGAGATGTAAAGTACAACTTTGACGTCACTAAGGCCGACAAAATATTTGACTACTTACTGGAGAAGGGTCAAATTAAATTGACTGGGAATCATGCTGTCCCGTCGGCCGAAGAGCTTAAAAATAAGGTACTACAAATTTCATAATTCTAGTACCCATACTACTAATGATTGTCGAGTTTTTAGAGATATGATACAGAGGGCAATCGTTAAAGGGTGGATTGGCCTAGAAAAGGCCAAAGGCATGAGCATCAACGACCATCCTTTCCCACAAAACATGGTGGCTCCGGCACTTCGAAGTGAGGTTAAGGTATTAACTTCTAATAAAGCCAGAGCAGCCGGGACAGTTGATCCAAAGAAGCAGCTGTTGATGGTCCTTAAACACCTGTTTTACCATCAACATTTTACCCTAAACTTCACCAAAAAGGCATGAAATGTAGTCAAATAGGTTTCAAACTAACCGAATTCCACATGTCCAAAGAATTTTATTTGAATGCAGGATTTGAACCAAATTTGGACATTTGGACCCACCAGGAGACAAGCCCACTCAGCAGGGCCCGAATGGGCCTAAGGGGGGTGGCGCCCGCCACCCCTAGGTGGCGCCCGTCACCTCTAAGTGGTGCCCGCCACTTGAGTTGGCCCAAGTTCCACCCCCTGCCATGTCACCGATCCGTGTGACCTCCACAAGGCCAAATCTTGGCCCTTGGTCACTAGGTCAGTGGCATCGGATGGCTCAGGATGAAGTGGCGTGGATCAAAGCTGAATGGCGGTTGCTAGGACATGCAACCGACCTCCAAACCGCCTTGGACAACCACCTGGATGGCGTTGAAGCCAAGGCAGTGCATCCAATGGTGAGGGAGGTGGCGGCCACCACCTAGGGCTGGCGCCCGCCACTAGGGTTAGCCCTAGGTCGGCTGGCTGCCCCCTATAAGTACCCCCCTCACTCCTCAAGGCTATAAATACCCCTCTGGCGACACTACTTCATACACATCACACACCAGTACCATCACACACCAAGAAGCAAGAGAAGCAAGTGAGAGTTAGGTTAGAAGCTCAGAGAGGTTAGGCAAGTAGGTTAGCTAGTAGAGAGTATAGCTCTAGTGCCCTCGCTACAGCGCGGCTCTTAGTTTAGCACAGCTCAGCCTAAGTTCTTGGTAAAAGGAGCGTAGAGCTTGCTAAGAGAGAAGCGGGTGAGAGCGACTGGCATCAGAGGTCGGTTGATTTCTCAGCGTCTCTGGTCTGGTTTGCTCTCTTGTATCTCAGGTACATTTATCTTTATCTCAGTATTACTTTAAGCATTACTTTCAGTATTACTTTCAGTATTACTTTATCAAGTACCTTGAGTGTGACCTAGCTATCCTACAGTTTAATTCACTTAGCCATAGTAGTTAATCTCTAGTGTGCTTAGTGATTGATCTTTGCCAATAGGTTGCTTAGTTAGTTTAGTGCTTATCTTATTAAGTCAATTGTTTGCTCTGACGTCCGCAAGGGTGTCTCTATTCAAAGCTAGGATAGAGATAGTTAGAATATAGTTAAGCGTGGTGCTTAGTTATAGACTTACCTTCAGATACGGCTGGACCCCCGGATAGCTGTGGTAGCAAGCAGGTGGTGACAGCCCTGTGCGCCTTGAATTCCACCACGTAGTTGGCATAGTTTAACAATAAGGCTCGTTGTGCTAGCGTTCAACCTTAGTAAGTGGTAAAGGCTAGTACGCCTCGATACTTGACAAGATAGGAATAAAACTTTACTCAACTTAGTTGCTTTATTGACTTTTGCCGGCCTTGCTTCGTAACTATCTTGCTTCGTAGTTATCTTGCTTTGTAGTTATCTAGGAGTAGTTATTAGTTAGTAGTTAGTTATCCTAGTTATCCTTAGCTATTCCCTTTATCTACCTATCCATCCACCTTACCTTAGGCATCCATTTCATCCTTACCTATCCACCCATATATTCTTTCTAGCCTTCCATCCCTTCTCTTCCCTTCTCCCCTTTTCCTTTTTCCCTTTTCTTCGACTCTCATCCCCTCCTTGACTCAACTCATACACCACGCTAGCCTTCCCTTGGGATCAAATAAATTGACACCTGGTACTCCCAGGCGAAGTGCTACTACGATAGTTCTGTGCACTTGCAGAATCTCCTCCTGGTAGATTGCAATCTCTCTAGCTAGCTCCTACTAGTGTCGGGATTGGCAACACCGCTTGGCATTAGTAGATACCTGCTTTAGCTCCACTCCTTTAGGTATAGTGACCGGTCTTGCTTCAAGCATTTCTGACGCCGTTGCCGGGGACAGACTCCATAGTCTACTCCTAGTAACAACGTTAGCGAGTGCCAACAAGCATTTCTGGGCTGTTACCGAGGATAGTTGCCTAGCTCTATCTTTAGTGAAGCTAAGAACTACCAACAAGCATTTCTGGCGCCGTTGCCGGGGAAGGCAATCGGTATATCGGTTGAGTCCGTGTCGAATTTATCTTCGCTCAAGCTCCCGCTTAGCGAATCCCATCTTACCCCATTCTTTCTTTCCTTAACTCTTCTTATTTTTTTCCTTCATCTTCTTCAACTTCTTTCTTTCTTATCTCGTTCTATCTTCACGATGGCCAACAAGACCATTCGTGAGTTTTCTGCTCCTTCTGCCGCTAATGTAGTGATAGGACCAGACGTGATCGATGCCAACCTCAATTTTGAGTTGAAACCGGCTCTGATTACGATGGTCTAAGCTAGCCCGTTCTGTGGCAAGGCCCATGAGGATGCCAATGCTCACCTCCAACAATTCTTGGAGATTTGCGGCACCTTCACCATTAAGGGGATAACCCAAGAAGCCATCCGTCTTTGTCTCTTTCCTTTCTCTTTGCTAGGAAAAGCGAAGCAATGGTTCTATACCGATCGCAATGCTGTAGACACATGGGACAAGTGTTCCAATGCTTTTCTTGCCAAATTCTTTCCTATGGGCAAGACTGTGACAGAACCGACCAATTTATACCAGATTAAGCACCGAATCGCTGCTTGCGCAGAGACTACAAGTACTTAAGCTCGTATAAACCCGGTAGTCCGGAAATCTCGAAGGATTTCAAGTCATTCAACTTTAACCAAGATCGTAATAGATTAGCGTACATGTCCACGACATACATTCAGTTCGCACATAGTTCAAATACATCGGAGTTCAACAGTTATTACAAACCATAGTTTGAATTCAAAAGCGGAGGCGACATAGTTTTGAAACACAAGTCCTTAGTTCACAATACAGTGCCATATGCTTGATCAGTCCACAAAAGCAGCAGGGAAGATAAGAGTTGACCATGCCCATGGTCTAGTCACTGCCCTCGACGGGGTACAGACAGTTCTCGCAATAGCCAAAGAAGCATTGCCCATCTGCAACAACAAGGGATAGAACCCTGAGTACGAGAAGGTACTCAGCTAGACTTACCCGTCATAAACCAGAAATAATCAACACCAAGGATTATGCAAGGCTGTATCTGGGGTTGGCCACACTTACCTTTTTGCATAAAAGCATTTTATTATTAAATAATCATCATTAGAGTATTAGCAGTCACTTTTATGTAATCAGCCTGATTATCTAGATTCGCACCTGATCTAGAGCAAACACTTGACTACTTATTCAAGCAAGAGTGACTATTTCATTAATAGCCTTTCAGATTCACCAACCATAACCATCATTAATTCCATATATTACTATGGTAACACATGCTCAGTCAAGTTACTCACTAACCAGGAGCGATGGCGATTATAATCGATTCCTACCAGCTGGGGATAAAATGTCGCACACTCGCCCGTCACACCCTGCCAGGTGGTCGTTGGCGACCAATTCAGGAGGTTCGAGAACCCAAATCGCGGGACGGCCATGGACCCTTCTACACTGAGGGTTATCTCAATGCCAGGTCGCTCAAGCTATTAACTGCCCACGGTCATGCCAGGTCGATCAGGCCCTGCCTGCCCTCGGACCATGCCAGATCGATCAGAATAGTTGCCCACGGTACATGTAAGGCCCTAGGTGTTAGGCGTCATCGTCTCCATCACCGGCTCGAAACACCTTACTCGGCTTCACGGGAGGTACCCGCACCTGCTCTGTTAAGTGATTGACGCGTTCAAAATGACTGAGGTGTGCCTTCGTCGGTTCCTAATCGACACAGACGGGAGACTACTAGCACACAGAACCCATGTCCTGCTGCCCCTACATCCCGCCCGGTCTCAGTTTAATTATCACATGGTTATCTCTATGATAGCACAAGGCTAAACATGATCAGTATCCACCTATATGCGGGAGACAGGAAATCACCCGACTTTTACCGGTCTAAGTTGGCTAAGCATAAACGAGCCTAGACTTATCAGGGATAACAAGGTAATATTTGCAGGTGGACAAGGATAATTAATTAATGCAGCAACGGTATCACACAACTCCTATAACCTAATGCAACAATCATATCAGGTTAACTTGTAAACGGTAATTTGCAAACCGTAGGAGAAAATGCTCCGGGGCTTGCCTCGCTCGAAGTCGGCGGGGCGGTGATCACGGCTCTCCGGCAGATCCTCCACGTCTCCTTCCGGAATCCTCTCCTCGGGTGTCTCCTCCTGACGCTGCTCCTCCGGTGTCTCCTGGGCTTCCACTACCGATCCTGCATGACGCGGTACATGAATGAATAACATGAATGCACATGGGATGCATGGTGATGCAACATGGAGTAACAATTTAGGAGATAAGCACATGTCATCTACTGCTACTCACTTACTTAATTTAACATACTACTTACTAAGTCTTGTTGTCACCACATCAAAGTTGCTTAACGGGTTTGTTACCCTCTAATTATTTGTAGAATTAAATCTAGTTAAATAGGCCTATAACAGTAACCTAGCCTAGACAGCTTCTCAAAAATCTATAAAAATTACTGGAGATTAACAACACTTAATCTAATTCTCTGTCCAAATTTCACCCCATTTGGACCTAGACTCTACCCCCTATGAAAAAGACAAATTCTATCATGAAAAGGTGCTTTGAACTACACCCCCTAGCACAAAGTATCAAACAACAGATTTCATAATTTTCTTCTAAATTTCTTAGCACAAGAGCAGTCAGTAAAATTTACCAAGTCCATACTCTTCATATTTTAATTATTACAAAATAAACAAGAAAACAGCATTTTATCATTTTAATTACTACTGCCAAATTATTTCACAGAGCATCCTCATTTTACATTTTTCCCAGAAACTATTCCTCAACACAATCCTAACAAAACAAGAATCACATTTTTCTGAGATAAATACAAATTACTATGCATTTAACAAGATTTCAGCCTAAACATAAATTAAATATAACTACACAGAAAATTACCACAAACTGGACATATTATATTTTTCATGCATAGACCTCAACATAACAAACCTAACAAAACTTGTTTCACCTTTTTAGCATTTATATTTCACAAGATATGAATTAAACAAGCAATACACAATTTCTGGAAACTAATTAACAAAACCTGAAAAACATTCAAACAGGAAACTACTACGAGTACCCGAACTAGTGCACACAGACAACACCAGACTCGCTGACACGCGGGTCCCCGAGTCAAACCGACCCCACCTGTCATCCCCACCGAGACAGGGGAGGAGTTGACCACGGCGGAGCTCACCGACGGCGACCTCCCCGGCGAAACCATCCCCACCGGCGAACTCCCCTCAACCTTCCGCACCCGTCGGTATCCTCGGCTGGCCCAGCGCACACGCGGATCGAGCTCGCCGACGACGATGGCGGACACGGCGGCGCGGGCGAGCTACGCCGGCCGGCTCCGGCCACGACGGGCTCATCCGACCCTCGAGATCTACTCCGGCGACCTTCATAACCCTAGCCCAGGGCTCGGAAGCCAGGGCGCAAGCTCCGAGCACCCATGTCCACGGCGGTGCCACTCCGGCGACCTTGGCAAGCGGCGGACGACGGCGTACTCGCGCTTCCGGACCCTAATCGGCCTAACCGTCACCACCACTAGCTCCGGCAAGTCGAGGCGACTCGCGAACGCTAGCTAGGGCAGATGGTTGAGCTCGGGAAGAGGGTTGGCCACGGCGGACCGAGCGCGCCGGCCATGGCGGTCATGGCGGACGGCGGCGTTCCGCGGGCTCTTAACCCTAATCGACCAAACCAACACCCTCTACCCTCTCCTCGGACCTCACTAACCCCTATACGGGCGCTAGGGTGACATGACATCGATGGGAAGGTGGCCGGCCACGGCGAACCGAGCTCGGCGGTCATGGCGGCCATGGCGGCGACTCGTCCCGGGGCTTACCTAGGGCTGCCTAGGGAGCGCTAAGGACAGCACGGGGTGCGGGGGCTCACGGCGAGGCTTGGCAGCTGGTTGGGTGGACGGTGCGGCGGCGGGACGGCGGCGGCGCTCGCAGCTTTTCCCCTTTTTCCCCGCTCGGGCTCCGGCGAGAGGAACAAGAGCGAGAGAGGGACAGAATGGAGGGAGGAGCGGCGCGGCTTCGGGCAGCGGGGCGAGCGGCAGCTTATGCTTGCCACGCCGCGCGCGGACGCTGCGTCCCCGGCCGGAACGCGCCACGCGGAGAGCAAGCTCTGCACGCGGTCGGCCACGACCGACCGATTCAAACTGAATCGCCCGATTCAGTTAACGATGGCCGACTGATGGCCGAACTTTGAGCGCGATTAACTCCTAATCCATTTGATGAAATGCTAAACTACTTGCTCCACTGCTTAGAGCTACATACCATCTACAACTTTGGTTACAAGATTGATCCTTGGTTCGGTCTAGATTGCTCCAAAAACAACTCCAAAGATGACCTCGTGAAACTGTTTGGCCGGTTAGGGACTTAGAAAAATTTCTAAGTCTAAACTCCCTCAAATCTGCCTTGTGGGTCCTAAAACACCTTGTTAAACCCATTTTCATGGGTTGGGCCTTAAACAACTTTTGTTCTACTCTAAATTCTACACACTTTTGGTTAAGGGCCCACAGCCATGCAAAGCTTCTATCAAGAAGGTCTTAGTTAGTCAAACAAAAGGACTCCTAGGGCTCTATCAAGGCAACTAGGGTTAGAGACTTGGTTAGCCAACATGACCAACATAAACCTAGCTTCATTTTGACTCCCCAACAAGGTTCAACTACTTAGAAGACTTAAGCACTCCACTAACAAGACAAACAAGCATTCCATCAAGCATAGCATTACAAAAGCTCACATGAAATGACACTTAACAAAAGAAATGCAACATGAGATGATGATGCTTTATGCTCATGGGATGACAAGTTATGCATTTAGGGTTGCTTAACACCTAGGGTGCTACAAAGACGAGTGCTCTGCGCAACAAAATCTCCAGCTTTACGCAACAAGCCGAGGAATCTATTCCCGAGGCTTGGGAGAGAATGCAAGAGTACGTCGCTGCTTGTCCGCACCATGGTATGGAGGACTGGCTATTGATCCAGAACTTCTACCATGGCCTAACCCCTCTCTCTAGAAGCCATTTGGATGCCACCGACGGCGGTGCATTCTTTTCTCTGAATGGTGCAGATGCTAAGGCTCTCATAGAGAAGATGGTGTCGAACCAAGGATGGAATGACGAAAGACTACAGCCCCATAAGCGAGGTATGCATTCCCTTAAGGAAGCCGACATGATCGTGGCCAAGATGGACCTGCTGGCAAAGAAGCTGGACAACTGTGAGAAGATGAACCAACAAGAGAGTGTCCAATCTCTGGAATCCTACATGACTTGTGAAATCTGTGGAGAAACCGGACATTCTGGGAGCCACTGCCCCGAGCTACATGAAGATTTGAACTTCATCAACAACAATAACAGTTTCCGTCAACAGAATCAAGGATGGAATCAGCCTGCAAACTCTCAAGGTAACAATTCATTCCCTTGCTCTAATTTTCATAATTCCGATGATTTCTCGTTCTTAAAGAATTTAGTTTACTCACAAGGTAGAACTACTGAATTTTTGAATAAGAAATTAATGTTGAATGATAAAGCCCTTGAGAATATAAATGCTAAATTGGAAGATTTCTCATCTGCTCTGAAAAATTAACTTAGCTTTAATAAGATGTTAGAAACCCAATTAGATCAACTTGCTGCTATCTTACCATCTTTTGAAATTGACAAAATTCCTGCTAAACCTGACATGGAAACTACAAATATGGTTGAAATAAAATATTTTAACTATTATGAAGATCAAACCATGACTGTTAAAAAGGGTGATCCTGGTAGTCCCATAATTAGATGCTCAATCTTTGGTGAAGTCTTTAAAAATGCCATGTGTGATTTAGGATCGAGTGTGAACATTTTATCTAAATAATTCTATGAAAACTCGTTCTTTCCACCCATGTCATCCACATCTGCCTATGTTGTGCTAGCTGATCAATCCACTTGCTATGTAGAAGGAATAGACCTGTTCATATTAGAGGTTCCTATGTTCCTGCTGATTTCATAATACTAGATATGGGAAATAGGAAAGATGTGCCTCTAATCTTAGGTAGACCCTTCTTGAACACTGTTGATGCCTGCATATATGTGGGAAGTGGTAAAATTCAAATGACATTAGGAGGGAGGAAGGAAATATTCTCCTTTTCCTGTGGTCCCGCATATGCCGCTAACATGCAGGATGCAAAGCCCATTTGTACCAAGAAGAGGCGCCCAAGAACAAGGTGGAGCAGAAAGAAAGAACCACCTTCTCCTGAGTTGTGTAATTCACATAACAAGGGAGAGGTGCCAAAAGAAGAAGAACCAGATTGTAACACCTCTGGTGATTAATATGTAATTAACCTGACATGTCATCATATTTAGTCATTAATCATCCTTGCCATGCATTTATGTTTGCCTAATACTTGTTTTGCATTTACCTTTTTCTGAGGTGGCTTGTGTAGTGGTCTTTTTTTTCAAAAACCCTAAAGGCCCAAATCCTCCTATAAGGGCAAAATGGTAATTTCATATCTGTGTCTAGCTTTGTGTGAATCTTGTTCAGTTGAGTGTCTTGATGTTTTGTTGTGTTGATCAAAGTTCAAAATCAGAAATAGAATTTAAATTCCTTTTGAAAAACCCTAAATTTCCAAACTCTAGTTTTACCCCTCTTTTTCTAATTCAAAAACTATTAAAAATTTGAAGTTGGCCCAATAAGAAAAGTTGTAGATCTTGCAATAAGGAACAACTTTGGTGTTTACAGATTTTCAAGTTTCAATACAAAATCAGAAGTAATTTCAAATTCTTTCAAACTTCAATTTTGTCCCCTTTTCAGTTTTCAAAATTATCTCAAAAACTATTGAGTTTCAGAAAAAGTTTATATTGGCAAAGTTGTAGATCTCAAAATTTTAAGCAACTTTGGTATTTTGAGTTTTCTTTGTGTAGTTCAAATTTTGGGAGTAATTTCGAAAATTCAGAAAAAGGAGGAAGGTGACGTCACTGTGCACGAGCTTTAAAGGAGGGGGGCCCGCCGCCGGCGGCGGAGCGCCGGCCACGCCGACCGGCTGACCCGCGCCCGTGTCGTGCGCCGCCAGCGCCAGCGCGCAAGCTCCCCGGCCCCTACCTCCGCCTCGCCCGTCTCCTACCCTCCTCCTCTTTCCCCTTGGCCGCGGACAGCGGGCAGCTGCCGGCCGCCGGCAAGCCGCCGCGCCGCGCGCGAGCTCCCCGCCCATGTCAAGCTGCCCTACCCTGCCCCTACCTCTGCTAATGCCGCACGATCGCTCCCCACCCCTTTGACCGGACCCCGGCACCACCCCGCGGCTATAAAAGCCGTCGAGCCTCCGCCGTTTTTCCGCCATCGGCGCCACCTCGCCAATCCGAGCCACCGGACCGCCCCAGAGCCTGCTGAGCACCCCATCGCCTTCGCCTGGAGCTTCTCCACCTTCCCGAGGAACCAATTTCACCCCTCCGCCCCTCCTTTCGCCGGCGCAAGCGATCCGTCCCCGACTTCGGCGAACGGCCCCGTCGCGGTGAGGGGCGAAATTCGTCGCCGTGAGTGTTCCTCCTGTCCCTCCGACCCCGTCGTCTTTTCCTCACCTCGGTGCCCTCCTAACCGCACATCGGTGATCCCTTTTGATGGACAGAGCCGCTGGAACGCTTGCTCGCCGCCAAAGAGCTCCGCCGAAGCACCGCCGCCGTCGAACTCCCTCCTCCGACCCTTGCACCGCCTCGCCGTTCCTCGTTCCCGACCCCCGGTGAGCCCGCGAAGCTTCCCCCACCCTCTGCTTTCCCAGCGCGAGGCCCGAGCGGCCGGTCCGCCGCGCGCTCTCGCCGGCGAGCGCGCCGAGCCCGCGGGGAAGAAGCACAGTGCTCCTTTTCTTTTTTTTTGAAAATTTGAATAGTGATCTGTTTTCTCTTTTTTGTGAGAATTAATCTGTTGCTCCTTAAATCCTGAGAAAAATGTGGTATGCTCCTTGCACTGTGTAGTATTTTAGAAAAATAAGAAACTCTACTTTTCTGCAAAAATTGGAAAATGAAAAATCTTTCTTTTAATTAAGAAATCGATGGTTTTAGATTTTTAGAAAATCATGTGTAGCTCCAAAAATCATGAGATAAATTTTGATGTGCTAGTTATGTCATGTTTAGTCTCTGGTAGAATTTTGAGACCATTTGGAGCAAGTTAATTTTTGGGCATTTATTTTAATTGTTAAATAGTGCCTTTTGTTAATTAAATGTTTGATTTTTGTTAACCACCTTAATGATCTCCAAAAATTATGAAATTTGTTTTGTAATCTATTTATACCATTATGAACTTATGAGATTAATTGGGTAAATTTTGGAGCAACTGCATAAAATGACCTTTTTAAATAATTAGGAAAAATAGAAAAGCAATTAGGGTTCTTGTTGTATGCCCTGTGATGTGAGTTTTGGGATTGTTGCTGTTCATAGACCCCCACCCAGCTGGTCTATGATGTTTGTGATGCCATGCATGACTAATGCTTAGGATTACTAGATGATGCTTAATAGGTTTGATTAATCTTGCTTAGGGGTAGAGATAAGTAACTTTATGTCCACACTAGGAGTTACTTTCACGTTGGAAAGTTGTATTCTAGAATCAGTGGAATTGTCCTGCGCTTTAGCAAGTCTCTTATTCTTGTCAGCATCCTCATAAGCATACATCATTGCGTACGTGTAGTGTCTGAAGGAGAAGGCATCAAAGTCGAGGCAGCCGCTGACGAACCTACCCCCGAGGCGACCCCGAGCTCCGACACCTGCACTGCCGACCCCGAGCCTGTCCTCTTTGCTCTTCAAGGCAAGCCCCGGTGCATTTTAACCCTTCCTTATTTTTATAAAAGGTTTACTTAAAATGCCTTTGAGTTAAACTACTGCATTAGGTTATAGGAGTGTGTGATGACCTATTACCTGCACTGTTTACCTCCACCAGAAGATCCACCTGCCCTGTTTAAAAACTATTTGCAAAATGCTTAGTGATGCTATACAATAGATTTGCAATAAAAATGCAAATTTCAAAAGTGTGATCACTTAAAGAATTTTTATGGGAATTTGGCTTTACTCCCCGACCATTGGCTAAGTATCTGATCCGTACCTAGTCAATTGCGAGGAGAGGTTGTCCGAGCGTACGGTGCCGTCATGTTGTAGTCTGGGACTCAACAGTTGACACCGACTGGGACAGGGTTGAAAAACTGACAGGACTATTGCGCTTGGGTGAGATATAACCGAGGTATGGTTCTGGCAGAAAAATTAGGGACCATCCGTATGGGGGCCTGCTGGCCAAGACTTGCAACTATTCACATACTTCGGAAAGCTCTGGCTCCGAGGACTCCTTAATTGGGACCGACAACCGCGCACTGGGAGTGGCGAGATGGCGGAAGTAGCTTGTACCCACGTGGTCGTCGTGCCTGGATATGAGTGGTGTACTGTACTTCCGGGTGGCGTTGGACCGGTCCAATCTTGGAGGAATCGTGGTAGACGAGTTGGCATATGCAAGCTTAGATGCTACATATGCAGTGTGAATAGGGATCCTCAGCTGAGTATTATTTATCGAGATTAACGTTGCTCCTCGGTTCTGGAGACTTGGTCACTGACTGTCAACGGAGAGTGGTTCTCAACTAGGTATGTTTTGGAAGGTAAAATGAATCATGAACAATGAAGAATTGAGAAATACTTGAATCTTTCCAAAAATAGCACGAGGTTTACAAAATGCTTTTCTGCAAAATACTTGGTCTTGCTTAAGCCTACCTTGACTACCCTAAGCCTCTCATCCCTGAGTCTTCTTCCTTTTCTTTAGTCGGGTAAGTCTTGTTGAGTACCCCAGTACTCAGGGTTTGTTACCCATGCTGCAGGTATGCCTGAGTCCCCGATGTGTCTTGCGCCCTGCTGCATGACCATCGTCTAGGAAGAGGCCGATGAGGCCGATGAATAATTGTGCACCCTCGGGCTGGGTGTTTGCAAGTATCTTTATTTTGTTGTACTCCGCTACGTTGCCTATTTCTATCACCCGAACTTGGTTTGTAATAACTGCACCTTTAATCTTATTTGGAACCTCGGTTTGTAAAACTAATGTTATTTAAGTCTTCCGCTCTATATTCCGATGTTATTTGTAAAAGTATCCAGTGCTGTAACCGAAAGGTGAGATGATCCTGCGGACGATGGGCGCTGATGCAGCCCAGTGACAAACTGTCTTGGTCACGTGGAACATAGGTTCGGCTGTCAGAGGCTGACGGGGACCTGTGGGCCATGAGATCAGGACCGTTCCACCACAAAGTGGTATCGGAGCATCTCACTATAACGTTGCAGTGTTCTTGCGAAAACTTCAAAAGATCTTTGAGTCCAAACAAACTAAACTTGGCTATTTTGGGTCCA
This sequence comes from Coix lacryma-jobi var. lacryma-jobi, assembly GCA_009763385.1. NCBI lineage: Eukaryota > Viridiplantae > Streptophyta > Magnoliopsida > Poales > Poaceae > Coix > Coix lacryma-jobi. Next base: position 60,626,454 of record CM019825.1, read on the forward strand.
AACTGCTTCTCTCATCTTGTCTTGTGTGTGGCAACACTAGATAGTGAGACAACATGTTTTAAGCCCTAAGTACCTTGTTTATTTATTACATTGCCTTGTTCCGTAGAAACAATTCATGCATCATGTCATATTCACTTAAGTTAATATAATAACTTCCTCTCTAAAGATCGTTGGGATAGTATGCCTTTTCCTTTTCTTGCTAGCCTTTTTACTCCTCATCCAACTTACCTTATCCAGACATGGCTCGTATCAAGCTGACTGCTCGCAAGTCGACTGGACCCAATGGTGTGCCATGCCACCAACTAGCACCACGCACTGGAGAGGAGACTAGCGAAGCCTCCAACGGTCGTCGCTTTCCTCGTCGCACCCGCAAACACCTAAAGGAGGAGATCAAGAATCAGAAGGCTGAGCTGGAGAACTTGGAGCATGACTTCTACCACTCACGTCTAGAGTTCTATGAGGCCCGAGCCTCCCTGGAGCAGGCCAACCGGAACATGATTCGCGCCATCCAGCAGCGCGATGCCACTTGGATTCGCGAGGACGTCACCAGAGCCGAGCTTCACGGACTGCGGCAGTACACAACTCAGATTGAACAGTTCAATGATATGCTTCATGACGAGGTACACCAGCTGTACAACCAACTCCACCCCGTGGTTCCCCCGGTTGTCGAGGACCCTGAGGACAGAGTAGTGGAAGAGCCGGACGTGGAGCAGGAGTCAGGCATGAACGAGGAGATTGAACCTGCCGAGGACATCCACGCCGAAGACGAGGACGAGGAGGTTGAGCCTGAGCTCATCCTCGAGGAAGACGACGACGACGACATGATCATCAATGAAGACTAGACTCGTTGTTAGAGGATGGAGATCCCGTGTGTCTGTACCACCTGCTTACCAAAACCCTTAGTCTAGGTTTGGGGGCACTAGTCTGTCTTTTGTTAAGTCGGGTCTGTATCTTTCTTTTCGTATCTTTTCCCCTTATCAGTCTATTGTTATCTGTCAGTCATCTTTATCAATCATCTACCTTTGTATCAGTGAAGTTTTTCAGTCAGTTGTTTTCAGAACTTAATCAATGGATGCTAAGTTCCAAGTTACTTAACAGATGCCTGTGAACACTCGCACTGGAGCTGGAAGTTCTCAGGAGGCTGACCTTCCAAACCCTCCACCTGTACCTGCTACGCTAGCAGATGCCATCGCAGCCTTGGCAGCCGCTGCTAACCTGATGGCTCAAAACCAAGGGCAGCAGAACAATGGCCACCGTGGTCGCCGCAACATCAACAACGAGACCACATATGTGGATTTCACCGAAACCCGTCCACCGGTCTTTACCAAGGCTGAGGAACCCCTTGAAGCTGATGATTGGCTCCGCACCATGGAGCAGAAGTTTGGTCTTCTCCACTGCACCGACACCCAGAAGCCCCGGTTCGCTTCCCAGCAGCTTCGTGGTCCAGCAAGCGCTTGGTATGCCAACCTGTTGGCTGCCCAGCCAGAGGGCCATCAGTTGACCTGGGAAGAGTTCCGCACAGCTTTCCGTGCACATCACATCCCTTCTGGAGTGATGAAGATGAAGCTTGATCAGTTTCTGGCACTGCAGCAGAAGGACTCCACAGTGATGCAGTACGTGGGTCAGTTCAATCACCTTAGCTAGTATGCCTCGGAGTACGTCAACACGGACGAGAAAAAGAGGGATTGTTTCCTTAGGGGACTGCACCCCAAGATCCGCAGAAGTATGTCCAATAACCTGACCGACTCGTATCATGATGCCATTGACCGGGCTGTTTCTTTTGAGGAGAGCAATCGCCAGTACCAAGAGGAAAAGAAGAAGAAGAAAGCAGGATCTAGCAGTTTCTCTGGCAGTCACAAGCGCCAGAGGGTCATTTATCACCCTAGCCACCACCAAAATCGCCCACCTTACCCCCACCAGCAAGTGGTCGTCCGTACTGCGGCCACCACCCACAACGCCAACCAGCAAAGTGCCACGCAGCCGAATGCCCCAGGTGTTCGTATCACCACCCCACAAACCGCTTACAACCATCCCTGCTACAACTGTGGCCAGACTGGCCACTGGGCTCGTGAGTGCCCAAAGCCCAAGAGGTATGCTCAGAACGCTCAGAAGGGTCCTGGAGGACCTCAGCAGCAGCAATACCGTGTCCAGCAGCAGCATGCTCAGAAGGGCAAGGTTGTCAAGAAGCACGGGCAAGTCTACTACACTGCTGTCAGCGACATCCCAGAAGGGGAGCCCATCATGATCGGTAGGTTTTCCGTTGCCAATTATCCCGCAGTCGTGCTGTTTGATTTCGGTGCATCGCATTCCTTCATCAGTCGTACATTTGTCATTGAGCATGGGATATCAATTGGGGAATTGAAAGAAAATTTCTGCATATTTTCGCCTGGAGGGCGTATAAGTACTAAGGAGGTAATTCGTAATATACCAGTGATGTTGGGGGAACATGTATTTCCTACCACCATGATAGTGCTTCGTGATCAGAAAATAGATGTCATTTTAGGCATGAATTGGATGTGCCAGTATAAAGCCATGATTGACATCCTGAATAGGGTTGTGAGAGTGGACATTCCTAACAGTACCTCCAAGCTCCTTCTCCAACTCCCAATGCCTCCGAAACCAGCAGCCATGCAATTGAATACCACCTATGTTCAGGAGACCAGAGACATCCCCGTGGTCTGTGAATTTCCTGATGTTTTTCCAGAGGACTTACCTGGCCTACCTCCTGACCGTGATGTTGAGTTTGCCATAGAGCTTAAGCCCGGGACTGCTCCTATATCCCGCAGAGCTTATCGAATGCCTCCCAGAGAGTTGGCAGAGCTAAAAATCCAGTTACAAGAGTTGCTGGATAAGGGCTTCATTCGCCCAAGTTCATCTCCTTGGGGCTGTCCTGCAATCTTTGTGAAGAAGAAAGACAAGAGTCTCAGATTATGCATTGATTATCGCCCACTCAACGAAGTCACCATCAAAAATAAATATCCCTTGCCTCGTATTGACCTTCTTTTTGACCAGCTAGCTGGAGCCAGAGTATTCTCCAAGATTGACCTCAGATCTGGCTACCACCAAATAAAAATACGTCCCGAAGACATTCCTAAAACAGCTTTCACTACTAGGTACGGCCTATATGAGTACCTGGTCATGTCCTTCGGTTTGACCAATGCCCCTGCCCACTTCATGTACCTCATGAACTCCGTATTCATGCCAGAGCTCGATAAATTTGTGGTCGTGTTCATTGACGACATCCTTGTCTACTCAAAGACCCCTGAAGAGCATGCCGAACATCTTCGTATCGTTCTATCCCGCCTCAGAGATCATCAGCTTTATGCCAAGTTCAGTAAATGTGAGTTCTGGTTAGATCAGATACAGTTCCTTGGTCATGTCCTATCCGCTGAAGGAGTGTCAGTAGATCCCGGAAAGGTGACAGACATTCTGGATTGGGAGCCACCTACCACTGTTCACGGAGTCCGCAGCTTCATGGGAATGGCTGGATATTATCGCCGATTCATCCCGGATTTCTCCAGAATCGCCAAGCCTATCACCGAGTTATTAAAGAATTCTGTGAAGTTTGTCTGGTCACCAGCTTGTGAGCAGGCCTTTCAAACATTGAAGAAACTGTTAACCACGTCACCAGTGCTAGCCCAGCCAAACATCGAAAAGCCCTTTGATGTCTACTGTGATGCATCTGGTACTGGTTTGGGCTGTGTTTTGATGCAAGAAGGTCGAGTGATCGCGTATGCCTCCCGGCAGCTGAAGCAACATGAAGAGAATTATCCAACCCATGATCTTGAGTTAGCAGCAGTGGTGCATGCCTTAAAGATCTGGCGTCATTATTTGTTGGGCAGTACCTGCAATGTGTATACAGATCACAAAAGCCTGAAGTATATCTTCACTCAAGAAGAACTGAATATGAGACAGAGAAGGTGGCTTGAGTTAATTAAAGACTATGATCTCGAAGTACATTACCATCCGGGTAAGGCGAATGTGGTCGCCGATGCGCTCAGTCGCAAGTCATACTACAACTGTCTGGTGATGAAACCCTACGATTCTTCCCTGTGTTATGATCTAGAAAGGATGGGTATTGAAATGGTTCCACAGGGAACTCTGAATAATATCAGGATAGAAGCACTTATCAGGGAACAGATCATCACTGCGCAGAAAGATAACCCTGGAATCAAACACATCATCGAAAGGGTCCAAGCCGGAAGAGCGGATTGTTTTAGGATTGATGAGGTAGGAGTGGTTTGGTTCAAGAACCGACTGGTAGTTCCCAAAGTGCCTGAGTTGAGGCAGTTAATCCTTGATGAAGCACACTTGACTAGGTTCTCCATCCACCCCGGCAGCAACAAGATGTACCAAGACTTGAGGCAGAGATTCTGGTGGACAAAGATGAAGATTGAGATCGCCCGATATGTCGCTCACTGTGATACTTGCCAGCGAGTCAAAGCTGTGCACATGAAGCCCGGAGGAGAATTGCAACCTTTACCTGTGCTTGCTTGGAAATGGGACGATATCAGTATGGATTTTATCAATGGGCTACCCAAAACACCAAGGGGTTTTGATTCCATCTGGGTGATCGTGGATCGCCTCACTAAGCAAGCTCACTTCCTGCCAGTCAAGACCAGCTACACCGTCCCCACTTACGCCGCTATGTACAAGAACAACATAGTAAAACTCCATGGCATACCCAAGACCATTATCTCTGATCGTGGTACCCAGTTCGTCGCAAAATTCTGGAAAGCATTCCATACCTCACTTGGAACCAAACTCTTGCATAGCACGGCATATCATCCACAAACAGATGGACAAACTGAGTGAGTCAACCAAGTGTTAGAGGACATGTTGAGAGCCTGCGTGCTCACCTTCGCAGATACTTGGGATGAGTGTTTGCCCTTGGCAGAATTCTCATATAATAATAGTTACCAAGAAAGCATCAAAATGGCACTCTTTGAAGCACTGTACGGTCGCCGTTGTCGTACACCTCTCAGTTGGTCTGAACCTAGAGAAAGGGAATTCTTTGGAGTTGACCTAGTAAAAGATATGGAAGAAAAAGTCAAGCAAATACAAGAGAATATGAAGATTGCGCAGTCTCGACAGAAGAGCTATGCTGACAAAAGACGTCGACCTCTGAAGTTCCAAATCGGGGATTATGTGTATCTGAAGGTCTCACCCACCAAAGGAGTTACTCGTTTTGGAGTCAAGGGAAAGTTAGCACCACGCTATATTGGTCCCTTTGAAATTCTGGAATGTTGTGGCAAGGTAGCTTACAAGCTAAGATTGCACGATCATCTTTTCACAGTCCATAATGTGTTTCACGTCTCCCAACTCAAGAAATGCCTCCAAATGCCCGAACATGTGGTGGAAGTTGAAGGTGTTGAGTTAGAACCCGATCTGTCATACTCTGAGTATCCAGTTCGCGTGTTGGATTACAAGGACCGTGTTACCCGGAGGACTACCACAAGATGGTACAAGATCCAGTGGAACCAACACTCTGAAGAAGAAGCCACTTGGGAATCCGAGGACTTCTTGGCAAAGAATTATCCCGACTTTCTCGATACTCTGTAGATGTAAAGTTTTGTCTTTGTCCTTCTTAAGACGCAGAATCTCGGGGTGAGATTTCTTTTAGGGGGGAAAGCTGTAACACCTCTGGTGATTAATATGTAATTAACCTGACATGTCATCATCTTTAGTCATTAATCATCCTTGCCATGCATTTATGTTTGCCTAATACTTGTTTTGCATTTACCTTTTTCTGAGGTGGCTTGTGTAGTGGTCTTTTTTTTCAAAAACCCTAAAGGCCCAAATCCTCGTATAAGGGCAAAATGGTAATTTCATATCTGTGTCTAGCTTTGTGTGAATCTTGTTCAGTTGAGTGTCTTGATGTTTTGTTGTGTTGATCAAAGTTCAAAATCAGAAATAGAATTTAAATTCCTTTTGAAAAACCCTAAATTTCCAAACTCTAGTTTTACCCCTCTTTTTCTAATTCAAAAACTATTAAAAATTTGAAGTTGGCCCAATAAGAAAAGTTGTAGATCTTGCAATAAGGAACAACTTTGGTGTTTACAGATTTTCAAGTTTCAATACAAAATCAGAAGTAATTTCAAATTCTTTCAAACTTCAATTTTGTCCCCTTTTCAGTTTTCAAAATTATCTCAAAAACTATTAAGTTTTAGAAAAGTTTATATTGGCAAAGTTGTAGATCTCAAAATTTTAAGCAACTTTGGTATTTTGAGTTTTCTTTGTGTAGTTCAAATTTTGGGAGTAATTTCGAAAATTCAGAAAAAGGAGGAAGGTGACGTCACTGTGCACGAGCTTTAAAGCAGGGGGGGCCCCGGCCGCCGGCGGCGGAGCGCCGGCCACGCTGACCAGCTGACCCGCGCCCGTGTCGTGCGCCGCCAGCGCTAGTGCGCAAGCTCCCCGGCCCCTACCTCCGCCTCGCCCGTCCCCTACCCTCCTCCTCTTTCCCCTCGGTCGCGGACAGCGGGCAGCTGTCGGCCGCCGGCAAGCCGCCGCGCCGCGCGCGAGCTCCCTGCCCACGTCGAGCCGCCCTACCCTGCCCCTACCTCTGCTAATGCCGCACGATCGCTCCTCGCCCCTTTGACCGGACCCCGGTACCACCCCGCGGCTATAAAAGCCGTCGAGCCTCCGCCGTTTTTCCGCCATCGGCGCCACCTCGCCAATCCGAGCCACCGGACCGCCCGGAGCCCGCTGAGCACCCCATCGCCTTCGCCTTGAGCTTCTCCACCTTCCCGAGCAACCAATTTCACCCCTCCGCCCCTCCTTTCGCCGGCGCAAGCGATCCATCCCCGACTCCGGCGAACGGCCCTGTCACGGTGAGGGGCGAAATTCGTCGCCGTGAGTGTTCCTCCCGTCCCTCCGACCCCCGTCCTCTTTTCCTCACCTCGGTGCGCTCCTAACCGCACATCGGTGATCCCTTTTGATGGACAGAGCTGCCGGAACGCTTGCTCCCTGCCGAAGAGCTCCGCCGAAGCACCGCCGCCGTCGAACTCCCTCCTCCGACCCTTGCACCGCCTCGCCGTTCCTCGTTCCCGACCCCCGGTGAGCTCGCGAAGCTTCCCCCACCCTCTGCTTTCCCAGCGCGAGGCCCGAGCGGCCGGTCCGCCGCGCGCTCTCGCCGGCGAGCGCGCCGAGCCCGCGGGAAGAAGCACAGTGCTCCTTTTCTTTTTTTTGAAAATGTGAATAGTGTACTGTTTTCTCTTTTTTGTGAGAATTAATCTGTTGCTCCTTAAATCCTGAAAAAAATGTGGTATGCTCCTTGCACTGTGTAGTATTTTAGAAAAATAAGAAACCCTACTTTTCTGCAAAAATTGGAAAATGAAAAATCCTTCTTTTCATTAAGAAATGGATGGTTTTAGATTTTTAGAAAATCATGTGTAGCTCCAAAAATCATGAGATAAATTTTTATGTGCTAGATATGTCATGTTTAGTCTCTGGTAGAATTTTGAGGCCATTTGGAGTAATTTGATTTTTGGGCATTTATTTTAATTGTTAAATAGTGCCTTTTGTTAATTAAATGTTTGATTTTTGTTAAGCACCTTAATGATCTCCAAAAATTATGAAATTTGTTTTGTCATCTATTTATACCATAATCACCTTATGAGATTAATTGGGTAAATTTTGGAGCAACTGCATAAAATGACCTTTTTAAATAATTAGGAAAAATAGAAAAGCAATTACGGTTCATATTGTATGCCCTGTGATGTGACTTTTGGGATTGTTGCTGTTCATAGACCCCCACCCAGCTGGTCTATGATGTTTGTGATGCCATGCATGACTTATGCTTAGGACTACTAGATGATGCTTAATAGGTTTGATTAATCTTGCTTAGGGGTAGAGATAAGTAACTTTATGTCCACACTAGGAGTTACTTTCACGTTGGAAAGTTGTATTCTAGAATCAGTGGAATTGTCCTGCGCTTTAGCAAGTCTCTTATTCTTGTCAGCATCCTCATAAGCATACATCATTGCATACGTGTAGTGTCTGAAGGAGAAGGCATCAAAGTCGAGGCAGCCGCTGACGAACCTACCCCAGAGGCGACCCCGAGCTCCGACACCTGCACTGCCGACCCCGAGCCTGTCCTCTTTGCTCTTCAAGGCAAGCCCCGATGCATTTTAACCCTTCCTTATTTTTATAAAAGGTTTACTTAAAATGCCTTTGAGTTAAACTACTGCATTTAGGTTATAGGAGTGTGTGATGACCTATTACCTGCACTGTTTACCTCCACCAGAAGATCCACCTGCCCTGTTTAAAAACTATTTGCAAAATGTTTAGTGATGCTATACAATAGATTTGCAATAAAAATGCAAATTTCAAAAGGGTGATCACTTAAAGAATTTTTATGGGAATTTGGCTTTACTCCCCGACCATTGGCTAAGTATCTGATCCGTACCTAGTCAATTGCGAGGAGAGGTTGTCCGAGCGTACGGTGCCGTCATGTTGTAGTCCGGGACTCAACAGTTGACACCGACCGGGACAGGGTTGAAAAACTGACAGGACTATTACGCTGGGGTGAGATATAACCGAGGTATGGTTCTGGCAGAAAAATTAGGGACCATCCGTATGGGGGCCTGCTGGCCAAGACTTGCAACTATTCACATACTTCGGAAAGCTCTGGCTCCGAGGACTCCTTAATTGGGACCGACAACCGCGCACTGGGAGTGGCGAGATGGCGGAAGTAGCTTGTACCCACGTGGTCGTCGTGCCTGGATATGAGTGGTGTACTGTACTTCCGGGTGGCGTAGGACCGGTCCAATCTTGGAGGAATCGTGGTAGATGAGTTGGCATATGCAAGCTTGGGTGCTACATATGCAGTGTGAATAGGGATCCTCAGCTGAGTATTATTTATCCGGATTAACGTTGCTCCTCGGTTATGGAGACTTGGTCACTGACTGTCAACGGAGAGTGGTTCTCAACTAGGTATGTTTTGGAAGGTAAAATGAATCATGAACAATGAAAAATTGAGAAATACTTGAATCTTTCCAAAAATAGCACGAGGTTTACAAAATGCTTTTCTGCAAAATACTTGGTCTTGCTTAAGCCTACCTTGACTACCCTAAGCCTCTCATCCCTGAGTCTTCTTCCTTTTCTTTAGTCGGGTAAGTCTTGTTGAGTACCCCAGTACTCAGGGTTTGTTACCCATGCTGCAGGTATGACTGAGTCCCCGATGTGTCTTGCGCCCTGCTGCATGACCATCGTCCAGGAAGAGGCCGATGAGGCCGATGAATAATTGTGCACCCTCGGGCTGGGTGTTTGCAAGTATCTTTATTTTGTTGTACTCTGCTACGTTGCCTATTTCTATCACCCGAACTTGGTTTGTAATAACTGCACCTTTAATCTTATTTGGAACCTCGGTTTGTAAAACTAATGTTATTTAAGTCTTCCGCTCTGTATTCCGATGTTATTTGTAAAAGTATCCAGTGCTGTAACCGAAAGGTGAGATGATCCTGCGGACGATGGGCGCTGATGCAGCCCGGTGACAAACTGTCTTGGTCACGTGGAACATAGGTTCGGCTGTCAGAGGCTGACGGGGACCTGTGGGCCATGGGATCAGGACCGTTCCGCCACACAGATGGAGTACTAAGAGAAGAAGTTCCCAAGGAAGAAGATCCACCCGATAAGGATGAAACTCCATGGACCTAAGGTATGGTTTTACTTTTAATTTTTCCATTCAATTTTCCCTTTTTCGAATAAATAACATATGTCATGCATGAAACTAAAAATAAAAATATCACCAGTTATCATTAGTTATATGCATAGGTATATGTTAACTTAGCTAGAACAATCAAATATCATAATAGGATAGTTTCTCTTTTCACAACATTAGATAGTTTCCCTTATAATAAAATGAGAACAAGAGCTCTGACCGAGAAAGAAAAAGATCCTTCACCAAGGAAGAAGCTAGCTTGAGGGAGACTCCCGCTCCGATAAGGTATGTCTCAAGCCTATACTTTACATTCCGTTCTTAAATTATATATCTTTTGAATGTCACATGCTTGCCTAAATAACCACTCCATGAATCAAATTGATAAAATCTGCTTAAACAAGTTGAAACCTAAATAAGATTTGAAATATGTCATGCAAATGCTATTGTTATGGTTTGAATGACTAGTCTTATCTAAGTTGTAGCTTTTGTGGGTTGCACATGCTTTAACTGAAATCATGCTTAGTGAGTAAAGTTAGTAAGAAATGGAGTAATTCTTTAAACTTGCTAAAGTGAAATTAGGACCTAATCTGGAGGATTTCTTTTAAAAATTATGAAAACCTTGCTAAAAGTTCCTCCTAGATTTTATCCCATCCCACCACCAGCCAAATATTTGTTAGTCATTAGTCAAAACCACAAAGAGCTTTGTTTGTGTTGAGCTTTGTTAGACCTCATAGATCTTAGTAGAGAAGCTTATCATATCTTTTGAATCAAGATTCACACACACCCACCATAAATTGCCTACTTTCCACTTTGGAAGTTTGCAACCACCAAATAAATTGCTTATTCTCTACACTAGAGATATGCAATACCCTGCCAAACATCCCATTGCTAGCCTTATGCTATTCCTACACTGGGAATAAGCATTTCTCTCCCTTTCCCTACTCATTTCAAAAATCCTTTCCTATAGATAACCTGGGGAAATCTAGAGCTAAAAGAGAGAGAGAGAAAAATGAGCAAAGTAGCTCAAGAAAGGACTATGTCCTGTGAAAAAAAGTGAGCTAAGTAGCTCAAAAGAGGACTATGTCCTAAGAAAATGTGAGGACACATCTTTTGTCTACTAACTATGTATCCAAAAAAAAGAGAGAGAATTATCATTAGCTCTAGACCCCAGAAATTAACTAGGAAGGATTATGAAATATCTCTCTATACACTTCCACATAACCACACATGCACATCTTGATCAATTTTTATGATTTGCTGCTCCTTATGATCTGAGTGTCTAGCTTAGCAATAAACATCAGGCAATTTGCTCATGATTCTTAGCCTACCTATAACTCCACATATCATTCCTTAGAAATAGGAGAGGCTCCATTTTGGCCTAAGTGAGGATTTAAACACCATTGAGTGATTAAGTGAATCTTGGAGGACTTAAGCAAGTTGTTATCTTTTGAAAACTTTGAAAAACCTCTAGACAGAATCCTTGTTAAACCTAAGCGAGATAAAAGTTTCCTATCTACTACTTTATTTCACTCTTGCATGTTTGAAGTGAAAAGCTATAAGCCCCACATTGCTATGACTAATGATATATGCTAAGTTATTTCTCACTATACAATATGCACTTGCAGACATCTTAATTTTGCTACCTATTTCATGCTTAATGCTTGAACCGCATTGTTGCTCGAGGATGAGCAACAGGTTAGCTTGGGGGAGCTTGTTGATGGTCCTTAAACACCTATTTTACCATCAACATTTTACCCTAAACTTAACCAAAAAGGCACGAAATGTAGTCAAATAGGTTTCAAACTAACCGAATTCCACATGTCCATAGAATTTTATTTGAATGCAGGATTTGAACCAAATTTGGACATTTGGACCCACCAGGAGACAAGCCCACTCAGCAGGGCTCGAATGGGCCTAAGGGGGGTGGCGCCCGCCATCCCTAGGTGGCGTCCGCCACATCTAAGTGGCGCCCGCCACTTGGGTTGGCTCAAGTTCCACCCCCTGCCACGTCACCGATCCGTGTGACCTCCCCAAGGCCAAATCTTGGCCCTTGGTCACTAGGTCAGTGGCATCGGACGGCTCAGGATGAAGTGGCGTGGATCAAGGCTGAATGGCGGTTGCTAGGACATGCAACCGACCTCCAAACCGCCTTGGACAACCACCTAGATGCCGTTGAAGCCAAGGCGGTGCATCCAACGGTGAGGGAGGTGGCAGCCGCCACCTAGGGCTGGTGCCCGCCACTAGGGTTAGCCCTAGGTCGGCTGGCTGCCCCCTATAAGTACCCCCCTCACTCCTCAAGGCTATAAATACCCCCTGGCGACACTACTTCATACACATCACACACCAGTACCATCACACACCAAGAAGCAAGAGAAGCAAGTGAGAGTTAGGTTAAAAGCTCAGAGAGCTTAGGAAAGTAGGTTAGCTAGTAGAGAGAGTATAGCTCTAGTGCCCTCGCTACAGCGCGCCTCTTAGTTTAGCACAGCTCAGCCTAAGTTCTTGGTAAAAGGAGCGTTGAGCTTGCTAAGAGAGAAGCGGGTGCGAGCGACTGGCATCGGAGGTCGGTTGATTTCTCGGCGTCTCTGGTCTGGTTTGCTCTCTTGTATCTCAAGTACATTTATCTTTATCTCAGTATTACTTTAAGCATTACTTTCAGTATTACTTTCAGTATTACTTTATCAAGTACCTTGAGTGTGACCTAGCTATCCTACAGTTCAATTCACTTAGCCATAGTAGTTAATCTCTAGTGTGCTTAGTGATTGATCTTTGCCAATAGGTTGCTTAGTTAGTTTAGTGTTTATCTTATTAAGTCAAGTGTTTGCTCTGACGTCCGCAAGGGTGTCTCTATTCAAAGCTAGGATAGAGATAGTTAGAATATAGTTAAGCGTGGTGCTTAGTTATAGACTTACCTTCAGATACGGCTGGACCCCCAGATAGCTGTGGTAGCAAGCAGGTGGTGACAGCCCTGTGCGCCTTGAATTCCACCACGTAGTTGGCCCAGTTTAACAGTAAGGCTCGTTGTGCTAGCGTTCAACCTAAGTAAGTGGTAAAGGCTAGTATGCCTCGATATTTGACAAGATACGAATAAAACTTTACTCAACTTAGTTGCTTTATTGACTTTTGTCTGCCTTGCTTTGTAACAATCTTGGTTCGTAGTTATCTTGCTTTGTAATTATCTAGGAGTAGTTATTAGTTAGTAGTTAGTTATCCTTAGCTATTCCCTTTATCTACCTATCCATCCACCTCACCTTAGCCATCCATTTCATCCTTACCTATCCACCCATATATTCTTTCTAGCCTTCCATCCCTTCTCTTCCCTTCTCCCCTTTTCCCTTTTCTCTTTTCTTCGACTCTCATCCCCTCCTTGACTCAACTCATACACCACCCTAGCCTTCCCTTGGGATCAAATAAATCGACACCTGGTACTCCCAGGCGAAGTGCTACTATGATAGTTCTGTGCGCTTGCAGAATCTCCTCCTGGTAGATTGCAATCTCTCTAGCTAGCTCCTACTAGTGTCAGGATTGACAACCCCGCTTGGCATTAGTAGATAGCTGCTTTAGCTCCACTCCTTTAGGTATAGTGACCGGTCTTGCTTCAAGCATTTCTGACGCCATTGCCGGGACAGACTCCATAGTCTACACCTAGTAACAACGTTAGCGAGTGCCAATAAGCATTTCTGGGCCGTTACCGGGGATAGTTGCCTAGCTCTATCTTTAGTGAAGCTAAGAACTACCAACAGCAGCTAACAGCCAAAGAATACAGGAGATAAAAAGAAACAATGATCAACATGATCAACCTAAAACTTCAAGGGCTAGTGAAGCAAGAAGGCGCCCAACTGTCAGAATCTTATTAAACAAGTGGCAACGTCATAAAGAGAGGAGCCATATGCAAAGAGAAAGAGATGAACAAGAATATCAAGTGTGGCTCGAAGAAGAAGAGTATAGGAGGGCTCGTGAAGAAGGAAGACACATCAGAGATGAAGAGAAGAATCATTGGGATTGTCCTTTCTTCAGGCATTGTTGGAATGAAGGCTTAAAACTTCCTACTCTTTGCAATTGTCCAGAATGCAGTGATCAATACCAAGAATATAGGCAGTCGAGAGACAACTGCCGATCTGTACATGAAAGATTAAGGTTTGAAAATACAGATCGGCGCATAAAAAATAAAAGTGTTCATAGTCGGCTTGGAGCAAGATTAGCCAATCATGATCATTCATGGCAGGAAGGACAATGGTGCCCTGGTGGCTTGACCAGAAGCCAGAAGCGACGGGTTCAGAGGTTAAGAAATGACGAAGTCCAGAAAAAGAAATCTAAAATTTGGCAAGTCAAGCAGATAGCCGATAAGGGTGAGTCATCGGCTAATATCGTTTCTCTGTTCATGCTACCTGCTGAATTTAGATCCTCTGATCATGAAGAAGAATCTGATAATGAGAAAGCCGTTGCTCAGTGGATCTATCAAGCAGAAGATGCTACATTTCAAAAACCCGAGAAGCATTCTCATTTAAAGGCTTTGTATTTGAAAGAGTTTGTTAATGGAAGACCTTTGAACAGGATGCTAGTTGATGGAGGGGCAGCAGTTAACTTGATGCCATATGCCACTTTTAGAAAGCTTGGTAAGACTACAGAAGACTTGACTAAGACCGATATGGGGTTGACCGACTTTGCTGGCAACGTATCGGTTACTAAAGATGCTATATGTGTTGAGTTGACAATTGGCAGCAAGAGTATGCCGACTACTTTCTTTGTAGTCGATGCAAAAGGATCCTATAGTGTACTTCATGGAAGGGATTGGATCCACGCCAATTGTTGCATTCCGTCTACCATGCATCAGAATGTGATTCAGTGGATCGGTGACACCGTGGAAGTAGTGCCAGCCGATTCGACTATTAGTATTGCTTATTCAGACCCTGATGTTTGGAACTTTGATAACATGGAGTGCTTTTCCGGAAAGATTCTTGTAGAAGACTTTCTCAAGATAACCGACGAGAATCAACAACCGATCTAAGCAATCAGCTTCAAACACATTCTTTTTAATTTGCTGGCAAGGATTCGCATCGGCGCCAATAAACTAAGGCCGGTGTTATGACAATCAAGATTGATTCTTTTGGAATTAGAATGGAAGATCGATTTGTTTGATTTTATAGCCAAAATGTATGTATCGACTTTTGATTTTAATTGATAGCCGATACTAAGGAAGTATCGCCTTTAGAAGATTCATCAAAAGGAAAAGCTTTGGAAAGTTCAAGCAATGCAATGAAATGTCAGGCGAACGATATTTAACAGAATTATTTAGCCTGACGATGCAAGGGCAGACTTTTGTTCAGATTTGTTCGGCCACCAGGCCGGATACACAAAAGGGACATTTAAAACAAATTAATTCAGATGGAGCTTGTTCAGGAGATCCTCCAGGTGCGACACCTCCGTCATGGCGAGCCTCAGGGGTTGGAACTCCTCCACCAGCTCCCTGAAGTCCTCCCTCGTCCTGACGCAGACGAAGGAGGGAGAAACTTCCCCGGAGATCTCAGCGCCGCTGAGTTCGGCTCCGGCAAGGGCGAAGGTGGCGCCATGGCAAATGGCGTGGAGGGCCAACTCCCTGATACGCGTCCCGACGTCGTCCAGGCGCGCCTGCAGATTGTCGCCCCATGCATTCACGAAGTCGGCAATCGCTGTGGCTCGCCCGGGGAGCCAATCGAGTTGTTGTTGGAGTTCTACAATTGGGTGGAAAAGATTGAGTATCAGAAAAATACCCAATTTCGATTAAATCAAAGAACAAATCGGCTAAGTATTTGACAAACAGTTGCCAACAGGTTCACTAAATGTTGTTACACAAGAGGTAATCAAAGTGGTGAGTCGGAAGATTTGGAAAAATACCAGCAACCCTGGCGTCGGATGCCTCTAAGTGCTCAAGAGCACTGTTGAGGCGAGCGCGGAGGACTTCCCGTTCCTCCACCAGGCGGGCGGTTCGACGACGCTCTTCCTCCAGGAGGCGTCGGGTGTCGGCGACATTCCGAATGAAGGCCCATGCACCATCGTCCAATGCCAACTTGTACTCCGACGGCGGTTGGTTGGGGCCTTGGTCGTCTGCCGGAGGAGGAGGACTGTGGAAAAGTTAGGGTTTTTCCTCGGGTAAATGAAGAAGTTCGGAGCATAGAAAAGCGCTAAAGAGGAGAATCATTACCTGAGCACACGACGACGGGTCGCCGGATGGCCATCCACGGATTTCGATGCCTCCACGGGGCGTTTGCCGCGGTTGTCCGCCATTGCTTTGGCCGCCGTGAGGAGAGCAAAGGCCGAAGAGTGGGGCAATGAATGCGCAATGTGTTTGAGAAGTCAGCGTTTGGTATTTATGAGTAAGACTCGAGAAGGTGAAAAGGCATCAGCTCGGGGGCACCCTCAGATTCGGATCCTAAGGTGAATCGACTAAATAAGCCATTTTGATACTATCGGCTAAAAGATAGACCGTTCTAGTACTAATCGACTAAAGATTAAGTTATCTGGGTAACATCAGCTGAGAATAGCTGATAGAGCTTCAAGTGTTAAGATGAAAACAGAGTATCATGATACCAGTCAACCAATGGAGAATGTTTACAAAGGAAGGATTGAAAGTCAGAGATTACAGTTAAGAAGAATTACATATTTAGCAAATACTTCAGTGCGTCCAGAGCATTTAGATGGATAGCATCTATCTCGTCAATCTCTTTCTGATCTTCTTCAATGGAGCCTGGGATCCGTTTCTTCTTGGCTTTGATATACTGGAGCTCGCCACGAAGAATTGCTATCTTTTTCTTATGCTCACGAAGGGCAACATGGATGTTCTCCAGGCTATCCTTCTTCAACTTGATCTGTTCATCGATAGCCTAAAGCCTACTCAGCAGTTCATTCCTCTCGATTTCCAGAGATGATAGATTGCCGATAAGAACAGTAGAGTCTGAATTTAGTTGATCTATGGCGTTCTTTTCGGCAACCATATCAGAAATACAACACTGTTCGCGTGCTGGCAGATGTACTTGAGCCTCTCGTGCCCTAAATTTGGCTTTGACCTTGGAGAACTTTGGCTCAAGAAATTCTATATGAGCAACAGAAGACAAAGTGTCCTTTAGGTCTTTGGGTATGTCATCTTTGATCAGATTGAAGATATCTTTGACTCCCTTTGCATCCTGCATCAAGTCGGCTGTGTTAACATCTAGAAGGGGGATTAATGTTTGAAGCCGAGTCTTGATTTCTTTAGGTAGATCTCATGAGGATCTAGCTGCAGAAGCTTCCACTTCATCCATGTAGTCATTCAAGTTGAAAGGGATGACAGGAGAAGAAGGCTCTCCTTGCTCCTACACAGATAAGTACATAAATAATCACAGATGGGAAGCTATTGGAAGGAGAAAGCAGTGTTGATTAGAGTACCTGATCAAGTGGGTTGATTTGAAGCTCAGGGAGGATAGGAGAAGGCTCAGGAAGTACACTGAAAGAAATCTTTCGTCAGTTTCAAAGACATCCACTGAAGAAGATGGAGCTATCAGCCAAAAGATATACCTGGTTGGGGGGGGGGGTTCTTGATCAATGTCAGGAAGAGCAGATGCTTCAGGGTCTACATTTTGAGCATCCACCTGCTCCTGAGGCAACTCAACATTATGAGTGCCAGCCTGTTCCCAGAAATTAGAAGATAAAAGATTACAGACTTGTTGATGGGAATAGGGAAAAGCAGATTTTTACCTCTGTATCGACATTCTTGATCAAGGATTGGCTGCTACTAGAAGTATCTTTCTTCTTCTTTTTAGATACAACCTTGGCAGTTGGCTGGGTAGTCTTTTGCTTCTTAGAAGAGCCAGCTTCCTTTATAAAAGTGCTGAGGATTTGATCATCTGAAGCATCAGGAGTTTTCCTCTTCATCAAAGTCTTGATGGTGGGAGCGTCACAACCAATCCTTGGATTTGGGCACCATATGTTGTAATTTATTTCTAGAGGATTCAGAATGACCAAATCCTACAAAAATTTGGCATATGTCAGAAGTGAACAGATGGTAAAGATATAAAATTTGGAGACAAATTGAATTATACCTCATCAGTTGCCTGGAAGTCTGAGTCCAATTTCAGACAGTAACTGGCCACAGCTTCGCTAAAGAGATGGATGCTCCATTGTTGCCACCAGTTCTGGAAAGAGACTGAAGAAAAAGGTCTACAGTCCCATTCCTTGACCATCTTTAGGGAAACAAATTTTTCCAATTGGAGTATTCTGTCATACTCTAAGGCAGAGTCTACTGCTTCCCTTGGCCTGAGTTTATCAGCAAAATACAGGGATGGAGGTACTTAACCAAAACCAATTTGTCTGGCTACCATAACAGGATGATAAAATTCATAGGACATGGGAGGTTTTTCTCTACCATGCCTAATTTCAGTTGGCAGGAGACAAGGTTTCATAATCTGACATAAAATCTTCAGACCCTGATTATCACATTTCCTTTGGAACCTAAAGGTGTATGGGTTCTCAAAATCTATGATATCTGGATATTGGAACCAGTTGGAGATAGCAGCAGGGAATCCCTTGTAGAAGATCTTAAAGAAAAAGCTAGCTGGTTCATCGACAGATATTGTAGCAGCAGCTTCTCAAAATGAAGTACACCTTCTCACTTTGGCATTATCAGACAATGATCCTTCTTGGCTATCTAGATACAATTCTGGGAAAGATAAGGTTTTCAAGTCTGGGGTTACCAACTTATGAAGATGGAGGTTAAGCCAGAGTTGGAGTAACCACCAAGGACCTGTTATTGATGGGATGTCTTCATTTTCCATCAAACTCTGGGCTACTTTATTCAACATGCTGTATAGAGCCCCCAGAAGGTACTTTCCCAGAGGTATATCTGAGGTCACAAGCAATTTTTCTGCCAAAGCCAAGAAATTGGAAGTTGGACCACAACTCTGACCACAGAACAGGTGCTTCTCCAGCCATATATTCAGAAAGATAATGTGTTCTCGTTCTGAAACACTGGATTGAGGAGTATTAAAGGTAGCAATATAGTTGGCCCAGCCACCAGATTTTCCAAGCTTGATGGAGGGCTTTGTTTGGAGACTATAAGGGTTAGTCGATCCAATGATGTTTAGGCCGGTCAGCATGTGCACATCGGCCAAAGTTGGAGTCATAGGGCCCTTCTTGAACATGAAGGTTTTGAAGGTACCTGACCAAAAATAACAAGCTGCCTTCAGCATTTGTTCATTCTTCTTCATGTCAGCTAAGGACAGAGTGATGCACTGATCCAGATTGCGAAGAACCCAGTCCGATTTCTTCTTGGCTTCCACCTTGATCATCCAGTCTCTCCAACCTGGAACAATCGATGGCCAATTCCTGAAAGGAATTTTGCCCTAATGCTTTGAAGCAAAATCTGAATTCTTGAAGGGAATTCTCTGGGTTTCGGCAGTGATAACTTCATTAGGATCAAGATTGCCTACTGGACCACGAAAGAAATTATCTGGGTTATCCTGAACCGGGATGAGGATTTCATCATGAAGCGCCTGAAAATTCAAATTTTGGGGAGAATGTAAAGGCGGAGATTCATTAGAGAAGAGGTATGATAAGAAACCTGAAGTTTCTCAGGGATGGAATCTTGAGTCGCCATTTGACCTGCAGAAGCACCGAACTTGAGCTCTCAAAAAATTCTTTGCTTTAAATCAAGTGGCAGCGGACTTCTTTGAAGGTTAGGGTTTGAAGATGGCCTGGGGAAAAGCAATAATGGTTGAGAAGAAGACTCGGCTGATCGTCTAAGAAATAAGGTTAGTCAATCGAACCTTAAGGAAAAGAGAATAACATTTTTTGAATAAAATAAATTTCATCCCAAAATTGGGGGGCATGTGTTTACACCAGATTTTGGACCAAGTGGTTTGATATTTTGTAAACATAAACGACTGATTTATTAAGGAAAAGGATCGGCCAAGAAAAATAAAAAGCTCGTGTGGGCCAAGCGTAAACGGGAGGATTCAGGTGGACCAACGCGACAGGCTTCGAAGGCGTGTCAGACTCGACCGAGGAGTTCAAGTTTGGGTCGTCTTTTATTTTTCCTTTTTTTTGTAATACTCGTATTAGGGCAGGAGTCAAGCGGGTTATAAATAGCTAGAAACCCAGATTTTGGAGAGAATCCAATCAATCAAACACAAACGGCCCTCGGCCAAAACCCTAGGAGTAGGAGTAACGTAGATCTCGGCGAGACCTTCAATTAGGCAGGGTTGCATCGGCATCGCCCGACCTCCGGTTTGCTTGTAAGTTTTACCAATGGCTTGTGTCATCGTGTAATAAGGCTGCATTGGCATCGACCAAACTCTTGTTAAGCTATGACATGGCTAGTTATCGGTCTAAGTTTGTCTTTTGTAAGACTGTCTTGACTCTGATCAATCTCTTACTTTAGTCGATCTTGACTAGTTATCGGCTCTATTGGTTTGGCAAGCTAATAGATTCATTAAGTTATCGATGTTGTTTTATGTTTTAATTTGTTTATTTATGTTTTAAACAACATCTTGCCCAATCAAGGTTGACAAAGTAGTCTACGTCTAAAGGATGCTTAGTATCGGCTGTTCTGAGGTTTACACGCTCATAACAGAGGAAATAGCCGATACAAGCCTCTCATCGGCTATTTTGCCAATCTTGGTTGTTACATGTTGTGCGTTCAAGATTTTTGATAAAACCGTGATCTGATTTAAGAGCAGATAGATTGGATCTAACATGTCTATTATGGCTGTATTTCCAAACCCCACTGATATATATGATAGATTAAGTCTGTTTATCTTAGATTAAATCATGCTTTTGTCGGGTAGATCTTGTTCGTGCCTCATGGACCCTGTATCGGCTGAAATAGTCGATCCAGTTATTCTTTCTTCATAATATGTTCTTTTAAGTGGTTTGGAATCAACGAATCTACTTTATGCACGAGACGTGATCTAGCTTGACCATCATCAAGGCTGCATGGAGACACCCCACTGTTGGTGTTTAAGTTATTTTATCGATCTATTTGTTATTACGGATGCATGGAGACACCCCACTGTTAACGAATAGAACTGCTTGCGCATTTAGTCGATATGTTGGTTTGTATTTCCAAATCTATATGTACGTTCAAGCGGCATGAAACCAACGTATCTACTAAATGCGCAAGCAGTTCTATTCGTTAATAGTGGGGTGTCTCCATGCATTGAAATCTCTTGTGATGCGCCTTGCCTGAGGAGCTATTTTTGTAGACGATGAGTATATGTTATTACTCATAATCGGTTGTTGCACTAGCTGCGGTGTCATGCCCCCAGGGTTGATCATCATCTGGTTTCCGTTGCCATTTGGACCATTGATTTGGGGTCCAGTAGAAGTTCCAGCTCCTTGACTGTTTCCAACAGTATATGTTGGACCCCTTCTGTCACCACCCATGTTGAAAGCTTCTTTAATGGCGTTTGTGAGGCTGTTGAGAAAAACCTCATTATGACTTGTCAAGGTGGCAGACATTGCCTTGCCGATTATCTCTTGCATGACATTGTGTTGGACCTGGACCATTGGATCAACATGACCATCAAAGACCACTCTTGGAAGGTGAGTTTTCTGAATTATCTTCTTATCCCTGGTCCTGCTGAAGCTCAATAAGCACAAATGTCGATACTGATCAACAGTTTCATCTATTAAGCGTTGAGTTTCCTCTGGGAGGTCCTCCATTTTCACGTGCAGTACTTCTTCGTTGTCAAACGTCATGATTCAGACGATTGGGTCCCACCGGGCGTGCCAAAAGAATGTGTTGACACAAAATCTCGGTCGGGATGCGCCAACACACTCGTGCGCACGGTCCTCAGAGGGGTACGGAGCGAGTCCTGACCTCCTGGACCTTTAGCAAGCGGTGGTGCCGATTCTCAGCGAAATCGACTTCGGGCGTGCCAGTCAATTTGACCTGTAATTGACAAGGAGAAGAAAAAGATCATCAAATCGTGGAATTTGCTGGTTTGGTGCCAGACAGTTCCAAATTATGCGGCTCTGATATAGCCATTTGTCTTTAGGACATTGACTACAAAGTCAACTCCCATGAGATTGCATGTAAAGTGACGAAAAAGATATGAAGCATAACGACTATGACATATGTGAGATGAATGCTTATAACAAACAGACAGCCGATAAGCTTAAAGGATATTAACAAATAAAAATCTGTATGTACGTTCAAGCGGCATGAAACCAACGTATCGACTAAATGCGCAAGCAGTTCTATTCGTTAACAGTGGGATGTCTCCATGCAGCCGTAATAACAAATAGATCGATAAAATAACTTAAACACCAACAGTGGGGTGTCTCCATGCAGCCTTGATGATGGTCAAGCTAGATCACGTCTCGTGCATAAAGTAGATCCATTGATTCCAAACCACTTAAAAGAACATATTATGAAGAAAGCATAACTGGATCGACTATTTCAGTCGATACAGGGTCCATGAGGCACGAACAAGATCTACCCGACAAAAGCATGATTTAATCTAAGATAAACAGACTTAATCTATCATATATATCAGTGGGGTTTGGAAATACAGTCGTAATAGACATGCTAGATCCAATCTATCTGCTCTTAAATCAGATCATGGTTTTATCGAATATCTCGAATGCACATGTAACAACCAAGATTGGCAAAATAGCCGATGAGAGGCTTGTATCGGCTATTTCCTCTGTTATGAGCGTGTAAACCTCAGAACAGCCGATACTAAGCATCCTTTAGATGTAGGCTACTTTGTCAACCTTGATTGGGCAAGATGTTGTTTAAAACATAAATAAACAAATTAAAACATAAAGCAACATCGATAACTTAATGAATCTATTAGCTTGCCAAACCAATAGAGCCAATAACTAGTCAAGATCGACTAAAGTAAGAGATTGATCAGAGTCAAGACAGTCTTACAAAAGATGAGCTTAGACCGATAACTAGCCATGTCATAGCTTAACAAGAGTTTGGTCGATGCCAATGCAGCCTTATTACACGATGACACAAGCCATTGGTAAAACTTACAAGCAAACCGGAGGTCGGTCGATGCCGATGCAGCCTTGCCTAATTGAAGGTCTCGCCGAGATCTACGTTACTCCTACTCCTAGGGTTTTGGCCGAGGGCCGGTTGTGTTTGATTGATTGGATTCTTCAAATATTCAATAATCTCAATTCTCCAATCATTACTATCGGCAACTTCATCACTTAAAATTTCAACAATTTGCCGATACCTAGAAGCACTTTGAGCCAAACGATTAGCCTCTTGATTCTGACATCTAGGAATATGCTTTATGACAACAGAAGAGAAAGAATCAAGCAATTCAAGGCACTTTTCATAATGCTTTCTCAGAATATCATCTTTGCATTTATATAGGCCGAGCAATTGATTAATCACCAATTGAGAATCTCCAAAAACTTCAACAGTCTCGGCCCCTACTTCACACAAAAGCTGAAGTCCCTTGAGAAGTGCTTCATACTCATCTTGATTGTTAGTGGAGGTTGGATCAATTGGGAAAGCAAATTCAAAACTTCCTCCTTGAGGAGAAACAAGAACAATGCCAATGTCTCCACCTTGTTTGCAATTGGAACCATCGAAAAACAAGGCCCA
This sequence comes from Coix lacryma-jobi var. lacryma-jobi, assembly GCA_009763385.1. Taxonomy (NCBI): domain Eukaryota; kingdom Viridiplantae; phylum Streptophyta; class Magnoliopsida; order Poales; family Poaceae; genus Coix; species Coix lacryma-jobi. The sequence goes on from CM019825.1 coordinate 60,649,691, forward strand.
TGGGGAAAAATCTAAAGTTCTGATTTCCAGTTTATGATGATGAGTAACAAAATCGGCTATTGCCTGACCTTTAACTGCCTTAACCGATTCATATTTCAAATCAAATTCTGATAGTGCAAGAATCCATTTGCCAATTCTCCCATTTAGAATAGGCATGGACAACATATGTTTAATTACGTCAAACTTTGACACCACCGTGCATTCAGAAGACAACAGGTAATGTCGAAGTTTGGTGCACGAGAAGTATAATCATAGGTGTTGATGGTCCTTAAACACCTGTTTTACCATCAACAATTGACCCTAAAGTCCACCAAAAAGGCATGAAATGTAGTCAAATAGGTTTCAAACTAACCAAATTCCACATGTCCATAGATTTTTATTTGAATGCAGGATTTGGACCAAATTTGAAGAATGAACCCACCAGGAGGCGAGCCCACTTACTGGGACCCATTTGGGCCCTAGTAGGGTGGCGCCCGCCACCCCTAGGTGGCGCCCGCCACAAGGGTGAAGCCCACATTCCCCCCTGCCACGTCACTGATCCGTGTGACCACCCCAGGGCCAAATCTTGGCCCTTGGTCACTAGGTCCGTGGCATCGGACGGCTCAGGATGGAGTGGCGTGGATCAAGGCTAAATGGCGGTTACCTGGACCTGCAACCGACCTACCAACCGCCTCTCTGGAGCTCCTGGATGCCGTTGAAGCAAAGGCGGTGCATCCAACGGTGAGGGAGGTGGCGGCCGCCACCTAGAGCTGGCGCTCGCCACTAGGATTAGCCCTAGGTCAGCTGGCTGCCCCCTATAAATACCCCCCTCACTCATTTGGGCTATAAATACCCCCCTGAGGCATCACTTCATTAATATCCCAATATCCCAGAGATCCCAGAAAGCAAGAGAAGCAGAGCAAGTTAGAAGCTCAGAGAGCTTAGGCAAGTAGGTTAGCTAGTAGAGAGAGTATAGCTCTAGTGCCCTCGCTACAGCACGGCTCTTAGTTTAGCATAGCTCAGCCTAAGTCCTTGGTAAAAGTAGCGTAGAGCTTGCTAAGAGAGAAGCGAGTGCGAGCGACTGGCATCGGAGGTCGGTTGATTTCCCGGCGTCTCTGGTCTGGTTTGCTCTCTTGTATCTCAGGTACATTTATCTTTATCTCAGTATTACTTTAAGCATTACTTTCAGTATTACTTTCAGTATTACTTTATCAAGTACCTTGAGTGTGACCTAGCTATCCTACAGTTCAATTCACTTAGCCATAGTAGTTAATCTCTAGTGAGCTTAGTGTTTGATCTTTGCCAATAGGTTGCTTAGTTAGTTTAGTGTTTATCTTATTAAGTCAAGTATTTGCTCTGACGTCCGCAAGGGTGTCTGTATTCAAAGCTAGGGTAGAGATAGTTGGAATATAGTTAAGCGTGGTGCTTAGTTATAGACTTACCTTCAGATACGGCTGGACCCCCGGATAGCTGTGGTAGCAAGCAGGTGGTGATAGCCCTGTGCGCCTTGAATTCCACCACGTAGTTGGCCCAGTTTAACAGTAAGGCTAGTTGTGCTAGCGTTCAACCTAAGTCAGTGGTAAAGGCTAGTACGCCTCGATACTTGATAAGATAGGAATAAAACTTTACTTAACTTAGTTGCTTTATTGACTTTTGCTTGCCTTGCTTCGTAGCTGTCTTGCTTCGTAGTTATCTTGCTTCGTAGTTATCTAGGAGTAGTTATTAGTCAGTAGTTAGTTATCATTAGTTATCCTTAGTTATCCCATTCTATCTATCTATTTAGTTATCCACCTTACCTTACCATCCATTTCATCCTTACCTATCCACCCATATATTCTCTCTAGCCTTTCATCTCCTCTTTTCCCCTTTTCCCTTTTCTTATTCTTCGACTCTCATCCCCTCCTTGACTCGACTCATACACCACCCTAGCCTTCCTTTGGGATCAAATAAATCGACACCTGGTACTCCCATGGAAGTGCTACTACGATAGTTCTGTGCGCTTGCAGAATCTCCTCCTGGTAGATTGCATTCTCTCTAGCTAGCTCCTACTAATGTCGGGATTGACAACCCCATTTGACATAAGTAGATAGCTGCTTTAGCCTCACTCATTTAGGTATAGTGACTGGACTTGCTACAAGCATTTCTAGCATCGTTGCTAGGGATAGACTCCATAGTCTACTCCTAGTAACAACGTTAGCAAGTGCCAACAAGCATTTCTGGGCCGTTACCGGGGATAGTTGCCTAGCTCTATCTTTAGTGAAGCTCAGAACTACCAACAAGCATTTCTGGCGCCGTTGCCGGGGAAGGCAATCGGTGTATCGGTTCAGTTCGTGTCGAATTTATCTTCACTTAAGCTCCCTCTTAGCGAATCCCATCTTACCCCATTCTTTCTTTCCTTAGTTCTTCTTATCTTTTTCCTTCATCTTCTTCAACTTCTTTCTTTCTTATCTCGTTCTATCTTCGCGATGGCCAACAAGGCCATTCGTGAATTTTCTGCTCCTTCTGCCGCTAATGTAGCGATGGGACCAGACGTGATCGATGCCAACCTCAACTTTGAGTTGAAACCGGCTCTGATCACGATGGTCCAAGCTAGCCCGTTCTGTGGCAAAGCTCATGAGGATGCCAATGCTCATCTCCAACAATTCTTGGAGATTTGCGGCACCTTCACCATTAAGGGGATAACCCAAGAAGCCATCCGTCTTCGTCTTTTTCCCTTTTCTCTTCTAGGAAAAGCGAAGCAATGGTTCTATACCGATCGCAACGCTGTAGACACATGGGACAAGTGTTCCAATGCTTTTCTCGCCAAATTCTTCCCGATGGGCAAGACGAACGCTCTTCGCAACAAAATCTCCAGCTTTACGCAACAAGCCGAGGAATCTATTCCCGAGGCTTGGGAGAGGTTGCAGGAGTATGTCGCTGCTTGTCCGCACCATGGTATGGAGGACTAGCTATTGATCCAGAACTTCTACCATGGCCTAACCCCACTCTCTAGAAGCCATTTGGATGCCGCCGCCGGCGGTGCATTCTTTTCTTTGAATGTTGCAGATGCTAAGGCTCTCATAGAGAAGATGGTGTCGAACAAAGGATGGAATGATGAGAGACTGCAGCCCCGTAAGCGAGGTATGCATTCCCTTAAGGAAGCCGACATGATCGTGGCCAAGATGGACCTTCTGGCAAAGAAGCTGGACAACTGTGAGAAGATGAACCAACAAGAGAGTGTCCAATCTCTGGAATCCTACATGACTTGTGAAGTCTGTGGAGAAGCCAGACATTCTGGGAACCACTGCCCCGAGCTACATGAAGATTTGAACTTCATCAACAACAACAACAACGGTTTCCGTCAACCAAATCAAGGATGGAATCAGCACTCCAATTCTCAAGGTAACAATTCATTCCCTCGCTCTAATTTTCAGAATTCTGATAATTTCTCATTCTTGAAAAATTTAGTTTACTCACAAGGTAAAACTACTGATTTCTTGAAAGAGAGATTAATGTCGAATGATAAAATCCTTGGGAATATAAATGCTAAATTGGAAGATTTCTCATCTGCTCTGAAAAATCAACTTAGCTTTAATAAGATGCTAGAAACCCAATTAGCTCAACTTGCTGCTATCATACCATCTTTTGAACCTGGCAAAATTCTTGCTAAATCTGACATGGAAACTGCAAATATGGTTGAAATAAAATATTTTAACTATTATGAAGATCAAACCATGACTGTTAAAAAGGGTGATCCTGGTAGTCCCATAATTAGATGCTCAATCTTTGGTGAAGTCTTTAAAAATACCATGTGTGATTTAGGATCGAGTGTGAACATTTTATCTAAATATTTCTATGAAAACTCGTTCTTTCCACCCATGTCATCCACATCTGCCTATGTTGTGCTAGCTGATCAATCCACTTGCTATGTAGAAGGAATAGTCAATGATTTACCTGTTCATATTAGAGGCTCCTATGTTCCTGCTGATTTCATAATACTAGATATGGGAAATAGGAAAGATGTGTCTTTAATTTTAGGTAGACCCTTCTTGAACACTGTTAATGCTTGCATATATGTGGGAAGAGGTAAAATGCAAATGACATTAGGAGGGAGGAAGGAAATATTCTCCTTCTCCCGAGGCCCCGCATATGCCGCTAACATGCAGGAAGCAAAACCCGTTCGTACCAAGAAGAGGCGCCCAGGAACAAGGTGGAACAGAAAGAAGGAACCACCTCCTCCTAAGTTGTGTGATTCACATAACAAAGGAGAGGTGCCAAAAGAAGAAGAACCTGATGAAGTACTGAGAGAAGAAGTGCCTAAGGAAGAAGAAGATCCACCCGATAAGGATGAAACTCCATGGACCTAAGGTATGGTTTTACTTTTAATTTTTTTCCCTTCAATTTCCCTTTTTCGAATAAATAACATATGTCATGCATGTAACAAAAAAAAATTAGTTATCATTAGTTATATGCATAGGTATATGTTAACTTAGTTTGAATAATAAAATATCATATTAGGATAGTTTCCCTTTTTCACAACATTAGATAGTTTTCCTTTTAATAAAATGAGAACAAGAGCTTCAACTGAAAAGAAGAAGACCCTTCACCAAGCAAGAGGCCAGCTTGGGGGAGACTCCCGCTCCAATAAGGTATGTCTCAAGCCTACACTTTACATTCAGTTCTTAAATTCTATATCTTTTGAATGTCACATGCTTGCCTAAGTAACCATTCAAATAATAAAATTGATAAAATTTGCTTAAACAAGTTGAAACCTGAATAAGATTTGAAATATGTCATGCAAATGCTATTGTTATGGTTTGAATAACTGGTCTTATCTAAGTTGTAGCTTTTGTGGGTTGCACATGCTTAAACTGAAATCATGCTTAGTGAATAAAGTTAGTAAGAAATAGAGTAATTCTTTAAACTTGCTATGGTGAAATTCGGACCTAATCTGGAGGATTTCTTTAAAAAAATTATGAAAACCTTGCTAAAAGCTCCTCCTGGATTTTATCCCATCCCACCACCAGCCAAATATTTGTTAGTCATTAGTCAAAACCACAAGGAGCTTTGTTTGTGTTGAGCTTTGTTAGACCTCATAAATCTTAGTAGAGAAGCTTATCATATCTTTTGAATCAAGATTCACACACACCCACCATAAATTGCCTACTCTCCACTTTGGAAGTTTGCAACCACCAAATAATTGCTTATTCTCTACACTGGAGATATGCAATACCTTACCAAACATCCCATTGCTAGCCTTATGCTATTCCTATACTGGGGATAAGCACATTTCTCTCCCTTTCCCTATTCATTTCAAAATCCTTTCCTATAGATAATCTGGGGAAATCTAGACCTAAAAAAAAGAGAGAGAAAAAGCTACTGAGCAAAGTAGCTCAAAAGAGGACTATGTCCTAGAAAATGTGAGGACACATTTTTGTCTACTCACAATGTATCCAAAAAAGAGAGAGAGAGAGAGAGAGTTATCATTAGCTCTAGACCCCAGAAATTAACTAGGAAGGATTATGAAATATCTCTCTATACACTTCCACATAACCACACATGCACATCTTGATCAATTTTTATGATTTGCTGCTCCTTATCATCTGAGTGTCTAGCTTAGCAATAAACATTAGGCAATTTGCTCATGATTCTTAGCCTACCTATAACTCCACATATCATTCTTTAGAAGTAGGAGAGGCTGCATTTTGGCCTAAGTGAGGATTTAAACACCATTGAGTGACTGAGTGAATCCTGGAGGACTTAAGCAAGTTTTTATCTTTTGAAAACCTTAAAACCTCCAGACAAAATCCTAGTCAAACCTAAGCAAGATAAAAGTTTCCTATCTACTACTTTATTTCACTCTTGCATGTTTGAAGTGAAAAGCTATAAGCCCCACATTGCTATGATTAATGATATATGCTAAGTTATTTCTCACTATACAATATGCACTTGCATACATCTTAAGTTGCTATCTTTTTCATGCTCAATGCTTAAACCGCATTGTTGCTCGAGGACGAGCAACAGGTTAGCTTGGGGGAGCTTGTTGATGGTCCTTAAACACCTGTTTTACCATCAACAATTGACCCTAAAGTCCAACAAAAAGGCATGAAATGTAATCAAATAGGTTTCAAACTAACCAAATTCCACATGTCCATAGATTTTTATTTGAATGCAGGATTTGGACCAAATTTGAAGAATGAACCCACCAGGAGGCGAGCCCACTTACCAGGACCCATTTGGGCTCTAGTAGGGTGGCGCCCGCCACTCCTAGGTGGCGCCTGCCACAAGGGTGAAGCCCACATTCCCCCCTGCCACGTCACTGATCCGTGTGACCACCCCAGGGCCAAATCTTGGCCCTTGGTCACTAGGTCAGTGGCATCGGACGGCTCAGGATGGAGTGGCGTGGATCAAGGCTAAATGGCGTGGAAACTTGGGGCAGTCCGTCCGTTGGATCGTGTAGGTTTGTATCGATGTTGGCCCTCGTTCATTTTTGAACGCGCCCTTTTACTTAGGGATATGTCGGTGCTGTAATCATTGACCCCAAAGCCGGTTAGAAGCTGTTCGGGCCGGTCTCAACCCGTGTCGCACCCTCTAGTATGGAAATGCGATCTGCCGCGAGAGGCCATCGCCAGGATCCAATTGGGCGGTCCGTGCTGTGAGCCACGACGATTACCACCACGAACAAGCGTCGAGCGGTTGCCCAATGCATGGACCCGATGGGGAAAGTGTGGGCTGGTATTAAAGGTCTTTCACCAGCTGGTTTGGAATTCGATTCGAGTCGCCGTCTCCCCCGGTTAGTGGGAAACTTTGGCGAGCTTCACCACGATACAACTCCATGTGACATTTGTTGGTTCAACTAAAATATTGATAAGCAAACCTGATACGGTATTATATTATTGTTTGCTAGATTCTAGTGAGTGTTCTAGTGCAGGTGCAAAACCTAGAGTTTAAGGAATAGGATAAAAGATGACTGCTCATATAATTAAATGATGAACCCTTTATCTCAAGCTCCTTTTGCAAATAAAGTTAGCCAGCTCCACTGTTTATATCAGCCTTGCATACTCCTTGGTGTCTCTTTATTTTTGGTTTCCGACGGGTAAGTCTAGCTGAGTACATTCGAGTACTCAGGGTTTATCCCACCTTGTTGCAGGTGAAGGTTCGGTCTGCCGGAAGGTGATGACCAGTGCTGGTGGGCTCAACAGTTCCCTACTTCTTCTCTTTATGCTGTTGTGGGAGGTAACTTATGTTATGGTATTCATTTCAAGGCTATGTTGTTTCAAAGTAAATCAACTTGTATTTTATTTGTGAACTCTTTTGTAATTTTATTTCCGCTGCAAAGCTCTGTGGACATGATTTGTATTTGCTTGACCATGCGATCTTGGCTGAGATGTTGAAAAAGCTTGAAATCCCTCCGGATTTCACGGACTACCGGGTTTATATGGGCTCAAGTGTGCTAATTCAGCTGCTCTGGCAGAGGTTTTCACACTTATGCTCTTATAAATTGGTCGGTTCTGTCACAGCTGGTATCAAAGCAAGGTTAAGCATAATACTGTCATGTGCATGGTTTTAAAACAAAAATTTTGGTTTTTGCAAAGCCTATTTTATCTAAAAAATTTTAGCTAGTAGGCAAGTTTGTCGAAACCTAATTTACAAAATTATATGCTAGCGACAACCTCCAGTTATGCCCAATTAGGACTTTCAGGTGGCTTAGTTAAGTAATACTAACTTTGGGGGTTTTACTTTCTTGCAACGACACGTCGACTCAAAAGGTATGTATAGATGACCGCACTATGCTACCCTGTGGTCTAATGTTGGAGGTAGCCCTCACATATGATGTACTCATATATGTGGGGTAGTTGAATTTATTTTATGCAACGTCGCACCTACGCTCAGGTAAGTGTAAGTTGTGAGAGCATGGCCAAACAACCGTTGGTCTAGGGAAGAGCTAGTTTGGTACTGGAACCTGTACTCGTAAGCACACGAATGCGGGTGAAGGTATTTAATTGCGGGAGCAATACTATTCTGATGGGTGCATATACTACTTACGTGTATACTGGGTATGCACCTAAGTTAGTATCTAGATTTAAATTCCTGCAATGTATTTATATCTGTTGTGGGAATGGGCTGAAATGAGATTTTCTGCGGGTACACTAACCTCGAATGCGTATGCATAGTTGACGACTAGTTATATCGAGAGTGTGTGTTATGCCACCGACCTAGGACGGGATTGCCACCTCAGACTGGCAATTTGTGAGGACGTATAGGACGAGCATGCATCTTGTTTGTGCTTTCCTCATGAACATGCTTCTCTCACCCTTGTTCTAATAAGAAACAACTTGTTGTTAAGTGTGACTAATGTAATGGTAAAACATGAATGGTTGTTTGTGCATAGAAATGCTTCCCCCACCTTTATTCCTGTAATGGTGAAGTTTGTTGTGAACTAGTGCTTCAATGTGATGTGCTAGATTGCATGAGAAAGGTGAGAAGCAATTAGTTGTTTGATGTGGTGTGTTCCTCCGAACTAGAATTAATGTGGTCTTGATCTTGATAGTTGGTAGTATACAAGGTTTATTCGAGTGCTTCCATGTTAGCTAAATAAATAATTGCTTGTTATAGTCTAGAAGTAAATACCTTGTATGATGTTGTCGGGTTAACCCTGCTAGTTCATCTCGTTGTGTGGTTGTCTTGCTCTGTTTAATGTTTGCTAAAAGAGTGGTTAGACAATAAGTTGTGATGGCTAAGTTTCCCCCCTATATTGTATTGCCTTGTTGTAACCAAATGACTTGTGTAGTGTTGTTCTACTTGTGTGGCAGACCTAAGCTAAGTTTGTAGTTCAATGTTTTGAGTTAGGAAAATCCCTTTTGGGTGAAACCAATTGGGTTAGTTTTCTTTTGGACTGTTCTACTAAGGAAATAATAAAACTTGCTGTTTGAAACTATTTTGTATGAAGTTTTGTTTGGGTTTGCTAAACGCTTCCTAAACTTGTTAAATGTGGTAATGAAGCTTAGAGCGTCTAAAGTTTACAAATTCTAGTTTTGTTAGCTTGTGTTAATATGCTTAGCAAGAAAATGTACTAAACATGTTGTTTAATTGCTTTTCCATGCTGTAAAAATGTAATCTTGTTCATGGTTACTTTTCTGGCAATGATGAGAATTAGAGTTATATGAATGAAATGTTTGTGAAACTAATTTTCATACCTCTAGTATCATGTTTACTGTAAGAAAAATGTAAAACTTATTGTTTGACAACATTAAATAGCTTAAACCAGTTTAAGTTGTTTTAAGCATGTTTACTTGCTAGATTTGTGTAAACTATTTTACTTGCTCAAATATATTGAAATAATAATAATAGCCTACTACAGGCATAAGAGAACTGTTGTAAAATTTTCCAGAATTCTCTCGGAATAAATTGTAGTAGCTCTCTGTTTCACCTTCCTAAGATAAGAAAACTAATAAGTGCGTGTAAGGAATTTAATCTGGGCTAATCATGAACTTCTCTAACATGTTTAAGATGTATACAAATTGTTTTCATACATGCTTATGCTTAGAATTGTGTTCTTATGTGCACCGTGCTTTATAATGCTCTCTAATCTAGTTTTCATCCTCACTAGTGATATGCTTGTAAGAACTAAATGCTTGCAACTAATTTAAGTGGACTGCAATCTTAGCATATATAACAAGTTTAGAATGTTTTCAAACTGTTGTTATGCTTGGTTGTACCCAAAAGTTAAGTTGCTGCATGTTGCTTGTTAGTCGTTGTTACCTTGTGTCTCCTTATTCCTTTTTAGAATATAATCTGTCATGAGCTTGTTGCTTGTTGTTAGTTTCTTAGACTAAATGAGTGAGTTGTTAGCTTTAAGTTGTAAACTGCTGATAGTTAATAAACAATTGTGCCTTAATTTTCTTGGTATGTTTGCTTTTATATAAAGAGTTATGCTCCAATCTAGTAAACAGGAAATAAAACAATTGCAACGTCTGTTCACCATGTTTTGCATGTCTATGTCTTTGCGTGCTTGGATAGATGTTTGGTTGGTCTGAGCTTGGTAATTGTGTTGGTTGCTTAAGTTGTTTGTTTGTGTCTTCCTATGCTTGTTAAGGCTATGTGTAGATGTTCTATTATCTAAGTGATGCTTTGGTTAGTCAACCTTTGTCCTCGGTGAGTACATGAGTGGTATGTCAACCTTCGTCTAGAATCGTGCTCAAGCCCTCTTGACCTTCTGAGATGCCCCGAGTAGAACCTTTGTTGCTTAAGGCCTGTGTTGTGTGTCTGGTTCTGATGGTTTAGGATGTTTGTACCAAAGACCTGTACCTATGTCTATCCATGTCTTCTGGTTGGACCAACTTTCCCAAGTTAAGCTTCCCAAATGCTAGTTCCAAACCATGGTATGCCTTTGCTAACCTGTAGACCCAAGCTTGGCCCCTCCAAGTGTTTTCCTAAGCCATGGATGTTTTGTATCCCTTGCTTTGAAGGCCCCTGTTTGTTTGACCAGCTTAGCTAAGTTTCTGCAACACCAGTTCTTGACCATAGTTTTCCTTGCCCAGTTGTGAAGATCATGTCCAAATCCTTGTTGTACTCCCGGATGCCCTTTTGTTGCTGCGTGTTTGGCCAAATCAAGTTCTTGTAATCCTTCATCTTGTCATAACCTTGATGTGCACAAGGCGTGTCCTTGATGTCTTGTGTTGTATTTTGTTCTTGAAATCACCTCCTTTGTGATTTCCACACCTTGTAATCATCCTTGTTTTGCTAGCTTATGCCTTGCGTGTGATGCTCTCTCCATGCAAGATTTATCTGCGTCATGTAGGATTTCCCATCAGTTATGGATTCGATAATGATGTCTTGATTACTAACTAATGGTGCCGCGACGAAACCGAGAGCCTCTTGTGGCGGCCGACGCAAGATTGTGCTGCTCGGCATGCCCTGGTATCGTGGTTTCTAGTCGAGATTCATTATGAAAAGTATGCCAATGTGTTATCTTTCCTGAAGCTTTCTCCTTGTTATCTCCTATATTCCTTCAAAGAAATCTGTATGGCAGATCAGATGTGGCAGTGTTTCTTTTTTTGAAGATGACAAAGAGGATTACCTTTTTCAGAATCAATCAGTAATGGAAGCAGTAACAAACTGAAAGAGGTGGTAGACAAAGAACTTTGTTAAATCTACAACAATGACCGAACAACATATATGGTCATAGTGCAGTGAAGTGGCACAAAATAGTTAAGGTGGATAAGTACCAGCTACGGGATAAGTAACAGAGATGGTGTGTTATTGGATAAGATACTTGAGAACCGAAAAGTTTTCTATCTGAACTTAATAAGAATTTATGCGTGATGATCTTATAATCAACCCGATCCTCCCAGATATGCCTGATTCCGTGTTGACATTAGTGGTAACTGCACGCCTTGATATTCAACATTGCTTGTAGTAAAAGCTGAAACCTTGGAGCTTTTTAGTGTTGAGAGACAACTGATTAGATTCATCCATGGAAAGGCTAATATCCAATTTAGAAATGACTCTTTGGTAGCTATGAAGGCTATGTCTCACAGAACAGTGTTATATCAGAAGTCTATAAACCAACTGATGTTGTTTGTGGCACTCGTACATCCCAGTTTCCGTCGTGATGAGGTCAACTTTATCTTGGAAATAATTGAATGGTAATACACAACAGTACACCAGTCTAGTAACTCTGAAGAAAACATACATCAAGTAAGGACTATCTGGTAATACATCGGAGTGCTATGGGGAGAATTATTTCATATGGTATTGGATGAAGCTAGGGAGGACATTCAGAATCTGTCCCTTATTCTTGAGCAGTCAAGGTATTATAAAATAAAATCATCAACTCCTAAGAAGTACGAATTGATGGCAAATAGAAGTGTCAAACAACAGATTTCGGATTATGTCCCTGCATTACTGAGTGAATTTAAGAAAGTCACTCTATGACCGAGGTAGTTCGACGAGTCAGTTCCACTGAGTTGCAACTACACCATGAAGAAGAATGATGTTGATCTGCTTAGTAGGACATAAATTTGGTAGTAGATATTTTACCCAATAGGTTGCATCAAATTCAACCTAAGCGTCTGTCGATGTTTGGAGATGAGAATTCCTGTAAAGAAGGATTGGCGAAAGAGTAGAATTAATTGAGTCAGCTATCACATTCACCGCTCTCTTAACAGACTCAGATAATACAATGATATCATCAGAGAAAGAGAACTGCACACATGGAACCTGATGTAGCTTTCCATCGATTGCTATCTGACAGAACAGACATTCACCAATGGTATACGCAGTGGTTGTCGGTCAGCCAGTTCCTCCAGTCTCGAAGGAAGTTGCTTTGTAATTATATCAACCAGATGAAGGTCTAGTATTTTTGGCAATATTATCTTGGATTCTTCCCAAAGTAAAAGTACAATTTTGGTTTTCCCTGTCAACCTAACAGTGGTATCTTGAGTGTACCTCAATGTTCGATGTGAATCAGCAAAGGAAATTCTTCGGACAAGAGTAACAGGAAAATGACTTGAAAGATCAGAAAGTTGTTCTATTCCTGACAGTTTCTTTTCCGCTGAGAAGTCAGTATATCTTGGGTTCTCAGTAGCCATTAAGGATAAGTGATATGCTTCTCTTCCCTTGAGAAGTCTTTGGTTCGGAATCTCGGGACGAGATTCTTTTAAGGGGGGAGGGGTTGTAACACCCCAGATGTTTTTCGCCAGTTGAGCAGTCAGTTTAAAAACAAATATGGTCTGTCAGGTGATGATCGAGAGATAATTTCTAGTATTGTCAGTGATGACTGAAGATTTGGAATCAACCCCGGAAATAGAGTCTCTGTTTAAATTATTCCGGAAATAATTAACAGTGCAAGTTAATAATGATTGCCTAATTTCGGAATATTCAAGATTACTGCTAAACGTAACTTTTCCATATCCCTCACCTCAGTTCCTGTCTATAGTGACTGGTAGAAAAGTTTCGCGAAGTTTGGAATCAAAAAGTCACATGAAATGACGAGTCACAGCTTTACCTATAATCAGGAATTAAGTGAAGGAAATCAGTTGAGTTTAACTGAGTCTTGCAGTTATACCCAGTCAACTCTATATGGACTTACGGATAAAGGTTATGAAAGATCTGCGTTGAGCAGACGAACAGAAAATGTTTCGACCGACGAGAGACCGTAATCTGGATCCTACCGGGTGACCGCTTTGACCGGAGTTGAACGGTATTTTCGGGTGTTCGCATGTCAGTGTGCCTTAAACGAAAGTTGTAGTACAGATCGAAAGGAACAAATTTCATTTTATGGCTGAGACCTGAATCAGTGTCGAAAATGGATAAAACGAGCTTGCAAGATGAGATACAACGCAGTTTTCAGGTTCCGGAAATCGGCTAAGTCTGGACTGCGAAAATTGGAATTTCGGTCACCGCGAAGCTGCCGTCGACGATCGTTACCAGGCAAACCATTGGGAATCTGACCAAGTGCCTTTAACGAAAGTCGGAGTACTCGGCGAGACGACGACAACAAAATTAGTTTCGTCAGAATCGGAGTCCGTTTGATTAGTATTTAGAATTTTTGAAAATGACCGAAAGTTTCGAGAAACCTGCCAGACTGGGAAAGAAATTGGCAAAAATTTCACGGGAAATTTTCCCAAGGCCGGCCTCTCGTCCCAAGGCTGCGAGCGCCCGTCCCGAGGCCTCGCCTGCCGCACCCTCTCCTCCTATTGGCCCAAAGGGGCGGCCGTCGCTCCTCCCGAGGCCGCGCCGCGTCCCGAGGCCGCGCGCCCTCTGCCCGTCGGTCAAAAGACCGAGCGGTCTCCCTTCCCCCTCCATTCTGTTGCTCTCCTCCTCCCTTCTCCATGGAAAAGAAAAAGCAGAAGTTGAGCAGCAGCCATGGCTGCCCTTCCTGCTCCTCCTCCCTGCGCCTCCCTCCTCCGAGCTCCTGCTCTTCCTGGCCGCTGCCCTCGTCGCCGGCGAAGGCAGCCAGCAGCTCAGGCGCTCCCTTCCTTTCTCCCTGCACGGCACCCTCCTTCCCTCTCCCTTTTTGGCGCGCCCTGCTGAAGCCGCGCAGAGCCGCGATTTTTTTCTGGTCGCGAGGCCGCGCCCCTCCCTCTGGCCGTGTTGCAGCAGCAGCTGCGCAGGGCAGCAGCCTCGGCGACCAGGCCAAGCAGCAACCAGCAGCAGCTTCAGCCCCCGACCAGCAGCCCGACGCCTGCCTCAACCCTAGCCTCGGCGACCTCCCTGCGTTCCTCCCGTCGTTCTCCCGTAAAAAAGAAGCTGGAGGGTATGGGTGAGAAGCTGAAGCTTTTCGTTGGATTTTTGTGTAAACTGCCATGACACATTTGTTTACTAATTGGTCCTTTAACGTTTTCTGCAGATTCCAGGGATCCAAATGCAAAAACAATTTTTGTTTTCGTTTTTAGTTATTAATTATAAATCTGAGTGGAATTTGTAAAATGAGTAGTAAAGTGTAGGAATGTCAAAAAATTGCGAGTGAGAACTTTTTGGAATCCTTGCAAATAGTACTGTCCAGTGAATGTTTTATATGATGGGTGTTAGTTGATAGTTTCTTCTGCTGTAATGATTTATTTGTGTTAAATAGCATTAAATAGGAAGAAAATGATATCTGTTGTTTTATTGCTTAGATTGTTGTGAAAGTTTTATGGTAGGCTCCTCTGGTCATGTGTGTGTTGTCTGATAAAAATTTCAGATTTATTGGTGCATGTCTTATTTAGTTATGAATTTATGTTGCTTCAGCTCATTAAATGGATTTAAATGATTTGTGGTAAATGTTTGCATATAAAAATGGAAAAGGTAGTTCCACTGCCTTCCTATGATGTTGTTGTAGCTTAGGTAATTTTATCATGTCCATGAGTTTAAAGAAAATATGATTTGTAGATTTATTTTGCTCTCACATGCATTTTAGTGAACTAAACTTGCCATGTTTGTAATAAATAAGTTGTAATACCTGAGCATGTAAATATTTTTACAGTAGTCATGATTTGGCATTATCTATCCTCGGTAAAATATGAGCCCAAATTATGTGTTTGCAACATCACTTAGAGATAATGCCTTTGTTAGTTAGTTATTTAATTAATAAAAGCATATTGGTAAATGAAAATGTATATGTTGAAATGATTACCTTTGTTGCATGTTAATCTGAGATAAGTGTTGTGTACTCATGTTCATGTGGTTGTGATGTTCAAATGATTTGTTTGTGTGCTCTCTTGATTAATCAACTAATTGGTAAATCGATGTATTGCTTTTCTGAATTACCGCCGGAACAGATTCTGTTGAGGTGTTAATTTCGTAAATTAAATCTTGTTTGCTGTAGGTTTGGTCAATACAAAAGTTGTATAGGATTGCATGATCTAGCTGCTGTTAAAATTTCGTGATTTTTTACCTAGTAGTTAGGGAGATACAACTTTTTAAAGTTGGGTTCAGGAATAGTTGCTCTCTGTGATGCCTAGCTCAGATTCTGCAAATATGTATGTTTGACCCTTTTAATTTATGAATCATGTTATGGTGATTAAAGATGAAAGGAAGATAATTTCATAAGCTTTCCAAAGTGTCTTGTTGCATATCTGTTGGACTTATGTAGCTCTAGTTACGATTTAATTACTCAGCTGTTGATTGTATGTCTAGCTATGCTGAAATTGCTGCATGCACAGTTTTTGTAGTGGTTATTAGTTCGTGAGGAAAATTATGTTTTCTGTCGATGTATTCTATACAAAAGTTGTAGATAACTTCTTTATCTTCTTTTTCCTAAAATTTCATGATTTTAGGCCCAGTAGTTTAGGAGTTATAGATTTTTCAAGTTTGTTATCAGGTTTTATATACTTTCTGTGCAGATCTGAAAGAAGAATTGTTTGTCTAGTTTAAGTTATGAATCATGTCTTCCTGTTAATAGAAGAGTTGTAGTGTTTTTTATAAGATTTCTAAATTGTCTTGGATCACTATTTTGGTGGTCTAGAACTTGGGTTACATGTGTTTAAAGTTAGAAGTCAGAATCTGTCCAAATCTGGATAGATTTATTTGTTGAGTTAGTTAGCCTTGATAACTGCTTAATCATCTTGAGATGATTATCAAATAAGTTGTAGACAACTTAATAATCTTTCTAAAAAGGTCTTATTTCAAGTCCTTGGGTGCTTTAGATATTCAGTTATGGCTGTTTGAAGATGAATGTAATATTCTGTCCAAAGTTTGGACACAAGTTCTTGTCTGTTATGTTTGGTCCTTTTAATTGCTGAATCATGATTAAGTGATAATAACAAAGTTGTGGATAATTTCATTAGCTTTCCAGAAAGTCTAGGATCACCTTGTTTGGATATGTGTAGCTCCAGTTATGGCTGTTTAAAGTACCTGTTGTATGGCTGTCCATGTTAGTAAATAAACCCTAGTGGATTGCTATAGCTTAATGTTGATTATGTGATCCTTGATGCTATGTTATGACTTGATAATGTTTAGTTGGTACATTTCATATTATTAAATTAATTAACCTGATGTGTTATATAAATATATTAGATGATGTTGATTGACTTGTTTAACAAAAATAGGAGTTGTATGTGCATATAGGTGTTCCATTTGAATGATGTGTGATGTAGTCTTGATTGATTGTTATATTTAGCCTCTCTGAGTGCCAAATGAACCGTGTCACACTTTTCCTTAATATGAACCTGCTGAAGTGATCATGTCAGGTTGTGAGTTAGAGCTATGCATGTCTTCTTTTAGTAGTTATCCTGATTGCTTATGCGAAGAAATTAGTAATGTTTTGTTGTGCGCCTTACGTTTGCTTCACAAGCGTCTCCCTTGCATTCATACGCTTGCATTGCACATCTCATTTAGATAATAGTAGATACATCGTGAAGGACGTAATGACGAGGCTAAACCCGAAGACGGTGTTTGGTGGATCATCCCGAAGATGCGGAGTTAAGCAAGTGCTACAGCGGAGATGCTCGCCAAGCGAGTATCACCTAACAAACACTAACCTAGTGTTGGTTCCCAGGTAAGCCCCGGAGCATTCTAAGTCTCCTAGTTTTACAATTAAATTACTTGAGTACTTTTATACTGTGATGCATTAGGTATAGGAGTTGTTTGAATCCTACTTGATGCATTATCCTTCCTTGATTATTGTTTACACCTGCCTTGTTATCTTGTTCCTTATTTATAATGTAGAATTGCTTAGCCTGCTTAATAAAAGTAGTAGTTAAGGAGGTTCCCGTAATACCCCTGGTGTGTCTTTACTGGATCACGGTTGGCTATATTTGCTATCGTGGAAAAGAACCTGAGTTGTAGTGAAATGCGGTCAACTGGAAGGCAAACACACAAGTTTGGAAACTTGGGGCAGTCCGTCCGTTGGATCGTGTAGGTTTGTATCGATGTTGGCCCTCGTTCATTTTTGAAAGCGCCCTTTTACTTAGGGATATGTCGGTGCTGTAATCATCGACCCCAAAGCCGGTTAGAAGCTGTTCGGGCCGGTCTCAACCCATGTCGCGCCCTCTAGTATGGAAATGCGATCTGCCGCGAGAGGCCATCGCCAGGTTCCAATTGGGCGGTCTGTGCTGTGAGCCGCGACGATTACCACCACGAACAAGCGTCGAGCGGTTGCCCAATGCATGGACCCGACGGGGAAAGTGTGGGCTGGTATTAAAGGTCTTTCACCAGCTGGTTTGGAATTCGATTCGAGTCGCCGTCTGCCCCGGTTAGTGGGAAACTATGGCGAGCTTCACCACGATACAACTCCATGTGACATTTGTTGGTTCAACTAAAATATTGATAAGCAAACCTGATACGGTATTATATTATTGTTTGCTAGATTCTAGTGAGTGCTCTAGTGCAGGTGCAAAACCTAGAGTTTAAGGAATAGGATAAAAGATGACTGCTCATATAATTAAATGATGAACCCTTTATCTCAAGCTCCTTTTGCAAATAAAGTTAGCCAGCTCCACTGTTTATATCAGCCTTGCATACTCCTTGGTGTCTCTTTATTTTTGGTTTCCGACGGTAAGTCTAGCTGAGTACATTCGAGTACTCAGGGTTTATCCCACCTTGTTGCAGGTGAAGGTTCGGTCTGCCGGAAGGTGATGACCAGTGCCGGTGGGCTCGGCAGTTCCCTACTTCTTCTCTTTATGCTGTTGTGGGAGGATGTCACTCAAGCTAGCAAAGTATTTTAACTTATGTTATGGTATTCATTTCAAGGCTATGTTGTTTCAAAGTAAATCAACTTGTATTTTATTTGTGAACTCTTTTGTAATTTTATTTTCGCTGCAAAGCTCTGTGGACATGATTTGTATTTGCTTGACCATGCGATCTTGGCTGAGATGTTGAAAAAGCTTGAAATCCCTCCGGATTTCACGGACTACCGGGTTATATGGGCTCAAGTGTGCTAATTCAGCTGCTCTGGCAGAGGTTTTCGCACTTGTGCTCTTATAAATTGGTCGGTTCTGTCACAGAGAGCTCCTCCTTGTGGTGTGTTGAATGAGAGGGTGAAGGCCTCTATTTATAGTGGAGGTGGAGTAGGGGCTACTCTGGTGCCACGTCAGCGATCCGCGTGATCCTCCTCTCTTCACCCTTGGATCCACCGCCATGACAACCGACTTGGATGAATGGCTTGGATGTTCTTCACGTGTGAAACATGCACTTTGCCACCGACTTGGATGAGGGTCACCATGGGGTCGGCCGACCCCTGTCCCTGACATGTGGGCCCGGGTACATCTTCTAGACGGTGCTGATGTCACCCTGATGAATAGTTCTGCTGGGTCCCACCAAGGGGGGGTCAGCCGACCCCCTATGACAGGGCTGGCCCACCTTCTTCTCTCCCTTGGTGACCCCACATGTCATGGAGCAAGTCTTGTGAAGTTGGTTGCATTTGGTTTTTGGTGTGGACCCATGAATCCATGTGCTTCTCATCTTGCACCATTGAGAAAAAGCACATGCTTGATCCAATGGTTGATATTGGCTTGAACATGCTTCTCTTGGATCATGCCATGTCACCATGGCGGAGGTGGCCCAATGGTGGGGTCGGCCGACCCCCTTGGTGGGCCCACCTGGCCTCATTTTGTTCATTTTGCCATCTCCTACAAGTTCACAAGCTAAGAGTACAAGTGGAACTTATTAGTGATAAATATGCTCATTGTATGCTATTCTTCCTTGAAACCGAGGCCTGTTGACGGTATTTTGATAAGGTAAAACATGCTATAACTTCCGTCAGCAGGCAGTGCATCCAACGGTGAGGGAGGTGGCGGCCGCCACCTAGGGCTGGCGCCCGCCACTAGGGTTAGCCCTAGGTCGGCTGGCTGCCCCCTATAAATACCCTCCTCACTCATTTGGGCTATAAATACCCCCTTGAGGCATCACTTCATTAATATCCCAATATCCCAAAGATCCCAGAAAGCAAGAGAAGCAGAGCAAGTTAGAAGCTCAGAGAGCTTAGGCAAGTAGGTTAGCTAGTAGAGAGAGTATAGCTCTACTGCCCTCGCTACAGCGCGGCTCTTAGTTTAGCACAGCTCAGCCTAAGTCCTTGGTAAAAGTAGCGTAGAGCTTGCTAAGAGAGAAGCGGGTGCGAGCGACTGGCATCGGAGGTCGGTTGATTTCCCGGCGTCTCTGGTATGGTTTGCTCTCTTGTATCTCAGGTACATTTATCTTTATCTCAGTATTTAAGCATTACTTTCAGTATTACTTTCAGTATTACTTTATCAAGTACCTTGAGTGTGACCTAGCTATCCTACAGTTCAATTCACTTAGCCATAGTAGTTAATCTCTAGTGAGCTTAGTGTTTGATCTTTGCCAATAGGTTGCTTAGTTAGTTTAGTGTTTATCTTATTAAGTCAGGTATTTGCTCTGACGTCCGCAAGGGTGTCTGTATTCAAAGCTAGGGTAGAGATAGTTGGAATATAGTTAAGCGTGGGCTTAGTTAGATAGACTTACCTTCAGATACGGCTGGACCCCCGGATAGCTGTGGTAGCAAGCAGGTGGTGACAGCCCTGTGCGCCTTGAATTCCACCACGTAGTTGGCCCAGTTTAACAGTAAGGCTCGTTGTGCTAGCGTTCAACCTAAGTCAGTGGTAAAGGCTAGTACGCCTTGATACTTGATAAGATTGGAATAAAACTTTACTTAACTTAGTTGCTTTATTGACTTTTGCCGGCCTTGCTTCATAGCTGTCTTGCTTCGTAGTTATCTTGCTTCGTAGTTATCTAGGAGTAGTTATTAGTCAGTAGTTAGTTATCATTAGTTATCCTTAGTTATCCCATTCTATCTATCTATTTAGTTATCCACCTTACCTTACCATTCATTTCATCCTTACCTATCCACCCATATATTCTTTCTAGCCTTTCATCTCCTCTTTTCCCTTTTCCCTTTTCTTATTCTTCAACTCTTCCCCTCCTTGACTCGACTCATACACCACCCTAGCCTTCCTTTGGGATCAAATAAATCGACACCTGGTACTCCCATGGAAGTGCTACTACGATAGTTCTGTGTGCTTGCAGAATCTCCTTCTGGTAGTGTGGCGGAACCATCCTGGTTATAAGAGCTCAAGTACCGTCTTAGTCAAATCCGTCTGACATCGACTCATACTTGAACCCATATATCCCCGGTAGTCTGGAAATCTCAAAGGATTTCTATCATTTTACAACATACAGGATCGCATTGTTCAAGAATTACATTCGCAAAAGATACATCACATGGAAACGAAACCGGATTTAAAACATTAGAGTACGAATTTAAGACGGAGTTATTACAATACCGAATTAAAAGTGCGGAAGCTTAAATAAGTTTGAAACACGACCCTACACATGTGGTCCAATGAAACGTTGTTTGATAAATCCAACTCAACACAACTCACTCTTCCCTTTTTAGATAATGTGCCACTAGGAGTCTCAGACCAGCAAAAGAAAAGGGGAAGCTTCTGGACGACCCTGCCCGGGGCCTACTCCTCATCACCTTCCACTGGGTAGAGGCAGTGCTTACAATAGCCAAAGTAGACCTGGCCATCTGTAACAAACGGGATAAACCCTGAGTACGGGAATGTACTCAGCTAGACTTACCCGTCCAACTGAAAATAAAGACACCAAGGGTATGCAAGGCCTTTTGGGTGGAGCTGGGATCTTTTAGTTGCGGAAAGCTCACAATTAAGATAAGGAGTATTAATTGACATAGATGAGCTGTCAGTTTTAGACCTATTTCTTTACTCTAGGTTTGCACCTGAACTATTAACACGCACTTGAGTTTAACAAGCAATAGTATAACCTATCTAGTTGACTTCTCCTATTTTAGTTGAACCTTTAATCATCACATGGAGTTGTATCGTGGTGAAGCTCGCCATAGTTTCCCACTAACGGGGGAGACAGCGACTCGAATCGAATTCCAAACAGCTGGTGAAAGACCTTTAATACTAGCCCACACTTTCCCCGTCGAGTCCATGCATTGAGCAACCCTCTCGATGCTTGTTCGTGGTGGTAATCGTCGCGGCTCACAGCACGGACCGCCCAATTGGAACCTGGCGATGGCCTCACGCGGCAGATCGCATTTCCATACTAGAGGGCACGACACGGGTTGAGACCGGCCCGAATAGCTTCTAACCGGCTTTGGGGTCGATGATTACGGCACCGACATATCCCTAAGTAAAAGGCGCGTTCAAAAATGAACGAGGGCCAACATCGATACAAACCTACACGATCCAACGGACGGACTGCCCCAAGTTTCCAAACTTGTGCCTTGCCTTCCAATTGACCGTATTTCATTACTACTCAGGTTCTTTTCCACGATAGCAAACATAGCCAACCGTGATCCGGTAAATACCCATCAGGGGTATTACGGAAACATCCTTAACCACTACCTTTATTAAGCAGACTAAGCAATTCTACAGTATAAAAATAAAGAACAGGACGACAAGGCAGGTATTACTCAATAACAAGGAATGGTAATACAGCAAGTGGGATTCAACCAACTCCTATACCTAATGCATCACAATATAAAGAACTCAAGCCATTTAATGTAAATAATAGGAGACTTAGAATGCTCTGGGGCTTGCCTTGAGAGAAGACTGAGGCCTCGTGGGAGGGGCACTCAGGCAGTTAGTGTCGGCCGCGGGGTCGGCTTCCTCGGCTTGATGCAGTTCCGGGATCTCCTGCTCGGCGCTTGCCTCTTGCTCCTGGTCTTGATCCTGAACTGTCGATCCTATTGCAATGCGGTTGAAAATGATAAATAAATAATACGTGGTGCGAGATGCGGTGGTAAGAAAAGTAACATTTCTTGCAAACCAACAAAACCAACTTGTTGGACCACTTTTGACATTGAGGTAAATACTTATTTATTTCATAAAACAAAATCCATTAATTTACCTATTTCTTATTTAGAAATTCAAAAGAGATTCAGGTTTGAACTGCAAGTGCATTTTTCTGAATTCAGAAAAATCCACAAAAATTCTAGAAGGCAATTAACACCTGCTGGACTTCACTGAACAATTTTCAGTCAGAAATAAAATACATAACTGCAGATATAAAAATAACAAATAAACTGCTCAAAAGGTGCTTTGAACTAACTTTTCACATAAATGTGTCAAACAGCAGATTTTATAATTTTCCTAGCTCCAACTACTCATAAACATTCTACTGTAGAAAATTCACTGTCAGAACCTAAATATACAAGCCTACACAAAATAAACAATCTACTCTAAGTTAAACCATTTGAACTACAACTCTACTGTAAAAGGGTGCTAAACTCATTTTCATATTTTTTTTCCAGATTTTACTTCACATTTCATATTTATAAAGAAAGTTCCATGAACAGAAACATTATATTATTTCTTACATGAATTTTCAAAGGAAAACACTGAAAAGTACATTTGTAAAGCAACTTCAGGTTCTTCCATACAATAGCTCATGCTTAATATTTTTTTTAGCCTGAACATGACATACAGAGACTACACAATTTTTCCCATATTTTTATTTCGATATATAACACCTTAACATTTATTCTAAGAAATCAGCCAAAAAAGACTTTTAATCATAACAGAAACTTTTTCTACATAAATAGTGCATCTATATTTTCACAGGTGCAAAACATGATAATAAACTTACACAAATTTTCCAAGAATTATCTCAACCAGAAAACATATATAACCATTTATCTCAACAAAAGCATATAAACTGAAATAAATAGAAACAGTAAAAATAAAACTTTTACCAAAAATACTTTCATATTTTTCCATGATAGATCTACTTATAAACAAGCTAACAAACTGAAAGTACTTCATTTGGACTTGTAAAACGTGCTATACAAAAATAACAAGCTTTACTGTAAAATAAAGACAAAGAAAACATTTGAAATCTTCCCGGCCCAACTGCGTGAACTCGGTCCATGGGCCAAGTGAAGCTGACGCGCGGGGTCTGCTGGTCAACGGGACCCACCCGTCAGAGAGAGGAACATGGGAGAGAGGTTGACCGGCGATTACTCGCCGCCGGTGGGGTTGCTGGCGGTGAGGCTAGGCTTGATGAGTTCATCTCGACGAGGCGAATCTATCGGTGGTGTTGGTTTGGCCAGTGGGTGGCCATAGCTCACCGGCGACGAGAGGTGGCGCACGGCGACGACGGCAACACACGGCTACGCCGTTTCTGGCGGTCGCCGGTGTAAATTGGGGAAGGCATAGGCTTACTCGAACCCTAGGGAGCAGGCTATGGGGTTGGTTTGGCTTGAACGGCTCCAGAGGAGCTTGCCTCTTGCATGGCCGCGGCGCGCCCATGGCGCTCGGCCGGAGAGTAGAGGAAGGTAGGGACGTGAGCGTTGAAGCTCGTCGGTGTTCTCACCTCGCCTTGGCTCAGTGAAGCTCGAGGACGAAGGAGAGGAGTGACGAAGCTCGGGTCGATGTGGAACAGGCTTGAGCTCCACTCGGCGGCGAACAGGGACAGACAGAGGCTCCTCGTCCTCCGGCGACGATGGGGCTCGGCGGGTGGCGCGGAGGTGCGCACCGCGTGTGCAACGGCGAGGCGGAGCGGTGTGCAAAGGAATCGGAGGGAGATGCTCCGGTGTGGCCGGAACAGTGAAGGGGGTGGTTGCGGTGGTGGTCGCGGCTGGCGCTCGGTGTTCGCCGCGAGCGTTCGCGAGAGAGAAAGAGGGAGAGCGGAAGCGAACGGAGTGGCAAGTGTGTGCGGGTGAGTGAGGGAGTGGAGGACGTGTTCGGGCTTTTGTCCGCGGAGCGGAGGAGCGGCCGTCGTGGCGGGGGCCACGGCGTGGCGTGCGGCCGGGCGGCGGCGCGGCGAGCGAGGGTGGCACGGCAGGCGAGGCAAGCGCGGAGTGGGCGAAGCCGATTGTGGCGTGATCGGTGGAGAAGGATCGGAGAGGGAGTGGCCGCGCGAGATTTTGCGCAGAGATCGCCGCCACGCGGCACTTGCGGCCGGCGTACGGCGCGCGCAGCGCGCGGGCGAGCGCGGGCGAGCGGGCGCGGTGAGTTGGGCCGAAAAGGCCGACTGGGCCAAAAAGGTGGGCGCGGGAAAAATTTCTTTTCCTTTTTCCTTTTTCCGAAAAATCCTTCAAACTTTGACCACTCAAAAACAGTTTCAAAAACTCCAAACTAGGCTTTGACCCAAAAATAAAAGTTGCTCAAAATAATTTCTCTACAACTTTCATATAAGACACTTTTTCTGAAAACCATTTTTACAACCTCCACATAAACAAAGCCAATTTTTGAGACATAAAACATTTTGTTTAACTCATTTTTATTTGACAACTATTTTGAACTAGGTCAAAATGCAACATGAAAAGCACTCTACTCAATAATCTTTATTTTATAAAACTATTGCCAAGACAAGAATCCACTTTAACCATCAAGTCCAATAGAAATCCAGAATCCAAATAAATAAACAAAAGGCAAAAAGCACACTTATGCACATGAAATGATGCAATGCATTACTTATGCTCTTTAGTAGCTAATTGTGGTTCCTAATGCAGTGCTTGACACTAGGGTGTCACAGGTAGATTGCATTCTCTCTAGCTAGCTCATACTAGTGTCGGGATTGACAACCCATTTGACATTAGTAGATAGCTGCTTTAGCCTCACTCCTTTAGGTATAGTGACTGGACTTGCTACAAGCATTTCTGGCGCCGTTGCCAGGGATAGACTCCATAGTCTACTCCTAGTAACAACGTTAGCAAGTGCCAACAAGCATTTCTGGGCCGTTACCGGGGATAGTTGCCTAGCTCTATCTTTAGTGAAGCTAAGAACTACCAACAATAGGCATAATTTTTCAACAGGAGAATATCTTGTCTCCGTGTCAAGCAATCTCCTACTGAGATAGAATACCACTCTTTCCTTGCCCTCAAATTCTTGCATTAAGGCCGATCCAATTGTATGATCATCAGCTGACACGTACAACTTGAAAGGTTTGTTCTTCTGAGGAGGAATCAAAATTGATGGAGACTTCATATACTCTTTGATTTCATCGATTCCCTTGTTGTTCATCTCCCCATTTAAACTCTTGATCATCCTTCAACTTTACAAAACTGAGAACGGCAAAATCCTGGGTGACAGATTCGAAACAAATCTCCTGATGAAATTGATTTTGTCGATCAAAGATTGTAATTGAGTCTTCGTGGTTGGTGGTACTGCTTTGTCAATGGCATCATAGCTCTTTTGGCCAACTTCAATTCCTTTTTCATGTACCATAAACCCTAAGAACTGACCAGCCGACACTCCAAATGCACATTTGTGGGGATTCATTCTTAAGCCATGCTTCCTTGCGCATTCAAGAGTGTCTATGAGATCCTTAAGATGCCTTTGATAATCTTTGGACTTTACCACCACATCATCAATATAAATCTCAACAATCCTGCTGATCAACTCATGAAAGATATAATTCATAGCCCTCTGATAAGTTGCACCAGCATTTTTAAGCCCAAAAGTCATGACTACCCACTCATATATGCCTATAGCACCTGGACATCTGAATGCAGTCTTATGTATATCTTCTTCACCCATAAAAATTTGGTTATAACCAGCATTGCCATCCATAAAACTGGTAACCTTATGTTCTGCTGTTGCATCGACTAACATATCTGCCACTGGCATTGGGTAGCCCATCCATCGGAGTAGCTTTATTGAAATCCCTAAAGTCAATACAAACCCTCATTTTTCCGTTTTTCTTATATACAGGGACTACGCTAGATATCCATTCAGCATATCTACATTGTCGAATGAAATTAGCCTCGTAAAACCGAGTGATTTCTGTTTTCACATCAGTCATAACTTCTGCTCTAATCCTTCTTGGAGCCTGTTTCACAGGCCGACTCCCATGTTTGATAGGTAATTGATGTTCTACCAATGATCGATCAAGTCCAGGTATTTCAGAATAGTCCCAAGCAAAACATTCTTTGTATTCTTTCAATAATGCAATAAGTTTTTGCCTAAACTTGGGATCCAACTTGGAACTAATGTACGTCACTCTCGGCTTATCACCATTTCCAATATCAACGGCTTCCAATTCATCAGCCGATGTAAAACCCTTACCCATCTTATTCTCATCTTCGTTAATTGTACAATCCATTAAATAATTTTTTTGATGCCGACTGCTTGGATCGGTTGTTGACTTTCGTCAACTATTTTGAGAAAGTCTTCTTCAAGATCAGAGGATCTAAACTTAGC
The DNA here is from genome assembly GCA_009763385.1 of Coix lacryma-jobi var. lacryma-jobi. Taxonomy (NCBI): domain Eukaryota; kingdom Viridiplantae; phylum Streptophyta; class Magnoliopsida; order Poales; family Poaceae; genus Coix; species Coix lacryma-jobi. Next base: position 60,676,261 of record CM019825.1, read on the forward strand.
AGGTAGCATGAACAGAGCAGCGATGTTAGCCGATGACTCACCCTTATCGGCTATTTGCTTCTCTTGCCAGACTTTGGATTTCTTTTTCTGGACTCCGTCGTTTCTCAACCTTTGAACCCGTCGCTTCTGGCTTTTGGTTAAACCACAAGGACACCATTGCCCCTCTTGCCAAGGATGATCATGATCGGCTAATTTTGCTACAAGCCGATTATGAACATTTTCATTTTTTATGCGCCGATCTGTATTTCCAAACCTCAATCTTTCATGTAAAGATCGGCGGTTGTCTCTCGACTGCCTATACTCTCGGTATTGATCACTGCACTCTGGGCAATTACGAAGAGTAGGAAGTTTTAAAACCTTGTTCCAACAATGTCTGAAGAAAGGACAGTCCCAATGATTCTTCCTTCATCTCTGATGCGTCTTCCTTCTTCACGAGCCCTCCTATACTCTTCTTCTTCGAGCCACTCTTGATATTCTTGTTCATCTCTTTCTCTTTGCATATGGCTCCTCTCTTTCTGACATTGTCACTTGATTAATAAGATTATGACAGTTGGGTGCCATCTTGCTTCACCAGCCCTTGAAGTTTCAAGTTGATCATGTTGATGATTGTTTCTTTTTATCTCCTGATATTCTTTGGTTGTTAGCTGCTTCTTTGGATTAACTGTCCTGGCTGCTCTGGCTTTATCAGAAGTTAATACCTTGACCTCACTTCGAAGTGCCGGAGCCACCATGTTTTGTGGGAAAGGATGGTCGTTGATGCCCATGCCTTTGGCCTTTTCTAGGCCAATCCTCCCTTTAACGATTGCCCTCTGTATCATATCTCTAAAAACTCGGCAATCATTAGTAGTATGGGTACCAGAATTATGAAATTTGCAGTACCTTTTATTTTTAAGCTCTTCGGCCGACGGGACAACATGATTCCCAGTCAATTTAATATGACCCTTCTCCAGTAAGTAGTCAAATATTTTGTCGGCCTTAGTGACGTCAAAGCTGTACTTTACATCTCTCTCGGTACTTTTAACTTTTGCCCAAGGCATGACTTCATTGTTTTTCCAAACCCAGTCTACAACAGCCACTTCTTCATCACTTTCATTTTCTGAATCATCATTTTAATTTTGCAGGAAAACATGACTCTCTGCATTGTAGGCTTTCTTAGGCTTAAAGACTTGATTGTACTGATTTTGGGAATCAATACCTGCTACCTTTTTAGCTAAATCGGCCATGTTGTTACAACCGAAGCCGATTTTCTCTCTGATAACAGGTATCAATCCTCGAATTGCAATGCTAACCACCTCTGAATCTGGCAATGTCAAGGAATAGCATTGATTCTTCATCTCTCTGAATCTTTGGAGGTACTGGCATCCAGACTCATTATTAGTTTGCCTTGTATCGATTAAATCCACTAAGCCTTTTTCCAATACCCCGAAGCCGAAATATTTATGGAACTTATCTTCCAAGTCATCCCAGCTATGAATGGAATTGGGTGGTAGAGATGAAAACCACGAGAAAGCCGCGCCAGATAGAGAGAGAGGGAACATTCTGACTTTGAGTGCTTGCTCATCGCCGATCTCTCCGATCTGGACTAGGGCTTGCTCATTTGCCCACTTGAGCCCATATAAATCTGGTAGTCCGTGAAATCTCGAAGGATTTCAAACTTTTCCAACATCAATAACATAGGATCGTAATCGTTCCGCGTCAGCCATCACATGACAGAAAATTACATAAGTTCATCGGAGTAGCAAACTTAGTTATTACAAACTGAGTTCCAAATTTAAGTAGCAGAAGTTCAACCTTAAAACATAGTTTTGAAATCACACACACATATTCTGATACAGTGCCATTCAGTAGTCATCCTTGACAAAGCAAAAGGTACTAGCTGCAAATTAAATAGTAATTAACCTGTTTAGCTAGGTTAGCTCATGCACTATAATAGTCATAGTAGTGATCCAACAATCACCATAAACTAACAAACAGACCGAGTAACCATTGTCAAAAGTAAAATGATAACTGTCACGTGTTCCACAATTTCAGTATCAAGGTCGATCAGCGTTCAAGTCAAGTGCTCACTATCCAGGAGCGATGGCGATTAAAATTGATTCTTAACCAGCTGCTGATTTTATTTCCCACACAAACCACACTCACCCGTCGGTGAGCTACAGATAACCGCAACACTGTTCCAGGAAGCCACGGTTTCAACCGCCACCACCATACCTAGAGGCAAGCCCGACTGCCAAGGAGTTGGACTTAACCACCATCACCCGGGTCTTACTTTTCACGCCCCCGCGTCCCACTACTCCCTTCGTGGCTTCGGCAGATGCGTGGGACCTGAGGACTGGCCTCGAACAATGAGCGGCTTTGCGGTCGGAACGACTTATCCTTCCAGCTAAATGTGGGACATGCGTTCAACATGACAAGAAGTCCATCTTAACAAGATACTGATTCCCATAAAACACGGCTAGAGATACTGTAGCACAACGCTACAGGAATCTGCTCATCTCCATTATCCACAACACTCAGTTATTCCACTTACTGGCAATATCCTGTTACTGGTTGAGTAACCACCTATTACTCGCAGGTAACATGAAAGTCGCCGGACTTCTACCGGTCTAAGCAAGCCTAACATAGACTCGAACCTATCTCTAATTAGGTAGCAAGGAGGATATATCAATGATAGCAAGATAAGGAATATAATGCATCAACGGTATCAAACAACTCCTAAACTTAATGCAACAAACATAACCACTAGAGAGTTAATTGCAAAACATATGTAGTTAGAAATGCTCCGGGGCTTGCCTTTCTCAAACGTGTTGGGCAAATGGTTCGGGCACTCCGGGAGCTCCTCTTCAGGTTCTTCTCCGGCAGCTCCTTGCTCCTGCTCCTGGGGCTGCTGCTCCTCGGTTTCCTCCGCGGCGATTGGCTCCTCTATCGAACCTGTCATGATGCATATGCACAAATGAACAAGTGCCAACAGTGCATAGGAGGGATGCATTTTAATTGAATTTGACCGAATACGTGCATATCTCTTCTCCGGTAGAGTGTAACACCCTACTCAGAAAGTAGTTATACTCTTCATGCCAAGTGCAGCTAATATGAATGCACTAAAAAGACCATTTTATCCTTGCTGGTCCCACATAAGAGAGATGCACAAGCTTAACTTAATTAAACAAATTAACCCATTAAAACAAGCCTATAACAACAACTCATAGCTAACATTTTTAGAAAAATCTACAAAATTACTATAGGTTCACATCTAGGAATAAAGCATGTTGTACAAATTTCATGGCATTTGCACTTAAGCACTGTTCTATATAAAAAAAGACAAACAACAGGGTGAAAAAGCACTTTGAACTACACCTCATCTTGAAAAGTGTCAAACAACAAATTTCACATTTTTATCCAGAACTTCTTAGGACAAGAGCAGTCTATTAAAATTATCAAGCTCATATCTCATATATTTTAATTACTAAAAATCATACAAGAAAACATCATTCAATTAATTTAAAAGCTAACTTCAGATTTTCCACAGTCAAACAACATCTATTATTTTTCTGTGATTCTACATCACTCAACAAATCTAACAGAACAGGAATCACATTTTTCTGAGCAATACATAAATTACTATGCATTAAACAAGATATCAGGCAAAACACAAATTAATGACTACTGCACATCAAACTATCACAAACTGGACATTTTATATTTTTCATGCATAGGACTTACCAAAACAAACTTAACAAAATTTATTTCACATTACTGGATCACCAGAACTCAAGTTATGAATTAAACAAGCATCAATAACATTTCTGCAAAACATAAAAACAAAAACACAGAACCCTAACTGCTATGCGCACCCGACTCTACATCACCCGAGAGACTGACCACCGGGACCCACGGTCAAACTGGTCCCACCCGTCATACTCCCGAAAACAGGGGAGACGTTGACCTCGTCGGAGCTCGCCGACGGCGGCTCCTCCGGCGAAACCATCACCCTTACTCGACTCCCCTCTTCCTTCCGCATCGATCGGTACCACACTCTAGCCTAGCAACACGGCGGATCGAGCTCGCCGTCGCTAATGGCGGCCACGGCGGCGCAGACTCACCACGCCGGCCGTCTCCGACCACGACGAGCCAAACAACTCCTTCTCCCACTCCTCTGGCTCACCCAACCCTAACGCGAAGCAAGGAGCGAAGGATTCGCGGACGATACGGCTGAAACACGAGCATGCCATCGCCGGCGCGCATGGTGGGCGGCGGACGGCAGCGTACCGAGGCACTCAAACCCTAATCGGCCAAACCGACTCCACTACCTTCTTCCTGGACCCTCACAGACTCACGAACGCTAGCTAAGACATCACGAAACCCACGGAAAGGAAGCCGACCATGGCGGACCGAGCTCGGCGGTCATGGCGGGAGCTCGTCCCGTGGCTTACCTAGGCGTCTGCGCGAGAACTGGCTAAGGCAAACGATGGGGGAGGTCGAAGCGACGCTGGCGGTGCGGATTGCGGGGCAAAGGCACGGTGAACGGCGGCGGCACGCGGCTTTTCCCCCTTTCACCCTCTCGGTCGCCGGTGAGAGCAAACGGAGCGAGGCAGAGAGGGAGAGAGGGCTTCTGGCGGGGGTGTGCGTGCGCGAGCGCATAAGCACGCCACGCCGCGCGCGCTGGCTGGGCTTGGCGGGAATCGGGCGCCACGCGGCGCTCAAGCTCTGCGCGCGGTCGGCCACTCCCCCGGTTGATTCAAACTGAATCGACTGATTCAGTCGCCTGATGGCCGACTGACGGCCCGTTTTCAAACGCGATTAACTTCTTAACCACTCCATGAAAAGTTAAACCAACTGCACCATAGGTTAGAGCTACATACCAGCTACAACTTTGGTTATAAGATTGATCACTGGTTCGACTTGGTTTAGGCTCAGGAAGATGCTAAACATGGCTAGGCCGAACTGAAACCTGGTTTTAGGACTTAGGAAAATTTCTAAGTCCAAAACCCATCCAATTCTGCCTTGTGGGCCCTAAAACACCTTGTTAGACCCATTTTCATGAGTTGACCCCTAAACAACTTTTGTTCTACTCTAAATTCTACACACTTTTGTTTAAGGGCACTCAGCCATGCAAAGCTTCTATCAAGGAGGTTTTAGTTAGTCAAACAAAAGGACTCTTTGGGCTCTATAGAGTTGACTAGGGTTTAGCAACTTGATTAGCCAAAATGACCAGTATAAACATGGCCTCATTTTGACTCCTCAACAAAGTTAGATGGTTAGGAAAACCAAACCACTCCAAGACAAGCCAAACAACAACACATTATTGCAGGTTTATATGCATACCAACACATGAAATGACATTTTATGTGAACAAGAAAGCAACATATGAATGCTCCATGCTCATGAGATGATTATGCATGATGAGATGATGATGTTATGCTAGCTTAACACCAGAGGTGTTACAGCCCTTCCCCCCTTAAAGAAATCTCGTCCCAAGATTTACTGACCATTGATCATGAAAAACTGGATAAACTTTCTGGAGATAGTCTTCGGTTTCCCAGGTTGCATCTCCATCGTCATGATGACTCCATAACACCTTGTATACTTTCACAACACGACTGCGAGTTACTCTCTCCTTGCTGCCCAAAACTCGCACTGGCTGTTCTTGATAGGTTAGGTCAGAGGTAAGCTTTAACTCTTGTGGTTCTATTCTTTCTTCGGGTACACGTAGACATTTCTTCAGCTGGGAGACATGAAAAACTGGAAAGATCGAACTCATAGCTTCGGGTAACTGAAGTTGATACAATACTTCTCCCTTTCTCTTTAAGATATGATATGGTCCTACATATCTCAGTGCTAGCTTTTTCTTTATGCCGAACCTTTGCACTCCCCTCATCGGAGTTACTTTCACATAAACATGATCTCCATTCTTGAACTCTAACGGTCTTCTTCTTTTATCTGCATAACTTTTCTGTCGAGATTGTGCTGCTTGTATGTGCTGATGGATGATTTGAACCTTTTTCTCAGCTTCCTCAACGAAGTCGATTCCAAAGTATCTCCTTTCCCCTGGTTCGACCCAGTTTAACGGAGTCACACACTTACGTCCATATAAGGCTTCAAACGGTGCCATCTTGATGCTCTCTTGATAACTGTTATTGTACGAGAATTCTGCTAAAGGTAACCATGATTCCCATGATCCTTTGGAGGATAACACACAAGCTTTGAGAATATCTTCAAGCACTTGGTTTACTCTTTCTGTCTGCCCTGCAGTTTGAGGATGATAAGTTGTACTGTGAACCAACTTTGTCCCCAAACCTTTATGCAACTGCTGCCAAAAGTGTTCGGTGAACTGAGGTCCACGATCCGAAACGATTGTCTTAGGTATTCCATGAAGACGTACTATCTCTTTGATGTATATATCTGCATACCGAGGCGGTCGATATCCGGTTTTTACTGGAATGAAGTGAGCGGACTTTGTGAGACGATCCACTATTACCCAAATGGAATCATTCCCTTTTTCCATAGTGGGTAAACCGGTTATAAAATCCATACTGATATCTTCCCATTTCCAAACAGGCACGGATAACGGTTGTAGCAACCCTGCAGGTTTCATATGAACCGCTTTAACTCTGCAACACGTGTCACATCTTGCGACATATGCCGCTATCTCTTTCTTCATCTTTGTCCACCAAAAATGAGGTTTTAGATCATGATACATTTTGCTGCTTCCTGGGTGAAGAGATAACTTGGATAAGTGAGCTTCGTCAAGAATCTTATTCTTAAGATCTTTGTTCTTTGGCACCACGAGACGATCACCAAACCATAACACTCCCCGTTCATCCAGCCTAAAAGAGGTTAAGGGATCTTCCAGCATTCTTCTCTTGATGTGAGAAATCCCCTTATCAGATTTCTAAGCTTCAACTATTTGACTTTCAAGCGAACAACTGAGTTGAATGTTGAACAAAACTTCTGGATGTATCAGATTGAACATCTCTTCAAACAACGGTTGCACCACAAAATAGTGCGGCTTACGGCTCAAAGCATCCGCAACCACATTGGCCTTTCCAGGATGATAGTGAACTTGCAAGTTATAATCCTTTATCAGTTCTAGCCATCTTCGCTATCTCATGTTTAACTCAGATTGAGTGAAGATATACTTAAGACTCTTATGGTCCGTGTATATATTGCACACATTTCCTAATAAGTAGTGTCTCCATATCTTCAGAGCATGCACTACGGCTGCCAACTCCAAATCGTGCGTAGGGTAGTTGATCTCATGTTTCCTTAACTGCGTTGAAGCATACGCTAACACCCGTCCTTCTTGCATTAGCACGCAACCAAGTCCAATCTTAGATGTGTCACAAAACACATCAAAAGGTTTCTCTATATCCGGTTGAGCCAAAACAGGAGCAGTGGTTAACAGATCCCGCAAAATTCAGAAAGCTGCTTCGCACTTTTCTGTCCAGACAAACTTAACATTCTTCTGAAGCAACGAGGTCAGAGGTTTGGTGATCTTAGAGAAATCTGGGATGAAACGACGGTAATAACCAGCCAAACCTAGAAAACTTCTGACTGCTGTAACCGAGGTTGGAGCTTTCCAATCTGTTAACACAGAATTTTCGCACTGTGACAAGTGGGCCAGCACGACGCAGGTTCGGGAGAAATCGCCGCTTAAGGGATTCGGCAGGCAGCGAACGCGGTCGGCTAACTCGATGCATTCGGCAAGGCTGGGGCGACTAGTCAATGGCGAGCGGGTTCGGCAATGAGGCGCTGCGGTCGGCTACCTCAGGTTAAGTCGGTTTGCGACAAATACGGCATATCAGAAGATTCGGCAACAGAAGATCTTGTCGTTGTTAGCACGTGCCGATTATTAAGGGAGGCTTAGAATAAAAGGCATCGCATTTTAGATAAGTTTCCTGTTTGTTGTTGTAATCGTGTCCTCGTAGGGCTCGTAGGACACCCGGGTATAAATATAAACCCTGAGGCCATTGTAATATCTGTTCACAATCAATACAACCAACCCCGGCCCCGTGCCGTCTTCGAGTCCAAGTCGTGTCGTCGTGTTCTTCGAGAGGGGCCATCGATCCGTCGACCTCCGTGAGTTCCGGCAACCTTGCTATCATGTCTAGTATCGTGCGGCGGATTTAGATATGGTGCAAGTAGTCTCGTACGTTAAGCTTAGTATCGTGCGGCGGATTTAAGCTTATGACGGGAGGTCTTTGTTTATGTCTTGTATCGTGCGCGGATTGAGACATGAGTAAAGATAGTTATCGGCTCTGTTAGATTTGGCAATCTGATAGATTCATTAAGTTACCTTGTGTTATATGTTTTGCTATGTTTATCTTATCATAACACTTTTGCCCAATCTAGATACCGTCCGGTTCGGCTCCATCTTTATAGATCTGCTCTGTTCTTTCATGCTTATTACTGAAAAGTCGTTATGCAGTAGATCTATTGTTCGTAATAGCCGAATTGGATCGTATCTAGGTTGCCACGTGGTGAGGGTTCATGCATGCTAGGCGTGTTTGATCTATGACAAGGCTAGGTGTCGTGCGGCAGGCGCAGGCTTCGGATTAGCTTGGTCATGCTTAGCTTGTATGTTCAATCTCCATGGACCCCAACTCGGTTGTACAATCGAGGTTGGTTAAGTTTCAACTTATATATAATACGTCATGCGAGTACGATTCTCATGCAAACATGTTCGGCAACCTGTTATTCATGTAACTCCGTTCATATTGCCGAATAATCTTTAAACCTGTTGGCAGATAGCTTTCATAGCTATATGTCGTCGTAAGTGGCTTCAGGGCCGTATATTTTGGAACTGTCTGGTCACACCCGGCATGTTCCAGCTTTGCATTTAACGGTTTATCTCCCTTGTTAGTTGCAGGTCAAACTGACTGGCACGCACCGGACTTCTGAGCACCCGGGCCACAATTGAAGCCAGCTTCTCCGGCTTGCCGTGTGCTTGGCGCAGCGCGTCACTTTTTGCGCCAACACACTTTTTGGCACGCCTGGTGGGACCAACACTTTCTTCCTGCAGCAATGGTCGAAGTCACTGAAGCTGAGGCCAGCAACAAGGCGGGGCTCGTGCAGGTGCAGCTCACCGAACTACCCGACGAGTACAGAGAGCAGGTGGAGGATGCTTGTGCCGAATTCCAGGCCAAGTGCCTAGAAGCCTTTTCCAAGAACAAGAGCGGAAAAGTTCACCGTCTGCACGATCTGCCGAAACCTGTCCAGCCCAACCCGAATGATCCCGGGGAAGCGGAGGCAGTGTTGAAAATGTCTCATATGATCAACGAAGCTGTCTCTGGTGCCATCGGTCGCATGCATGGGGCATTTCTCAACACCTTCCGCACCATCATGATCGCCCAATTCGGCCCCAAGGCCGATGAACTTATGGAGGCCGAGTTTGGCCCTATAGCAGGACCGCATCTTTTCAATCTGCCGAATCACCTCAAGGGGGCAGGAACTGCTGGTGAGGAGACCCCGCCTAAGAGCGGAATGACCATTCAAGAGAAGCACACGCCAGAAGGCCAATTGCCGACCATGGGTCAGTTCACGTTCGGCGCTAAGGGTCAGCCGCCAGAGTCAACACGCAAGATCTCCCCGCAAACCTACAGGCTCATAAAGGACTACTATGGAAACGGGTACCATGAGATGCTTGAGCCTCACAACATAGAGGGTGCCCCACATCCAGGATACGGGAAGCCGACGGCCGAGAAAACCGCCGACTCTAATGTCGATGTCATGCTAGAGAGATGGCAGATATGATGCAGCGCACTTTCGGCCTGAAGCCTAAGGGCACTTATGCTTACAGATCTCCGTTCCCCGAGTGGTTCCACCGTGTGGCTCTACCTCCCAGAGTCAAAGTGCCGACAGACCTGTCCAAGTTCTCCAGCTTAGACGACACTAGCACGGTGGAGCACATCAGTCGCTATCTGCTCCAGCTTGGAGAGGCCAATACCGAGGATGCCTTCGGGGTTCGGTACTTCCCGTCTTCGCTCACTGGGCCGGCGTTCGCTTGGTTCGCGTCTCTGCCACCGGGCTCTATTCTCTCTTGGGCAGACTTGGAACAGAAGTTCCATACGCACTTCTACACGGGCACCAAGGAGAAGAAGTTGGTGGACATCATGTATGTGCGCCAGAGGCCGAATGAGACACCGCAGGACTACCTGCGCAGGTTTAGGGAAGTCAAAAGCCAGTGCTTCGGCATGTACCTGCCGGACGACCAGCTTCCACCATTGGCGTGGCGGGCATGCTCCCAAGCATCAGAGACAAGCTCTTCGGCCCAGGAGTTCGAGGACCTGGGTCATCTCTCTCGTCGGCTGAATGAAATGACTATCCAGGCACAAGGCTTCCGGAGGGAAGGACGCTTCCAGAGGGACAATGTCGCGGCCCAGATGTATCAAGCTTTCCTGGACGAAGCCGATGATTATTCCGATGCCGAGATGAGGTGGCCGCTGCAGAGTTCAACTGGGACAAAGAACCGACCCAGGCCAACAAGCAGTGGCTGCGCCAGCAGAAAGGGGCATATGACTTCGACGTCACCAAGGCCGACAAACTCTTCGAGTTTCTGATTGCCGAAGGGAGAGTCAGGCTACCCCCGGATCACCCGATGCTACGTCCTGGAGGCGTCAAAGACAAGAAGTACTGCGGCTTCCACAACACTAATACTCATTCTATTAATGATTGCCGCGTGTTCAGGACCAGGATCCAGAAGGCCATCCAGGATGGGCACATCAAGTTCAATGGCAAGATGAAGTCTCGATGCCAACCCCTTCGCCCAGAACTCCGTGTTCGTCTCAGTAAACATGGTAGCCCGGAAGATCCAGAGGAAGGGCAGATCAGTCAACCTCACCTCCGACAAGGCGTGCGCGAGGACAGCTGTGGCCCGGTCGGCATAATCATGGGCGATGAGCTCATCACAGACAGGCGATGCGAGGTATAGTCGATCACCCGATAATCCCGGCACGACATGAGCAGTCGTCCCAAGAGAGCCAGGCCAGAGCCTCAAGGGAGTCGCGCTGAGATCGCATCACGGCGCAGCCGACACAAGGGAAGATACGAGCATGAGTCGGCGCAGACAAAAAGGAAAGGAGCAGAGCGATCTCCAACGCGAAGAGCAAAATTCACAGAGGAGTACCACATGAGACGATCACGCGGGAGAGCACCGGTATCGTCTAGAGGAGAGGGCTTACCACAGAGAACGGGCCCATCGCTGGGAGCAAGAACGCCGCCAAACAGGCGCAGGCTCACTGGGGCTGGGGCCGTTCCTTTCTTCCACCACTGCTGGAACGAAGGTTGAAACTGCCTTGCCGTCAACAACTGCCCCGAATGCAGCGATCAGTACAGGGGTATAGGCAGGATCGGTCAACCGCCGTCCCGTCCATGAAAGGTTGGGAGCACGCATCCAATGGACGATCGGCGCCTAAAAATGAGAAGCCCGGGTCGGCAAGCCAAAAGGTGTGCCAACCAGGAATGGGTGCATCACCGGGACGGCAACGAGGAGGTACAGCCCCGCCCATATAGGTGGCAAAAGGGGCAATGGTGCCCACCAGGGCTCAGGAAAAGCCAGAAAAGGAGAGTGCAACGCCTCCGGCATAGGGAGTTGGAAGAAGCAGCTGCCGGTGGGAAGAAGCAGGAGTGGCGTTCAAAGGAAAAGCCGGACAACAATGGCAAAGGCGCTGGCGTGGCCATGACTTTCTTCCTTCCCCTGGAGTTCATGGCTCCAATCGGCCAGGGGCACAGGACGAAGCGCATTCGGACTCCGACGAGGCCGAGCACAACGAGCTTGCGGCACAGCTCATCGTGTTGTCCTCAGAGGCAGCATTTGACAACACTAAGCATCGGCTTTTGAAGCCGTTATATGTCAAGGGTACGTCAACTGGAAGCCGCTAACCAAGATGTTTTTGTCGAGGCGGCGCAGCGATCAACATCATCCCTACGCCACCTTCAGAAAGCTGGGCATGAACGATGAAGATCTGCTCAAAACGGACATGATACTCCGTGACTTTGCCGGCAATCCCTCTGACATCGGGGTGCCGTGCACGTGGAACTGATGATAGGATCCAAGATGCTCATCACAACCTTCTTTGTCATTGACGGCAAGGGGGCATACAGCCTGCTTTTTGGGCAGAGATTGGATCCATGCCAACTGTTGCATACCTTCGACCATGCACCAAATACTCATCCAGTGGGTTGGAGATGACATCAAGATTGTCCAAGCTGATGACTCGGTGAGTGTTGCTACCGTTGAGCCCACTTACACTGGAATTTGATGGAGTAGATTGCTTCTCCGATCGTGTGTGGGGAGAAGGTCCTGTCAACATCTACGGCAGGGATCAACAGCCGATCCAAGCAGTCGGCTCTCAAAGTTTCTTTTAGATGGACAACCCAACTGACAGCAACGAGGGCAAACTGGGACGGGCTTCGCATCGGCCGACCAACTGGAAGAAGTGGATGTTGGCGACACAAGTAAAAGAAGGCCGATGTTCATAAGTTCTAATTTAGACCCTGCTTTCAGAGTACAGTTAGTAGATCTCCTAAAAGAGTTCAAGATTGTTTCACTTGGGACTACACAGAGATGCCCGGATTGGATCGGTCCATTGTTGAGCATAAGTTGCCGATCAAGCCTGGATACCGTCCATACAAACAACCTCCGCGCAGGATCTACAAGGAGGAGGTATTGGTCGACGTGAAAAAAGAAGTGGAAAGATTACTAGAAGCTAACTTCATTTGGCCGTGTCGATATGCGGAGTGGGTCTCCAATATTGTCCCGGTGAAAAACGGGAAGATGAGGGTCTGCATCGACTTCAGGAACCTCAACAAAGACACTCCTATGGACGGTTATCCAATGCCGGTGGCCGATTTGCTAGTAGATGCTTCGGCCGGTTTTGAAATCATAAGCTTTATGGACGGCAACGCAGGTTACAATCAGATCTTCATGGCCGCAGAGGATGTGGCGAAGACCGCCTTCAGGTGCCCCGGCCATATAGGTTTGTTTGAATGGATGGTCAAGACTTTTGGTTTGAAAAATGCCGGTGCCACTTACCAGCGAGCCATGAATTACATATTCCATGAGCTGATCGGCAAGATCGTAGAGATCTACATTGATGATGTGGTGGTCAAATCCAGAAGCAAGGAAGGACACTTAGCGATTTAAGGAAGACCTTGGAGTGCACGAGGAAACATGGTTTAAAGATGAATCCAACCAAGTTCATTTGGGGTGTCAGCTGGTGAGTTTCTGGGATTCCTGGTCCACAAAAAGGGGATCGAAGTCGGTAGGAAGAGCATGGAAGCAATTGATAAGGTAGTGCCACCGACCAATCTCAAAGAACTTCAATCACTGCTCGGCAAAATCAACTTTGTCAGAAGGTTCATATCCAACTTGTCTGAGCGCGTGCTGCCATTTTCTCCACTATTGAAGCTCAAGAAAGATCAGGAGTTCGTGTGGGGTGACGTGCAACAAAAGGCTTCGATGAGATCAAGGAGTACATGAAGGCACCACCAGTATTGGTTCCTCCACAACTCGACAAGCCTTTCAAGTTGTACGTGGCGCCGACAACCTAACGATAGGGTCGCCCTCATGCAAGAATTCGAAGGGAATGAGAGAGTCGTAGCCTATCTTAGCCGAAAGCTACTGGACCCCAGAAACAAGGTATCCGGTAAAGTGGTGCGTGCGAAGTTGGAATCAGAGTTAAGTCGTCACGATGTATAGTGGGTGTGTTATAGGTTGGGGTACCTGTATTGCTTTTAAGTGGGAGTGGGCTAAATGTGTTGTGAAGTATCAGCGAATCAAGTTGTGTGTAAAATCAGGGTAGCAATTGTTGTACTATGTTTAAGATTGTAATGGACGTAGATTTTAAGTCGAAAATTGTGAATAGGGTCATTGGCAGAAGCCTTCTCCCGCTTCTTTGACGAGTGTGCTTGCGTTTTCTATTCGTACCGCTTCGGCACTATCTACTGAAGCCGAATGCGTGGTAATCAAATTTGATGTAACAAGCCATGTTTTAATGCCGTTTTAAGTGGAAGATCGGTAATGGGTTTTGGCCCTTTCTGAATTTGATTTGCGTTTTGAATCGGCAAAGCTGTAAAGGCCAGATTATACTGATTTTGTCACTCACACCGTGATCCTAATGCTAACAGGGAGCCATTATCCCTTGGCATTGTTTTTTGATGGATCCTCGTGCAGCAAAGGTGGTGGAGTCGGGATAATGTTGATTTCTCCCAAGGGGCACCCTTCAAGTACTCTAACCGATCGAGTACCTGGTAACTAATAATCAAGCAGAGTACGAAGCACTGCTCCGAGGACTACGGTTGCTTGTGGACATAAAGGCAGACGTCGTGGAGATCTTCGGTGACTCGGAATTAGTGATCAAGCAATTGACCGGCAAATACGAGTGCAAGAACGACACGCTGCAGGAATATCTCGAAGTTGCCAAGAGCTCCTCAGACAGTTTCGTTCCCATTGCCATTCCATACAACCTAAGAAGCAAAAACACGATACAGCAGCAACCAGTTGGCTCAGGCAGCATCCGGACAGGGAGAATCAAAACATTTTTGCACTTGAGGGAGAGCAAACAGCCCGAAGGTGATCAAGCAGTCCTAAGTGGTGATCAGGCAATTGAAGACTGGAGAGACAACATTGCCGATTACCTCAGGGACCCGTCCAGGAAAGTCTCCCGAAAACTCAGGTACAAGGCTCTTAAGTTCACACTCTTGGACAATCAATTGTACTACAAATCCATAGATGGGGTTTTGCTTAAATGCCTGAACCAAGACGGGGCTAGGAAACTGATGTATGAGGTGCACGAAGGCGTATGTGGTGCACACCAGTCGGCTCACCGTATGAGATGGTTAATCAGGAGGACTGGATATTTTTGGCCGACTATGCTCGAAGATTGCTTAAGTATTACAGAGGTTGTCAGGATTGTCAGCGATTCGGCAATGTGCAAAGGGCTCCAGCATCGGCCATGAATCCGATCATTAAGCCTTGGCCTTTCAGAGGATGGGGCATTGATTTGATAGGCCAGATTCACCCTCCATCTAGCAAAGGACATAAGTTTGTCTTATTGGCCACGGACTATTTCACAAAATGGGTTGAAGCCATCCCGTTGAAGAAGGTGACGTCAAGAACATGGTGTCTTTCGTCAGGGAGCATATCATTTACCGATTCGGCATTCCTCAGTCCATCACCACCGATCAGGGAACTCAGTTCACTTCCTCGGAGTTTTGTGACTTTGCCGAAGAGATGGGGATTAAACTCTATAATTCTTCTCCTTACTATGCACAGGCCAATGGACAGGCAGAGGCTTCTAACAAAATCATGATTAAAATCATTCAAAAGAAGATCGAAGAGAAGCCTAAAAGGTGGCACTTGGTACTCAACGAAGCTTTGTGGGCGTACCGTATGGCTTGTCATGGGTCGACTCAGACGTCGCCATACGAGTTGGTCTACGGGCATCACGCAGTGCTACCGTGGGAGTTGCAGTCGGGGTCAAGACGAGTTACATTGCAGAACGATCTGGCTAAAGAAAATTATAAGGATTTGATGATGGATGAGCTAGAGATTTGCATTTGATTCGTCTCAGGGCTTGGAAAATATTGAGAAAAATAGATACGCATTGCCAAGTACTACAACTCGAAAGTGAAAGAAAAAGGATTCGAAGAAGGAGACTTGGTTTGGAAAATTATCTTGCCAATTGGTACCAAAGACAAGGTATTCGGCAAATGGTCCCCTAACTGGGAGGGGCCTTTTCGGATTCTGAGACGTGCTCCGGGTAATGCGTACGTTCTGAAAACCCTCCAAGGAGAAGAGTTTGCTAGGGCAATTAATGGACGATATCTAAAGAGATTTCATCCTAGCGTGGAGGTCGGTGCATAACGGAATCAAGGACTAGCGGGCACCGACGGCCGATACAAGGTGGTATCGCCCTTAGCACAAAATGGCCGATAGAGTCTATCGCCCTTAGAACAAAAACAGCCGGCACGGCATGTGTCGCCTCTAGCACAAAAAACGCAGAAATACAGGGCCAAGTGCACGCGATGCTGTGCAATCGGCTAGATAAATCAAACACTCAACAAGCACAAATGGGAGAACGGATTGCATACTTCGGTGAATAAAGTATCAGGAGAATGGACAAAACATGCTATGCTCAATCTGTCACAGAAATTATCATTCATTCGTTCAAAAGCTGGTTGATCGACTTTACGGCTTCTGCTCTAATTCGGCTGACGGCATCTAATACTTGTTGATCTTCATCTGCGGAGTTTTGGATCTTGGAGAGTCTGATCTTGATTTGCTGATCTTCTTTGAGGATGGAAGTTACCTTCAGTGAAGCTGTCCTTATGTCCCCGGCAGATCAGCCATGCGAGCTTTGTGAGATTGGATTTCATGTTAAGATCGGTTAACTGAGCTTCCAGCTTGCTTTTCCTTCCTCCATTACTTTCAGTTCGGACTCCAAGGTTTCCAGGGTTTGGAAGTTTTTGCGATCTGGATGTCAGAATGCAGGTTCTTTACTTCCTGTTTCTTGGAGGTCCTACTATGCTGCAGGGCAGTTTTGGATGATATGTTTTTGATCGCTCTCTTCACTGAACTGAAGTAATCATCAAGACAAGCTGCAGATTCTAGATGAGCTAAAGAAGCAGAGGGAATGTCTTCATCAATGAGCTCCAGAGTGTCCCTTATCTGATCTGCGTTTTGAACCAAGTCGATGATGTCTTTATTCAGAAGTTTGGTTATTTCTTTCAACCGGACCTGGTTCTCCTTTGATAGGGTCCGTTGGGAGGTACTCTCCTCACCCCTCTCGGTGAAATAGTCCTCGGTGGGAAAGGAATAACTCGTACTCGGCTCTTTGGTGTTTTTCTGGAGAAGAAAGAGGAAGAGTTGAACGAGTAGATGTTTTTGGTAAAGTGCAGAAAAGGAAAGGAGCTTTACCTGTTGAATTGATTGATCATGGGAAGGTGCTACACCTCGACTCACTTGAGGACTCTGTTGAAATTCCGGAGGGGGACTTGGTTCACCTATGGTTCGGTCAGCATCTTCATTCCTTGAAGCATCAGGAGATCTTTGGATCTCATCTTCGTCTGGAACGTTCCTTACGGGGGTCTCAGAGGATGTTTCGGCAGTTGTTGAGGTATCACTGGGTTTCAGAATTTCAACCTGTGGCTAAAACGAATAATAAAGCGAGGTTTGGTCAGATCCATTGCCGAATGAGATTAGTTGGCGCTGAGTGAAAATTCATACCTCGGAGGATGGTTTCGCTCTTTTAGTTCTTGTTTTCTTAGATGAAAGGACAATTTCGGATGCTCTTCTCTTGCCTTTTCCTTCTGGGAACATGACAGTAGCGGTTGCAGGGATCTTCATAAAGCTGGCCAGGTTTGGAGCGTTAAATCCAAGGGTAGGATTCGGCCCAGCCTGATAATATTTGGGCACTTTGGCAGGAGGTATAGGCTCGGGATCCTGTATATGACCGAATGTTAAAGACTGATTGGATTCAGAAACAGAATGACAAGAGCAATGAAATTACCTCACTATCAGAGGCGAAGTCAGACTGTAAACTCTGACATAGAGGATGGATTGGCACATTGAAAATATGAGTATGCCATTCTCCCCACCAGGAAATGAAAAAAAGTGAGCTGCATCTATTATCCCAAATGGAGATGGTTTGTACGTTGGCAGCTCCCATCCAAGTTCAAAAACTTTTTTGGCCATTATACCTTCTGTGATGATTTCCCTGGGCCTTATCACTGTTGAAAAGAAGAATCTAGGGGGCAACTGGCCGCATCCTAATTGTCTGGCTGCTGTGTTTGGATAATAAAATTCATAGGTAGACTGTACCAGTCTTCCATGATGGAATTCGGCTGGCAGGGCGCAGGGCCTAATGAAGGAATTGAAGATATCTATAGATGTTTGATCCACACAGCCGAATTCATAAAAACTTACAAGGGAAGGTCAAGTTCTCATTCTCCATGTAAGGAAACCAAAGCACATTACCAAAACCTTTGAAGAATAGTTTGAAGAGGTGGCCAATGTCCATGTCAATGTTGATGGATGATGCTGCTTCTCCGTAGGTTTGGCAGGCTTTAACTCTTGTTGATTGGCCTTCGGCGTAATTGACTGAAGGGAAGCTCAATTAAGCAAACTCACGGATACTATCTGGTGCATATATAGTTGAAGCCACATTTGGACCAACCACCAAGGGCCGTTGACACAAGCGACCTCTCTGCCTGTGTGCATCTGGATAGTAATTTGATGCATCATGTGATAAACGGACCCCAGGAGGTATTTGCCTAGTGGAATTTGAATGCCTGCCGATAAATCCTCGGCCATCACCATATGGTTTAGAGTAGGTTCATTGGATTTTCCGCAGAAAATAAATCTGCATAGCCACATGTTCATAAAAGCTTTCGATTCTTTGTCAGAAACAGTATTGGATGACTCCATATAGGTCTGAATGTATTTGGCCCATCCGCATCCGGAACTGACGGCTCTTTGACTGCTCTTGTTCTTGTATTTATATGGATATACCGGTAAGGTTGTATTCAGACCCGTCATCATAAAGATATCGGCCAAAGTGATGGTCATCATACCATGGCCAAAGATAAATGCATTAACAGCATTGGACCAGAAATGAGATACTGCTATCAGAAGGAAGTCATTTCTAGGCATTTCTGATAAAGATAATTCTAGGCAGTGACCAATGTCCTGGCTTTCCCAGTGTTTGCTTCTCTTTTCAAGTATCCTCCGATACCAATTTCGCCATCCAACAATTGAGGGAAAGGCCCAGTTCTTGAAGTGTTTGGCCAGTGACTCGGTGGAGTAACTCCGGACTTAAAGGAATTCTTTCAGTTTCTTTCTCGATGATGTCCGCCGGATCGGGATTTCCCATTGGACCAAGAAGATAAGAATCGGGATTGGCAGCATAAGGATCAGAATTTGGTTCTCATATTCCTTCAGAAAATAGCAAAAGGGGCGAAGGAATGAGTCGGGAAGAAGGCTGAGGGGAAATTGATGAGTAAGAGAAGTTTACCTCTGGAATCTTGTCTTGAGTCGCCATCAGAAGCTTGAGGTAAAGATCGACTGCGCAAAAATTTTGGGATTCTCGGATGGCGGCTGCAGTGCTGGAACGCGGAAACCTAGAGGAAAGAGGACTTGTGGTCAATTTCAGAACAAATGCCTTTGTTCAAAAATTGAGGGGGCATGTGTTAATACAGAATTTTCGCACTGTGACAAGTGGGCCAGCACGACGCAGGTTCGGGAGAAATCGCCGCTTAAGGGATTCGGCAGGCAGCGAACGCGGTCAGCTAACTCGATGCATTCGGCAAGGCTGGGGCGACTAGTCAATGGCGAGCGGGTTCGGCAATGAGGCGCTGCGGTCGGCTACCTCAGGTTAAGTCGGTTTGCGACAAATACGGCATATCAGAAGATTCGGCAACAGAAGATCTTGTCGTTGTTAGCACGTGCCGATTATTAAGGGAGGCTTAGAATAAAAGGCATCGCATTTTAGATAAGTTTCCTGTTTTGTTGTTGTAATCGTGTCCTCGTAGGGCTCGTAGGACACCCGGGTATAAATATAAACCCTGAGGCCATTGTAATATCTGTTCACAATCAATACAACCAACCCCGGCCCGTGCCGTCTTCGAGTCCAAGTCGTGTCGTCGTGTTCTTCGAGAGGGGCCATCGATCCGTCGACCTCCGTGAGTTCCGGCAACCTTGCTATCATCATGTCTAGTATCGTGCGGCGGATTTAGATATGGTGCAAGTAGTCTCGTACGTTAAGCTTAGTATCGTGCGGCGGATTTAAGCTTATGACGGGAGGTCTTTGTTTATGTCTTGTATCGTGCGGCGGATTGAGACATGAGTAAAGATAGTTATCGGCTCTGTTAGATTTGGCAATCTGATAGATTCATTAAGTTACCTTGTGTTATATGTTTTGCTATGTTTATCTATCATAACACTTTTGCCCAATCTAGATACCGTCCGGTTCGGCTCCATCTTTATAGATCTGCTCTGTTCTTTCATGCTTATTACTGAAAAGTCGTTATGCAGTAGATCTATTGTTCGTAATAGCCGAATTGGATCGTATCTAGGTTGCCACGTGGTGAGGGTTCATGCATGCTAGGCGTGTTTGATCTATGACAAGGCTAGGTGTCGTGCGGTAGGCGTAGGCTTCGGATTAGCTTGGTCATGCTTAGCTTGTATGTTCAATCTCCATGGACCCCAACTCGGTTGTACAATCGAGGTTGGTTAAGTTTCAACTTATATATAATACGTCATGCGAGTACGATTCTCATGCAAACGTGTTCGGCAACCTGTTATTCATGTAACTCCGTTCATATTGCCGAATAATCTTTAAACCTGTTGGCAGATAGCTTTCATAGCTATATGTCGTCGTAAGTGGCTTTAGGGCCGTATATTTTGGAACTGTCTGGTCACACCCGGCATGTTCCAGCTTTGCATTTAACGTTTATCTCCCTTGTTAGTTGCAGGTCAAACTGACTGGCACGCACCGGACTTCTGAGCACCCGGGCCACAATTGAAGCCAGCTTCTCCGGCTTGCCGTGTGCTTGGCGCAGCGCGTCACTTTTTGCGCCAACACAATCCATTACCTCTTGTAACTTTCCTGGGTCCACTAAGATCCCATCTTCTGATAGCACATGACCGAGAAAGTGAACTTTCTGCAACCAAAACTCGCACTTACTGAACTTAGCATACAACTTATGTTCCCGGAGTCTGGTTAAAACTATCCGTAGATGCTCAGCGTGATCTTCTACATTTTCCGAATATACCAAGATGTCATCCAAAAAGACTACCACAAAGCGATCTAACTCAGGCATAAACACGGAATTCATTAGGTACATGAAGTATGCGGGAGCATTCGTCAAACCAAAAGATATGACAAGATACTCATACAACTCGTACCTAGTAGAAAAAGTCGTTTTGGGTACATCCTTTGGCCTGATCTTGATCTGATGATAACCCGATCTCAAATCCAACTTAGAGAACACTCTGGCCCTTGTTAACTGATCAAAAAGAATATCGATCCGGGGTAGAGGATACTTATTCTTGATCGTCACTACATTCAAAGGCCTATAGTCCACACACATACGCAAAGCTTTGTCTTTCTTCTTTTTCACAAAAAGAGCTGAGCATCCCCACTCAGATGAACTAGGTTGAATGAAACCCTTGTCCAAAAGATCCTTTAACTGAGTCTTTAACTCTGCTAACTCATTGGGAGACATACGGTACGGTCTTCTGGATATAGGTGCCGTTCCTGGCATAACTACTAGGCTTACTCTGTACTGCCTACCTTCCAAACCAAAAGTTGCCCCTCTAACCACTTGGTTGGATAACACACTTGCACTAGCTGAGTTGATACGGAATCCAAAATCCATTGTTACCATTTCCTGATTATGCTTGAATGCAAATGCTTGACTTATGAAAGAATGCGATGTACCGGAATCAAACAAAACAACTGTGGAGATATCGTTGATAGAAAACATACCAGCAGTCACGGGTTCTCCCTCAGAGATGCCTTCCAGGGAAGTATGATGCACACGGGCTTGCACTTGATTGGTCTTCTTTCTCGGGCTAGGACATGTCCTGGACAGATGCCCTTCCTTGCCACAGTTATAACATGGTCCCTTGACATAGCTGCCTGCATAGTTCTGAGTTCCGAGCCCTGCCTTGTACTGTGATGACTGGCCCTTTGCAACCCTCTGAACCTTGGCCTGCTGTTGATTCCCGGGAAAACGGCGCTGAGGAGGCTTGAAACGTGCCCCCAGCACTGCTGAACGAAAAGGAGGGCGGTTGGCCACCTGCTTTCTGCCCTGTTGTGCCCCTGCTTCCACAGCTCTCTTGCATGACTTGGATGCACTGTAGATATTGTTATTGTTCTCTTGGGTCAAACAGTCACTGACGAAGTCATTGAACTGCGTCCTCGAAGAGTTTCCCATCGACTTCAGAAGCTTGGGGCTCAATCCCCTCTTCATACAAGCAATCTTCTTAGCCTCTGTGTTGACATATTCAGGCGCATAACGAGCAAGATTGTTGAAAGCATGCAGGTATTCTGCCATGGACTTGGTACCTTGAGTCAAGCTCAAAAACTGCGTTACCTTCATAGCCATTAAACCAGGAGGAATATAATGGCCCCGAAAAGCTGTTGTAAACTGCTCCCAAACTATCGGTCGATTTGCCGGAAAAGTGGTACAATGGTGTGCCCACCATATACCAGCTGGTCCCTGCAACTGGTGAGCGGCGTACTCCACTTTTAGAGATTCTGTCAGACGTAGCAACCTGAACTTCTGCTCGATGGTATTAATCCATTCATCTGCTTCCAAGGGTTCAGCTGCTTCCTTGAAGATCGGAGGTCTAGTGTCTAAGAAATCCTTAAAAGTGCTGTACTGGTTCACATCTTGACCGTCGTGACCTGCAGCCCGACGTGTATTATCTGCAATGTTCCTGAGGTTGACTTCCATATTCCTTTGCATAGCTTCCATGTTTCGCTGACTTCCCAGAAACTACGCGAAGAACTGCTCTGCCGTGTATGGGGGAGGAGGAGGAGGAATTGCTTCCTCGCCCTGTCCATCACCACCAACACCACTAGCTCTGCCCGCTCCACGACGAGTATTCACCATCTGCACAGCCAATCCAATAATCAATGAGTAATGCCATATATACAGATCAAAATGCGTAATAACTGCGATACTGTATTTGAACATGGTTCATACAATAAGGCACATACACAAGTCGTTCCACATAAATAACATCACGAACGGATTATCTGAAAAGCGCTTAATACTCGTAGGGAAACACACGGATCAAACACAACGAAGGTTTGATACTTAAAACGGTTCCAACGGTAGCAACGAGGTTCTCAAAGCTCACAACACACATAACTGGTTCGGTACATCACAAACACAACGATAGACAACGGGGCCTAAACTCTAATCGCTCTCAGCATCGGATGCGTGACTCTCGGCGTCGTCGGCTCCATCGTCCTCTTCTTCTTCTTCGGCTTGGTTGGCGAAGAGCATTCCACCATCTTCAGTCCCATCGTCAGCAAGGACGATGCCCATCTCCACCTCCATGGATGAAGCTGGTTGTGGAGGCGATGCACTTCTTCATGAAGATTGTTGTTGTATGCTTCCGTCACTGCTAGCTGCTGTTCCAGGGTCATGATGCGAGCCCTCAAGTCAAACTCTTCTTCCCATGCCTGGTTCCGCTGCTGAAGAGGCTTTACCATCTGGTTTTCTACACTCTGGTTAGCGTGTTTGGCACGCCCTAGCTGCTCCTGCAGCCTGATGATCTCCTGAGCTGCAACCACGTTCCACCAAACTGTCTGATCCTTCTCTATAGTCATCTGCTTCAGCTCTTCTTGCATCTTCTCCATCTCTTCATCAAACTCCCGCTGAGCTTGTCTCTTCTCATTTCTGACATGATGACAAGATTCAGTCATACTGCCCAAACTATGTTGCATGACCGCATATCCCTTCATCACTGCATACATAGCACTCATTGCTGGTCCATCACACGCTTGAAGCTCACTGGGACTGCCCTCTAAAGCTTCCTTCTTGGTCTGCACCCAAACATCTCTGAACGGATCAGCTCTTGGAAACACTCCTGCAAGAGCCCGACTGAGATCTTCTGGGAACCGCTCCATGATGTCCCCGAGGATAAGGAACGCTGTTGATTGCGCACCTTCCCAAGGGTCCCTTCCCTTGCTCTCATACATCCATCCGGACCACACAGAACCCTCTTCCCTGGGCTTCACCACAACTGTCACATACACCAAAGTGGTGTCTCCCAAAGGCTCCTTCGACCAAAAGTAGCGAGGCTCTCTACCATATGGGTACCCCACCGAACGTACAACCCTCCAAAGCAATGTCGGTGTCCCAAACATATCCAGAAACTTGTCCTTGCACCGCTCGGACCTGGGTGCTAACTGGTGCCTGGGAACCCTGCCACCTGTCGACTTACGTGCGGTCTCCTTGGTACGTCCCATCTCTAGCAAGTTCATCATTTTAACATAAGCATAGGTTTTAAAACTGAGAGATATTCCAATAATTAGGGAGGAAGTAATGCAAAAGGAAAGAAAGCAAGCATGCCATGATATATATGTATGAAACATTCCGTACGTCCTTTCCACTACATACGAACTATACGGTGGCATACTACGATACTCTCTTACGCTAACTATTCCGTTCTAACGATACATAGTTAGTGCACCTGCAGAAGATTCATTTCAGCCCTGCCCACAGTATGAAAATCATGCATTGCTGAAATTTAAATCTAGATACTCACCTAGGTGTACACCCCGTATGCATGTAAGCAGTATATGCACCCATCAGACAGTATTACCCCCATTACCAAGTACCTTCACCCTCACCCGTGTGTTGACGTGCACAGGTTCCAGTACCAACTAACTCTTCCCTAGGCCGATGGTTGTTCGACCATGCTCTCACAACTCACCTTACCTTGGCGTAGAGGCAAACGGATCCATACATTACCATTCCGAAGAATAGCACCCATACAATTTCACCCTTGCCGGACGACAGAATAAACGAAAATCAAGTATGATGCAAGACAAGACCCTTTCCAAAGTTAGTACTTAAATAAGCCACCTGAGATCCTATGGGCATAAAGGATATGACCACTGGCACACTCTAATTTTTGCAAGGCACTTTTTACACCAAATTTGTGAACTTTATCAAATAATTTTTATACCCCAATTCTTTTTACTTCTAAAATTTAGTCATGTGAACAGTATCTGGTGAACTATGCTCTGATGGCAGCTATAACAGAACCGACCAATTTAAAAGAGCACAAGTGCGAAATTCTCCGCCGAAGCAGTAAATTTGCCCACTTGAGCCCATATAAATCCGGTAGTCCGTGAAATCTCAAAGGATTTCAAACTTTTCCAACATCAACAACATAGGATCGTAATCGTTCAGCGTCAGCCATCACATCACAGAAAATTACATAAGTTCATCGGAGTAGCAAACTTAGTTATTACAAACCGAGTTCCAAATTTAAGTAGCAGAAGTTCAACCTTAAAACATAGTTTTGAAATCACACACACATAGTCTGATACAGTGCCATTCAGTAGACATCCTTGACAAAGCAAAAGGTACGAGTAGAACTGGTCATTACCCTTGACCTAGTTATCTCCCAAAGCGGGGCAGAGACAGTTGATGCAATAACCATAAAAGACCTGGCCATCTGCAACAACAAGGGAAACAAAGCCCTGAGTACGAGAAGGTACTCAGCTAGACTTACCCGACTTAACTTAAAAAGCGACACCAAGGAGTATGCAAGGCTAGTGTATAGTGGAGCTGGTATGAGACCACATTTTTGGGCAAAAGCATAAGTAATTACATAACTGGTTCTCCTGCTTACTAGCTGCAAATTAAATAGTAATTAACCTGTTTAGCTAGGTTAGCTCCTGCACTATAATAATCATAGTAGTGATACAACAATCACCATAAAGTAACAACCAAACCGAGTAACCATTGCCAAAAGTATAATGATAACTGTCACGTGTTCCACAATTTCAGTATCAAGGTCGATCAGCGTTCAAGTCAAGTGCTCACTATCCAGGAGCGATGGCGATTATAATCGATTCTTAACCAGCTGCTGATTTTATTTCCCACACAAACCACACTCACCCGTCGGTGAGCTACAGATAACCGCAACACTGTTCCAGGAAGCCGCGGTTTCAACCGCCACCACCATACCCGGAGGCAAGACCGACTGCCAAGGAGTTGGACTTAACCACCATCACCCGGGTCTTACTTTTCGCGCCCCCGCGTCCCACTACCCCCTTCGTGGCTTCGGCAGATGGGGACCTGAGGACCGGCCTGAACAATGAGCGGCTTCGCGTCGGAACGACTTATCCTTCCAGCTAAATGTGGGACATGCGTTCAACATGACAAGAAGTCCATCTTAACAAGATACTGATTCCCATAAAACACGGCTAGAGATACTGTAGCACAATGCTACAGGAATCTGCTGATCTCCATTTTCCACAACACTCAGTTATTCCACTTACTGGTAATATCCTGTTACTGGTCGAGTAACCACCTATTACTCGCGGGTAACATGAAAGTCGCCCGACTTCTACTGGTCTAAGCAAGCCTAGCATAGACTCAAACCTATCTCTAATTAGGTAGCAAGGAGGATATATCAATGATAGCAAGATAAGGAATATAATGCATCAACGGTATCAAACAACTCCTAAACTTAATGCAACAAACATAACCACTAGAGAGTTAATTGCAAAACATAGGTAGTTAGAAATGCTCCGGGGCTTGCTTTCTCAAACGTGTTGGGCAAATGGTTCGGGCACTCCGGGAGCTCCTCTTTAGGTTCTTCTCCGTCAACTCCTGTAGGTTCACATCTGGGAATAAAGCATGTTGTACAAATTTCATGGCATTTGCACTTAAGCACTGTTCTATATGAAAAAAGACAAACAACAGGGTGAAAAAGCACTTTGAACTACACCTCATCTTGAAAAGTGTCAAACAACAAATTTCACATTTTTATCCAGAACTTCTTAGGACAAGAGCAGTCTATTAAAATTATCAAGCTCATATCTCATATATTTTAATTACTAAAAATCATACAAGAAAACATCATTCAATTAATTTAAAAGCTAACTTCAGATTTTTCCACAGTCAAACAGCATCTATTATTTTTCTGTGATTCTACATCACTCAACAAATCTAACAGAACAAGAATCACATTTTTCTGAGCAATACATAAATTACTATGCATTAAACAAGGTATCAGCCAAAACACAAATTAATTACTACTACACATCAAACTATCACAAACAGGACATTTTATATTTTTCATGCATAGGACTTACCAAAACAAACTTAACAAAATTTATTTCACATTTACTGGATCACCAGAACTCAAGTTATGAATTAAACAAGCATTAATAACATTTCTACAAAACTTAAAAACAAAAACACAGAACCCTAACTGCTATGCGCACCCGACTCTACATCACTCGAGAGACTGACCACCGGGACCCACGGTCAAACTGGTCCCACCCGTCATACTCCCGAAAATAGGGGAGACGTTGACCTCGCCGGAGCTCGCCGACGGCGGCTCCTCCGGCGAAACCATCACCCATACTCGACTCCCCTCTTCCTTCCGCATCGATCGGTACCACACTCTAGCCTAGCAACACGGCGGATCGAGCTCGCCGTCGCTAATGGCAGCCACGGCGGCGCGGACTCACCACGCCGGCCGTCTCCGACCACAACGAGCCAAACCAACTCCTTCTCCCCACACCTCTGGCTCACCCAACCCTAACGCGAAGCAAGGAGCGAAGGATTCGCGGACGATACGGCTGAAACACGAGCATGCCATCGCCGGCGCGCATGGTGGGCGGCGGACGGCAGCGTACCGAGGCACTCAAACCCTAATCGGCCAAACCGACTCCACTACCTTCTTCCTGGACCCTCACAGACTCACGAACGCTAGCTAAGACATCACAAAACCCACAGAAAGGAAGCCGACCATGGCGGACCGAGCTCGGCGGTCATGGCGGCCATGGCGGGAGCTCGTCCCGTGGCTTACCTAGGCGTCTGCGGCGAGAACTGGCTAAGGCAAACGATGGGGGAGGTCGAAGCGAGGCTGGCGGTGCGGTTTGCGGGGCAAAGGCACGGCGAACGGCGGCGGCACGCGGCTTTTCCCCCTTTCACCCGCTCGGTCGCCGGTGAGAGCAAACGGAGCGAGGTAGAGAGGGAGAGAGGGCTTCTAGCGAGGGTGTGCGTGCGCGAGCGTATAAGCACGCCACGCCGCGCGCGCTGGCTGGGCTTGGCCGGGAATCGGGCGCCACGCGGCGCTCAAGCTCTGCGCGCGGTCGACCACTCCCCCGGTTGATTCAAACTGAATCGACTGATTCAGTCGCCTGATGGCCGACTGACGACCCGTTTTCAAACGCGATTAACTTCTTAACCACTCCATGAAAAGCTAAACCAAATGCATCATAGGTTAGAGCTACATACTAGCTACAACTTTGGTTATAAGATTGATCACTGGCTTGACTTGGTTTAGGCTCGGGAAGATGCTAACCTGCGGATACATGGGTGTAAGCCGAGTCTCTGAGTGATGAGTGATTGTCAACGGGTTTGATGCGCATGTTCTTTGGCTTGTGTTGTGCAGGTGTCGAGCACGAAGACAGTGATCGAGGGCAAGGTGAAGGTCAAGTTGAGACGTGTCGTGCCGATGGACTGGGTGCGATGAAGGATGGGCGTGCCGTGCGGCAGACGTGCCATGCCGACGGATCGAGCAGTGAAGGGCGGACGTGAGGCTTGGACTGAGGGACCGGAATGCCTGAGGATCAGCTGTGGTGGCTGGCAGCCTGGGACAGCGACGAGCAGAGACTTGCGGGGCACGGTGTTGCTCGGGTCGAGGACCTGGGGACACGTGTCGGTGGACGGGGTGCACGGGAGGTGCATCCCCTCTACAGCGCCGGTTTGGTGGTTGAGCCAGGGAAAAACCACCGGGTGGACGGTTTCCAAGTTTGGGCCTCAAAACTCGGGTGCTCGGTTTCCAGGTTGAGCCACAAAACCTGGGCGCGGATGGTTTCCGAGTTTGGCCACAAAACTCGGGTGATGGGCCGGTTTCCGAGTTTGGGCCTCAAAACTCGGGCGCTGTGGGTTTCTGAGTTTGGGCCACAAAACTCAGGCTGGAGGCTGGTTTCCCGGTTTGGGCCTCAAAACCGGGGGTTGCTGGAAAAGGCTGGTTTCCCGGTTTGGGCCACAAAACCGGGGGTGCAGAGCGAGGGCGGCACGTGGCGGCGATCCAGAGGTTGCGTCGAGGCAACGCTTCGGTTCGAGCGGGCGTGGCCGTCGGATCTACCTACCACCGCGGGTTGGACCAGAATAGACTTAGGGTTTAGCTGGTTCGCCCTGTAATTAGTTTAGAGAGGGGTAGAGTAGGAAATAGGCTTAGTCTAGGTTAGTATAAGTAGTCTAGGGGAGACACCCTCCTCCCCATCTCAGTTATCTCAGTTTTAGCCATCTCATTTGCTTCCTGCACTTAGGGTTTCCTGCTCTCCCATCCCCTGCTGTAGCTGAGATCCGCAGAGAGACTTGCAACTCTGTGTACTGTTGATTTTGAGGAAAGGAGGCCGTAACCTCCTTGTCGTAGCGTGTGTTTGCGCTTTGGCTTGCAATTCGTGGCTGTGATTTCCGTTGTGTTCGTGTTCTTCGCGGAATCCTTTTTCACCACGATTTTCCCGTCGCTTGATCTCCTTGCTTGGTTCATCTTTTGCAATTCTGTTTGAACTGGTTTGTTCTAGATCGTGAGGCACTTCTTTCCACCGAAGGAATCATCCTCTAACCTCACAGTCTAGGAGATCGAACGATTTTTCGTTTCGGGTCAAGTTTTCTCCCTTCCCCCGAAATTCTTCGATTCATCGATTTGGAGATAGGTTCGAGCCATGATCTCTTAGAGATAGCTCACTATACTCTTTGTGACTCTTCTCACCAAGTTTGATCCCTAGAGGATTTGTTTTGGGTGAGATCGAGTCGAATCGGTGAACGAACAGCCTGAATCGGGGTGACCGGACGCTGCCTGTTCAACGACCGGACGCTGTCAGTGAGTCCGGTCGATGAACACCTTCGCTGTGTTCGGTTCATGACTTGACCGGATGCACCTTTCGCTAAGTGACCGGACTCGCTCATTGTACTGTTCACTTGGCTTGTATTTTGTGACCGGACGCACTGCTCTCGACCGGACGCTCCGTACTCGTGAGTCCGGTCGTGAACAGTAAGGTTCCAGAGCCGATTTTTGTTGACCGGACGCGTCCGGTCCCTGCTGACCGGACGCTGGCCAGAGTCCGGTCGATCCAGTTTCGCGCGTTTTCGTTCGCGGTTCGTTCGTTCTTGATCGGATTTGAGTTCCGTCTTTTGCGTTGGCTTTCTAGGGTTGTCTAGTGTCCCGCTGTGCTTCTAGGAAGCATCCACCCTACATCTAGGGTCGTGGACATTAGCAAGCTCTAGGGTTCGCTCTTGGGGTTGATTTTGGGACAGTGGCATCTAGTTTCCAAAAGGAAATTTTGAAGCTCCCATTCACCCCCCCTCTGGTCGCTTTCGGTTAGCTTCTCGGTCCTTCAATTGGTATCGGAGCAGGTTAAGGATCTTCCACCTTAGCCGGTTCCAGATCCACCGAAGGCGACATGGATCGCGGCGTGGGCAAACCGCCGTTTTTCGATGGGACGAACTATGCGTATTGGAAGATACGTATGTCGGCCTATCTGCAGAGCTTGGGCGCTTCTATCTGGGATATTTGCAACTCTGCCGATTACGTGGTCCTGGCTGCCCGTGTGACTCAGCAGCAGATCGATGAGCACGAGGCCAATAGCCGAGCCCGTAATGCGCTCTTTTCATGTTTGAGCGCTGGAGAGTTTGACCGTGTTTCTCACCTCTCTACGGCTCGGGAGATTTGGGCCACCCTCATGCGCTTTCATGAGGGCACCTCTCAAGTCAAAACCCGGCTCTACGAGTCGTACAAGAGAGAGTATAAGAACTTTCGGCATCAGCCTGGCGAGAGCATAGAGAGTGTATTCGCTCGCTTTCAGGTGATTGTCAACAGGATGAGGGCTAACCGAGAGCAGTTGCCTTTCGACGATCATGAGAGGGCTTTGAAGCTTTTGCATACTCTTGATCGGTCGGTGTGGGACTCTAAGGTTCAGGCGATCATCGAATCCCCGAACTATGAGACCCTCACTTGCGACGAGCTCTTCAGTAAGCTCAAGTCCAGTGAGATTGATGCTATGGCGAGGGCTTCTTTTGAAAATCCTTCTCGCCCGTCCATGGCTTTGGTTTCCGGCTCTTCCTCTAACCCTTTAGCTGGCTTTGCTCTTTCCTGTCTCTTTTCTGTTACAGAGGACCAGCTGGAGACGTTGGGAGACGACGAGTTGGCTTTGCTTGCCAACCGGTTCTCGCGGTTCCACAACAACCGCATGAACCGCCGTCGTGGAGGAGGACGCACGGGATGCTACGAGTGCGGAGACCCCGACCACTTCATCGCCAACTGCCCCAAGAAGAACAAGCATTCGGGGAAGGGCGATCAAGGGCGCAAGCGCGACTCCAAGTACAAGGAGAAGCACGTTCCCCCAAGACACAAGAAGCGGGGCGGCTTCGACAAGGAATACATCAAGAAGAAGTACTTGGAGAAGCAGCAAGCTGAGCAGCGTGCCTTCTTCGCCACGCTCAGCGACGTCGACGGCTCGGATGACGACTCCGCTGGCTCCAGCGATGACGAGTCCGTGAAGAAGAAGCTAGAGGACAAGTTCAACGGCTTGTGCTTCTTCGCCGGCGACGGAGGCTTGTGTACCATGGCGCTCGAAGATGAGGTCGGAGGCGAGCTGGAACATACGCCTCGGAACGACGACGACGACGACACCTCCCAGGTATCTCTCACCTACGACGAGCTTTCCTCCGAGGTAGAGAAGTTGACCGCTGCCCTCCTTAGCCAAGATAAACTGCTTAGGCGTGCCGCTAGAGAGCGCAAGGAGTTCAGGCAGAAGTGGGAGGACACGGTGAAGGAGCTTGAGTTCGCTCGGTCCACCGTGGTTGTGTCGGAGGAGGCGGAGTGTGAGTCGTGCACCGCGCACATGACTGACCTTCTCACTTTGAGAGGTAAGTATGTTGCGTTGGTAGGAGAGCTAGATGAGCTGAAGGCTAGACCTTCTCTGTTGGGTGCATGCAAGACCTGTCCCGTCTTGCAATCTGAGTTGGCAGAGAAGAATGCCAAGATTGTGTCTCTTGAGGAGGCCAGCTCAGGTAGCACTGGAGTGGCGAGGTGCGTTTTGTGCGAGGGCTTGGAGCTGGAGATTGCCAATGTGAAGCATGGCAAGATGCAAACCGAGGAAGAAAACACATACCTTCGGACCATCTTGTCATGGGTCTCCTGTAGTGAGCCGCAGCTCGGGATGATGATCTCCCAATTCAAGCGAGCTGCTGGGGCTCCTGGTGTAGGTTTTGCTCAGGGTGTTGATCTTTCTGCTTTTGGGAAGATTGGAGAGTCGAGTGGTTTGAATCCATGTGAGAAGCCTAACTCCACCACTACTCCCAAGCTTGCCAAACTTCCACCCAAAGAGTCTGCCAAGCCTACCACCAAAGATGGTGTGGTTGAGGAACCCCCGAGAGCTCCACCCAAGAACCAAATTTGGGCACCCAAGCCAAACCACCTCAAGAACAAGCTTGATGCTATGCCACCCATTAGAGAGGAGTGTTTGCCTCAGAAGGGCAAAGTGAACCACACCCACAGCCCTGGTCACCAACAACCCCCTTTGCGTGCGGTGAGGTACCAGTGTGATTTCTGTGGGAGGGATGGTCACTTGATCAAGTTCTGTTTCCGGCGCAAGCGAGAGGCGCGCCGTGCTCGGGAGATGGAGAACCCGGACATGTACCATCCAGTTCATGATGGACATGTACCGAAGGCTCAGGAGAGAGCTGCTAGGTCCGGACGTCAAGGTCCCCGGCCTAGGCAGGAGATGAGAGCCCCTAGGAGGGAGACTAGGCCTAGAGGTCCAGCACCTCAGTTTGCTAGGCCTAGGCAGGAGAAAGCTCTGAGGAGAGACGCTAGAGCAGTTGAGCCCCAGGCTCCTAGGCGTAGATCTCGTAGAGAGCGTGCCCGACGGGGTCCTGCCTTTACAGTTGACGGACCCCGTGGCGGAGGCTTTGTTGAGCGCTTTCCCCCACTGCAGTGTGAGTACCGCGGTGAGCGCTTCTTCCCCAGCGGACCACGTTTTCCTGTGCGAGGTGATCGCTACCCCCGTAGACAGACTAGGAAAGGTTTTTACACTGACCGTTCTTTTGAGCAGCCGGCCCAACACTGGTATCCTTCCTATTTCACTAACCCCAGTGTTGGACCGTATGCTCACCCTATGTCTTTTTATTGATGTAGGTGAGACGGTTGGAGGACATTTGGTTGGTGGATTCTGGTTGCTCGAGGCACATGACCGGAAACGCCAAGTGGTTCTCCAGCCTTAGCCCGGTCGCCGGAAAGGAGTACATAACCTTCGGCGACAATAGTAAAGGTAAGGTGTTATCCCGTGGGACGGTGCGGGTTAATGAGCACTTTGTGTTGCGCGATGTTGCTCTTGTTTCTAACCTGCATTTTAACTTGCTTTCTGTTTCGCAACTTTTTGATGATGACTACGAGATTCGTTTTAAACCGAACCTTAGTCGCATCTTAGATCCTCAGGGCGATCTTGTATGTCTGATTTCGCCCTTTGGGAAAGTCTTTCGCGCGAATTTCTCAGAGTCGTTTGGTTCTTCTCGCTGTCTTTTGGCTAGTCCTTCTTCCTCCGATCTTTGGAAGTGGCATAGGAGGCTCGGTCATTTAAGCTTTGACTTGCTTGCAAGACTTAGCTCACTTGGCCTAATCTGAGGATTGCCCAAGCTTTCGATGGAGAAGGATCTAGTTTGCCATTCTTGCAGACATGGGAAGATGGTTGCCGCTCCCCACCATCCAGTGACTAAGGTCATGACCTCGCACCCCGGAGAGCTTTTACACATGGACCTTGTTGGTCCGGCTCGGGTGAGCTCGGTTGGTGGCAAGTGGTATGTTTTGGTTGTTGTTGACGACTTTTCGAGATATTCGTGGGTCTTCTTTTTTACTGAGAAGACTGAGACTTTCTCCTTCGCTCGCAATCTGATTTTGCGTCTTCAGAACGAGTTCCTTTGAACTCGATGCGAGCTATTAGAAGTGATAATGGTTCCGAATTCAAAAATTCGGATTTTGAGAAGTTTTGTGACCGCCTTGGCTTGGAGCATCAGTTTTCTTCCCCCTACACACCGCCCCAAAATGGTGTTGTAGAGAGGAAGAATCGGACCCTTGTTGAGATGGCCAGGACGATGCTTGATGAGCATAGGACTCCTAGGCGCTATTGGGCCGAAGCTATGAACACTGCATGCTATATTTCCAATCGCATTTTTCTGAGAGCTTTCTTGAAAAAGACTTCTTATGAGTTGCGTTTTGGAAAACTGCCCAAGGTGAGTTATTTTCGAGTTTTTGGTTGCCATTGTTTTATACTCAAAAAGGGCAACTTGGACAAATTTGAATCTCGTTCTTCTGACGGTGTGTTTTTGGGTTATGGCACTCACACTCGAGCTTATCGTGTACTTAACCTTGACACTAACCGAGTCATGGAGACATCCGATGTCACCTTCGACGAGACCATGGTTTGCCCTTCTTCTCGTTTTGAGCGTGCAGGTGATCATGAGGATGGTGAGCCTCTTTTTGATGACGAGGACGAGGGTGCAGAAGGTATGGATGATCCAGCACCCTCTCCACCTGCCGTGCCGCAAAGAGCGGCTTCTACGATGACTCACGGCCCCGACACCTCTTCTTCCTGGGGGTCGTGGGATCCGCCACCCCGAGCGGTACCATTTGTACCCGGGGAGGCACCAGCTGCTATTGAGGGGGAGGCTACATCAGCTCGAGAGGCGCCACGACACATCCAGCGCCAGCACCCACCTCAGCAGATGATCGGCAACATCGACGAACGAGTCACTCGGTCCAGGTCACAGCAAATCTCGCACTTCGCTCATTCTGCTTTTGTTGCTAATTTTGAGCCCCGAGATGTTGGACACGCTTTGACGGATCCGGATTGGGTCAATGCCATGCATGAGGAGTTAGAGAACTTTGAGTGAAATCGGGTTTGGGTTCTAGTTCCACCTCCACCTGACTGTAAGCCTATTGGGACAAAATGGGTATTTAAAAACAAGCAAGGAGAGGATGGCCATGTTGTGAGAAACAAGGCCCGGCTTGTAGCGAAAGGCTATAGTCAGAAGGAAGGGATAGATTATGAGGAGACCTTCGCTCCTGTAGCACGTTTGGAGGCTATTAGGATACTCTTGGCTTATGCTGCATCCAGGGGTTTCAAACTTTTTCAAATGGATGTCAAGAGTGCTTTTTTAAACGGCTACATAGAGGAGGAGGTTTATGTTGAGCAACCCCCCGGTTTTGAAAATCCCAAGTTTCCAAACCATGTCTTTAAACTCCACAAAGCCTTGTATGGTTTGAAACAAGCCCCTAGAGCCTGGTACGATAGATTGAAAACTTTTCTGCTAGCTAAGGGTTTTAAAATGGGATGTGTAGATAAGACGCTCTTTCTCCTCCGGCAAGGCAAAGACACGCTCTTGGTCCAGATTTACGTGGATGATATCATTTTCGGTGGTTCTTCTCACGCTTTGGTTGCCAAGTTTGCAGATACTATGAGCAGGGAGTTCGAGATGAGCATGATGGGCGAGCTGACATTCTTTCTCGGGTTGCAAATTAAGCAATCCCGGGAGGGGACGTTTGTGCACCAGGGCAAGTACACGAAGGACTTGCTGAAGCGGTTCGATATGGGTGAGGCCAAGCCTCTTCCAACACCCATGTCGACGACGACTGCCCTGGATACGGATGTGGATGGAGAAGCAGTGGACCAGAAGGAGTACCGCAGCATGATCGGGTCGCTACTCTACCTGACGGCGACACGCCCGGACATTCAGTTCGCGGTGTGTCTGTGCGCACGCTTTCAGGCGTCGCCGCGCACTTCTCACCGTCAGGCGGTGAAGCGCATCTTCAGGTACCTTCGTTTCACACCTGAGTTCGGGATTTGGTATTCTGCTTTCTCCACCCTCTCCCTTTGCGGTTATTCGGATGCCGATTTTGCTGGTTGCCGTATTGAGCGCAAGTCCACTTCTGGGACTTGCCAATTTATTGGATCTTCTCTTGTATCGTGGTCTTCTCGCAAGCAGTCTAGTGTCGCCCAATCTACCACGGAGGCTGAGTATGTTGCTGCGGCTAGCTGCTGTTCCCAGTTACTCTGGATGATGGCCACTTTGCGTGATTTTGGTTTGAGCTTTTCTCGCGTGCCTTTGCTTTGTGACAGCATGAGTGCTATTAGCGTTGCTAAGAACCCCGTGCTTCACTCGAAGACCAAACACATTGATGTGCGCTTTCATTTTCTGCGAGGCCACCAGGAGATGGGTGATATCGACCTTCGCCATGTTGATACTCATCATCAACTGGCTGATATTTTTACCAAGCCTTTAGACGAATCAACCTTTAATCGGTTGAGGGGTGAGCTTGGTGTGTGTTTCCCCTTTTAGATGGGGGAAACCTTTTGGATCTTGTATAGACTGACTCTTTTATTTTGAGCTTCTTTTCTTTGCATTTTAGCATACGCATTTACATTCTGAGCTTCATGTTTATAATCACTAGAATGTAACTATGCTCTATTTAGTATGCTCCGATGCTTATATGGATGCTTGTAGCTTATGCTCTACCTGATCACTAGTACATGTTATGAGCTGAGCTATTTTGGAATGGTGAATTTCCTTACTAACTTACAATCTGAAAATGTTCACCATTGATATATGCAACTAGCATGTGTAGGATATGTTGAGTTCACTCGTGCTTTTCATATATGCTAGGTTGCTATGTCTCTAGTTATGAGTCATTCACTTGCTTGGTCTGTTCATATCATGTATAAAATTTGAACCAAGTATTAGTGAATTGAAAAGATCGAGATGGGATTGCTTGTCAACACCTCATGGTATCGAGACTGTTTCTCATGGCACTTTGAGTTAAACTTGAGCCGTGTAGTGTATGACCGAAACCGTAGCTTCAAGCTTCTGATTGCTTCGGCATAGGCTTCGCTCGGTTGAAAAGTTAGGCAAAGACAAGCTTTCAACCTCTCGCAATCACATGCTAAATAATTGAACTTGTGAAGTCTTCACCGCTGCAACTCCAATATAAAAATGAAATCACAAGTATATGCTTCATTCCTATGCATGATGATTGAACTTTGCTAGGGGTAGTTCACCTTGTATACATGTTTAGCACTTGTCTGGATTCCTATCTATACATGTGTAGTGCTATTCTGATGGTGACTATCTTTTTGGCTAAAAACTGCTCACTTGCTCATATGCTTCATATTTCGTATGTGTGATCAGTTTGAGCCTTCGCTATTTGAGTGCTTAGTTGTGCCATTGGAGCTATACCGATTAGAGCATTTTTGCACTCTTTTGATTATATGCCTGAAGCTGCTAACTTGCATTTCTGACTTCATATGCATTTTAGAAGGGGGAGTTTTGTTGGCTCAAGGGAAGAGTTTGTGCTTGATAAGTGCATTTTCAACTAAGGGGGAGAGTTTTTGCAAATCATATGTCTCCTAGCGTTCAATTAAGGGGGAGTTTTTGCTAAGGGGGAGATTTTCAGATCTTTATGCTCTTCTCTTGTTGGACCTAAGGGGGAGTCCCGGGTTGCTTGCACTTGTCAAGGGGAGTTTGCTAGTTGTGTTGAGCCGTTG
Source organism: Coix lacryma-jobi var. lacryma-jobi (assembly GCA_009763385.1). Classification (NCBI taxonomy): domain Eukaryota; kingdom Viridiplantae; phylum Streptophyta; class Magnoliopsida; order Poales; family Poaceae; genus Coix; species Coix lacryma-jobi. The sequence continues at coordinate 60,713,574 of CM019825.1, forward strand.
CCTCTATCTTGTGGGACTAGCAAACATTTTCCTCATTTGGCATCGAGTTTGATTTCGATTGGTTCGAAGCTTTTTCGATTGTTTTTCAATTGGTTCGGAGTGGTTTTCGTGCTAGTTGTGTTGAGCCTCTGTGCCTCTATCTTGAGGGACTAGCACTTTGCCATTTTTTAGCTCCGATTTTAAATTGGTTTTCTGCTAGCGGTGTTGAGCCTGTTCTACCTCTTCTTGAGGGCTAGCTTTGCTTTGCTTGGTCGCGTCGAGCCGTTGCCCATGTCTTTGGGGACCAAGTTCTCGCTTCTTCCACTTGACCTTCTTCGGCTTTGCTATGCTTTTGGGTCATTTGGTTGAGTTCTCTCTTCTCCTTCCTCCTACCTTCTTCTTTCATTATGATTTGTGTGTGTAGTTGACAATGCACTCATCAAGGGGGAGATTGCGGATACATGGGTGTAAGCCGAGTCTCTGAGTGATGAGTGATTGTCAACGGGTTTGATGCGCATGTTCTTTGGCTTGTGTTGTGCAGGTGTCGAGCACGGAGACAGTGATTGAGGGCAAGGTGAAGGTCAAGTTGAGACGTGTCGTGCCGATGGACTGGGTGCGATGAAGGATGGGCGTGCCGTGCGGCGGACGTGCCATGCCGATGGATCGAGCAGTGAAGGGCGGACGTGAGGCTTGGACTGAGGGACCGGAATGCCTGAGGATCAGCTGTGGTGGCTGGCAGCCTGGGACAGCGACGAGCAGAGACTTGCGGGGCACGGTGTTGCTCGGGTCGAGGACCTGGGGACACGTGTCGGTGGACGGGGTGCACGGGAGGTGCATCCCCTCTACAGCGCCGGTTTGGTGGTTGAGCCAGGGAAAAACCACCGGGTGGACGGTTTCCGAGTTTGGGCCTCAAAACTAGGGTGCTCAGTTTCCAGGTTGAGCCACAAAACCTGGGCGCGGATGGTTTCCGAGTTTGGCCACAAAACTCGGGTGATGGGCCGGTTTCCGAGTTTGGGCCTCAAAACTCGGGCGCTGCGGGTTTCTGAGTTTGGGCCACAAAACTCAGGCTGGAGGCTGGTTTCCCGGTTTGGGCCTCAAAACCGGGGGTTGCTGGAAAAGGCTGGTTTCCCGGTTTGGGCCACAAAACCGGGGGTGCAGAGCGAGGGCGGCACGTGGCGGCGATCCAGAGGTTGCGTCGAGGCAACGCTTCGGTTCGAGCGGGCGTGGCCGTCGGATCTACCTACCACCGCGGGTTGGACCAGAATAGCCTTAGGGTTTAGCTGGTTCGCCCTGTAATTAGTTTAGAGAGGGGTAGAGTAGGAAATAGGCTTAGTCTAGGTTAGTATAAGTAGTCCAGGGGAGACACCCTCCTCCCCATCTCAGTTATCTCAGTTTTAGCCATCTCATTTGCTTCCTGCACTTAGGGTTTCCTGCTCTCCCATCCCCTGCTGTAGCTGAGATCCGCAGAGAGACTTGCAACTCTGTGTACTGTTGATTTTGAGGAAAGGAGGCCGTAACCTCCTTGTCGTAGCGTGTGTTTGCGCTTTGGCTTGCAATTCGTGGCGGTGATTTCCGTTGTGTTCGTGTTCTTCGTGGAATCCTTTTTCACCACGATTTTCCCGTCGCTTGATCTCCTTGCTCGGTTCATCTTTTGCAATTCCGTTTGAACTGGTTTGTTCTAGATCGTGAGGCACTTCTTTCCACCGAAGGAATCATCCTCTAACCTCACGGTCTAGGAGATCGAACGATTTTTCGTTTCGGGTCAAGTTTTCTCCCTTCCCCCGAAATTCTTCGATTCATCGATTTGGAGATAGGTTCGAGCCATGATCTCTTAGAGATAGCTCACTATACTCTTTGTGACTCTTCTCACCAAGTTTGATCCCTAGAGGATTTGTTTTGGGTGAGATCGAGTCGAATCGGTGAACGAACAGCCTGAATCGGGGTGACCGGATGCTGCCTGTTCAACGACCGGACGCTGTCAGTGAGTCCGGTCGATGAACACCTTCGCTGTGTTCGGTTCATGACTTGACCGGACGCACCTTTCGCTAAGTGACCGGACTCGCTCATTGTACTGTTCACTTGGCTTGTATTTTGTGACCGGACGCACTGCTCTCGACCGGACGCTCCGTACTCGTGAGTCCGATCGTGAACAGTAAGGTTCCAGAGCCAATTTTTGTTGACCGGACGCGTCCGGTCCCTGCTGACCGGACGCTGGCCAGAGTCTGGTCGATCCAGTTTCGCGCATTTTCGTTCGCGGTTCGTTCGTTCTTGATCGGATTCGAGTTCCGTCTTTTGCGTTGGCTTTCTAGGGTTGTCTAGTGTCCCGCTGTGCTTCTAGGAAGCATCCACCCTACATCTAGGGTCGTGGACATTAGCAAGCTCTAGGGTTCGCTCTTGGGGTTGATTTTGGGACAGTGGCATCTAGTTTCCAAAAGGAAATTTTGAAGCTCCCATTCACCCCCCCTCTGGTCACTTTCGGTTAGCTTCTCGGTCCTTCATAACCATGGCTAGGCCGAACTGAAACCTGGTTTTAGGACTTAGGAAAATTTCTAAGTCCAAAACCCATCCAATTCTGCCTTGTGGGCCCTAAAACACCTTGTTAGACCCATTTTTATGAGTTGACCCCTAAACAACTTTTGTTCTACTCTAAATTCTACACACTTTTGTTTAAGGGCACTCAGCCATGCAAAGCTTCTATCAAGGAGGTTTTAGTTAGTCAAACAAAAGGACTCTTTGGGCTCTATAGAATTGACTAGGGTTTAGCAACTTGATTAGCCAAAATGACCAGTATAAACATGGCCTCATTTTGACTCCTCAACAAAGTTAGATGGTTAGGGAAACCAAACCACTCCAAGACAAGCCAAACAACAACACATTATTGCAGGTTTATATGCATACCAACACATGAAATGACATTTTATGTGAACAAGAAAGCAACATATGAATGCTCCATGCTCATGAGATGATTATGCATGATGAGATGATGATGTTATGTTAGCTTAACACCAGAGGTGTTACAAGGAACTGGGTTATATGCGCCATGGTTGACACTGAACCAGTTCCTGTGAACTTGGTAAAATCAGGAATTCTATATCTCGGAGGAAGAACAACCTGATCAAACCATTCTGGATATGGTTTTTTGTAACCAATCACTATAGATTTTGGCGTCAAGCCAAATTGCTTCTGAACCAGGTCAGTTACACGACTCATTAGTTGATCAATTTGATTCACCGGCTTTTGATAGCCGATGTTCTGCCCCCCGAAGGTGTTGCCATTATACCCTGGGTTTTCTTGAGCATCCAAAGTATAGAAGTCAGAGACATAATGGTACCCCTGAGGGATATCACCAGATGCTACGTTCCCTTTGAAAGTCCTTGTTTGGTTTTGGATAATCGATGTCACCTATAGTACTAACATTTGTCATGAAGTGTTTATGAGCTAGGTTGGTACACACCAAGTGTGGGAGCTAGATGATGACCATGGTGTTGGTGGTGATGACCAAAAGATGGATCAAGTGCTCCACATTTGGAAAGAGAAGAAGAGAAAAGCAAAACCCTATGGAGATCAAGGCAAAGGTATAAATAGGGATTTTATTTTTGGCACTCAAGACACCATAGAGGGTGTGAGTGTGTTTAGGATCGATAGCCGTACTATTAAGAGGGGACTATCTCGGTGATTGCGGTTATCAAGTGCCACTAGGTGAATTCATACATGCTTATGCATTAGGACCTAGTGTGCTAACCTCTAATCCTTTGAAAAATGTTTGGAAAATGCTAACACACTTGCACAAGGTGATGTATACTTGGTGGTGTTGGCGCATTTGCAAAGGAGAAGAAACCGGAGTTGAAAACGTGGTTTTCAGGCCTGACCGGACGCTGAAACAGAGACCGGACGTTGTTGAAACATGCGTCCGGTCACTATTGAAACAGTGACCGGACTCTACTGAAACAAGTGACCGGACTCGCCTGTACCACTGTTCATGAGAGGCAACGGTTGAGTTAGAATGATCGAACGCTAAGTGAGTCTAGTCACCCTTGACCGGACGCGTCCGGTCGATGAAAAATGCCTTTGGAACCTCTCTGTTTGTGACCGGACGCTAGTGAAACAAGAGTCCGGTCACTACTGAAACAATGACCGGACGCTACTGAAATAATGACCGGACGCGTTTGGTCGTCCCGTAAACAGCCCATTCGAAGGGGTAACGGCTCTATTTGTTTGAGGGGGTATATAAATATGAGTTGCCCAGCTTTGGGAGGTCTCTCTTGGCACTCTAACATATTGGACATCCCTTTGAGCTAAACATACTCCCTCCCACTCATCTCCTTGCTTGATAGCGCGAATCAAAGGGAGATTGAGTGATTCCAAGCGCATTTGCTTGTGTGTTTGCATCTAGTGGCACTTGGGGATCGTTGTTGCTGCGGGTATTCTCGTTACTCTTGGTGGTTGCCGCCACTTAGATGGCTTGGAGCAGCGGAGGAGCATTGGCACGAGTTGGTGATTATTCGTGGCCATCTCCCGGTGATTTGTGAGGGGTATTGTGCCTTCCCCGGCGAAGAGCCAAAAGGTAACTCTAGTGGATTGCGCATGTCATTGAGTTACCTCCATTTGTGGGTCGGTTCTTGTGGCGCTCAAGTGTTGAGCTAGGTTTGTGAACACCTATTAGCCACCGAACCACCAAGTGGTTGGTCGACACAACGGGGAGCAGCGTACCGGCAAGCACGTGAACCTTGGGAGAAAATCTTTGTGTCCATTGTCTATTTGGCTCTCTCGGACTTCATTGGTATTCATATTGTGGTTGATCTTCTCTTACAGGTGTTGGTATATCTCTCTACCACTTGAATTACATTCTTTACTTCTTGTGTAGTGGTAGTTTATCTTGCTAGTGATTAGCTCTCTAGTTCTTTGTATTTAGCTCTTGCTAGCTCACTAGAATATAGAGTAGTGACATAGATATTGTGTGCCTTAGAGATCATACCATACTAGAATTGTTTGGTTAGGTGGCTTGCATCACTTAGTAGAGATAGTGCAAAAAGCTTCACTTTGTAATTGTCTAACAAGTCTCTCTAAGTGTTTTGTAGAAATTTTATTAGGATATTCACCCCCCTCTAGCCATTTAGGACCTTTCAAGTGGTATCAGAGCCGTGGTCACTGTTTGCATAAGGATTAACAACCTTCAGTGTTAAAAATGGCTCAAATTGTGTTCAACCATGTTGGGGGCAAACCACCGTTCTTTGATGGCACATCTTTTGATTATTGGAAAAGAAAGATGAGAATGTATTTGGGTTCAATAAATCACAAGGTGTGAGATGTGGTAGAAAATGAGTTTGTGATTCTTGATCCTACCAATCCAACACCAAATGACTCCATCAACAAGCAATGCAACACAATGGCGCTCAACACCATATACAATTCTATTGATCCAAAGGTGTTCGAGCAAATCAAAGATCTTGACAATGCAAGTGAGGTGTGGAAAAGATTAGAAGAAACATATGAGGGCACTTCAACGGTAAAAAGTGCCAAGTTGTACATGCTCAAGGACAAGCTCACCAACTTCAAGATGAAGGATGATGAATCAATTCCGGAAATGTTCTATAGATTGCAAGTCATCATCAATGATCTCAAGTCCTTGGGAGAAAAGGTACAAGATGAAGACTTCACTCACCGGTTCTTGAGTTGCTTGCTCAAGAGATTCAAGACACTTCGCACCATCATCTTTAGAGGAGGCTTGAAGAATGTGACTCCAAATGAGGTGCTTGGTGATGTCATGACCGAAGATCAATACAATGAATATAGTGAAGAGATGGTCAAGGAAGAGGACAAGAAGAAGAAAAGCGTGGCATTCAAAGCCACCTCATAAAAGAGCAAGGGCAAGTCCAAGAAGGAAGAATCAAGTGACAATGAACAAGCTAGTGACATTGATGATGAAGCCTTAGCTCTCTTTGTGCGCAAGTTTGGCAAATTCATGAAGAAGAAGGGCTATGGTGCAAGAAAGAGAAGAGATTACCACAAGAGCAAAGAATATGTGAGAAGATGCTACAAGTGCAAGAGCAAGGATCATGTTGTAGCGGATTGTCCCTACAATAGTTACAATGATGAAGATGAGAAGAAGAAAGAGAAGAAGGAAAAGAAAGAGAAGAAAATGAGTTTCAAGAAGAAGAAGGGTGGCTCATATGTTGTCACATGGGATAGTGATGCATCATCCGATAGTGAAGACTCAAGTGATGATGATAACAAGAAGAGCACCAAGAAGAAGGCACTTGCAAGCATTGCAATCAATAACAAGCCTTCTCTATTTGACACTCCATCATGCTTCATGGTTAAGCCAACTAAGGTACAATCCGATGATGAGAGTGATAGTGAGAGTGATGAGGATGAGGAGCACTCAAAGGAGGACCTCATGGACATGTTGGAGCAAGCTCACACTTGCTTTGAGATGAAGAGGAAGGAGTGCAAGGATTTGCGCAAGAAGCTTAGTGCTCTTGAGCAATCCCTTGACGAGCTCAAGTCTACTCATGAGAGGCTAGAGGTAGCCCATGAGAAGCTTGGCAAGGCTCACACCAAGCTTGAAAAAGCTCACTCCTCCTTCCTTGATCAAGTCAAGGTTGAGGACATTGTTCCAACATGTAACATAGGAGTAACTTGTGATATTCTTGATGAATCATTTTATACTCCTATTGTTGTTGCTCCCACTAACCCCTCATGTAGCTCATCCACTACTACTTCTACTATGAGTGATGGTTTCACTTGTGATGCCTCACTAATGGTGGAGAATGAGACCTTGAAAAAGGAGGTCAATGAGCTCACTCATGCCTTAGGCAATGCCTATGGTGGAGATGTCTCCTTGCTTAAGTGCTTGGGTAGCCAATGATTCTCTCTTAACAAAGAGGGATTGGGCTATACCCCCAAGAATGGCAAGGCGGCCTTTGTGACTCACAAGACTAGTTTTGTGAGAAGCAATGGTCGGTTTTGCAACAAATGCAAGCAATCCGGGCATATAGAGCAATATTGCAAGAACAAGAATAAAAATGCTAATGTAATCGAGCGATATTGCAAGCCTTCGTGGGGGTATATTGCTTGCATCACATGACGAGCTAGACTTGGGCTGCTTCGTGAAGGCCGGATTACATCAGGTGGGCCGGCCTTCTCAGCTGGTGCTCACGCGGGTAATCTTATTGCAAGCCCAAGGCTAGTTTCGAGCTTGGCAATATTGCAAGCCTTCGTGGGGGTATAAACCCAGGTACCCTCACGACTAGACTTGGGCTGCTTCGTGAAGGCCGGCCCAACTTGCTGAGAAGGCTTGTGACGATTAATACCCAGCTAGTCGGACAGGCGGCCCAGCTGACCGGATAATGACACGGAGGCCTTCCCAGAATCCGAAAGCAAGCAAGTATAGTCGGTTAGGAAAGATGTCGTGTCCTTCACGATATGGAATTGTAATCGACTAGGTTTCCTTATTGTTTCATGAGATCCGATCTTCTAGGATCTGTAACCCTGTTCCTCGTAGCTATATAAGGGGAGCAGGGACCCCCTCTAAAAAAACACGTTCATCAATATACAAAATAGACAACTCAACACAGGACGTAGGGTATTACGCTGAACTCGGTGGCCCGAACCTGGATAAACCTTGGTGTTCATCTAGTCTCATTCATGTGTCACGTCCGGATCGTCGTTCCACGCGCCTTCCCCGCTAATCTACCACCTCGGGTATACCCCTAGGTGGGCTATCGACCATATTTCGTCGACAGCTGGTGCCCACCGTGGGGAGTGTGCGTCGAACGTCATGACGACTCGAATGGTTTCTTTCCTAGCTTCCATAGATCTTCCGGCGGGCTTGAAGTTCACCGTCGGGTCTTTTTCGTGGGTCACCGGAGGTGACCTAGTCATCGGGAGCATGGAGGTGCCCCAAGCATCTCAATTACTAAGAGCATCGACGTCGAGGCTCGTTTCAAACTCAGAGCTCCCGAGCAAAAGGGCACTCCCTTGCTACCAAGGGCGGCACATTGACAACTCTGACCTAATTGAATCCATCGATCGGGTCACGGCGGGCATCGCCGAAACTCTTGCATTGGCAGACTCGATCGGAGATCGTTTGCCTCGGCATGAGTATGACGAAGAAGGGTGGCAACAACCTCGGCGACCGGTCCGTGCGAGCAGACACGCACAACTACAAACCGGTCTGGTCATCACCTCCACCCCCGAGGGTCGTTCCGCCCTGTTTTTCCCTCCCTAGAAGCCCAAGCTGAGCAATACAAAGCATAGCTTTTTTGCTCCTGTCTTTCCTCATGGACTGACGAATTCAGCCTCGGCATACGGGGAGCAAGTCAAGGGACTCCTCCAGGATCATACCAAAAACCGGTGGACTCCGAACAAGCAGCCGGTCAATTTCAAGCAATCTGGTGCCAATGCTTGTATGGCGGTTTTGACTTCTGCTGCGACTACTGCTTCTGCATCAAGCGCCGGATCGACTAGATCCAACTCACCAGATCGGTCGCCAGATTATCCCCCGGGTTTTGGGCCCCTCCCACGTTATGGGGGCTCAGTGTTTGCCATAAGCCATGACGAGCCGGCAGTAGATGGGGAAACAGATGAAGCCAAAGCCCAGCGTTTGACCAGAAACACTGACAGAGCTACTCGGAGAGCAGCTGAGGCTAATGGTGGACAATGCATACAACGCAGCTTATACGATGCATTCGACCTATGTGATAACCATCAAGTCCACAGAACCCTCCAAGCTAATCTTGCCATGGCAATGAACCTGGTCGAGAATCTCCCGGTGACACCCCAGCTCGAGCAGCTCGGAGTGTATTTGAAGGCATCTCTGGTACAAGTACAAGACCAGGTGGGAGGACCATCCAATGCTGCTCCCACCGGATCTAGAAGAAGTCGCAGAGAACCAGACCCTCACCCAGAGTCTAGCAGTAATCAGGATCACCACAACGATCGCAATAACCGTAGAGGCGGCCAAGGCGGCGGAGCCGACCAGCGCGCCAGGAATAATCCAAGTGCAGGGCCCCGGGACCTGCGCGACCACATTACTGAAAGATCCGATCTACGCAATTACATCAAAGATTCTAAGGACACAAGGCTCCATCAAGAGATGGAAAGGCATAACAAATGGGATCGCGAGCACGGTCTCCTAGATCAAAACCTCACCGGTCCAAGACAGTTTACGAAAAGGCTCTGGTCTATCATTTGGCCAAGAGGTTTCAAGATCCACGACCTAAGGTCGTACGATGGAAAGGCGGACCCTCATCAGTGGGTCATGCTATACGAAACTGCAGTACGAGCGGCCGGAGGAGGAGGAGATGTCATGGCCAACTATTTACCCGTGGTCTCCCTTTCGACTCCATCGACAGTTGGTCTGACCTAAAAAAGGCCTTCGTATCCAACTTCAAAGCTACTTGTCAACAACCTGCAAGCAAATACAACCTAGAGCGCGTCAAAGACCGCCCAGGCGAACTGTTACGAGAATACATCCGCCGCTTCTCCGATGCTCGAATCCAGGTAGCTAACGTCACGGACGACGAATCTATCTCAGCTTTCATCAGGGGATTACACCATCATGAATGACTGAGGAATAAACTGTTGTGCAAGGAACCACGAATAGTCGAGGAGCTACTTAATATAGCCCAAAGCTGGGCTCGGGCGGAAGAATATAACACACAGCTTACAGACGATCACCGGGACCAGAGGCCTCGGCACGATGACCGCCAACGAAACGATTACTGTGGTGACCGGCGCGACGAAGCCTACGACGATCACCGGGAAAGGTTCAGGGATAACTGCCGCCCTAACCAAAGGTACGATGGCCGAGATGAAAGAAGAAGGCAACCAAACCCTGGTCGTGCACCGGGTAATGAGGTTAATAATACCAAGGCCGTAGGAAAGCGCAACTATGATTCAGCTTATTCCAAGATCCTGAAGCAAGACTGCCCGGCGCACCCTGGTGTAGGACATACGATGGAGGAATGCAGAGGGTTTAAGGCCATATTCCGCAACGGCTCAAAGAAACAACGCCCCGATGCCGAAGACGCACCCCCGAGGCGGCGCGAGGGAAAAGGCCCTCAAGAAGATGACGAAAATGACCAGGACTCTGGGCGGAACCCGAAACACGGAGGCTTCAGAGAAGCCAAAAAATCTGTACGAACCATATTCGGGGGGAAGGCAATCCTAGCCGATAAAAGAGTTCGCAAGCTAATTGAGCGCGCAGTCTACTCCATCGATCGAGTTGACGAGAGGACATCGGACCCCAACTACTTGGCCTGGTCACATCAAGAAATTTCGTTCAGCAGTGCTGATCAGTGGGCCAGAGTTCCTGAACCTGGTCATTTTCCGCTTGTTGTTGACCCGACAATTGACGAGGTACGATTCGAGAAAGTGCTAGTCGATGATGGCAGCGCCCTCGACATATTATTCAAGCACGCGCTACCAGAGCTCGGTATTGGGATGAACGACCTAGAGCCTTACGACGCCCCTTTTTGGGGGATCCTACCATCCCAGGCTTCCCAGCCTTTGGGTCAAATCACTCTACCAGTCCAGTTTGGAACGAAGGAATGCCACCGCATCTGCTACATCAATTTTATCGTGGCAGACTTTGAAGGATCTTATCATGCATTGTTAGGCCGACTGGCCCTGACAAAGTTCATGGCGGTTCCGCACTACACATACCTACTGCTGAAAATGCCATCTGAGAATGGCGTTTTAAGCATAAGGGGAGGCATCTCCATGGCTTATGAATGCGAGAAGGAAAGTTTTGCAACTGCTCAAGCTCATGACCTCTCAATCTGCATGGAGGAAACACGCGTTGACGCGGTGAAAGTGGCTCCAGAGGAGCCGTCTATCCCGGTCAAGGAAGCTAAGCGCGCGGCAACCAGGAGCAAGGATTTCAAGGAGGTGGAGCTGGTCGAAGGAGATCCAAGAAAAACGGCATGCATTGGGGTCGATCTCGACCCCAAATAGGAAAACGCGCTCGTCAGCTTCCTGAGGGAGAACGTAAGCGTTTTCGCGTGGAAACCCACGGACATGCCCGGTGTACCTCGGGAGCTGGTCGAGCACTCCTTAGATGTTTCGAAGACCGCCAAGCCAATCAAGCAGAAGTTACAACGGTTCGCTCGCGACAAGAAGGAGGCTATTAGGGTAGAAATCACCCGACTTTTAGTTGCCGGATTTATAAAAGAAGTGTATCATCCGGAGTGGCTTGCCAACCCAGTTTTACTCCAAAAGAAGAATAAAGAATGGAGAATGTGCATTGATTATACCGATCTTAACAAACACTGCCCTAAAGACTCCTTTGCTTTACCCTGCATCAACGAACTCGTCGACTCTACGGCTGGGTGCGAGCTTCTGTCCTTCCTAGATTGTTATTGCGGATACCACCAAATTTCTCTGAGAGAAGAAGACTGTTGACGCTCACTAATGCTCATAATTAACCATCAACTATTGCATGAAATGACACTAAATGAATCACAAAGCATAGTTGTAGGGTTTGAAACTAACAAGTTCTACGAGTTTTGGTGCTCTCACTTGTTTTGTAGGACATCCATATTTGTACCATATAAAAGCATCCCAAGTGATGAATTGGAGTGCACCATTGTGAACAGCTCGTCGAGACGATCGAAACGGACATATCATTTGCTATATTCGGAGTCCCAGATGAAAAGATATTAATTTCACAACAAAATCTGCAAAAGAAGGATCTAGAAGACACCAGAAGACACCACGAGGCGGGCCACCAAGTGGGCCCACTAGGCCAGATCGACCGGTCCCACCCTGGGACCGACCGGTCGGCCACAGAGACCGTTTCGCCTCTGCCTTCTAGAACCTTCTTCCACCGCCTCCTAGGATGCATCTCCACCGTCCCTGAAGTCAGGTTGATCCAAGGGCTCACGTTCCACGCTCCGGGCTATAAAACCAGACCCAGACCCCCCTCTCCAGGCATTTCCATCTTCATTATTCATCTCCACATCAGAAACTAGGGTTTCAATTAGAAGTAGAGGTCCCTCTAGATGAATCTCTTCTAGTTCATCTAGAATTAGATCTAGTTCTAGTTCGTCTAGTTCTAGTTCTAGTTGTCTAGTTCATCTAGTTGTAATTAGAGATCAGATTAGAGAGAGGAGGAGAGAGCCAAGGAGGAGCCAGATCTGTCGGATCTTCCTCGACATTGTATTGGTGCAGCATCTAGTTCGTCTTCAAGTAATCTCCAGGTTCTTCATTTACTATTTCCAAGTATTATATTTAATTTCAGTTCTTGCTTTATTTCATTTACTGGATCTCCGCTCGTATCGAGTGCTCTAGTTATTTGCAGTAATTAGAGTAGTAAGCATTAGTGTAGACGTGGTGTCTAGACTAGGGTTTACCTGAGTTTGCACCCAGCCCCACGGATAGTTGTGGTAGCCCCAGGTGGTGACAGCCTTGACGGCCGACGTAGTCCACAACGTTCGGGTTGGTGTTTGCAGGACCGTGTCGGTGTTTGTTAACCGGCAACTCGTCTTGAGTAATCTCAGACGATTTGTTCAGTGGGGATCGGCGTTCGTAGGACTCGACGAGTACACAGGGACAGCGATTTATATTGGTTAGGGCCGCTAAATAGTGTAATACCTTACGTCCAGTGCGGCGTGTGCCTTGTGTATGACTATGATTCAATATTCGATTGTCTGGAGCCTACGCCTGCTTCCCCTTATATATCCGGGTGAAGCATAGCACAGACCGAGTCCTAGTCGGTTACAACAAAGGAGTCCTATTTTGATTACAAGACTTCCTTTAAGAACTCAACTAAATTACAGTGAGAGTCCTAATCCAAGTACGCTTCGTATCAAGTCTTCGGATCTCCCGTGCCGTCCGGGATTAGTCGGAGGGATCATCTTCTGATGATATCTCTGACATCCTGGTCCGTCAAGCCCCCGAGCTCTTCATAATTTCTTCAGATCATTGTCTTCTGGCTTCTCTTTGAAGATCTCCGAGTAATGTCTCAAGAAATCTTGAAGTGCTCCGTAGATAAAGAACTTCCATGGTGTGCACTTTTTATAAAAAGTGCACCCATAGGGTGTAGCCCTCGAGCCTCTTGTTATTTATAATAACTTTGAGGATCTTCTGAGCCTTTTCCGAGTAATTCTTGGGTAAGAAAAAACATTTCCTTTATGGTATGTACCCTGTAGCCCCCGAGCCTAAGTTCCAAGTATTCAGTAGTCGGTTCTTGGGGTCTTCCAAATGTTTGACCGGGTAATCCATAAAGATCTTTGAAGGATCAAAACATGTCTCTGATGCGTTGTGTATTCCATCTGAGTAATAAATATTCAGCTTCAGGTGGGTAATGTTTTCAACAAACATCCCTTATCACCCCCCACTGAACAAGAATTACTGTGGAAACATCAATAATTGACCAATGACTGTTCCAGCTGTGCGTATCCATAGGGTTTTGATGTAAAGGTCAAGGAGCAAATCACTCGGATTCGTCAAGAGATGTCTCGTGAGAATCAAGAGCTCAAAGACTACATCACCCAAGATCAGATTAGCCAGAAGGTAGCCACTCAGCTTTTGCACAGCCGCATCAATGAGTTGCAGAGCGGCCTCAAGAATGTTGTTGATGAGCGCGATGCTGCCAACAATCGAGAGATTGCGCTTATTGCCAAAAATGCCGCCTTGGAGCAGAAGCTGAAGGAGCTCAAAAAGTCTTCCAAAAAGCAGATAGCTGGTAAGTTGGCAGTATTGTCTCGATTTTATGTTGCCTTTGCAAACTTGTGAGACTTATCCGACTGATGAATTTGTAGATGCAAATACTCTTGCTTCCGGGTGGCAGAGTGCTTTTAACCGGAAGGAGACGGAGCTTGAAGAGGTATATACTAACGCACAAGGTACTCTTCAAGAAGCCAAATTGATACGTGAGGGTGCTGACCGGGACCTCCTGCAGGCTTTGAAGTCGACAAAGGAGTCGCGGGAGGCTCTTGAGGCAGTTCAAGCACAACTGAAGGCACTGGAGATTGTTGTTGAGCCTGTGCTGGGTATGATCCCGCGCCCTGAAGGCGCCGAGGAGTCCTTGATTGATCGGGCCAAGGCTGCACCCGGGCGGCTGACTCAGTATATCAAGGACATGGCGACTTCAGTGGTGCAGGGTCTGCTAGCGACGCTACGGCTGCATCTTCCAACCTTCGATTTGTCGTCTATCATGATGCTCCCCGAAGGCAAGAGTGATGAAGACCTTGTGGCGATGCAGGAGGAGGTTACGCCCATAGCAGAGGAGTACTCTCAGATTCTAGATCTTGTAGAGTAGTTTATCCTGTTTAGTGCTTTGGCCATAACTTGTATCCCCTGTAAACAAGTATTATTAAAATATAACGAATCAAAGTATTAGTTACTTTTGAATCTTTTTGTGAAGTTCAACTCGTCATTGCAAGAAACTTCTTGTCAATGGGTTGTTTCTGTTTGATGTGGATGTATGACCAGGCGTCTTATTAGACGAGTCTATCCGGGTGCTCTCTAGCACTTGGTTTGGGTCATGCAACTTCGTTTCTCTAATTGATTAATTGATTGTATAGAGAACTTAGTCTCGCCCGAGTACTACTCTTATTACCCTTGTTCAAGGGATAGTATTGATCAAGCACCTCTTGAAGGACCGTGACAATGGTTCCTTCTGGGTGAATCATATCCTCTTGGTACTCGCAGCTTGAGTGCGAAAATGGGTGGACCTCTGTCCGATTGAGTTGTAACAATTAGGGTACTGCTCCCATTGTTACACCTTATAGGAACTAGTATCTATTATAATAGATACCATATTCACTATAGGTTGATAGCCGGGTATTAAGCCGTACTATCTTTTGAGTTGTATTGAGCTTGGAGCTCGTAACTCGAGTGTGGTTGCCACTGAACCAAGTTATCCGAGTAATAATATATATTAGTCGGTGAGTTACAATAGCTAAAGCTTATTGTATGATTGATAGGCTTTATCCGACTGAATAGTCGTGATAAAGTGTAAAGGAAGAATAAAGCTCTTGTTGCTGATAAGCTTTGAACTTTATTAATATGTGTAAAATTGGGTACATTTGCCCTGAGCCTGATTTGTAGCGTAGTCCTTAGGAGTGGAATTTCTTCAGATGCTCAATGTTCCATGAATTTGGCAAAGGAGAACCATCCTCAGTGACTAGCTCAAATGACCCGGGTCTTGTTACTTTAGATACTATGTAGGGTCCTTCCCATGGACTCATGAGCTTGTGGCGCCGGTATTCTAAATTTTCTTCAGGACCAGGTCGCCTACTTGGAAGGTGCGGTGATGGACGTTCTTGTCATAATAGCGCCTCATCCCTTGAAGGTATCTTGCTGATTGAAAGAGTGCGGTTAATCGGGCTTCTTCAAGACTGTCGACTTCTAGCCGCCTGGTGTCATCAGCTTCGCCTTCGTTGTACTGCTCTGTTCGTGGGGAACTCCAGATTAAGTCAACTGGGAGTATTGCTTCAGTGCCATATACCAAGAAAAAGGGAGTTTGGCCTATCGCCCGACTTCTCTGTGTCCGCAGCCCCAAGACTACCTTGGGCAATTCTTCGACCCACTTTCCGCCATGATCTTTTAGAAGGTCAAAAAGCCTTGGTTTTAACCCGGCGAGGATGAGGGCGTTTGCTCGTTCGACTTGTCCGTTGGATTGTGGATGGGCTACTGATGCATAGTCGATCTTGACTCCACAGTCGCTGGCCCATGTCTTAAACTCAACAGCCGTGAAAGGGGACCCAAGGTCGGTGATAATTCTATGTGGCATCCCAAAACGGTGAAAGATGCTATGCAGGAATTGTACTGACTTAGATGCGTTGAACTTGACCAATGGCATGTACTCAATCCACTTGGTGAATTTGTCTATGGCGACGTAGATGTACTCGAATCCGCCTGGAGCACGCTTAAGAGGACCCACCATGTCTAGTCCCCAGCATGAGAAAGGCCATGATGGAGGAATACAGATCAAGTCATGTGCAGGTACGTGCTGCTGTTTGGCAAAGAATTGACACGACTGACAGCGACGAACTAAGTCTTCTGCATCTTTCAAGGCTGAGGGCCAATAGTACCCTGATCTGAAGATTTTTCCGACTAGTGTCCTTGAGGCTGCGTGCTTGCCATAGCACCCGGAGTGAACTTCATTTAGGATTTCTCTACCTTCTTCTGGTGAGATGCACTTGAGAAGGACCCCTGATGAAGCTCTGCGCCGATATAGCCGGTCTTCGACGAGGACATAGTTTTTACTTCGTCTAATGACTTGCTCTGCGGCGGTTTTGTCACTTGGCATTTTGTGCTCTTTGAAGTAGTCAATGAAAACTTGTGTCCAGCCGGTCTTCTTTCTTCTGTATTGAAGATTTGGATAACTCATGTACGAATGTACCACTGGGAACCAGAGCTCTATCAGATCCCAATTTTGCTAGGATATCTGCTGCTACATTGAGATCCTGGGTAATATGAATGAGCTCCAGCCCAGAAAAGTCTTTTTCCAGCTTACAAACCTCCACGCAATAGGCGTTCATTGTTTCCTTGGTACAATCCCAGTCTTTGTTGACTTGGTGAATTACCACGGAGGAGTCACCGTAGACTAGGAGTCGCTTGATGCCCAATGCAACTGCTAGTTTGAGTCCGTGGAGTAGTGCTTCATATTCTGCTTCATTGTTTGTAGCCGGCCACAGTATCTACAGAACATACTTGAGCTGTTCTCCGGTGGGTGATACGAGTAGTACTCTGGCTCCTGCTCCTCCGAGTTTTAGGGATCCATCAAAGTACATTTTCCAGTGATCGGGAATAGTATTGTCTTGGATCTGCTGTATTTCTGTCCATTCGGCGATGAAATCAGCTAGAGCTTGTGACTTGATTGCTTTTCTAGGGGTGAATTTGATGTTGAGTGCCCCCAGTTCGACTGCCCACTTGGAAATTCTTCCAGTAGCATCACGATTGTGAAGGATTTCTCCTAGGGGAAAATCCGTAACGACTGTGATCTCATGTGCTTCAAAATAATGTCGTAGCTTTCTTGAAGATATGAGTAAAGCGTATAGTAGTTTTTGCACTTGCGGGTATCTGGCCTTTGAATCGGAGAGTACCTCGCTGATGTAGTACACTGGTCGCTGGGTGTGGTAGATGTGCTTGTCATCCTTGCACTCCACAACGATCGTTGTGCTTACAACGTTTGTGGTAGCTGCGATATAAAGCATCATCAGCTCCTTGGGTTCTGGCGGCGTCAGTATGGGTGAATTGGAAAGGTATCCTTTGAGTTGTTCAAAGGCCCTGTCCGCTTCTTCCGTCCACTGAAATTTATCACTGGCCTTGAGTAATTTGAAGAAAGGGAGTCCCTTTTCTCCTAATCATGAGATGAATCGGTTTAGCGCAGCCATGCACCCGGTGAGCTTCTGAACATCCCTGACTAAGGTAGGTGGCTTCATGTTGACGATAGCTGTGATTTGCTTTTTGCTAGCCTCGATGCCCCGATGGCTAACGAGAAACCCAAGTAACTGCCCTGAGGGTACTCTGAAAACACATTTTGTGGGATTGAGTCTCCATTGATATGTGCGCAGTCGGTTGAAAGTTTCCTCCTGGTCGGATATGAGAGTAGTCAGATCCTTAGTCTTTATAACCACATCATCAACATAAGCTTCTGCGTTGCGGCCAATTTGGTCAACCAAGCAATCTTGGATAGCTCGTTGATAAGTGGCCCCTGCATTCTTCAACCCAACGGACATGGTTTTATAACAATAGGCCCCAAATGGAGTTATAAACGATGTTTTGGGTTGATCTTCTTCTTTGAGGGTGATCTAATGGTACCCGGAGTAGCAATCCAGAAAAGATAATAGAGCAGAGCCTGCGGTGGCGTCAACTATTTGATCTATCCTCGGTAATCCGAAAGGATCCTTTGGACAGTGTTTATTGAGGTCTGTGTAGTCGACACACATGCGCCACTCGGCAGAATTCTTCTTCTTGACCAGCACTGGGTTGGCTAACCACTCGGGGTGGAGGATTTCTCTGATGAATCCGGCTGCGAGTAGTTTGGCTATCTCTTTCTTGATTGCTTCTTTCTTCTCTGGTGAGAATCGTCGTAGTCTTTGCTTGATAGGTCTAGACCCTTCTTTTAATTCCAATTTGTGCTCAGCCAAGTTCCTTGGGACTCCCGGCATGTCAGCCGGTTTCCAAGCAAATATATCTTTGTTTGCTCTAAGGAACTTTGTGAGCGCGAATTCCTATTCTTTGGATAGATGACCACTGATAACCGCTGTCTTGGAGGGATCACCGGTTTCTAGGTCGATGCATTTTGTAGAGACTTCTGCTGATGGTTGGATAGTACCCGCCTTCTTGGTTGGGATTTCTGAATCTCCAGGCTTGGTATTATGCACCATCTGAACGAGTTCTTGTAACTCCCGGGTGAGTTGAGCTTTTTCAGTGATTTGGACAGCCTCTGTGTCGCAATCAAATGATCGCTTCAAGTCACCTCTGAAAGTTAGGATTCCTTTAGGACCCGACATCTTCAGGAGAAGGTACGGGTAGTGGGGTACTACCATAAACTTAGCGATGGCTGGTCGTCCAAATATGGCGTGATATGAAGATTCGAAGTCGGCTACCTCGAAACTGATGTACTTGGTCCGATAATTGGCCTGAGTTCCAAAAGTGACGGGTAGTATGATCCTTCCGAGTGGTACAGCTGCCTTTCCGGGTACTATGCCATAAAAGGGAGCGCTTGATGGCGTGAGCTGGGTTGCGAGATCCAGATTCATCTTGCGCAGAGTGCTTGCAAAAATGACGTTGAGTCCTGCCCCTCCGTCAATGAGTACTCTGCCCAATGTAAACCCGGCGACCATAGGATCTAGGACTAGCGGGTAGTGCCCAGCATTGGAGACGCTGGTCCATTGGTCTGCTCGGGAGAAGCTGATCAGATGCTCTGACCAGTCGAGGTATCTAGGGATCGCTGGTTCAGTGGACATGATCTCTCGTAGGGAAAGCTTCTGGAGCCTCTTGCTGTCACTAGTAGTTACTCCTCCAAAAATGACGTTGATAGTCCCTTTGGGGTGCTGGAAACCACTAGCGTGTTGCTGAGGGTCTTCAATCACTTTCTTCCCCTTCTCTTTCTTGTTTTTGTTGAAGTCGGAGTTTAAGCCTCTCTCCTTGAACTGTCGACAATGTTTAGCCTGATGTCCTCCTTTCGAATGGAATGGGCATGGTCCGTCAAGTAGGTCGTCTAAGGTGGATGGCTTATTCCCCTTCTTCTGAGGTTCCATGACTCCAACATTGTTGTCCCCTGTTCTCTTGCGGGTGTTCTGCTGGGTACCCTGGTTGCCCCTTTGATTGTTGCCTCGATCACCCTGCGTGTTTCTCTCGGGAAAGCGTTCCTGAGTACGTTCCTCTATGGCCATCATGGAATTTACTGCCCGGTGAAACTCGTCAGCAGTGGTCGGGTCCTGTTTGATAAAGTCCTTGTAATTGTACCTTTCGCAGATTCCGTTACCGAAAAGGTCAATTACTTCTCTGTCTGTAATGTCAGATACTGTGGAGCGTATCTCTGAGAAACGTCTATAGTATTCTCGTATTGACTCGTTTTTCTGTTGCTTGCAGGTCCTGAGCTTAGTCCGGGGATCTGATCTCTCGGGGACACCCACAAAGTTCTCTATGAAGATACGATGAAGTTGTTCCCAGGAGTCAATGGACTCGGACTTAAGCTTGTCGAACCAAGCGAGTGGCATTGTCTCTAGAGCCATTGGGAGAAAGAGTGCTTTGACGTCATTGCTTCCTCCTGCCAACTCAACAGCTTGAGCATACAGCCGGAGCCAACGCTTAGGTTATGTCTTCCCATCGTACTTTGAGTAGTTCCCGGGTTTGAATTTTCGTGGAAACGGGACTGTTCATAGTCTCTGGGAAAAGCATGGGAAGCGATCGACTGCATCAGATGCTGCAATTGCGACTTCTCGGTATGAGGATTCAGCTCCTCCTTCGGCTTGATCAAGTACTCGGTGGCCCAGACGACTCCTTGCTGGAATCCGGCCGAGTCGCTCCTGAACAGATCGCCTCTGGCTTGGATGGGATGACGCTTGTTCATCAGCTAGAGACTCAAGGTTCCGTCCCCGGAGTTGTAGCACAGTAGTCTGAAGCATGATTAACCATCTCTCTTCATCGGGGGTGTGGTTGTCTTTCGCTCCCATCTCTGTAGCTAGGGCCATAATGTTCTGGTAGGGTGTCTGGAATACCTTGTGACCAGCGACTTGCATAAACTCGGGCTTGAGGTTGCGGGTGCAATCAGCTCATCGGCGATTGTGATCATTTTGTGATTGATACTCCTGATCACGTTGGGCACGGGCATGATTTTCCGCGTCCTCTTCTAGGCGCCTTCGAGTATTATATTCTTCGAGCCATACATTGTAGCGGTCTACCGCTTCCTTGCGGTGATTTGCGCGCCTCCGGCGAGCTTCTTTTGCTTGATTTCTTCTGATTCTCTCAGCCTTCATTGACTCGGTTTCTCCATGTCCATCTGGGTCGTTGTCGGATATCATACTCAGAGTTTCATCATCTTGGAAGACATCTGGAGGGGTTGGCGGTCGTAGGGATGACTGATGCCCTGCCATGAAAACTTCGTGGGTGTAGCCCTGGTTTGTTGATCCTGGCGTAACCGACTCCAAAGTAGAAGTACTGGAGATTAGTTCTGTTGAGGTGTCGAGTTCCTTAAAGGGGAGCTGATGTCCATGTTGATATGGAAGTTGCTGGTCGATTGTGCCAACCAGCCTAGCCGGAGCTGACTGAATTGGCCAATGGACAATGTTACCCTCCTTGGTAGAGCTGAAAATGAGTCCTTGTTGAGCTCCGGTCAAAGGTATCTGTTGATACTCTTTGAATTTTGCGTCAATTAAGTCTTGGAAGTTTTCAGCTGAGTTCTGTAGTCCGAAGGTGATGTCATGTTTGATCTCTGAGTCCTTTTCGTTCTCAGTATTTGAGTTCGAGTAGGAGTCGCGTGCTTCAGATTGGTCCCCGGAATCGTGCGGATCTTGAATTGCAAGATTTGCTACGTTCTGGGGGAGATCATTCATCTTTGGCATGGCTTGCCCTTTTGATTCAGTGTGAAGTTGTCGATGCAGCTTCCCTCGATCATCCGCAATGCAAGTCCATGTGCCAAAAACGAAAATTGATCCCGCCGAGAACATGTTGTCGTGGTTCGCCGGGCTCTTGGTCGTCGAATCGCCGAAAGCCCCTACGTGGCGCGCCAGCTGTCGGTGTTTGTTAACCGGCAACTCGTCTTGAGTAATCTCAGACGATTTGTTCGGTGGGGATCGGCGTTCGTAGGACTCGACGAGTACACAGGGACAGCGATTTATACTGGTTCGGGCCGCTAAATAGCATAATACCTTACGTCCAGTGCGGCGTGTGCCTTGTGTATGATTATGATTCAATATTCGATTGTCTGGAGCCTGCGCCTGCTTCCCCTTATATATCCGGGTGAAGCATAGCACAGACCGAGTCCTAGTTGGTTACAACAAAGGAGCCCTATTTTGATTACAAGACTTCCTTTAAGAACTCAACTAAATTATAGTGAGAGTCCTAATCCAAGTACGCTTCGTATCAAGTCTTCGGATCTCGCGTGCCGTCCGGGATTAGTCGGAGGGATCATCTTCTGATGATGTCTCTGATATCCTGGTCCGTCAGACCGTAGTCGAAGCTTCCTAGCCCCTTTCTCATCCCTTTCTGTGGCTAGTGTTCTGGTGTCTCGAAGTAAGTAAAGTATAGTAAGTCTTTGATTAGATAGACCTCCTTAGAAAACCATATATCTCTCTCTACCCATTTTACCATTCTTTTCTTGGACGTTCTTGATTCTTCTAGTACACTTCACGTTCCCCATGGAAATCGATACCCTGGAATACTCTCGGGTGAAAGCTACATCGGTATCCGTGCGCTTGCGGATTTTTCTGTGTGCGTTTAAAATACCCAACAAAGACCAGCCCAAAACATCATTCATTACCCCTTTTGGGACATATTGCTACACAACGATGTCTTTTGGCCTCAAAAACACAGGGGCAACGTACCAAAGGGCGATTCAAAAATGCTTAGACGAGGAAATTCGAGCAGAGCTCGTAGCGGCTTACGTCGACGATATTGTTGTAAAAACAAAGCGGACCCCTACATTAGTAGACGATCTACGCGCAACTTGTGCAGCCCTAAACAAATTCCAGTGGAAGCTAAACCCTAAAAATTGTACCTTCGGGGTCCCGTCCGGTATCCTGCTAGGCAACATAGTAAGCAAAGATGGCCTGAGGCCTAACCCGGAAAAAATCCAGGCTGTACTAAAAATGAAGCCTCCAAAAAACGTCAAAGATGTCCAAAAGTTGACTGGATGCATGGCTGCTTTAAGCCGTTACATCTCACGCCTAGGAGAAAAAGGCCTTCCGTTTTTCAGGTTACTCAAAGCTTCCGAGAAGTTTGAGTGGTCGGAAGAAGCCGAAATCGCCTTTAAAGGGCTCAAGCAGCTTCTCACAACACCACCTCTGCTAGCCGCACCAATGGACGGTGAAACCTTGCTCATTTATATAGCGGCTACTGACCGGGTCGTAAGCTCCATCGTGGTCATGGAACAAGAAGAAGAAAGGCAAGCGTACAAGGTACAACGTCCGGTCTATTACATCAGTGAAGTACTCAACGATTCAAAATCAAGATATCCACAGGTACAAAAATTGTTATATGCAATATTAATTACCTCCCGCAAACTGCAACATTATTTTGACTATTACTCTATTGCGGTGGTTACTCAGTACCCACTGGGAGATGTTTTGCGTAACAAGGATGCCAATGGTCGTATAGTAAAATGGGCTCTAGAATTAGCCCCCTTTTCCAATAAAGTGTACCCCGGCTTTTGCGCCCTCGCGGTGTAACGTACCCATGGGAAGTAATTACCAAGTGCTCGGTCTGGTCGAATCCCTTGAGTTTCACAGTCGCATTCCATTCGGCGCTCTCGACTTCGTCGTCGAATGGACTGATATGACAACCCCAATCCCTTCGACCAGCACCGAGCACTGGGTAATGTACTTCGATGGGTCGTTAAACCTCGAGGGCGCAGGAGCCGGGGTACACTTTATTTCGCCTTCCGGAGACAAGCTGAGCTATGTCCTCCGGATCCATTTTAAAGCATCCAACAACGCAGCAGAATATGAAGCCTGCCTGCACGGCCTTTGAATTGCAATCGAGCTCGGAGTTAAAAGGCTAGAAGTCTTCGGCGATTCTTCCCTGGTCATCAACCAAGTCAACAAAGATTGGGATGCCACCAACAAAAAGATGGACGCCTACGTCGCCCAGATAAGAAAACTCGAGGGAAAATTTTACGGTTTACAATTTCAGCACATCGTACGGGCAGACAATCAAGCCGCTGATGCTCTCTCCAAAATAGGTTCGTCCAGGGCTCTGATCCCTCACGGCGTGTTTGTCCAGGATCTGGTCAAGCCATCCATTGAACAGGAAACATCCGGGATTGCCGAGCAGACCCCAAATGACCAGACCGTCGCTTCAGTACAGCGAATAGGAGACGACTGGAGGGAGCAGTTTATAAGATATCTCACCAGTGCGGACGTTCCTCAAGATAAGATCGAAGCTGAACGCCTCATTCGGCGCAGTAAACAATACATCTTGCTAGATGGAAAGCTTATGCGCAAGAATCCAAAAGAAGAACTACTCCTAAAGTGTGTTTCCCAAGAAGAAGGCACACGAATCTTAGCAGACATTCACGCTGGCATATGTGGTTGAAGGACCGAGAATGCAATAGCAAGGCGACCAGAGGGGGGTGAATGGGAGCTCAAAAATTTCTCTCGAAACTTTGGCCTTTTGTTCCCAAAATCAACCCCCGAAAGCTTCGATCGAAACCGTAATGCCCACGACCCTTGGAAGAGGGTGGATGATCCCTAGGATCACAGCGAGGCACCACAAAGCGATAGCAAACCAAACGCAAAAAGTACCGGCACAAGTTCGACCCTCAAAAACCAAGTCCCGAGAGATCCCCAAATACCTATGCTAACAAGTAGCAAATATACCTAGAGAGGTTCCTTGATCAACTCTAGGGCCAAACGAGAAGTCCGGAAACCAAGCGAAGAAGCCGGGAGAGCAAATGCACTAAACCGCAACAAACAGCAGGATCCCGGACTGTCCGCCGGTACGGTCCCGGACTGTCCGGCCCTACTGCGGACTGTCCGCGAGCAGGTGGCGGACTGTCCGCCGGCTGAAAGTGCAAAACTGCACAGCTGCTGAAGTCTCCTGGACGGTTGCCGGACTGTCCGCGGCTATGAACTGTGGACTGTCCGCCGATCAACCAAAACCAAATCAGCCGAAGAACACAACCACTGATTCGGCTGCTCCCCGACGCCCGGACTGTCCGCCGGTCAGGTGGCGGACTATCCGCGGCTGTCCAGTGAGGACGATTTTGATCGCCCTTCACCCAAATCACTCCCAAATCGATTCAAACCAAAATCCCTTGATCCCAAACTTGGAGAGGATGATCACGAGATAGTTAGGACACTATCCCCAAGAAATCATCCGCTCAAATCAACTCAATCAACGGGAAATCGAAGGGGAAGGTATATGAACCGAAAAAGCGCACGAAAACGAAATCAACCCGATCTACTTGTTCGTGAGGAGTTAGATGAATTCCTTTGGTCGAAATGACCTCCTCACTATAAAGAACAAGTTGATTCAAACGGATTTCACAAAGACGCAATAGAGAGGGAGATCGAGTGACGGAAAATCGCGGAGAGAAACGAAGAACGCGAAGAACACGAACCAAAACGCGAATCAACACTCGATCTGCAACCGTGTGGCTACCACACGCTACAACAGTGAGGTTACGGCCTCACTTCCTCAAAATCTCCAGTACACAGAGGTATGGTTCTCTGTGGATCTCAGCTAGCTACAGCAGGGGATTGGGAGAAGGGAAACCCTAGAAGCAAAGAGCAAATGACTGAGATAGATGAGGAGGTGGGTGTCTCCCACTACTTATCCTAATTCTAACTATTCCTAATTCCCACTCTACCCCTAACTACTTACAGAGCGAACCAGCTAAACCCTAAGGTTATTCTGGACCAACTCGATGGTAGGTGGATCCGACGGCCACGCCCGCACACCTGGTAGCGTTGCCTCGATGCAACCTCACCGATTGCCGCCACGTGCCGCCACCGCTCCGCTCGTCCTTTTCATGGACCTCGCCCCCGGTTTTGTGGCTGAAATCGGGAAACCAGGCCTTCACGTCCACCCCCGATTTTGAGGCCCAAACCGGGAAACCAGCCGCCCATCGCCTAAGTTTTGTGCCCAAACTCAGAAACCCACAGCGCCCAGGTTTTGAGGCCCAAACCTGGAAACCGTCCTCAGCCCGAGTTTTGTGGCCCAAACTCGGCAAACCCGCAGCACCTAGGTTTTGTGGCCCAAACCTGGAAACCGTCCTCAGTCCGAGTTTTGTGGCCCAAACTCGGCAAACCCGCAGCACCCAGGTTTTGTGGCCCAAACCTGGAAACCGTCCACCCGATGGTTTTTCTCTGGCTCTACCACCAAACCGAAGCTGTAGAAGGGATGCACCGCCCGTGCACCCCGTCCACCGACACGTGTCCCCAGGTCCTCGACCCAGGCAACACCGTGCCCGCAAGTCTCCGCTCGTCGCTGTCCCAGGCTGCCAGCCACCACAGCTGATCCTCGGCCCACCGGTCCCTCAGTCCAAGCCTCACGTCCGCCCTTCGCCACTCTCGGTCCCTCGGCACGGCACGTCTCTACTTGACCTTCACCTTGCCTCTGATCACTGTATCCGTGCTCAACACCTGCACAACACAAGCCAAAGAACCTGCGATCAAACCCGTTGACAATCACTCATCACTCGAGACTCGGCATACACCCATGTATCCGCAGTGGTAACCATGCCGCTTCCCGAACGCTGGTCGGGAAAGCGTTTCGAGCGGGTTTTTATTGGCCCTCTGTCGTCGCCGATGCAGAAAAGCTGGTCAAGTACTGCGAAGGATACCAATTCTTTGCCAAACAAACACATGTTCTGGCACATGACCTCCAGGCAATACCAGCGTCTTGGCCATTCTCGTGCTGGGGTCTAGACTTGATCGGGCCATTCAAAATAGCACCAGGCGGTTTCAGATACGTCTATGTCATAATCGACAAGTTCTCCAAATGGGTTGAGTACAAGCCACTGGTCAAATCCACAGCCCAAAAGGCAGCAGAGCTGCTGGATGATATTATCCATCGTTTTGGTCTACCTAATTGTATCATTACAGACCTCGGCTCAACTTTCACCAGCTCGGATTTTTGGGACTTCTGTGAAGAAAGAAGCATAGTTGTAAAATATGTATCTGTAGCTCATCCAAGAGCCAATGGCCAGGTGGAGCGAGCAAATGGATTGATCCTCAACGCACTAAGGAAAAGATTATACAGATCCAACGACCAGGACCAAAAGGTTGGTCGATGGTTGAAGGAACTACCAGCGGTAGTATGGGGCCTCCGAACGCAACCTAGCAGAAGCACGGGTGTTTCGCTATATTATATGGTGTTCGGAGCCGAAGCAGTCCTACCAGCAGATATCGCATTCAGGTCACCCAGAGTAGAGCAATACGACGAGGACAGGTCCGACCAGGCAGAGAACTAGAAGTCAACTGTATTGAGGAACGAAGAATGGACTCATGCGTCTGAACCGCAAAGTACATCGAAGGGCTGCGAAGATACTTCAACCAAAATGTCAAAGAAAGATTCTTTGTCGTCGGAGATCTGGTCCTGAGAAGAATCCAAAATACCGCCGGACTGCACAAACTCTCATCTCACTGGGAGGGTCCCTATCTCGTCAAACAAGTTACAAGACCTACCTCATACAGTTTAACTGAACTGAATGGGACTGATGTTCCAAACTCTTGGCATATCGACCAGCTCCGGTGTTTTTATGCATAGCTACCTAAGGACCAAAAGATATGTACTTACCCCTGTACTTTCATAGCATGTTATCAATAAAACGTCACTGGCATCTTCTTAATCGATTACGCTTCTCTCTTTTCATCGCACGACAAACGAATAAAAATAACAATAGACAAAGATACAATATATTTTTTCCCTTTGTCTAGAACAGTTCATTGTCTACAAGAACTAACTTAATACATTTATGATCCTATGGAGCGCTAGGCTCCCCAGGCTCCTCGAACAGATCCAGGTCCTTTACAAGAACGGCAGCCGTCTCCCTGGATTGCTCATTGAGCTCGGACGCCTGAGTCTCTGAAGTATTTCTGGGGAAGCCACTCCCCAGCCTCTTCACGTCAATCCCTGGATAGTGCGCTCGCGCAATGGCTAGGACATACGCAGCAACATGCTCGCCAGCACCAGTTACAAATTTCTTCATGGCCGCCCATGACCCGGCACACCGTTCCAGTACACCAGCTGGTCGGAGCAGAAGATCTTCGGACTGGCCACTCGCGTATACCGCGTCCAAAACTGGAGCAATACCTCGAACCATGGCATGACACCGCGCTTCCCAGGTCTTCACATCCTGGCAAACCATTGCAATTTGGTTTTGCCAAGAACGACGTCTCCCTATGTCACTCAACAACAAACAGTCTGTCACAACTAACCAAAAAGCGATAACGCATTGGATAAAAAAGATCAAACAGGCTACCTTCAAGCTCCTTCTCAAGGTCATCGGACCGCATCTTCTCCTTAGCAGCTACAGCCTCGCAATCCAGTGCCTTCAGCTTCTCAGCAGCGACCTGTGATGCAAGCTCTGCTCCCGCAAAGTTAGTCAAGCCTGGAATCCCCACTTGTCGGCAGCGTGTTGGCCATACCTTCATTTTCACAACGAAGCCGTGCCATTTCCGACAACTACCCTTGTGTGGTTTCACGCAGTCCAACTTCAATCTGACGAGCACTGTAAAGATCTGCTTGATACTGTGCACACACTTCTTCAAGCTTGGTTTTCGCATCAATCAAAGGGCCAATCGACTCGAAACATTTGCGGCGCTCCTCCGATAAATCCGACAATCCCTGCAAAGTTAAACATAAGTACTTGAATTCAGCATACACACAGTACATCCTCACGACGTCATACCCTTCAGATGATTACCTGCGCATAGTTGTGGAGTTGGCTGAGCATCCGGTCAAAGTTTTTCATCGGACGGCTGTCAGTATTGTCCTCATGAAAAAACCACTCGCCAGCCCACTGGCGCGCCACCCTGACTATCCGCTCTGGGGATCTCGGTGGACGAGGAATCTCCACAACGTCCTCATCCGGGACCGCCGGCACTTCTTCAGTCTCGACCGAATCCACAGAACGCCCAATTGCGCCAAGCACGTTTGCCTCCGGAGGAGGAAGCGGCGCATTCGGGGACACTTGGGTCGAGTCGGATGGCTCACGACGACCTGAGCATACTCCCTCTGGTGAGCGCTGGTCAGGGGACCTCCCGCCACCTGACCCAGCGCTCCGCTCATCAAAAGCGCTGGTCGAAGACGGGCGCTCATCGGCCTCACCCTGAACATCACCTCCTGCATCCGGCGCCCCGTCCGCGGCCGGATCCTCCCGAACCTGCTCGGACCCCGCGCCCAGGGCACTGGTCGACTCTGGGACTCTGTCATCGCCAACGGGATCAACCTCCGGCACGGGATCACTGACACGAGACAAGTCCAGCAGTCAAGCATATTGTCATAGACATAAAATTATGGCGAAGGAAGCCAAGCGCTCAGAGGTCGCCGATGCGCAGACCCCTCTTCAGCTTGAGCCCCTTCATTTTTGGCAGCGACGAAGCAGCCCTAATTGGCTGTTTGACACGGACGCGTTTGGTTGGAGGCGACTCTTCATCATCACCATCATCATCCCAGTCACGAATGGACTCGACAGTTTTGGGAGGTGCGCCACCCAGGATCTGAAGCGGGCCGTCAGCCCATGTTGACGACCTTGTGGCAGCCTTACGACTGCTAGCTATGCGCTTACCCGCAGCTTTGGCAGCTTGTGGGTCAGCCGCGTTCACGGCCCCCTTGCCTTTCCTCGCCTTCTCAGCTACCGCTTCCCCAGGCCTTGAGTCAACTCCATCCGACCAGTCAGCCGACGGCACGTCTGAGACATACACGATGGAGCGATCCTGCAAAATAAGGCAAAATAATATCTTGAACAACTGCAACAGTCAGACGCTGCAAAGCAGACCAATTGGCATTTACATCTTTAACAGGTCGCCCCAAGCTGAATGGTTGTGTCACCTTCTTTGGTGCTTTCCATTCCGAGAATTGGAGCACCACGTGAACACGCCTCTCCAACTCTTTGGATTCCAAGTCTTCGGTGCTCTCGCGAGTCGGGTCAGGCCGTCCAGCATATTCATAACCCAGCCGCACCCTTTCCTTACACGGCAGCACCCGGCGGTACATAAAGTTGGCCGTAATCTGGATCCTGTCAGCGGTTATCTCCTTCAGCAAACCTAGCAGTTCTCGGACCTGCTCCATGTCACTGGCGGAGGGCTTCGCCGACCAGGTCCAACTGGACTCGACTACTTTTCCTACATCACAACTTATGGCAGGCATCTGGCACTGCGTCATGTAAAACCATTTCTCCTGCCAACCACTCACATTACTCTGAAGGGGGACGTTAACATATTCTGACACCATCCCCTTGCGCAGCAGAATATACACGCTCCCCGCAATACGAGACCCATGACTATTCTTCTTTAGTTGAAAAAAATGGCGGAACAAATTGAAGTGCGGTTGTATTCTGAGATACGCCTCACACAAATGAATGAAAACGGACACGGAGAGGATGGAATTGGGGCCAAGATTACAAAGTCCGGTCCCCCAGAAGTTAAGCAACCGACGGAGGAACGCATGGCAAGGGAGACCAAATCCTATAATAAAATAATCCTCAAAGACAACTATCTCATCAGCATCGGGTTGAGGATAGGTCTCACCAGTGGGTGCTCTCCACCCGCCGGTCACCTTGTCTGGCAGAAGGCCGCCGGCGGCGAGACAGCCGATACTCTCCTCCGTACTCCTAGACGAAACCCATTCTTGATCCAATCTCACAGTTGTCGCCGCTGTAGGTCTCTTCGCCTTCCGCGCCATTGGATCCGCCGGAAAAGCGCGAACTTCGCCGCTGAGTGTGCTACTCAAGATCCAGGGCTACAGTGCAAGATTTGGCGGTGGGCAAGAAATGGGGAATAGCAACGGTTGGGGGTAAGTGCCAAAATGTATGGTGTCTATCTTTATAACCCTACTGCACGACTATTCGGGATTTTTAGTCGCCGCGAAACAATTTTTTCGTACGACAGCAAGCCTTATGGCCCGTTTCAACGGCCCAAGAGTTCAGCCTACGGAGAATGGACAACAATTCCTTTTCTCAAAGGAAAAATTAATTAATTAATAATAAGCGCCAGCCTTCTCAGCAAAGCTAGGGACTGGTCAGACGACCAGTTACAGGCACACACGTGGGCAGAGCTGCGTTTGGCTTCAGGACTGGCTCCACCAGTTATACTGGGGACTGGTCGGCTTCTCCGCCAGCCTTCTCAGCAAAGCTGGGGACTGGTCAGACGACCAGTTACAGGCACACACGTGGCAGAGCTGCGTTGGCTTCAG
Source organism: Coix lacryma-jobi var. lacryma-jobi (assembly GCA_009763385.1). Taxonomy (NCBI): domain Eukaryota; kingdom Viridiplantae; phylum Streptophyta; class Magnoliopsida; order Poales; family Poaceae; genus Coix; species Coix lacryma-jobi. The sequence continues at coordinate 60,744,093 of CM019825.1, forward strand.
GACCAGCTCCACCAGTTATACTGGGGACTGGTCGGCTTCTCCGCCAGTCTTCTCAGCAAAGCTAGGGACTGGTCAGACGACCAGTTACAAGCACACACGTGGCAGAGCTGCGTTGGCTTCAGGACCAGCTCCACCAGTTATACTGGGGACTGGTCGGCTTCTTCGCCAGCCCTATCAGCAAAACTGGGGACTGGTCAGATGACCAGCTGCAGTTACATACGATGCAGAGCTGCCAAACTAGCACCGTTAACTAGGTTTGGGACGATGTGTAGTTTTTCTGCAACGATAATACATAATAAAGGATATCGGGAGGCGTTACCAACGCCATTCCTGCAGTCCGTCACCGGCAAGACTGTCACCCTGGCACCCTCGAGTTTCCTTAGAAGCTAGGTTGGTTGCCCGGATAACAAACTCAAGCTTGGAGGACCTTGGAGAACTCAGTATGCGACAATACGGCTTAGAGTTATCGCCGGCGTCACAAGAATCCTCCCAGGAGCTCCGTCATCCCTATCTATGTACAACCAATTGGGAACAGCCCTAACAAACTATCCCCTCACAAGAATCCTACCAGGAACTTCGCACTACGATTTAAAGTCTAACCCAGGTGGGTTCACTAGTTCAGCAACACTCATCAATGGTCTATCGGATGTTTCAAGCTTTGGTTTCATGGCTGATGGGCACAACAAAGATTTTACGATGCTGTATTTATAACCGAGTTGCGTTGGCTCATGGACCAAGTCCATTATAAAAACAAGATCATACTATGTCACAGGTTCAACGGAGTAAAGGTTACTTTATATGACGGCGTACGGTCAAAGTTGAAGAAAGGACAGGGAGGGTACACTTTAAAGTGAAACATGACAGTAAAAAGCTGATGGTTTTGTATGCATCTAATGGCACATGGTGTCGTTATTCTTTCACGGACCTACAGTCTATTTCTTGACCTTGGCATCACATGACCGAGTCATCTATTGCCAAGCTCGGGGACTACCGTGTATACATGGCGCTTGGTCGCGCATGTATATGTTTATTTTCGTCGTTATTTTTCTTGACCTTGGCATCACATGACCGAGTCATCTATTGCCAAGCTCGGAGACTACCGTGTATACATGGCGCTTGGTCGCGCATGTATATGTTTATTTTCGCCGTTGTTTTCTTGACCTTGGCATCACATGACCGAGTCATCTATTGCCAAGCTCGGGGACTAAGTGGACACACTTCAATTGATCGGTGAGTATGTGGGCGAATTTCAGCATGATTTGTTTCAAAGACTGAGTAATTGTTATGCTATAAAGACATAAAGTGGACACACTTCACTAGACTCCCAGAAGTTGTTTTTCTTTTTTAAGAGCACATCGTATTTTGTGGGTTCATGATAAGGCTAAGACAACAGATTACAACCTAGTCGGAGATTGGGTTTGAAGTTTGAAGCTGCTCGGGGATGTTGCCACGATCTTTTTTCACCGCTCCAAGATTCAATGTGCTCGGGGACTAGTTGTGGGGGTATAAACCCAAGTACCCTCACGGCTAGACTTGGGCTGCTTCATGAAGGCCGGCCCAACTTGCTGAGAAGGCTTGTGACGATTAATACCCAGCTCGTCGGACAGGCGGCCCAGCTGACTGGATAATGACATGGAGGCCTTCCCAGAATCGGAAAGCAAGGAAGTATAGTCGGTTAGGAAAGATGTCGTGTCCTTCACGATATGGAATTGTAATCGACTAGGTTTCCATATTGTTTCATGAGATCCGATCTTCTAGGATCTGTAACCCTGTTCCCCGTAGCTATATAAGGGGAGCAGGGACCCTCTCTAAAAAACACGTTCATCAATATACAGAATAGACAACTCGACGCAGGACGTAGGTGAAAGGATCAAAATGCCCAAGAGGGGGGTGAATTGGGCTTTTCTAAAACTTCTTGCAAGAATTAAAACCTATCAAGCCCAATTAACCCCCTAGTGCCTAGAAGTGTGTGAACAAGAATCAACCGCACAAAAAGACTATTGCTACACCATTTCTACTCTAGCATGGCAATTCAATTCATGAAAGAACAACAAGTAAATGCGGAATTGAATAGCTCAAAAGTAAATGCGAAGTAAAGAGAGCAGAGATGACACGACGATCTTTTTGCCGAGGTATCGAGGTGTCGGCACACCCCCTAGTCCTCGTTGGAGCACCCGCGCAAGGGTATCGCTCCCCCTTGATCCGCGCAAGGATCAAGTGCTCACTACGAGCTGATTCTTCGCCACTCCGCCCGGTGAATCGCTCGCTACCGGTCACAACATGGCTTGGGTCATCCACAAAGCCTTCGGATGATCACCAAGCACTCCGATCGCCACCAAGCCATCTAGGTGATGCTGATCACCAAGAGTAACAAGCTAGAACTCTCACTTGACCAAGACAAGGCCAAAAAGATGGATGGATGCACACTTGCTACTCAATTCTCACTAGGAGGTGTCTAATTCTCACAATTAGCAAATCACTCAACCTCACTAGGGCTCTTGCTCTTTCTCACACTCACAAGGTGTCTCTCAGCAGATGGAAATGGCAAGAACACTCAAATGGATGGAGGGAAGGAAGTATATATACCCCCCAACCCAGCCATCCAAAAACAGCACAAGACAGGTATTTTTCGGGGGCATCGGACGCGCCGATGCCAGGCATCGGACGCTCCGATGACCTCATCCAACGGTCTACTGTACCTTCTTGTCAGACATGTTTATGGAGCATCGGACGCTGGGGAGCGTCCGATGCCCCTGCATCGGACGCGTCCGATGCCGAAAAGACCTCTCTGGAACCTCTCTGCATGGCCATCGGACGCTGGCCCTCAGCGTCCGATGCCAGCGTCCGATGCCCTGCACAATTCACTCCCAAGTGAACAGTGACACCGGACGATCCGATGTGGCACCATCGGAGCCTCCGATGTCACGCACCAGACCAAACCCTAGGTCGGTGTGGGCATCGGAGCTTCGATGCCCACTGATCCAGCATCCGATGCCCATACCAAGGGCAAGATCAACTCGGATCGCGACGCGGTCTTAACGACTTTTGTTCCTCTCGACATAAGGCATCTCTCTGAGCTACCTAGGGCTATGAAATAACAAGTGTGCACCACACCTACCTCAATAGACTCATCTAGGTCAAGCTACTGATTCACACCCCTCTTTATAGTACGGCCAAAGGAAAAACAAGACCTAAGACTACCTAAGTGTCCTCCAACACCATGCGACACTTAGCCTAGCCTACCACCGTCTTCGTCATCCGTCCTTTGAAAACCAAAATGATTCCCATCGCCAGGGGACATGAACTCCATATGCCCGTATCGTCGCCATTACGGTGACCTAACTCATCTCTGTTTCTGCAAAACACACGTTAGTCACAGTAATCTTGTGTTTCATCCAATCACCGAAACCACTAGGGGCCAAGATGCGTTCAGTAGGGTATTACGCTGAACTCGGCGGCCCGAACCTAGATAAACCTTGGTGTTCATCTAGTCTCGTTCCTGTGTCACGTCCGGATCGTCGTTCCACGCGCCTTCCCCGCTAATCTACCACCTCGGGTATACCCCCTAGGTGGGCTATCGACCATATTTCGTTGACAAAGAATAAAATGCTAATGTATCCTCAATTCAATTTGATTCTTGTTATTTGCTTACCAAGGGTGTAAATGGTGTGAAGGCTAAGTTTATTGGTGCTCCCATTGTTGGCCCAAGAAGAAGGCAATTTGGGTGCCCAAGAGCTTAGTGACTAACCTTGGAGGACCCAAGCAAGTTTGGGTACCTAAAAAGAATTGATCTTTTCTTGTAGGTTAATTATAAAGCCGGAGGAAGGCATTGGGTGCTTGATAGTGGATGCAGTCAACACATGACCGGAGATGCAAGAATGTTCAATTCAATCAACAAAAATGATGACAATGGATTGATAGTATTACATTTGGTGATAATGGCAAAGGCAAGGTCAAGGGGCTTGGTAAGATTGCTATATCAAATGACATGAGCATATCCAATGTGTTGCTAGTAGAGAGCTTAACTTCAATTTGCTATCCGTGGCTCAATTGTGTGTGCGGATACATGGGTGTATGCCGAGTCTCTGTGTGATGAGTGATTGTCAACGGAGATGATGCGCATGTTCTTTGGCTTGTGTTGTGCAGGTGTCGAGCACGGAGACAGTGGTCGATGGCGGGTGAAGGTCAAGTTGCGACGTGCCGTGCCGACGGACCGGGCGCGATGAAGGATGGGCGTGCCGTGCGGCGGACGTGCCATGCCGATGTATCGGACGGTGAAGGGCGGACGTGGACTTAGACTGATGGACTGGAGGCCGGAGGATCAGCTGTGGTGGCTGGCAGCCTGCGACAGCGACAAGCGGAGAAGTGCGATCATGTCGGTAGAAGGGGTGCACAGGCGGTGCATCCCCTCTACGACGCCGGTTTGTTGGTAGAGCCCGGGAAAAACCAACGGTGGGACGGTTTCCAGGTTTGGGCCTCAAAACCTGGGTGCTGGGTTTCCAGGTTGAGCCACAAAACCTGGGCGTGACGGTTTCCAGGTTGAGCCTCAAAACCTGGGTGTGGGCCGGTTTCCGAGTTTGGGCCTCAAAACTCGGGCGCTGCGGGTTTCCGAGTTTGGGCCACAAAACTCGGGCTGGAGGCTGGTTTCCCGGTTTGGGCCTCAAAACCGGGGGCTGATGGAAAGGCTGGTTTCCCCCGGTTTGGGCCACAAAACCGGGGGTGCAGAGTGGTGGCGGCACGTGGCGGCAATCTGAAGGTTGCGTGGAGGCGACGCGGAGACCGTGCGGGCGTGGCCGTCGGATCTACCTACCACCAGCGGGTGGACCAGATTAGCCTTAGGGTTTTCCTGGCCCGCTCTGTAATTAGAGTAGAGAGGGGTAGAGTAGGAAATAGACTTAGGCTATGTTAGTATAAGTAGTCCAGGGAGACACCCTCCTCCCTATCTCAGTTTTAGCTATTTCAGTTAGTGCCTTCATTTGCTAGGGTTTCCCACTCTCCCATCCCTGCTTTAGCTAGTTGAGATCCGCAGAGAAACTCCACTCTGTGTACTATTGATTCGAGGAAGTGAGGCCGTATCCTCACCTTGGATCCCATCTCTTTGTGTCAATTCGCGTTTTGATTTCATGTTCATCATGTTCTTCGCGATTGCTTTGTGCCTTGAGTTTTCCCGTCGCTTGATCTTTGTGCTCGGTTCATCTTTTGCGATTCCGTTTGAACTGAGTTGTTCTAGATCGTGAGGCACTTCTTTCCACCGAAAGAAATCATCTCTAACCTCACGGTCTAGGAGATCGATCAAGTTTTAGTTTCGGGTCTCTTTTTCTTCCTTCCCCCGAATTCCTTCGATTCACCGATTTGGAGTTAGGTTCGAACCATGATCTCTTAGAGATAGCTCACTAACCTCCTTGTGACTCCTCAGATCGAATCCCAAGCCTAGAGCACTTGATTCGGAGGAGATCGGGTTGAATCGCCGGAGTTTCAGTGCAGTTTCGGGGTGACCGGACGCCGGTCACGACTTGACCGGACGCGTCCGGTCGTTGAAGGTTTGAGCGTGTTCTGGTTTTTGCTCTGACCGGACGCTGGAGTTTAGTGGTGACCGGACTCGCCCATAGTCCTGTTCACTACTCGAACGTGCTTGTGACCGGACGCACGGGGATCGACCGGACGCTCGCAGTCACTGCGTCCGGTCAGTTCCAGAGAGGTCCAAAACCGGTTTTTGGCTGACCGGACGCGTCCGTCCCAGCTGACCGGACGCAGGCAGAGTCCGGTCGATCCAGTTTCGCGCCGTTTCGTTCGCGGTTCGTTCGTTCTTGATTGGACTCGAGTTTCGTCTTTTGTGTTGGCTTTCTAGGGTTGTCTAGTGTCCCGCTGTGCTTCGTGGAAGCATCCACCCTACATCTAGGGTCGTGGACATTAGCAAGCTCTAGGGTTCGCTTTGGGGTTGAGTTTGGGACAGTGGCATCTAGTTTCCGAAAGGAAATTTTGAAGCTCCCATTCACCCCCCTCTGGTCGCTTTCGGGTAGCTTCTCGGTCCTTCAATTGGTATCGGAGCGGGTTAAGGATCTTCCACCTTAGCCGGTTCCAGATCCACAAGGCGACATGGATCGCGGCGTGGGCAAACCGCCGTTTTTCGATGGGACGAACTATGCGTATTGGAAGATACGTATGTCGGCCTATTTGCAGAGCTTGGGCGCTTCGATCTGGGATATTTGCAACTCCCCTGATTACGTGGTCTTGGCTGCTCGTGTGACTCAACAGCAGATCGATGAGCACGATGACAATAGCCGAGCCCGTAATGCTCTTTTCTCTTGTTTGAGCATGGGTGAGTTTGATCGTGTTTCTCACCTCGCTACGGCTCGGGAGATCTGGGACACTCTCATGCGTTTTCATGAGGGCACCTCTCAAGTCAAAACCCGACTCTACGAGTCGTTCAAGCGAGAGTATGAGAACTTTAGACATCAACCTGGCGAGAGCATAGAAAGTTTATTCGCTCGCTTTCAGGTGATTGTCAACAGGATGAGGGCTAACAGAGAGCAGTTGCCATTTGACGATCATGAGCGTGCTTTGAAGCTTTTGCACACTCTTGACCGTTCGGTGTGGGACTCCAAGGTTCAGGCAATCATCGAATCGCCGAACTATGAGACCCTCACCTGCGACGAGCTCTTCAGTAAGCTCAAGTCCAGTGAGATTGATGCTATGGCGAGGGCTTCTTTTGAAAATCCTTCTCGCCCGTCCATGGCTTTGGTTTCCGGCTCTTCCTCTAACCCCTCAGCTGGCTTTGCGCTTTCTTCTCTCTTTTCTGTGACAGAGGACCAGCTGGAGTCTTTGGGAGATGACGAGTTGGCTTTGCTCGCCAACCGGTTCTCGCGGTTCCACAACAACCGCATGAACCGTCGTCGAGGAGGAGGACGCACGGGATGCTACGAGTGCGGCGACCCCGACCACTTCATCACCAACTGCCCCAGAGAACAGCACACTTGGGCAAGGGCGAACATGGGCGCAAGCGCGACTCCAAGTACAAGGAGAAGCACGTCCCCCCAAGGCACAAGAAACGGGGCGGCTTCGACAAAGAGTACATCAAGAAGAAGTACTTGGAGAAGCAGCAAGCTGAGCAGCGCGCATTCTTCGCCACGCTCAGCGACGTCGACGGCTCGGATGACGACTCCGCCAGCTCGAGCGATGACGAGTCCGAGAAGAAGAAGAAGAGGATCGAGGACAAGCTGAACGGCCTCTGCTTCTTCGCCGACGACGACGGCTTCTGCACCATGGCGCTGGGCGATGAGGTCGACGGCGAGCCGGAGCGTACCCCTCGGAACGACGACGACGACGACACCTCCCAGGTATCTCTCACCTACGACGAGCTTTCCTCCGAGGTTGAGAAGTTGACTGCTGCCCTCCTTAGCCAGATAAGTTGCTTAGGCGTGCCGCTAGAGAGCGCAGGAGTTTAGGCAGAAGTGGGAGGACACGGTGAAGGAGCTTGAGTTCGCTCGGTCCACCGTGGTAGTGTCGGAGGAGGCGGAGTGCGAGTCGTGCACCGCGCACATGACTGACCTTCTCACTCTGAGAGGTAAGTATGTTGCGTTGGTTGGAGAGGTGGATGAGCTCCGTGCTAGGCCGCAGCTGTTGGGTGCGTGCAGACTTGTCCTGTCTTGCAAACTGAGTTGGCAGAGAAGAATGCCAAGATTGAGTCTTTAGTCAAGGCCAGCTCAGATAGCACTTGTGTCACGAGTGTGCTTTGTGTGAGGGCCTGGAGATGGAGATTACCAATGTGAAGCATGGCAAGATGCAAACCGAGGAAGAAAACACATACCTTCGGTCCATCTTGTTATGGGTCTCCAGTAGTGAGCCGCAGCTCGGGATGATGATCTCCCAATTCAAGCGAGCTGTTGGTGCCCCTGGTGTAGGTTTTGCTCAGAGTGTTGATCTCTCAGCCTTTGGAAGATTGGAGAGTCTAGTGGTCTGAACCCATGTGAGAAGCCCAATTCCACCACTACTCCCAAACTTGCCAAGCTTCCACTCAAAGAGCCAGCCAAGCCTATCACCCAAGATGGTGTGGTTGAGGAACCCCTAAAGTTCCTCCCAAGAACCCAGTTTGGGCACCCAAGCCAAACCACCTCAAGAACAAGCTTGATGCTATGCCACCCATCAGAGAGAGTGTTTGTCTCAGAAGGGCAAAGTGAACCACACCCACACCCTGGTCACCAACAACCCCCTTGCGTGCGGTGAGGTACCAGTGTGATTTCTGTGGGAGGATGGCCACTTGAGCGAGTTCTGCTTTAGGCGCAAGAGAGAGGCGCGCAGGGCTCGGGAGATGGAGAACCCGGACAAGTACCATCCAGCTCATGGTGGACATGTACCGAAGGCCCAGGGAGAGCTGCTAGGTCCGGACGTCAGGGTCCCAGCCTAGGCAGGAGATGAGAGCCCCGAGGAGGGAGACTAGGCCTAGAGGTCCAGCACCTCAGTTTGTTAGGCCTAGGCAGGAGAGAGCTCCGAGGAAGACGCTAGAGCAGTTGAGCCCCAGGCTCCTAGGCGTAAACCTCGTAGAGAGCGTGCCCGACGGGGTCCTGCTTTTGCAGGTAACGGACCCCGTGGCGGAGGCTTTGTTGAGCGCTTCCCCCACCGCAGTTTGGGTATCGCGGTGAGCGCTTCTTCCCCAGCGGACCACATTTTCTCAGCGTGGTGATCGCTTCCCTCGTAGATGTGCTAGGAATGGTTTTCTGCTAACCGTTCTTTTGAGCAGCCGCCTAACACTGGTATTACCCTTATTTCACTAACCCCAGTGTTGGACCGTATGCTCACCCTATGTCTTTCTATTGATGTAGGTAAGACGGTTGGAGACGCTTGGTTGGTGGATTCCGGTTGTTCGAGGCACATGACCGGAAACACCAAGTGGTTCTCCAGCCTTAGCCCGGTCGCCGGAAAGGAGTACATAACCTTTGGCGATAATAGTAAAGGTAAGGTATTGTCTCGTGGAACTGTGCGGGTTAATAAGCACTTTGTGTTGCGCGATGTTGCTCTTGTTTCTAACCTGCATTTTAACTTGCTTTCTGTTTCGCAACTTTTTGATGATGACTATGAGATTCGTTTCAAACCGAACCTTAGTCGCATCTTAGATCCTCAGGGCGATCTTGTATGTCTGATTTCGCCCTTTGGGAAAGTCTTTTGTGCGAATTTCTCGGAATCGTTTGGTTCTTCTCGCTGTCTCTTGGCTAGTCCTTCTTCCTCGATCTTTGGAAGTGGCATAGGAGGCTCGGTCACTTAAGCTTCGACTTGCTTGCAAGACTTAGCTCACTTGGCCTAATCCGAGGATTGCCCAAGCTTTCAATGGAAAAGGATCCAGTTTGCCATTCTTGCAGACATGGGAAGATGGTTGCCGCTCCCCACCATCCAGTGACTAAGGTCATGACCTCGCACCCCGGAGATTTTACATATGGACCTTGTTGGTCCGGCTCGGGTGAGCTCGGTTGGTGGCAAGTGGTATGTTTTGGTTGTTGTTGACGACTTTTCGAGATATTCGTGGGTCTTCTTTTAGCTGAGAAGACCGAGACTTTCTTATTTGCTCGCAATCTGATTTTGCGTCTTCAGAACGAGTTCCCTTGAACTCGATGCGAGCTATTCGGAGTGATAAGGTTCCGATTTTAAAAATTCAGATTTTGAGAAGTTTTGTAACCGCCTTGGTTTGGAGCATCAGTTTTCTTCCCCCTATACACCACCCCAAAATGGTGTTGTAGAGAGGAAGAATCGGACCCTTGTTGAGATGGCCAGGACGATGCTTGATGAGCATTGGACTCCTAGGCGCTTTTGGGCCAAAGCTATGAACACTGCATGCTACATTTCGAATCGCATTTTTCTGAGAGCGTTTTTGAAGAAGACCTCTTATGAGTTGCGTTTTGGTCGCCAGCCCAAGGTGAGTTATTTTAGAGTCTTTGGTTGCCACTGTTTTATATTGAAAAAAGGCAACCTGGACAAGTTTGAGTCTCGTTCTTCTGACGGTGTGTTTTTGGGTTATGGCACTCCCACTCGAGCTTATCGTGTACTTAACCTTGACACTAACCGAGTCATGGAGACATCAGATGTCACCTTCGACGAGACTCTTGTTTGTCCCTCTTCTCGTTTTGAGCGTGCAGGTGATCATGAGGTTGGAGAGCCTCTTTTCGATGACGAGGACGAGGGTGCTGAAGGTATAGATGATCCAGCACCCCCTCCACCTGCCGTGCCGCAAAGAGCGGCCTCGACGACGACTCACGGCCCCGACACTTCTTCTTCCTGGGGGCCGTGGGATCCTCCACCTCGCGCGGTACCTTTTGTACCCGGGGTGGAACCAGCTGCTGTTGAGGGGGAGGTCACTTCTTCCCGGGAGGCGCCACGACATATCTAACGCCAGCACCCCCCTGAACAGATGATCGGCGACATCGACGAGCGAGTTACTCGCTCCAGGTCACAGCACATCTCGCACTTTGCTCATTCTGCTTTTGTTGCGTCTTTTGAGCCCCGAGATGTTGGACACGCATTGACGGATCCGGATTGGGTCAATGCCATGCATGAGGAGCTAGAGAACTTTGAGCGAAATCGGGTTTGGGTTCTAGTGCCACCACCTCCTGACTGTAAACCTATTGGGACAAAATGGGTATTTAAAAACAAGCAAGGAGAGGAGGGCCACATTGTGAGAAACAAGGCCCGGCTTGTAGCGAAGGGTTATAGTCAGAAGGAGGGGATAGATTATGAGGAGACCTTCGCTCCTGTAGCTCGTTTGGAGGCTATTAGGATACTCTTGGCTTATGCTGCATCCATGGGTTTCAAACTTTTTCAAATGGATGTCAAGAGTGCCTTCTTAAACGGCTACATTGAGGAGGAGGTCTATGTCCAGCAACCCCCCGGTTTTGAAAATCCCAAGTTTCCAAACCATGTCTTTAAACTCCACAAAGCTTTGTATGGTTTGAAACAAGCCCCTAGAGCCTGGTATGAGAGATTAAAAACCTTTTTGCTAGCTAAGGGTTTTAAAATGGGATGTGTAGATAAGACGCTCTTTCTCCTCCGGCAAGGCAAAGATACTCTCTTGGTCCAAATTTACGTGGATGATATCATTTTCGGTGGTTCTTCTCACGCTTTGGTTGCCAAGTTTGCAGATACTATGAGCAGGGAGTTCGAGATGAGCATGATGGGCGAGCTGACTTTCTTTCTCGGGTTGCAAATTAAGCAATCCCGAGAGGGGACGTTTGTGCACCAGGGCAAGTACACGAGGGACTTGCTGAAGCGGTTCGACATGGGTGAGGCCAAGCCTCTTCCGACGCCCATGTCGACGACGACTGCCCTGGATGCCGACACGGATGGAGAAGCAGTGGACCAGAAGGAGTACCGCAGCATGATTGGATCGCTGCTCTACCTGACGGCGACCCGGCCGGACATTCAGTTCGCCGTGTGCTTGTGCGCGCGCTTTCAGGCTTCGCCACGCACTTCTCACCGTCAGGCCGTGAAGCGCATCTTCAGGTACCTTCGTTTCATGCCTAAGTTCGGGATTTGGTATTCTGCTTCTTCCACCCTCTCGCTTTGTGGCTTTTCTGATGCTGATTTTGCTGGTTGTCGCACCGAGCGCAAGTCCACTTCTGGGACTTGCCAGTTTATTGGATCTTCTCTGGTGTCGTGGTCTTCTCGCAAGCAGTCTAGTGTCGCTCAGTCTACCACGGAGGCTGAATATGTTGCTGCGGCTAGCTGCTGTTCCCAGTTACTCTGGATGATGGCCACTTTGCGTGATTTTGGTTTGAGCTTTACTCGAGTTCCTTTGCTTTGTGACAGCATGAGTGCCAATAGCGTTGCTAAGAACCCCGTGCTTCACTCGAAAACCAAACACATTGATGTGCGCTTTCATTTCTTGCGAGACCACCAGGAGAAGGGTGATATCGACCTTCGCCATGTCGATACTCATCACCAATTGGCTGATATTTTCACCAAGCCTTTAGACGAATCAACCTTTAATAGGTTGAGGGGTGAGCTTGGTGTGTGTTTCCCCTTTTAGATGGGGGAAGCATTTTGAGATGTACAGACTGATTCTTTTATTTTGAGGTTCTTTTCTTTTGAGTTTCTTGAGTCTTTCCAATTGGTATCTTCTTTCATTCAGTTTTGTGTCGGGTATACGCATTTACATTCTGAGCTTCATGTCTATATTCACTAGAATGTAATTATGCTCTTGTTAGTATTGCTCCGATACTTATGATGATGCTTGTAGCTTATGCTCTTTCTGATCACTGTTACATGTTATGAGCGAGCTATTTTTGGAATGGTGAATTATGCCTAATGTATATAAATCTGAAAATGTTCACCATTGAGATATGCAACTAGCATGTGTAGGGTGTGTTGAGTCCATTCCTGCTTTTCATATATGCTAGGTTGCTATGTCTCTAGTTCTGAGTCATTCACTTGCTTGGTTGTTCATAACTTGCTTAAAATCTGAACCAAGTATTGTTGAATTGAAAAGATCGAGATGGGATTGCTTGTCAACACCTCATGGTATTGAGACTGTTTCTCATTGCACTTTGAGTTAAACTTGAGCCATGTAGTGTATGACCGAAACCGTTGCTTTAAGCTTCTGATTGCTTCGGCATAGGCTTCGCACGGTTGAAAAGTTAGGCGATGACAAGCTTTCAACCTCTCGCAATCACATGCTAAAAATGAACTTGTGAATTCTTTTACCGCTGCAACTCCGATATGAATTTGAAATCACAAGTATATGCTTCATTCCTATGCATGATGATTGAACTTTGCTAGGGGTAGTTCACCTTGTATATATGCTTAGCACTTGTTTGGATTCCTTCTATACATGTCTAGTGCTATTTTGATGGTGACTATCCTTTTGGCTTAAAACTGCTCACATGCTCAGATGTTTCATATTTCGTATAAGTGATCAGTTTGAGCCTTTGCTATTTGAGTGCTTAATTGAGATGTTGGAGCTATACTGATTAGAGCATCTTTGCACTCTTTTGACTATATACTTGAAGCTCCTAACTTGCATTTTGACTTCATATGCATTTTGGAAGGAGATCTTGTGTTCAGGGGAAGTTTATGTGAAGGGAGTTGCTTCTCCGATACCTTTTGGCCTTGATAAGTGCATTTTCAACTAGGGGGAGAAATTTATGCAAATCATATGCCCCTGTGTTGATCAACTAAGGGGAGAATCATTTGTCCTAGTTGCTTGCATTTGTCGAGGGGGAGTTTGCTAGTTGTGTTGAGCCGTTGCCTCTGTCTTGAGGGACTAGCAAACGTTCCTAGCTTTTCATGAGCTTTCATAAGCTTTTTCATTTGGCTTTCAATTGGTATCGTCTGGTGTGCTTTCCCATTTGGTTTGGGTTGATTTCCAATTGGTTCGGAGTGATTTTCTTGCTAGTTGTGTTGAGCCTCTGTGCCTCTATCTTGAGGGACTAGCATTTTGCTTCTGTTGTCCTCCGATCTTCAATTGGTATCTGCTAGCGGTGTTGAGCCTGTTCTACCTCTTCTTGAGGGCTAGCTTTGCTTTGCTTGGTTGCGTCGAGCCGTTGCCCATGTCTTTGGGGACCAAGTTTTCGCTTCATCCACTTGACCTTCTTTGGCTTTTGTTAGGCTTTTGGGTCATTTGGTTGGGTTTTCTCTTCTCACTCCTTCCTACCTCCTTCTTCTTATTCATGATTTGTTGTGGAGTTGACAATGCACTCATCAAGGGGGAGATTGCGGATACATGGGTGTATGCCGAGTCTCTGTGTGATGAGTGATTGTCAACGGAGATGGTGCGCATGTTCTTTGGCTTGTGTTGTGCAGGTGTCGAGCACGGAGACAGTGGTCGATGGCGGGTGAAGGTCAAGTTGCGACGTGCCGTGCCGACGGACCGGGCGCGATGAAGGATGGGCGTGCCGTGCGGCGGACGTGCCATGCCGATGTATCGGACGGTGAAGGGCGGACGTGGACTTAGACTGATGGACTGGAGGCCGGAGGATCAGCTGTGGTGGCTGGCAGCCTGCGACAGCGACAAGCGGAGAAGTGCGATCATGTCGGTAGAAGGGGTGCACAGGCGGTGCATCCCCTCTACGACGCCGGTTTGTTGGTAGAGCCCGGGAAAAACCAACGGTGGACGGTTTCCAGGTTTGGGCCTCAAAACCTGGGTGCTGGGTTTCCAGGTTGAGCCACAAAACCTGGGCGTGACGGTTTCCAGGTTGAGCCTCAAAACCTGGGCGTGGGCCGGTTTCTGAGTTTGGGCCTCAAAACTCGGGCGCTGCGGGTTTCCGAGTTTGGGCCACAAAACTCGGGCTGGAGGCTGGTTTCCCGGTTTGGGCCTCAAAACCGGGGGCTGATGGAAAAGGCTGGTTTCCCGGTTTGGGCCACAAAACCGGGGGTGCAGAGTGGTGGCGGCACGTGGCGGCAATCTGAAGGTTGCGTGGAGGCGACGCGGAAGACCGTGCGGGCGTGGCCGTCGGATCTACCTACCACCAGCGGGTGGACCAGATTAGCCTTAGGGTTTTCCTGGCCCGCTCTGTAATTAGAGTAGAGAGGGGTAGAGTAGGAAATAGACTTAGGCTATGTTAGTATAAGTAGTCCAGGGGAGACACCCTCCTCCCTATCTCAGTTTTAGCTATTTCAGTTAGTGCCTTCATTTGCTAGGGTTTCCCACTCTCCCATCCCTGCTTTAGCTAGTTGAGATCCGCAGAGAAACTCCACTCTGTGTACTATTGATTCGAGGAAGTGAGGCCGTATCCTCACCTTGGATCCCATCTCTTGGTGTCAATTCGCGTTTTGATTTCATGTTCATCATTTTCTTCGCGGATTGCTTTGTGCCTTGAGTTTTCCCGTCGCTTGATCTTTGTGCTCGGTTCATCTTTTGCGATTCCGTTTGAACTGAGTTGTTCTAGATCGTGAGGCACTTCTTTCCACCGAAAGAAATCATCTCTAACCTCACGGTCTAGGAGATCGATCAAGTTTTAGTTTCGGGTCTCTTTTTCTTCCTTCCCCCGAATTCCTTCGATTCACCGATTTGGAGTTAGGTTCGAACCATGATCTCTTAGAGATAGCTCACTAACCTCCTTGTGACTCCTCAGATCGAATCCCAAGCCTAGAGCACTTGATTCGGAGGAGATCGGGTTGAATCGCCGGAGTTTCAGTGCAGTTTCGGGGTGACCGGACGCCGGTCACGACTTGACCGGACGCGTCCGGTCGTTGAAGGTTTGAGCGTGTTCTGGTTTTTGCTCTGACCGGACGCTGGAGTTTAGTGGTGACCGGACTCGCCCATAGTCCTGTTCACTACTCGAACGTGCTTGTGACCGGACGCACGGGGATCGACCGGACGCTCGCAGTCACTGCGTCCGGTCAGTTCCAGAGAGGTCCAAAACCGGTTTTTGGCTGACCGGACGCGTCCGGTCCCAGCTGACCGGACGCAGGCAGAGTCCGGTCGATCCAGTTTCGCGCCGTTTCGTTCGCGGTTCGTTCGTTCTTGATTGGACTCGAGTTTCGTCTTTTGTGTTGGCTTTCTAGGGTTGTCTAGTGTCCCGCTGTGCTTCGTGGAAGCATCCACCCTACATCTAGGGTCGTGGACATTAGCAAGCTCTAGGGTTCGCTTTTGGGGTTGAGTTTGGGACAGTGGCATCTAGTTTCCGAAAGGAAATTTTGAAGCTCCCATTCACCCCCCCTCTGGTCGCTTTCGGGTAGCTTCTCGGTCCTTCAGTGTGATCTTGGATTCAAATGCATATTTGGGGTTGATGATGTAGAGATCATAAGTGTAGATGGCTCAAACTTGATCTTCAAAGGCTTTAGATATGAAAATCTATACTTGGTTGATTTCAATGCTAGTGAAGCTCAATTGTCAACTTGTTTGTTCACCAAATCTAGCATGGGTTGGCTATGGCATAGAATACTTGGTCATGTTGGCATGAAACAATTGAATAGTTGATCAAGCATGATCTAGTTAGAGGCTTGAAAGATGTGGTGTTTGAGAAAGATAAACTTTGTAGCTCTTGTCAAGCCGGAAAGCAAGTTGGAAATACTCACCCTAAGAAGAGCATGATGAGCACCAGCAAAGCATTTGAGTTGTTGCACATGGATCTATTTGGACCAACAACATACACTAGTATTGGTGGAAACAAATATGGCTTTGTGATAGTGGATGATTTCACAAGATATACATGGGTGTTCTTTCTAAGTGACAAAAGTGATACATATGCTACATTCAAATCTTTTGTCAAGAGATGTCACAATGAGTTTGAAACAACCATCAAGAAAGTGAGAAGTGACAATGGTAGTGAATTTAGAAACACAAGAGTTGATGAGTTATGTGATGAATTTGGAATTAGACATCAATTCTCGGCCAAGTACACTCCACAATCAAATGGTCTTGTTGAAAGGAAGAATAGAACTCTCATTGATATGGCAAGGTCTATGCTTAGTGAGTACAATGTGAGTCATTCATTTTGGGACGAAGCTATCAACACAGCTTGCTATTGTAGCAACCGCCTCTATTGTCACCCCATGATGGAGAAGACACCTTATGAGCTATTGAATGGAAGAAAGCCCAACATTGCATACTTTAGAGTCTTTGGTTGCAAATGCTATATCTTGAAGAAAGGCACTAGATTGAGCAAGTTTGAGAAGAAATGTGATGAAAGCTTCTTACTTGGTTACTCCACTACAAGCAAAGCATATAGAGTTTGGAATATGGCTAATGGTACTCTTGAGGAAGTGCATGATGTTGAGTTTGATGAAACAAATGGCTCTCAAGATGAAGAAGAAAATCTAGATGATGTGAGAGGAACTCAATTGGTCAATGCAATGAAGAATATGGATATTGGTGATATTCGACCTAAGGAGGTGATTGATGTTGAAGATGACAAAGATCAAGTGCTCACTTCTCCAATTGTGCATGCTAGTGGTTCTCAATTGCAAGATCAACAAGTGGCTAGTTCAACTCAACCAAACGATCAAACAAGTACAAGCAATCAAGTCCAAGTGCTCCAACCAACCAATGTTGCAAGGGATCATCCATTAGATCAAATCATTGGTGGAATTTAAAGTGGTGTGCAAACTAGATCAAGATTGGCTTCATTTTGTGAACATTACTCTTTTGTATCATCCATCGAGCCAACCAACATTGTAGAAGCATTACAAGATGTTGATTGGGTCAATGCCATGCATGAAGAGCTCAACAATTTCACAAGAAATCAAGTATGGGAATTGGTAGAGAGGCCTAAGAACTACAATGTGATTGGCACTAGATGGGTCTTTCGCAACAAACAAGATCAAGATGGCATTGTGGTGAGAAACAAAGCAAGATTAGTAGCACAAGGATACACTCAAGTAGAGGGTCTTAACTTTGGTGAAACATATGCACCGGTTGCAAGATTAGAAGCAATAAGAATCCTATTAGCTTATGCTTGTTCCCACAACATCAAGTTATATCAAATGGATGTCAAGAGTGCATTTCTCAATGGCTACATCAATGAGTTAGTATATGTTGAGCAACCTCCCGATTTTGAAGATGACAAGAAGCCCAACCATGTTTACAAGCTCAAGAAGGCACTTTATGGTTTGAAACAAGCACCAAGAGCATGGTATGAGAGGCTAAGAGATTTTCTCCTCTCTAAAGGGTTCAAGATGGGAAAGGTTGATACTACTCTTTTCACCAAGAAAATTGGAAAAGACTTGTTTGTATTGCAAATTTATGTTGATGATATTATTTTCGGTTCAACCAATCAAGATTTTTGTGAAGAGTTTGGTGAATTGATGGCAAATGAGTTTGAGATGTCCATGATTGGAGAGCTTAGCTACTTCCTTGGTCTACAAATCAAGCAATTGAGAGAAGGCACATTTGTTAGTCAAGGCAAGTATATAAAGGACATGATCAAGAAGTTTGGATTGCAAGATGCGAAAGCCATTAGCACACCTATGGGGACTAATGGACAATTGGATAGTGATGCAAGTGGCAACATGGTGGATCAAAAGTTGTATCGGTCTATGATTGGAAGCCTACTCTATGTGACCGCATCAAGACCGGATGTCATGTTTAGTGTATGCATGTGTGCAAGATTCCAAGCCTCACCAAGAGAGAGTCACTTGAAGGCAACCAAAAGAATATTGAGGTACTTGAAGCATACACAAGATGTTGGTTTGTGGTATCCAAAGGGGTCAAACTTTGAATTGATTGGATATTCGAACTCCGATTATGCGGGTTGCAAGGTTGATAGAAAGAGCACATCGGGCACATGTCAATTATTGGGAAGATCACTTGTGTCATGGTCATCAAAGAAGCAAAATAGTGTGGCACTTTCAACCGCCGAAGCCGAATACATATCCGCCGGTAGTTGTTGTGCTCAATTACTTTGGATGAAAGCAACTTTGGATGACTTTGGAATCAAATTCAAACAAGTACCATTGCTATGTGACAATGAGAGTGTCGTGAAGCTCACAAACAACCCCATGCAACATTCAAGAACAAAGCATATTGATATTAGGCACCATTTCATAAGGGACCATCAACAAAAGGGTGATATTTCAATTGAGAGTGTTGGTACCGAAGATCAACTTGCCGACATATTCACCAAGCCACTTGATGAGAAGAGGTTTTGCAATCTAAGGAATGAATTGAATATACTTGACTTCTCAAATATGTGTTGATGCACCCTCACTTATATGACATGCCTCTCCTTCGACAAAGCAAGGTAAAAGTTGATTGGCATATGCATTCATACTTTGGTAGGACATGTTTAGTGCATCTAGTCATTCCTCATGATCATTAGGCTCATTCATGAAAATAAATTGATTTTGATGCTTATATGATGCCACTATTGTTTCTATGCCTTACATGATCTAGTGGTAACATATGACATGTTTATGGGCTTGCAATCCTAGTGTTTAATCTAGAAAATGAGAAATGGAATGTTTAACCAACGTGAGTAAGATAACCATTGCAAGATGTGTGAAGAAGCTTACTCTAGAGCAAACCGTGTTAGATATCTCATGCAAATTATCTAGATTGAACCAAATGTGAAAGAACTACCTCTCTCCTAAATAATTTGAACCTTTTTATGCAAACCTTTTGTGGAAATAGATGACAAAAGGGGAGAGAAAGTCATAAAGATAAAATGAAGATGTTTTTTTGAACACACAAGTAGGGGGAGCAAGCTCATGAACTTGGATGTTGCATTTGATTTGTGCATGTTCATATGCTTACTTGCATTGCACAAGTTGTTTAAACTTGATATCCATGCTTGTGTGGTGTATGCTAAAAATAGACTTTGAATGATGATTTGCAAACTAGCATGCATAGGTGGTAGCTAGATGTAATTTGTTCTTACAAGTGGTACGATCTCATGAGGTATCTAGTGTTTTTGTAAAGTCTAGCTAACCATGGTGCTAAGAATGGTATACATTGGCAACTCCGATTGGTATCACGCTTCAAAGGTGTTGGTGGTGATGACCAAAAGATGGATCAAGTGCTCCACATTTGGAAAGAGAAGAAGAGAAAAGCAAAACCCTATGGAGATCAAGGCAAAGGTATAAATAGGGATTTTGTTTTTGGCACTCAAGACACCATAGAGGGTGTGAGTGTGTTTAGGATCGATAGACGTACTATTAAGAGGGGACTATCTCGGTGATTGCGGTTATCAAGTGCCACTAGGTGAATTCATACATGCATATGCATTAGGACCTAGTGTGCTAACCTCTAATCCTTTGAAAAATGTTTGGAAAATGCTAACACACTTGCACAAGGTGATATACACTTGGTGGTGTTGGCACATTTGCAAAGGAGAAGAAACTAGAGTTGAAAACGTGGTTTTCAAGCCTGACCGGACGATAGTGACCGGACTCTACTAAAACAAGTGACCAGACTCGCCTGTACCACTGTTCACGAGAGGCAACAGTTGAATTAGAATGATCGGACGCTAAGTGAGTCTGGTCACCCTTGACCGGACGCGTCCGGTCGATGAAAAACGCCTCTGGAACCTCTCTGTTTGTGACCGGACGCTGAGTGAAACAATGACCGGACGCTAGTGAAACAAAAGTCCGGTCACTACTGAAACAATAACGGGACGCTACTGAAACAATGACCGAACGCGTTTGGTCGTCCCGTAAACAGCCCATTCGAAGGGGTAACGAGGGGGTATATAAATATGAGTTGGCCGGCTTTGGGAGGTCTCTCTTGGCACTCTAACATATTGGACATCCCTTTGAGCTAAACATACTCCCTCCCACTCATCTCCTTACTTGATAGCGTGAATCAAAGTGAGATTGAGTGATTCCAAGTGCATTTGCTTGTGTGTTTGCATCTAGTGGCAATTAGGGATCGTTGTTGCTGTGGGTATTCTCGTTACTCTTGGTGGTTGCCGCCACCTAGACGGCTTGGAGCAGCGGAGGAGCATTGGCACGAGTTGGTGATTGTTCGTGGCCATCTCTCGGTGATTTGTGAGGGGTATTGTGCCTTCCCCGGCGAAGAGCCAAAAGGTAACTCTAGTGGATTGCGTGTGTCATTGAGTTACCTCCATTTGTGGGTCGGTTCTTGTGGCGCTCAAGTGTTGAGCTCGGTTTGTGAACACCTATTAGCCACCGAACCACCAAGTGGTTGGTCGACACAACAGGGAGTAGCGTGCCGGCAAGCACGTGAACCTCGGGAGAAAATCTTTGTGTCCATTGTCTATTTGGCTATCTCTCGAACTTCATTGGTATTCATATTGTGGTGGATCTTCTCTTGCCGGTGTTGGTATATCTCTCTACCACTTGAATTACATTCTTTACTTCTTGTGTAGTGGTAGTTTATCTTGCTAGTGATTAGCTCTCTAGTTCTTTGTATTTAGCTCTTGCTAGCTCACTA
This sequence comes from Coix lacryma-jobi var. lacryma-jobi, assembly GCA_009763385.1. Taxonomy (NCBI): domain Eukaryota; kingdom Viridiplantae; phylum Streptophyta; class Magnoliopsida; order Poales; family Poaceae; genus Coix; species Coix lacryma-jobi. The sequence continues at coordinate 60,764,905 of CM019825.1, forward strand.
GAATATAGAGTAGTGACATAGATATTATGTGCCTTAGAGATCATACCATACTAGAATTGTTTGGTTAGGTGGCTTGCATCACTTAGTAGAGATAGTGCAAAAAGCTTTGCTTTGTAATTGTCTAACAAGTCTCTCTAAGTGTTTTGTAGAAATTTTATTAGGATATTTACCCCCCCCCCTCTAGCCATTTAGGACCTTTCACCCTTGATATGGCGGTGCATTGAAATATCTTGTGATGCGCCTTGCCTGAGGAGCTATTTTTGTAGACGATGAGTATATGTTATTACTCATAATCGGTTGTTGCACTGGCTGCGGTGTCATGCCCCCAGGGTTGATGAAGGACCGAGAAACCACTAGCAAGGCGACCAGAGGGGGGTGAATGGGAGCCACAAAAAATTCTCTCAAAACTTTGGCTAAATGTCCCAAAATCAACCCCGGAAAACTTCAACCGAAACTGTGATGCTCACGACCCTTGGAAGAGGGTGGATGATCCCTAGGATCCCAGCGAGGCACCACAAAGCGATAGCGAACCAAACGTCAAAAGCACCGAGACAAGTTTGACCCTCAAAAACCAAGTCCCGAACGTAGATAGATGGCTACGTCGAGAAACTCCTAAATACCTATGCTAACAAGTAGCCAAGATACCTAGAGAGGTTCCTTGATCAACTCTAGGGCCAAACGGGAAGTCCGGAAACCAAGCGAACAAGTCGGGAGAGCAAACGCACTAAACCGGAGGCTTCAGCCAAATCCCGGACTGTCCGACAGTACGGTCGCGGACTGTCTGCCCAGTGGCGGACTGTCCGGGCTCAGGTCGCGGACTGTCCGCCGGCCAAGAGAGCAAAACCGCAGTGCTGCTGAAGTCCCCTGGACAGTTCCCGGACTGTCCGCGAAAACCAACGGCGGACTGTCCGCCGGTCAAACACCAAGAACAGCAAACTGCTGAACAGTCCCTGGACGACTCCCGGACTGTCCGCGAGTTCCTTCGGCGGACTGTCCGCCGGTCAAGGAACAGTAACGCGACCGAGACCCGCAGCCACTGACCTGGCTCGATCTCGACGCGCGGACTGTCCGCGCCCCCAGTGGCGGACTGTCCGCGGATGAACAGAGAGGGCGATTTTAGTCGCCCTTCTCACGAATCCTCCCAAATCCGAATCAAAACTCAATCCCACGTTCCCAAACTTGTAGAAGATGATCACGGAGTAGTTAGGAGACTATCCCCAAGAAATCATCCGCTTAAATCGATTCAAACACCGGGAAATCGAAAGGGGAGGAGTATGAACGAAAAAAGCGCCACGAAAACAAAATCAACTCGATCTACTTGTTCGTGAGGAGTTAGATGAATTCCATCAGAGGAAATGATCTCCTCACTATAAAGAACAAGTTGATTCAAACGGATTTCGCAAAGACGCAATAGAGAGGGAGATCGAGTGACAGGAAAATCGCGGTGAAACGAAGAACGCGAAGAACATGAACCAAAACGTGAATCAAGTCATCGATCTGCAACCGTGTGGCTACCACACGCTACAACAGTGAGGTTACGGTCTCACTTCCTCAAAATCTCTAGTACACAGAGGTATGGTTCTCTGCGGATCTCAGCTAGCTACAGCAGGGCATTGGGAGAGCAGGAAACCCTAGAAGCAAAGAGCAAATGACTGAGATAGGTTGGGAGGAGGGTGTCTCCCTCTACTTATCCTAATTCTAATTCCTACTCTACCCCTCACTAAGTACAGAGCGAACCAGCTAAACCCTAGGGTTATTCTGGACCAACTCGTGGTAGGTGGTGATCCGACGGCCACGCCCGCACAGCAGGTAGTGTTGCCTCGACGCAACCTCACATATTGTCACCACGTGCCGCCACCGCTCTGCGTCCTCTTCACGTCCACCCCCGGTTTTGAGGCCCAAACCGGGAAACCAGCCACCAAGTCCATCCCCTGGTTTTGAGGCCGAAACCAGGAAACCCGCCAGCGCCCAGGTTTTGAGGCCCAAACCTGGAAACCATCCCCAGCCCGAGTTTTGTGGCCCAAACTCGGAAACCCGCAGCACCCACGTTTTGAGGCCCAAACCTGGAAACCGTCCACCCGATGGTTTTTCTCTGGCTCTACCACCAAACCGAAGCTGTAGAGGGGATGCACCGCCCGTGCACCCTGTCTACCGACACATGTCCCCAGGTCCTCGACCCAAGCAACACCATGTCCCGCAAGTCTTCGCTCGTCGCTATCCCAGGCTGCCAGCCACCACAGCTGATCCTCAGGCCACCGGTCCCTCAGTCCAAGCCTCACGTCCGCCCTTCACCGCTCCCGGTCCGTCGGCACGGCACGTCTCTACTTGACCTTCACCTTGCCCTCGATCACTGTCTCCGTGCTCGACACCTGCACAACACAAGCCAAAGAACCTGCGATCAAACCCGTTGACAATCACACATCACTCGAGACTCGGCATACACCCATGTATCCGCAATCTCCCCATTGATGAGTGCATTGTCAACTACACACACAAATCATAATAGAAATAGAAGAAGTAAGAAGGACAAGAGAGAACTCGACCAAATGACCCAAAAGCATAGCAAAGTCGAAGAAGGTCAAGTGGAAAGAGAAAAACAACTTGGTTCCCAAAACATGGGCAACGGCTCGACGCAACCAAGCAAAGCAAAGCTAGCCATCAAGAAGAGGTAGAATAGGCTCAACACCGCTAGCAGATACCAATTGAAAAATCAAAGCAAAATGCTAGTCCCTCAAGACAGAGGCACAGAGGCTCAACACAACTAGCAGAAAGCTCGACATCAACTGAAAAGCTCGATACCAACTGAAGCCAACAGAAGCAAAGATGCGACTGCTAGTCCCTCAAGATAGAGGCAAGGGCTCAACACAACTAGCAAAGCGCTCCGAACCAATTGGAAATTTCAAAAATTTATCACGAGCAAAACTCCCCCTTGCTTGGTGCACACAACCGATTCCTCTCCCCTTATTGAGCATGGGAGGTATGATTTGTCCAAATTCTCCCCCTTAGTTGAAAATGCACCATCAAGCAAAAGGAACCGAAAGCATTTTTCTCCCCCTTAGAAAATGCACCATCAAAAGTGCTAACAAGAGAAGTTCTCCCCCTTCCAAAATGCATATGAGTCACAATGCAAGTTAGCAGCTTCAGGAATATAGTCAAGAAAATGCAAAGATGCTCTAAACAGGATAGCTCCAATGACTCACTGAAAAGCATACAAGCTAGCGAAGGCTCAAACTGATCACCAAATATGAAATATGAACATATGAGCAAAGTGAGCAGTTTTTAGCCAAAAAGGTATTCACCATCAAAATAGCACAAAACATGCATAGACAGGAAATCAGACAAGTGCTAATCATGTATGCAAGGTGAACTACCCCTAGCATAGTTCAATCATCATGCTATAGAATGAAACGTAGTCTTGTGTATCCAAATTTTATCGGAGTTGCAGCGGTTAAGATTACACAAGTTCAAATTTCAGCATGTGATTGCGAGAGGTTGAAAGCTTGTCATTGCCTAACTTTCCAACTGTGCGAAGCCTATGCAGAAGCAATCAGAAGCTTAAAGCAACAGTTTCGGTCATACACTACACAGCTCAAGTTTAACTCAAAGTGCAATGAGAAACAGTCTCGAAACTGTGATGTGTTGACAAGCAATCCCATCTCGATCTTTTCAATTCACATAAAAACTTGGTTCAGATTTTATTGATAGAATATGAACAGACCAAGCAAGTGACAGACTCAGAACTAGAGACATAGCAACCTAGCATATATGAAAAGCACGAGTGAATTCAACACATCCTACACATGCTAGTTGCATATCTCAATGGTGAACATTTTCAAGTTTTATGTTTGTTAAGCAGATTCACCATTCAAAAATAGCTCAGCTCACAACATGTATTAGTGATCAGAAAGAGCATAAGCTACTAGCATCAACATATAGCATCGGAGCATACTAAACAGAGCATAATTACATTTTAAAGATTATATACATGAAGCTCAGAATGTAAAAGCGTATGCTGAAATGCAAAAGAAAAACAAAGCAAATGAGAAAATAGTCAGTCTATGATACAAGGTCCAAAATGTACCCCCATCTAAAAGGGGAAACACACACCAAGCTCACCCCTCAACCGATTAAAGGTTGATTCGTCCAAAGGCTTGGTGAAAATATCAGCCAACTAATGATGAGTATCGACATGGCGAAGGTCGATATCACCCTTCTCATAGTGGTCTCGCAGAAAATGAAAGCGCACATCAATGTGTTTGGTCTTAGAGTGTAGCACGGGGTTCTTAGCAACGCTAATAGCACTCGTGCTGTCACAAAGCAAAGGAACACGAGAAAAGCTCAGACCAAAATCACGCAAAGTGGCCATCATCCAAAGCAACTGGGAACAGCAGCTAGCCGCAGCAACATACTCAGCCTCCGTGGTAGACTGAGCGACACTAGACTGCTTGCGAGAAGACCACGATACAAGAGAAGAACCAATAAACTGGCAAGTCCCAGAAGTGGACTTGCGCTCAATGCGACAACCAGCAAAATCGGCATCGGAATAACCGCAAAGGGAGAGGGTGGAGGAAGCTGAATACCAAATCCCGAACTCAGGTGTGAAACGAAGGTACCAGAAAATGCGCTTGACCGCCTGATGGTGAGAAGTGTGCGGCAACGCCTGAAAGCGCGCGCACAGGCACACCGCGAACTGGATGTCCGGGCGTGTCGCCGTCAGGTAGAGCAGCGACCCGATCATGCTTCGGTACTCCTTCTGGTCCACAGCTTCTCCATCCTTGTTCGCATCCAGGGCCATCGTGGTTGACATGGGTGTTGGAAGAGGCTTGGCCTCACCCATATCGAACCTTTTCAGCAAGTCCTTGGTATACTTGCCCTGGTGCACAAACGTCCCTTCTCGGGATTGCTTAATTTGCAATCCGAGAAAGAATGTCAGCTCGCCCATCATACTCATCTCATACTCCCTGCTCATAGTATCTGCAAACTTGGCAACCAAAGCGTGAGAAGAACCACCGAAAATGATATCATCCACGTAAATCTGGACCAAGAGAGTGTCTTTGCCTTGCTTGAGGAGAAAGAGCGTTTTATCCACACATCCCATTTTAAAACCCTTAGCAAGCAAAAAGGTTTTCAACCTATCATACCAGGATCTAGGGGCTTGTTTCAAACCATATAAAGCTTTGTGGAGTTTGAAAACGTGGTTTGGAAACTTGGGATTTTCAAAACCGGGGGGTTGTTCAACATAAACCTCTTCTTCTATGTAGCCGTTTAAGAAGGCACTCTTGACATCCATTTGAAAAAGTTTGAAACCTTTGAATGCAGCAAAAGCCAAGAGTATCCTAATATCCTCCAAACGAGCTACAGGAGCGAAAGTCTCCTCATAGTCTATCGCCTCCTTCTGATTATAGCCCTTCGCTACAAGCCTGGCCTTGTTTCTAACAACGTGGCCATCCTCTCCTTGCTTATTTTTGAAAACCCATTTTTGTCCCAATAGGCTTACAGTCTGGAGGAGGTGGAACTAAAACCCAAACCTGATTTTGCTCAAAGTTCTCTAACTCCTCATGCATGGCATTGACCCAATCCGGATTCGTCGAAGCGTGTCCAACATCTCGGGGCTCAAAATCAGCAACAAAAGCAGAATAAGCAAAGTGAGAGATTTGTGACCTGGACTGAGTGACATGTTTGTCGATGCTGCCAATCATCTGCTGAGGGGGGTGTTGGCGCTGGATGTGTCATGGCGCCTCCCGAGCAGAAGTGATCTCCCCCTCAACAGCAGCTGGTGCCTCCCCGGGTACAAAAGGTACCGCACGGGGTGGCGGATCCCATGGCCCCCAAGAAGAAGAAGTGTTGGGGCCGTGAGTCGTAGTAGAAGCCGCTCCTTGCGACACAGCAGGTGGAGGGGGTGCTGGATCATCCATACCTTCAACACCCTCGTCCTCGTCATCAAAGAGAGGCTCACCAACCTCATGATCACCTGCATGCTCAAAACGAGAAGGACAAACCATGGTCTCGTCGAAGGTGACATCGGATGTCTCCATGACTCGGTTAGTATCAAGGTTATGTACACGATAAGCTCTAGTGTGAGTGCCATAACCCAAAAATACACCGTCAGAAGAACGAGACTCAAATTTGTCCAGGTTGCCTCTCTTCAATATAAAACAGTGGCAACCGAAGACTCTAAAATAACTCACATTGGGTTGTCTCCCAAATCGCAACTCATAAGAAGTCTTTTTCAAGAAAGCTCGGAGAAAAATGCGATTGGAAATATAGCATGCAGTGTTCATAGCTTCGGCCCAATATCGCCTAGGAGTTCTATGCTCATCGAGCATCGTCCTGGCCATCTCTACAAGGGTCCGATTCTTCCTCTCTACTACACCATTTTGGGGCGGTGTGTAGGGGGAAGAAAACTGATGCTCCAAACCCAAAGAGTTACAAAACTTCTCAAAATCCAAATTCTTGAATTCGGAACCATTATCACTTATAATAGCTCGCATCTAGTTCAAAGGGAACTCGTTCTGAAGACGCAAAATCAGATTGCGAGCAAAAGAGAAAGTCTCGGCCTTCTCAGACAAAAAGAAGACCCACAAATACCTCGGAAAGTCGTCAACAACAACAAGCACATACCACTTCCCTCCAACCGAGCTCACCCGAGCCGGACCAACAAGATCCATGTGTAAAAGCTTTCCAGGGCGCTGTGTCATGACCTGAGTCACAGGATGGTGGGGAGCGGCAACCATCTTCCCATGTCTACAAGAATGGCAAACAAGATCCTTCTTCATCGACAACTTGGGCAGTCCTCGGATTAGGCCAAGTGAGCTAAGTCTTGCAAGCAAGTCGAAGCTCAAATGTCCCAGTCTCCTATGCCACTTCCAAAGATCAGAGGAGGAAGGACCAGCCAAAAGACAGTGGGAAATACCAAACGACTCCGAGAAATTCGCACGAAAGACTTTCCCAAAGGGCAAAATCAAACAAACAAGATTGCCCTGAGGATCTAAAATGCGACTGAGATTCGGTTTAAAACGAATCTCATAGTCATCATCAAAGAGATGCGAAACAGAAAGAAGGTTAAAATGCAAGTTAGAAACAAGAGCAACATCGCGCAACACAAAGTGCTCATTAACTCACACCGACCCACGAGACAACACTTTACCTTTGCTATTGTCGCTGAAGGTGATAAACTCCTTTCCGGCGACAGGGCTAAGACTGGAGAACCACTTGGCGTTTCCGGTCATGTGCCTTGAGCAACCAGAATCCACCAACCAAACGTCCTCCAATCGTTTTACCTACATCAATAAAAATACATAGGGTGAGCATACGGTCCAACACTGGGGTTAGTGAACTAGGAAGAATACCAGTGTTGGGCCGGCTGCTCAAAAGAACGAGTAGTAGAAAAACCATTCCTAGCACGCCTACGGGGGAAGCGATCACCACGTTGAGGAAAATGTGGTCCGCTAAGGGAAGAGCGTCCATCGCGATACTCAAAACGCGGTGGGGGAAAACGCTCTACAACAAAGCCACCGCCACGGGGTCCATAGCCTACAACTGCAGGCTCCCGTCGGGCACGTCCTATCCGCTGCCTATGCCTGGGAACTTGAGGTTCTGGACCTCTAGGCCTAGCAGCTCTCCTCGGAGCTCTCTTCTGAACATTCGGCACATGTACATCATGGAAAGGATGGTACATGTCCGGATTGTTCATCTCCCTAGCACGGAGCGCCTCTCTCTTGCGCCGAAAGCAGAACTCACTCAAGTGTCCATCTCTCCCACAATGCTCACAATGGTACCTCACCGCTCTCAAAGGGGTTGTTGGTACACACGGTTGTGGGTGTGGATCACTTTGCCCTTCTGTGGCATAAGCTCCTCCTGGATGGGTGGCATTGTGTCCAGCTTGTTTTTCAGGTGATTAGGTTTAGGAGCCCATTGCTGGTTCTTGGGTGGAGCTCGTGGAGGTTCTTCAAACACCCCATCCTTGGTGTTAGGCTTGAGAGGCTCTTTGGGTGGAAGCTTGGTAAGTTTGGGAGTAGTGGTGGAGTTGGGCTTCTCACTCGGGTTCAAACCACTCGACTCTCCAATCTTCCCAAAAGTAGAAACATCAACGCCCGGAGCAAAACCTACACCAGGACCTCCAGCAGCTCGCTTGAATTGGGAGATCATCATCCCGAGCTGTGGCTCACCGCTAGACACCCATGACAAGATGGTCCGAAGGTATGTGTTTTCCTCCTCGGTTTGCATCTTGTCATGCTTCACATTAGCAATCTCCATCTCCAAACCCTCACACAAAGCGCACCTAGTCACACAAGTGCTACCCGAGCTGGCCTTCTCAAGAGACTCAATCTTGGCATCCTTCTCTGCCAGCACGGTTTGCAAGACTAGACAAGACTTGCACGCACCCAACAACAAGGGTCTAGCCCGGAGCTCATCCACCTCTCCAACCAAAGCAGCATACTTACCTCTCAAGGTGAGAAGGCCAGTCATGTGCTTGGTGCACATCTCACACTCACCCTCCTCAGACACGACCACGGTGGACTTAGCGAACTCAAGCTCCCTCACCATGTCCTCCCACTTCGACCTCATCACCAAGGGCCATGGTGCAGAGGCCGTCGTCGTCGGCGAAGAAGCAGAGGCCGTTCAGCTTGTCCTCGATCCTCTTCTTCTTCTTCTTGGACTCATCATCCCTTGAGAAAGCGGAGTCGTCATCCGAGCCGTCGACGTCGCGGAGCGTGGCGAAGAACGCACGCTGCTCAGCCTGGGCCTTCTCCAAGTACTTCTTCTTGATGTACTCTTTGTCGAAGCCGCCCCTCCACTTGTGCCTCGCGGGGACGTACTTCTCCTTGCGCTTGCCGGAGTCGTACTTGTGCCCATGATCCCCTTCCCAGATGTGTGCTTCTTCTTGGGATAGTTGGCGATGAAGTGGTCGGGGTCGCCGCACTCAAAGCATCCTGAGCGTCCTCCTCCGCGGCGACGGTTCATGCGGTTGTTGTGGAGCCGCGAGAACCGGTTGGCAAGCAAAGGCAACTCGTCGTCCCCCAGAAACTCCAACTGCTCCTCTGTGACAGAAAAGAGAGAAGAAAGTGCAAATCCTCCAGAGGTGTTAGCAGAAGAGCCAGAAACCAAAGCCATAGTCGGGCCAGAGGGATTTTCATAAGAAGCCCTCGACATGGCGTCAATCTCACTAGACTTGAGCTTGCTAAAGAGCTCGTCGCAAGTGAGGGTCTCATAGTTAGACGATTGGATGATCGCCTGAACCTTTGAGTCCCACACCGACTGATCAAGAGTGTGCAAAAGCTTCAAAGCCCTCTCATGATCGTCAAAAGACAACAGCTCCTTGTTCGCTCTCATCGTTGACAATGACCTAAAAGCGAGCGAATAAACTCTCTATGCTCTCGCCAGGCATGTGTCGAAAGTTCTCGTACTCCCGCTTGTGCGACTCGTAGAGACGGGATTTGACTTGAGAGGTTCCCTCATGGAAACGCATGAGGGTCGCCCAAATCTCACGAGCCGTGGGGAGGTGAGAAACGCGATCAAACTCAGACATGCTCAAACAGGAGAAAAGAGCGTTACGCGCTCGGCTATTGGCATCGTGCTCATCCATCTGAAGCTGAGTAACATGAGCAGCCAAGACAACGTAATCATCCCTGTTGCAAATCTCCCAAATAGAAGAGCCCATGCTCTGGAGATAGGCCGACATGCGTATCTTCCAATACACATAGTTCGTCCCATCGAAAAACAGTGGTTTGCCCACGCCGCGATCCATGTCGCCTTCTGTGGATCTGGAACCGGCTAAGGTGGAAGATCCTTAACCCGCTCCGATACCAATGGAAGGACCGAGAAAGCACTAGCAAGGTGACCAGAGGGGGGTGAATGGGAGCCACAAAATTCTCTCAAAACTTTGGCCAAATGTCCCAAAATCAACCCCGGAAAACTTCAACCGAAACCATGATGCTCACGACCCTTGGAAGAGGGTGGATGATCCCTAGGATCACAGCGAGGCACCACAAAGCGATAGCGAACCAAACGTCAAAAGCACCGAGACAAGTTTGACCCTCAAAAACCAAGCCCTGAACGTAGATAGACGGCTACGTCGAGAAACTCCTAAATACCTATGCTAACAAGTAGCAAAGATACCTAGAGAGGTTTCTTGATCAACTCTAGGGCCAAACGGGAAGTCCGGAAACCAAGCGAACAAGTCGGGAGAGCAAACGCAATAAACCGGAGGCTTCAGCCAAATCCCGGACTGTCCGACAGTACGGTCGCGGACTGTCTGCCCAGTGGCGGACTGTCCGGGCTCAGGTCGCGGACTGTCCGCCGGCCAAAAGAGCAAAACCGCAGTGCTGCTGAAGTCCCCTGGACAGTTCCTGGACTGTCCGCGAAAACCAACGGCGGACTGTCCGCCGGTCAAACACCAAGAACAGCAAACTGCTGAACAGTCCCTGGACGACTCCCGGACTGTCCGCGAGTTCCTTCGGCGGACTGTCCGCCGGTCAAGGAACAGTAACGCGACCGAGACCCGCAGCCACTGACCTGGCTCGATCCCGACGCGCAGACTACCCGAGCCCCCAGTGGTGGACTGTCCGCGGATGAACAGAGAGGGCAATTTTAGTCGCCCTTCTCACGAATCCTCCCAAATCTGAATCAAAACTCAATCCCACGTTCCCAAACTTGGAGAAGATGATCACGGAGTAGTTAGGAGACTATCCCCAAGAAATCATCCGCTCAAATCGATTCAAACACCGGGAAATCGAAAGGGGAGGAGTATGAACGAAAAAAGCGTCACGAAAACGAAATCAACCCGATCTACTTGTTTGTGAGGAGTTAGATGAATTCCTTCGGTGGAAATGATCTCCTCAATATAAAGAACAAGTTGATTCAAACGGATTTTGCAAAGACGCAAAAGAGAGGGAGATTGAGTGACGGAAAAATCGCTGTGAAACGAAGAACGTGAAGAACACGAACCAAAACGCGAATCAAGTCATCGATCTGCAACCGTGTGGCTACCACACGCTACAACAGTGAGGTTACGGCCTCACTTCCTCAAAATCTCTAGTACACAGAGGTATGGTTCTCTGCGGATTTCAGCTAGCTACAGCAGGGGATTGGGAGAGCAGGAAACCCTAGAAGCAAATAGCAAATGACTGAGATAGGTTGGGAGGAGGGTGTCTCCCTCTACTTATCCTAATTCTAATTCCTACTCTACCGCTCACTAAGTACAGAGCGAACCAGCTAAACCCTAGGGTTATTCTGGACCAACTCGTGGTAGGTGGTGATCCGACGGCCACGCCCGCACAACAGGTAGCGTTGCCTCGACACAACCTCACCGATTGCCGCCACGTGCCGCCACCGCTCTGCGTCCTCTTCACGTCCACCCCCGGTTTTGAGGCCCAAACCAGGAAACCAGCCACCAAGTCCATCCCCTGGTTTTGAGGCCGAAACCAGGAAACCCGCTAGCGCCCAGGTTTTGAGGCCCAAACCTGGAAACCGTCCTCAGCCCGAGTTTTGTGGCCCAAACTCGGAAACCCGTAGCACCCAGGTTTTGAGGCCCAAACATGGAAACCGTCCACCCGATGGTTTTTCTCTGGCTCTACCACCAAACCGAAGCTGTAGAGGGGATGCACCGCCCGTGCACCCCGTCTACCGACACATGTTCCCAGGTCCTCGACCCAAGCAACACCCTGTCCCGCAAGTCTTCGCTCGTCGTTGTCCCAGGCTGCCAGCCACCACAGCTGATCCTCAGGCCACCGGTCCCTCAATCCAAGCCTCACGTCCGCCCTTCACCACTCCCGGTCCGTCGGCACGGCACGTTTGTACTTGACCTTCACCTTGCCCTCGATCACTGTCTCCGTGCTCGACACCTGCACAACACAAGCCAAAGAACCTGCGATCAAACTCGTTGATAATCACTCATCACTCGAGACTCGGCATACACCCATGTATCTGCAATTGATCATCATCTGGTTTCCGTTGCCATTTGGACCATTGATTTGGGGTCCAGTAGAAGTTCCAGCTCCTTGACTGTTTCCAACAGTATATGTTGGACCCCTTCTGTCACCACCCATGTTGAAAGCTTCTTTAATGGCGTTTGTGAGGCTGTTGAGAAAAACCTCATTATGACTTGTCAAGGTGGCAGACATTGCCTTGCCGATTATCTCTTGCATGGCATTGTGTTGGACCTGGACCATTGGATCAACATGACCATCAAAGACCACTCTTGGAAGGTGAGTTTTCTGAATTATCTTCTTATCCTTGGTCCTGCTGAAGCTCAATAAGCACAAATGTCGATACTGATCAACAATTTCGTCTATTAAGCATTGAGTTTCCTCTGGGAGGTCCTCCATTTTCACGTGCAGTACTTCTTCATTGTCAAACGTCATGATTCAGATGATTGGGTCCCACCGGGCGTGCCAAAAGAATATGTTGACACAAAATCTCGGTCGGGATGCGCCAACACACTCGTGCGCACGGTCCTCAGAGGGGTACGGAGCGAGTCCTGACCTCCTAGACCTTCAGCAAGCGGTGGTGCCGATTCTCAGCGAAATCGACTTCGGGCGTGCTAGTCAATTTGACCTGTAATTGACAAGGAGAAGAAAAAGATCGTCAAATCGTGGAACCTGCCGGTTTGGTGCCAGACAGTTCCAAATTATGCGGCTCTGATATAGCCATTTGTCTTTAGGACATTGACTACAAAGTCAACTCCCATGAGATTGGATGTAAAGTGACGAAAAAGATATGAAGCATAACGGCTATGACATATGTGAGATGAGTGCTTATAACAAACAGACAGACGATAAGCTTAAAAGATATTAACAGATAAAAATCTATATGTACCTTCAAGCGGCATGAAACCAATGTATCGACTAAATGCGCAAGCAGTTCTATTCGTTAACAGTGGGGTGTCTCCATGCAGCCGTAATAACAAATAGATCGATAAAATAACTTAAACACCAACAGTGGGGTGTCTCCATGGAGCCTTGATGATGGTCAAGCTAGATCACGTCTCGTGCATAAAGTAGATCCGTTGATTCCAAACCACTTAAAAGAACATATTATGAAGAAAGCATAACTGGATCGACTATTTCAGCCGATACAGGGTCCATGAGGCACGAACAAGATCTACCCGACAAAAGCATGATTTAATCTAAGATAAACAGACTTAATCTATCATATATATCAGTGGGGTTCGGAAATACAGCCGTAATAGACATGCTAGATCCAATCTATCTGCTCTTAAATCAGATCACGGTTTTATCGAATATCTCGAACGCACAACATATAACAACCAAGATTGGCAAAATAGCCGATGAGAGACTTGTATCGGCTATTTCCTCTGTTATGAGCGTGTAAACCTCAGAACAGCCGATATTAAGCATCCTTTAGACGTAGGCTACTTTGTCAACCTTGATTGGGCAAGATGTTGTTTAAAACGTAAATAAACAAATTAAAACATAAAACAACATTGATAACTTAATGAATCTATTAGCTTGCCAAACCAATAGAGTCGATAACTAGTCAAGATCGACTAAAGTAAGAGATTGATCAGAGTCAAGACAGTCTTACAAAAGATGAGCTTAGACCGATAACTAGCCATGTCATAGCTTAACAAGAGTTTGGTCAATGCCAATGCAGCCTTATTACACGATGACACAAGCCATTGGTGAAACTTACAAGCAAACCAGAGGACGGTCGATGCCGATGCAGCCCTGCCTAATTGAAGGTCTCGCCGAGATCTACGTTACTCCTACTCCTAGGGTTTTGGCTGAGGGCCGGTTGTGTTTGATTGATTGGATTCTCTCCAAAATCCGGGTTTCTAGCTATTTATAACCCGGTTGACTCCTGCCTAATACGAGTATTACAAAAAAAAGGAAAAATAAAAGACGACCCGAACTTGAACTCCTCGGTCGAGTCCGACACGCCTTCGAAGCCTGTCGCGTTGGTCCACCTGAATCCTCCCGTTTACGCTTGGCCCACATGAGCTTTTTATTTTTCTTGGCCGATCCTTTTCGTTAATAAATCAGCCGTTTATGTTTACAAAATATCAAACCTCTTGGTCCAAAATCTGGTGCAAACAAGTCTAGACCCTAGGTTTTTGCCGAATGGAGACCCAGTCCAGATTGCTTTTAAATTCAGTTTTCAATTATTTAAATTACGAATTTGAGTTCTAATCAATTACAGAACTGCCATCCAACTTCAAAAGCGTATAACTTGCTCGTTTTAACTCTGATTCGACCCATTCAACTTGCGTTAGATTCATAATTTCGTTCTCTACGCAATAGATTTATTTGTTTACTATTTTCGCACTGTTTTGTTATACTGTTATTTATTTTGCTTTGTATGTGCCATGTACATTGATTGGGCCAGAGAGTGCGGAGTACGAGGATGCTCCTGACTTTTCCTATGACCCTGCAGATTCGACCCAGCCCGCAGGCAAGTGTTCTTGAACATCTTGCACCTATACTTTGTTTTACTTTTGGTATTAGAGTAGTTAGATCCTGTAGATGCATGTTGTGTCTAAATTTGAATCTCATGTTATGGTTTACTAGATTTTGCTCTATTATCCTTGTCGCCTGGTTTGGGATGTTCGGATAGATGTCTTTGCTTAGCCCTGCAGTCATGGATGGAATGGGAGTTAAATATTATCAATTTTGATTAATGAACTATGGAACGAATGTGGACATGGTAATTTTGTAGCAACATGGTGTTTAGGTAAATCCAGCAAGATGGACCTGTATTGGTGGTTTTGTGTCGTGGGACTCGGTAGCTCTTATTTGGTTTCTGGTTCTGGGCTCGTGCTAGACATATTCTGCCTGGATCCCTAGGACCCGGTTCTTGGACAAGTAACTCGGCAAAACAGCGCAACCATGAGATCTGGATGGGCTGGACCTGGCTAATTAATTAGTTTCCTTCAAGTTATGCTACACGGGGGTTGTATAGTGGCTCAAGAGGGGTTCCCTGGGGTCGGTGACTTATGTACGGGGATGAAACCTTAGAGTACGTGTAACACAGGCTTGGAGGGGCTTTGTAAGGCCTTGCAGGGCAACCCGCTATGCACCTCGACAGTGTTTAGCGTAACGGGAACTGCACGACTCATGGGTAACGATGTGCAACCTCTACTGAGTGTAAAACTGATATATCAGCCGTGCTCACGGTCACGAGTGGGCTTAGACTTCTTCGAGATTAGTTGGTTACTGGTTACTGGTTTGGGTCATCTGATGGACTTCAGGTGTGGTTGCCTGATGAACTTCATGTGTGGGTGCTTGGTGCGACTCCAAGTGCGGTTGCTTGGTGTGACTCCAAGTGTTTGTTGCTCGGTGTGACTCCGAGTGTGGTTTTCTCGGTGCGACTCCGAGTGTTGTTACTTTTCTACAGTGTCTGTGTCTATAACCTAGTAAATAGGTGCATAGGATTAATACGATTTAATAGGATGTGTTGCTTTAGGCACTTGAGTCAAACAGAGTCAGACTGCCTTTGATAATAGCCTCATAAGCATATATTTCCTACACTTGCGGAGTACATTTCGATGTACTCACCCTTTGAAAGGTCCTTGTTTGGTTTTGGTAATTGAGTGACAACTTTAGGTGGACTAATGGTGTTTATGTGAGATACACAGGTGATTAGTCCATAGGTACATGTGTGTGAGCACTTGAGCCATGGAAGTGAATGGCTTGGACTTGATGTGAAGCTCACACATGTGATGATCATGGAGGAGCTTAATGCACATGAAACATGACATGTGGTCATGTGGCTAAGATGGTGAAGATCAAGGCAAGACTTGGCTTGATGGACCGGTTGCGAAGGTGAAGGGCAAGTTAGAGGCTTTGAAGCCGTTGGTACCGAGTGTCGGGAGGCTTAAGCAAGACTTGGCACCGAGGGACCAAAGCGATGGTGAAGAGCAAGTGATGTCAAGATCGATGGACTATGGAGGCCATGTGATGATATGAAGTGGATCATATCATTTGATGAAGAGGTTGGTGCATGTGTTGCATCAACACATGGAGGAGATGGAATGGAATGCGCAAGGCAAAGGTATACTTATAGGGCATTTCATTTCACCGGTCATAGGTGTGTAGAGAAGATTATGACCGGGTTTAGGATAGATGGCCATACTATTAAGAGGAGCAAACTTGTTTGCATATCGGTCATCTAGTGCCACTTGAGCGATCTAACTTTGCGATGTTACTAAGATCGAGTGGCGTTATGAGTGAAAGAGAAAATCCTTTGAAAAATGATTGTGAAAATGCTAACACACATGCACATGGTGATGTACACTTGGTTGTGTTGGCACATTTACAAAGGAGAAGTTGTTGGAGTTGATTTGGATCAGCACAGAGAAGAAAAGGAAGTTTTCTGAGTGTGGTCGGTAGTACCGCCCAAGGGGGTCGGTAGTACCACCCATGGGTGCTGCGTGCAACCTTCTCTGTGTTAGGGCTAATTTGGCCTGGCGGTAGTACCACCATAACCTCGGTACTACCGCCGGCGGTGGTACCGACCAGAGGGTCGGTGGTACCGTGGCCCTGAAGGGTTTTGTAGGCTCTCTGTGTTGAGCTGAGTTTGGCCTGCCGGTAGTACCGCCATAGGGTCGATACTACCGACCGTTCGAGGTTTCGAGGTGTGAGGAGTTTGGAAGCTCTCTGGAAGTGGCCAGTTTTGGCCTACCGGTAGTACCGCCATAGGGCCGGTAGTACCGGGCTCGGTAGTACCGACCAGGGGGTCGGTAGTACCATGGTATGGAGGAGTTTTGGATGCTCTCTGTGTAGATCCAAAGTTGGCCTGTCGGTAGTACCGCCATAGGGCCGGTACTACCGACAGTCGGAGGTACCGACCAGGAATCGGTTGATTGTTTTGGTCAACGCGCCGTGTGTAACGGCTAGTTCTGACACTGTCGGTACTATCGCCCAGGGGGTCGGTACTACCGACCGAAGCGCAGAAAAGGGGAAACAGCTAGTTGGTCGCTCCCCTCTATATATAGTCGTTGGGGCTTTGGGCTGGCTGC
This sequence comes from Coix lacryma-jobi var. lacryma-jobi, assembly GCA_009763385.1. Lineage (NCBI taxonomy): Eukaryota > Viridiplantae > Streptophyta > Magnoliopsida > Poales > Poaceae > Coix > Coix lacryma-jobi. The sequence goes on from CM019825.1 coordinate 60,781,883, forward strand.
TGGAGCACTCCAAAGCCTTGGTGGCTTGTGTGGATGTGCTTGTGAGCCCTCTAACACACATATGCTTTAGTGCTTATCCGATTGTGTGAGAGAGCGATCCTAGTGCGTTGCTTTGAGAGATAGCATCGAGTGGCACTAGGTGTTCGAGTTGCAAGCCGGTGTGCTTATTACTCTTGGAGGTTGCCACCTCCTAGATGGCTTGGTGCGTGTCTCCGTCGTGAAGCCCGCGTGAAGATTGTGCGTGGCTCCGGAGAAGCTTTGTGAGGGGCATTGTGCTCGCCCCGCGGGAGATCGCGAAGAGCAACTCTAGTGGAGAAGAGGCGTGAAGAGCACCAAGTGGTCCGGCCAGATCAAAAGCTAGAGCTCTTGGTGAGCACTCCATCGTGGAGAGGTTGGCTTAGTGTCACCACTAGCGAGAGGATCGGCGGCAACCTTGGGCTTGCTTCAATGAGGACTAGCTTGGTGGCAACCAAGTGAACCTCGGGATAAAATCTTGTGTCCCCGTCTCTTGTTGCTCTTATTGTTCTTGTTTCCTTGCATATTACGCTTGTTCTTGTGTTCTTCGTGTTCTTCCTCCCTCCATCACTCTATCTTAGGTTGGGAAGACATGATCTACCATTTGGCAAGGAACCAAGACTTGGGGAAGCTACAATCGTCATCTACATCATTTAGGGAAGTGGGGTAATTGCTAGATCTGAGATTGCATCTCATCCCCTTCGATTTCATAGCTCCCTGCAGGCTCTCGGTAGTACCGGCCTGGAAGCCCGGTAGTACCGGTGTCGGTAGTACCGGCCTAGCAGCCCGGTAGTACCGACTGCCTGTTGTTTACACTAGCTTGTATTGCAATATTTATTCTTGTGCTAGTGTTTAGTTGCTTAGTTTGTGTAGCTAAGTTGAGCTCTCTAATTTGGCTTGTGTAGCCTTGTTATTGAGCATTGCTAGTGAGCTTAGGCTTTGTGCTTTGCTTGCTAGATTGCATAGGAGCTCCCCCGTGCTTGAAGTACTAGTTGCATAGGCTTGTGTGACCTTGCTTCTAGAATTGGTTAGGTGAGCTCTAGCTAGCCCGACACCTTATTTGCTTTGTTTAGGATCTTTTGTAAGGTGTCATAGAGTATAGGTAGAGGGGTGTAGTCTTGGCTAGACCGATAGTTTTAATTCCGCATTTGTTTCGGTTAGCCGCTCCGATTAAGTTTAATTTTAAAAAGGACTATTCACCCCCCCTCTAGTCCGCCATATCGACCCTTCACCCTTCCTCTTTGTCCCCCTGCTACCCCACCCAGACGCTAGCGACTGCATCTACGAGGAGCAGGAGTATCTAGAGGACGGTGGCTTCGACCCTGACGGCCTGTACTAGGATGGCGCTACCCCCGGTCGACCTTTCCTGTGGAGTGGGTTCCAGATCTTCCGCGTCTTCATCAGAGTTTACATTAGAGTCAGATATCATGAGAGTCTATACTTTTCTTTCAGACCCGAGGGTCATTTATGTAATAATGTTCGAGATATTAATAAAAGCATTGTTTTGATATTTACTATGATGTTGATATATGTATGAATATTGATCCTGGCATACATATATTGTGCTCCAATTTTATAGTAAAATATAGATTTCTATACATTGAGCTATTAGTTTCTATACATTAGGCTAAGTGGAATTCAAATTTCAAATTCAAAGCAAAGGGACGGTACCTAGATTTCTATACATCAAGGCATAAGTTTCTATAGCTCACAGGCTCGGTGAAATTCGATTTTCAAATTGTAAGAAAAGGGGGACATGATTCTATGCTTTGTAGGGTTTCTGTTCATTACTCACATGTTAATTATGCTCATAGTCACATGATTATATGCACTCTCCTTATGTTAATAATGCATCCTTCCTGTTGGGGTGGACCCGATCAGTTTTTGAAACAATAATCCCGCAGAGGAGAGGGAAAAGAAGAATGATTCAATGCTTTGTAGGGTTTTTATATATTTTTCACTTGCTAATTATGCATTGCTCTATGATGAAAACTTTCGTATCAATGTGCCTTGATTCAAATTTCAAATTTTTAGAGAACATCAGATCCTCCACCGATTTCTATGCTCACAATCATATTATTCTATGCTTAGTTAGAAGCATTAAACTCTATATCATAAAGTATAAAATTATGAATTTCAAAAAAAATTTAAAAAAATATTCAAAATGGATCTTGAATCATGCATAAAATATCAGGATCCAAATGCTGAAAACTGTTTTTGAATTTGATGTTTCGTTGAAGAGTTATTGTAAAAAATGGAAGAAATTGGATTGGATTCTTTGCATGCAAGCATGCGTCAGTGCTGTCAGCCCTGTGTCAGCCTATGTTAGGGGAGATGTCCATACCGCGGAGAGGTTTTTATGCAATAACAAAGTTAGTTTTATACATTCAACCACTAGTTTTTATGCAATATGGACAAAAAATGTTTTTACGGAGCATGACCTAGGACTCTACGCATCTGATCTTCTTGGTGCGAATCTGTCCCCCACCTGCATGCGTGTCAGCTCCATGAGACGTAGGTGGTCTGGTGAAGGTCTACGGTGGCTGGTTGGGGCTTCCAATAGTTATTACTCCCTCCATCCCAAATTATAAGACATTCCAAAAATCTTGGAGAGTCAAAGTTTTTCAACTTTGACCAAAATTCTAGAGAGAAATACAAAGATTTATGAAATCAAATATATATATTATGAAAATATAACTAATAAAGAATCTAATTGTACTTAGTTGGTATCATAATTATTACTCCCTCCATCCCAAATTATAAGACATTCCAAGAATCTTGGAGAGTCAAAGTTTTTCAACTTTGACCAAAATTATAGAAAAAAATACAAAGATTTATAGCATCAAGTATGTATATTATGAAAATATAACTAATGAAGAATCTAATTGTGCTTAGTTGGAATCATAAATATTATTATCTTATCATATAAATTTGGTCAAAGTTGAAAAACTTTGACTCTCCAACATTCTTGGAATGTCTATAATTTGGGATGGAGGGAGGGAGTATTATTTTATTATATAAATTTGGTCAAAGTTGGGAAACTTTGACTCTCCAAGATTCTTGGAACGCCTTATAATTTGGATGGAGGGAGTAGAAGTTATAGGCTCCCAACAGAGGGTCCTATATTTATATTAGTTAAAGATAGGTAAGTTAATGGTAGAAATTAAGCATCATAAGTTAAAAATAAGTTAGTTTCACAAAAAAATCATAGGATAAACTTATGATGCATTTTTTTACAAAGAATGAGTTAACACCCTATTTTAATAGGTATCTCTTGTCTTCGATGTTACGTACGTCTCACTCATGTATTTTCATCTATTTATTAAGTATCGTAAATCTAAAATTAGTATCAATATTACCAGTGTATTTTTTTAATAAAAATAACCCCTTTTTGGCGCCCGTCAAATTTAACATGAATATGACCTTGGCACCAATCGGGACAAGGATTATAGGTAGCTAGATGGATAGCATTGTGTGGCCCGTCTCAGGCTCACTGAGACATGGCACTACGAGATACAGTTCGCTAGCCATGCCATGATGTGCTAAAGGTCTCGAAATGATACGGCTCTATTCATTTGAGATATTCACTTACAATCAGTTCTACTTTTCAGCTATAGAATAATAATATTTTTTCTCGTAATAAAACAGTCCAATTATAATAAATCCTACGAACAAAGTCTAGTCGTACGGACCAGGCAGTCTATTCCAACTCAAAACATACATAGACGGTAGAGGAGAGTAGACTCAGTAGCGTAGATTGCCTCGTCCGCGCACTAAAACTATCGGTACTCACGTTCCTCTATACTGCCTAGTCATCAAGATTCTCTTCTCTATACTTATTTCTCTTGCATCCATCCATCTTCTATATCATCCTCTATCTATTGTGAGTCCACTTATCACTTTATATAAATATATCCATGAGAGATCTAGTTTCGAAGAATTAATTGAAACGAATTTAATGGTGCAATCGGAATTTAATTTGGGTTTTCGGTTTGTGAGATATAACATTTTTTTTGTTACAAAATAAGGTGGGACCCACTTGCTACAGTGATCATGCAGGCAAGCCTCCTCTCACGCGCGCAGTCCGGCAGCCCTCCGCTATATGCTCTGTTGTTCGCTGTATTTGGCCGACCACGCTTGCATGTTGTTCCTTTTAAGCTACCCGCTGCGGCCATTCCGTGTACTACATGATCCTCCAGTAGGTCAGTAGCATATGCGCTGTGGATAGCCTAAGCTTGCTACTGTATAGTACGTGAACATCACAAAGTACATATAAGATATCATTGTATATATATAAAATATAAAATACATGATAAAACAACATATATACTATATGAACACTATAGCATCTCATGAAATACAGAAAATATGAAAGTAAACAAAAAAATAATTAAGCACATAAAATAGAAAAAGAAAAATCTTTAGAAACCATAAAGACAAAAAAGAAAAGGATAAGAAATAAAAAAATATATAAAAAATATAAAAATAAAATAAAACAAAAAAATAATTAATTATAGCAACAGAAAAATAAAAACGAAAAGAATAATGAAAAATCACATGAAACATAAAAAATAAAAAATAAATTGAAGCAAGGAAAGAAAAATAATAAGAAAAGAAAACAAAAGAAGTAAATAAGGAATAAGGAATAAAAGAAAGATAAAAATATAAAAAGAAAACAAGAATAAAAATCACATAAAATTTAAAAAAACAAATGAAAATAAATGAAGCAAGAATAGAAAAAAGAAAGAAAAAGAGAAAAAAGGACAATAAGAAAAAATAAAAAAAATATGGAGATACAAAGAGAACGGATAAGTCTCGATGCTTATGTACAAAGTGGACACTGCTAAAAATTACTTTCCAACACACCACTTGGAAACCAGCTTCTAAGTGTGATGATTATGTACAACTTTTCTGATGTTCCAACAAACCAGCTTCCAAGTGGAAACCCAGAGCACACCTGCTTATGTTTAGAACACAATATTTTTCTAAATCTAAAAAGAAAAGGTTTAATTTTGTTGTAGATGAAAGGACCGTGACGCCTAAGAGGGGATGAATTAGGCAACTAAAATTTTTTACTCTGAACTATGGCCTCTAATTACTACCTAGTCAAAAATCTATGCAAGAAAGTAAACTATCTAATTGTGCAACTATGGTTTTGCTAGATGTTGCTGTCTCTACCGCAAAAGAGTTAGGCGACCTAGGTTTCAATCCTATCAACTAAGCTAGGAAAGGTAAAACACACAATTGAAAGCCCTAGTTTAGTTTTGGTTAATTGATGAAACCTATTTGGTCTAATCCTATTGCTAAGCATGTGTGTAGCTAATGAGAACGGATTATGACCAAGCCAAGTGGTGGACCTAGCAAGGTGGCAACCATGGAGGATGGGTGGATGACCCATATGCCAACTCAAGTGATCAAGTGCTCTATCATTGGTGAATTGTGAGAAGAAGATGTAAGGACCGTGACGCCTAAGAGGCGGGGGGTTGAATTAGGCAACATAAAACTTCTACTCTAAACTATCGCCTCTAAAAACACCTAGTCAAAACCTATGCAAAAAGGTAAGTTATTCAAAGTGCAACTAAGGTTTTGCTAGGTGTGTTGCTATCTCTACCGCAAAAGAGTTTTGCAACCTATGATCCAAACCTATCAACTAAGCTAGGAAAGATAAAGCTCACAACAAGGTAGCAAAGTAAATGCGGAAGCTAAAGAGAGAGGTAGAGATGCAAACTCCCGTTGATGACTCCGGTATTTTTATCGAGGTATCGAGAAGCGCGCAAGCTTCCCCCTAGTCCTCGTTGGAGCCCCTCGCAAGGGCCAAGCTCCCGGTCGGGTAACTCTGTGGATAGCTCTGGGCCTTCCCCACGCGCAAGTGGGTCTTCGATTAAGCCACTCGTGGCAAAACCTCTCCCGGATGCTCCCCGCCGTCTTCACTATCAAGCTTCCAACCGAACCGCCGCGGGCCTTGTTCCCTTTGGTACACGGTGGCGGCCACACCACAAATACGGTTGGTGTGGTCTCTCAAGACTACAAGCCCCTCCGATGTACAACAACGGTGCGCGCAAGCACCGATAGGTAAGAGGTATGCAAACCTCACTAAACACTAGGCTTAACACCTAGAGCAAGCACAAAGCCATGGTGTAACTAGCCTAAGCACTTCGCAAAGCACCTACACTAATCACCTAGTATATCACTAAACACTTTGGTGGTTAGAGCAACTAAATATGTGTCTATGCACTTGGTATGCTTCCTTGAGCTCCAACCCTATTTTTGCCCGGCCATGGGTGTATATATAGAGCCCCAAGCAAATAGAGTCGTTGGACACCAAACATGGACTTTTCTGCGTAGCATCGGACGCTCCTGTCGGGAGCATCGGACGCGCGTTCATTGTCACTTTAACGGCTAGTTGCCAGCCTGGCACTGAGTCACATCGGACTTTGACAGCGACCGATGCTTCACCACCTGACGCGTCCGATGTCTTCAGAGCCTCTCTCGAACCTCTCTGCATAGGCATCAGACGCAGGGTCCTGTAGCGTCCGATGCTTCACCGGTGCGTCCGATGTAATAATGTGCACGATGCATAGTGTTACCGTTGCGTCCGATGGGCTCGGTCTTCAGCGTCCGATGTCTCTGCTGGCGCTGACACGAGCTAGGGTTTGCCATCGGTGCGTCCGATGCCTGTTGAGTCAGCGTCTGATGTCCCATTTGCTTCGTTTCTTCGTGATTTCTTGTGTCGTCTTGGTTCCATTCTTGTGCCTTCGACTTTGCCTGAGAGTCTTCTACTGAGCTTCAAATATCTTGCTTGAGGTGTTGATCATCGGATCACCACATCGCCTTAGTCCAAGTCACCTTTTGCACCCTATTGGACTACAAAACAAACACTTGCAAACACATTAGTCCAATTTGGTTATGTTGTTCATCAAACACTAAAATCCAAAGTTAAATGGGTCGAGGTCCATTTTCCTTACAGAAGAGAAGAGATGGAGCAAAAGAGGCCCGAAGGCAAAGGTATAACCTATATGGCTCTTTGTTTGGTGATCAAGACACTTTGCGAGTGTGATCACATTTAGGATAGATAGCCATACTATTAAGAGGAGACAATTCACGACTTATGCAATGTTCAAGTGCCACCAGGAGTTCTCTAACATATTGATTCTATAGACCTAGTGAATGACTAACAAAACCCTTGGAAAATGAATTGCAAAATGCTAACACACGTGCACAAGTGATGAAACTCTTTAGTGTTAGTTCATGGAAGCAAGGGTAGAAGTTAGAATGCGAAAATGTTAAGTTAGGGGTATCAGATGCTGTTGGCAGCAGCATCAGACGCTGGTCGGCGCGTCCAATGGCAAACCCTAGCTTTTGACTATTGTTGAAGGAGCATCGAACGTTGGCAACGGACGCTGGGAAATCACTGTTGCAGAGTCTGATGTTGGTGACGTGGCTCGATCTGGCTTAGCAGGGAACATTGGACACTAGCCTACGTCCAATGCAGGTCCATCGGACGCGTCTGATGTGATTCTGACCTCTCTGGAACCTCTCTGATGTGTCATCGGACGCTGGGGTGTAGCGTCTAATGACTGGCATCAGTGCGTCCGATGTCACTTTAACTGTGGTGCGAAGAAATATGATCGTTGGGATCGGGCGGCTTGAATTCATAACAAGGGGACACGTGACTCCATCTGGAGCATCGGCGCATCCGATGCTCCCGATTTCAGCCCAACGGCTAGGCCGACTTGTGTGGCCTATATAAGTGGCTTGGCCGACTCACTTGAGTTAGCCAAGCCTCCCCACTTATCTCTAGTGTTGATTTGATCATTTGCTAGTGAGATTGAGTAATCTAGTGCTAAGTTTTGAAAGAGTTCATCCTAGTGGCACTAATTCTTCGCGTCAGCTTTGAGTTTCTTATTACTCTTGGCCTTTGTCGGTGCCTAGACGACTTGGAGGCGTTGAGGTGGAGTTAGCAAGATTGGTGATTGTTCTTGGCCACCGCCATTTGGTTGTGAGGGGTTTTTCGGGCCTATTCCCCGCCGGAGAGGCGAAAAGCACCATTAGTGAATTGCCCGTGTTATTGAGCTACCTCTCTTGTGGTAGATTCTTATGGTAGATTGGGGGCTTGTGGCACCGGCCTCCTAGGGCGCCATCCAAACATGCCTGGAGAGCGGATAGAGCCGCACCAAATGCCCTCGCACAGTCGCACTTGTGCACTTCTTAGGGCGTGTTCGTTTCGCTGGCAAATTTTTTCTATCTGTCACATCAGATGTTGTGACACTAGTTTCATCTATTAAAAATAAACTAATTATAAAACTAATTACAACGTCATATGTTAATTAATAAGACAAATCTATTAAGGTAAATTAATCCATCATTAGCGAATGTTTACTGTAACACCACATTGTCAAATCATGAAATAATTAAGTTTAATAGATTCGTCTCGTGAATTAGTCCCCGGCTGACAAATTAGTTTTTTAATTAATATATTTTTAATAGACTAAACTAGGGGTTGCAATATTCGATGTGACGGGAAAAAAATTGCCCCGAAACGAACACACCTTGGTGGTAAAGCCAGAGTTAGTTTTGTGTATGGACACAAGCCACACAAATTGGGTCAACCCGAAGGGCTCCGGCTCGGGCCAATGAAGCTAGGACAACCTCAGATTATGGAACATGTTTGGCCCATGCACACCAAATATTTAATAAGGCACGTTTTTGGTATTAGCCACAGTTTTCCCAAGTCTTTCTACAATTTCACGTTCCATAGACACCAGATTGTGACAAAAAGGAAATATGCTTCGTGATTTGCTCATAATGATAGTCTAACAGTACGTATGAATTTGGAGAGCATAGAGCTTGATGAGTGTACACCATCAGATAAAGAAAATGAACCGTCTAATTATCCTACACATATTTGCAGTTCGCTTAGTCTTGACATAAATGTTTTCGAAGAGGGACACTAGTGTTGGGTCTCATAATCGTAGAACGTCATACTAATCAACAGATCATTACAGTTACAGCACATGGGAAAGCACTGCAGAGTCATGTGGTTTTAATTTGGCTGCCTTCGTTCACCACAGTCCAACAGCTATATGTATGCAGTTTCAGTCTGGACAAAAACGAAGACAGCTAGCTCCAGTGTCCACAAGAATGACAGCAGCAGCAATAGATAAATCAAGATCACCCATCACAAACTGTCGCCGTTAACTCTTTCCAATGGTTTGTTTCCTGCACTCGTCACATACCAACAGCAGTAATATGCACAGATAAATCAAATGGTACAGTATAGTACATGCAAATTACAGTATCCTGGCAAAGCAATAAGTGGTGGTAAGTAGTAGTTACAACACAAAACATGACACGCTTAGTGTAAGAGGCTACGGCAGCTGTTAAATTGAATATTCCTACTAGGCCTGGGAGGCTGTGACAGCAGACTTCTTCCACTGGAAGTGCTGTTCTTTCTTCCGGTTCCATGGAGGGAGCTGCTCAGTAGGAGTCATGAGCTGGGCTGTCCGAGTGCATGTCCATGGACGAATCATTCGAAGCTGTGGGGTTCACGTCGCGGCTTACGCCGTTCACAGAGTACCCTGCGTCCTCACCCTGCTCTAGGTGGTAAGGTTGCAGGCTCCGCCGGATGGGGCTGGATAATGCATTTGAAAAGACCATGGAATTCTTGGACTGTGTCAACCCAGGGTTTCCTGGAGCAAATAAGCTTGGCGATGGTAGCTGGTTGCTTGTGTTGGGAATGTGCACTGTAGGTGCAGTGCTTTGGCTAGGGTATTGTGACCTTGGAGAGGCTGATGTGTTGTCACCTCCATACTGAATCTCTTGCTACACACACAGATGATACATAAGTGTGTAATCAATCTTTGCCTGAATATGTGCAAAAGGAAGAACAATGGTGAAACTGAATGCAAACATGCTATGACTGGAGATGTAAAAAATGGCAAAGAAAATAGTCAGAAGATACGAATAGGATCAAAAGTCTGCTAGAACGGCAAGTTCATCTCATCTCACTTGTCCCAACTCATTGTTCACTAAGGCAACAAATCAGTAGAACTTCACAGCACATAATGTAGAACTAAAAATGATCTACGGAATGGTAATATATTCCAGTTTTTACCTGGGTTTCCATTCTAAAATTGGATAGAAACATATATAAAGGAACAATTGTAGACTTACCTGGATATGGGAGGCTATATCAGCAACTGTTAGCCTCAAGCCGTTTTCATGCTGCCTCAGGATCCATTCATAAAGTTTTTCCTGCATCAGCCAAAGTGGAATTTTAGTTACTAAGGTCAAGGCGATAAAGAAAGAAGCATGTCTACCAGACCAAGAACAGACGCTCAAAAGAAATAAGAGATGCCAGAGGCATTGCCAGTATTGAAGTTAGCAATGTGGATACGTACATTATCTGCCTACAATCGCTACACTTTCATGAAAAGTGTAGATGATTGAGACAAAAAAATATATATAATTTGCACCTTACAAACACCAGAGCAGAAGAAACAAATGCGAGTACGTGGGGGAGTGGCAACTTAATAGTCAATATTGAGGTTGTTATAAATTCCAGGACATGGGAATTGGTCCCCTGGATATTATGACAAAAAGAACTGAAATACCATACATCATCCCTAAATTGGAACATCAGAGCAGTAACAGAAATCCCTGTAATGTACACTCATAGAAATAACTGCACTATTTTTGTACCTACTTAATTCTAATCACAATTTGTAGACAGCCTAAGCATGTACCTCGAGAACGTGTTGTGCTTCAATGAATTGCAATGAACTAGCTGAAAGCATATAGGCCATGTATAATGCTATTATGTGGCAAGTGCTTAATGGACGTTGCATCTGTTTTGGAACTCAGCCCGAGTGCTCACAGACATGATTTTTGAGGCATCGCCTAGTCGTCGCCTAGGCGTTGTGGCATACCCCAGGCGCTGCAGGGCCAGAGGGTTCTAGTTACTCCATATTGCCTAGCAACGCCTAAAGGGTGCCTAGGCGTACAGGCATACCCCCAGCGCCACATGACGCCGCAACACCTCAAACACAGATGCATGCCACTCGACCAGGCAGCAGATATTGGGGCAGGCCGAGTAAGCACTAGTCCATCTGTTTCTTGCAAGGGGCATATGAGCGCATAAATAGGCTGCTGACGCTTTCAATCTAAGCATATATAAGATATTTTCTCATTGTAGATTAGGACTCTTGTGGAGAACTGGAGATGATAGATGATGTACCATAAGTTATTTCTCTTTAGGTTTTTTTGATGAGGCCATTACAATTCTCTGAGTTTTGAAAAACGCCACTACAATTCAACTATTTAGAGATCTACCATTATAATTTCATCTCCCTCTCATATATACCATTTTCTACAGTTGTTGCTTACAAGGGCCCACCGTCAGACACGTATTGTTGAGTAATCTGCTGCTGGTTCCTTGTACACCAAGTAGTATAGATTAGTCCTTAAGTTTCTTAGGATATGAGATAAGGACAGCTAGTAGTAGCAGTAGTCAATTTAGATTTTGCTGTTAGTATTTACCAGCCAGGTAGAGGTAGAAGTAGGCAAGTTAGTATTTGCTTGTATACAGCTGCTACACAGCTACTAGGAGATGCAAGTTGGGCAGCAGAACCGACTATGCAGACCTATATATATGTACCTAATGCAATAGAGAAAGTAGTTCATTTTTGGCCACCACATAGTGAAGCAGCAGCAGCTCTCAGTTTCAGCCAACGCTGAAACTGAAATTGCAGTGTGTGTTTGTGTGTGTTCAGAGAGCTCAAGGCTCTTCTTCCACCTTGCTTCAAGGGAGAGGGAGAGGGAAGGTGAGCAGGGTCTGCTCACCCTGGGCTGCTGGTACAGCAGCTAACAAGTGGTATCGGAGCCTGTACACGTCGCTGCGCTTAACCGCCGGCGATGGATACGAGCGGTGGGAAGCCTGGCGTCGGCGACGGCAAGAAGCCGCAGGAGTCCCCAGAGTCCCCAGTCGTCCAGCCGCAGATGGAGATACGCACGGTGCGGGAGTTCGGCGGAGCCATGGCCGATGCTCACCCGCACCAACTACGGCGAGTGGGCTGTCCACATGAAGTGGAAGCTGCGCGCACGCAAGTGGTGGGCGGCTGTGGAGACCGGGAACGCCGGTGAGGAGGCGGAGGTAGGCGTCATGGAGGCGCTCATGGCATCTACACCCAGCGAGTACCATGAGGCACTTGGCCGGAAGGATACAGCCAAGGAGGCGTGGGAGATGCTTGCATCGCTCCGCGTTGGCTCGGATCGAGCCAAGAAGGCGAAGGCGCAGCAGCTGCGGAGAGAGTTCGACGATCTCCGGTTCAAGCCCGGGGAGACGGTGGAGGACTTCGCGCTGCGTCTGCAGTCGTTGGCGGGTCAGCTGGCCACGTATGGCAAGCCGATCGACGACGAGGACGTCGTGGCCAAGCTGCTGCGCGTCGTGCCAGCCAAGTACGCCCAGCTTGCCTTGTCCATCGAGACGATGCTGGACTTGTCCACTTTGTCGCTCGAGGATGTGACTGGGCGGCTGCGCGCGGTGGAGGACCGCGCACCGGCGGAGAAGGTGAAGTCCCAGCTGCTGCTGACGGAGGAGTGGACAGCGCGGATGAAAGAGAAGCGCAGGTCCAGGGAAGGTTCCTCCAGCCGGGGCGGTGGTGACCGCAGCGGCGAGGGCAGCAAGCAGCGTGGCAAGGCAGGCACGGCGGACAAGAAGAAGAAGAAGCGCTACACCGACCCGAACGCCTGCCGACGTTGCGGGAAGGTGGGACACTGGGCGCGGGAGTGCCCAGAGAAGAAGCCGGAGAAGAAGGAGGAGGCACACCTTGCTCAAGACGACAGCGATGACGAGCACGCGCTCTTGATGGGTGAGTACTGCGCGCTGCAGGATGGCGAAGCAGAGGAGGCGGAAGCAGAGCAGAGGACTGCGACGCAGGCCGTCCACCTTGACGAGCCGCGTGCGCAGGTCCAACTTGGCGCTGTCGGGGATGAGCTGGAGCAGAGGTGGTACCTCGACTCAGGGGCCAGCAACCACATGACGGGGAGCAGGGCCGTCTTCTCCGACCTCGATGAGAGCAAGACCGGGACGGTCAAGTTCGGAGATGGCTCGCGGGTTCACATCCGCGGCCAAGGCACCGTTGTCTTCCGATGCCGGAACGGGGAGCATCGCGCGCTGACGGATGTTTACTTCATCCCGCAGCTGCGCTCAAGCATCGTCAGCTTAGGGCAGCTGGACGAACATGGTGCGGAGGTCCTGATCCGCCATGGCGTGCTGCGGATCAAGGACAAGGAGCGGCGTCTTCTCGCCAAAGTAACGCGCTCCCGGAACCGCCTCTACTTGCTGGATTTGAAGGTGGAGCAGCCCGTATGCCTGGCGGCGGCGTGCACGGAGGAGCCCTGGTTGTGGCATGGCCGGTTCGGCCACCTGAGCTTCGACGCTCTGGGCCGCCTCAGCAAGATGGTGGTCGGGCTGCCGGAGATCAAGCACGCCGGCGAGTTCTCTGCGACAGCTGCCTAGCAGGGAAGCAGAAGCGGCTGCCGTTTCCAAAGGCGGCAAAGTACCGGGCGGCTGATCCACTCGCACTGGTCCATGGGGACTTGTGCGGGCCAATCACGCCGGCCACACATGGAGGACGCCGGTACTTCCTCCTGCTCGTGGATGACTGCAGCCGGTACATGTGGCTGCAGCTCCTGACGAGCAAGAGCGACGCCGCGGACGCGATCAAGGCATTCAAGGCCCGGGCGGAGGCGGAATCGGGGAAGCGGCTGCGGGTGCTGCGGACAGATCGTGGCGGCGAGTTCACGGCGGTGGAATTCGCCGAGTACTGCGCCGAGGAAGGAGTGGGCCGCCATCTCACGGCTCCCTACTCACCGCATCAGAACGGCGTGGTGGAGCGCCGGAACCAGACCATTGTGGGCATGGCGAGGTCCATGATGAAGGCGAAAAGGATGCCGGCGGCGTTCTGGGGTGAGGCAGTCACCACCGCCGTGTTCATCCTCAACCGATCACCGACCAAAGCTCTGAAGGGGATGACACCGTACGAGGCGTGGCACGGGCACAAGCCCAATGTCTCGTACCTGCGCACTTTCGGCTGCATCGGCCATGTGAAGGCCACCAAGCCGGGCCTCGGCAAGCTGGAGGACAGGAGCACTCGCATGGTGTTCCTGGGCTACGAGGATGGATCCAAGGCGTATCGCCTCTATGATCCGGTCGGCGGCAAGGTGGTGGTGTCCCGGGACGTCATCTTCGACGAGGCGGCGTCGTGGAGCTGGGATAGGCCGGAAGCAGGGGTGGAGCAAGGCGGCGGGCTTTGCGACTCGTTCGTCATGGAGCAGCTGGTGGTCCGTCGACACGGCGATGTTGTGGAGGCACCGGTGACCGGGGAAGCGGAAGCAGAGGAACCTGCGACGGCAGAGGTGGTGGAGCCACCTAGTCCGCTCGGAGCAGGGTCCCATGGCTCGCCAGGACAAATGGCAGAGCAGTCCCCTGCTTCGCCGCAACAAGAGACACCGGCAACGGCGACGACGATCGAATATGCCACCCCTCCATCCAACATCTCGGAGTTTGTGGACGCGTTCCATGAAGGGGAGGAGGTGCGGTTCCGCCGCATAGACAACGTCGTGAGTGATGCGGCGGTGCCCGGACTGGCGGCGCGGGTGCTCGATGACGACCCTACTCTGCTTCTGACGAGTGCAGAGGAGCCGGCCACGTTTGCCGTTGCGGAGCGCGACGCAACGTGGCGGAAGGCGATGCTGGAGGAGATGAAGGCAATCGAGGACAACGGGACCTGGGACTTGGTCGATCTGCCGGCGGTTTGTCGGCCGATCGGACTCAAGTGGGTTTTCAAGGTGAAGCGGGACGAGCGCGGCGCCGTGGTGAAGCACAAAGCGAGGCTCGTTGCCCGTGGGTACGTACAGCGTGAAGGGGTCGACTTCGAGGAGGTCTTCGCGCCAGTGGCGCGCATGGAGTCGGTGCGGCTCCTCCTCGCGCTTGCAGCGGCCAAGGACTGGCAGGTCCATCACCTCGACGTCAAGTCTGCCTTCCTCAACGGCGACTTGGCGGAGACAGTCTTCGTCAAGCAGCCGCCGGGCTTCGTCGTCAAGGGAGCGGAGCACAAGGTGTTGCGGCTAAGGAAGGCGCTCTACGGGCTACGCCAGGCCCCGCGAGCGTGGAACGTGAAGCTCGACGCCACCATGGCGGAGCTCGGCTTCACGCGGTGTGCCACGGAGCACGCCCTGTACACCCGCCGACGGGGGAAGGAGCATCTCATCATCGGGGTGTACGTGGATGACCTCATCGTCACCGGCGCGCGTGCACAGGACATCGCCGACTTCAAGGAAGAGATGGCCGCCAGGTTCAGGATGAGCGACCTGGGAGCGCTATCCTACTACCTCGGCATCGAGATGAAGCAGGGGGCGGACGCCATCAAGCTCGGGCAGCGCGCCTACGCGCAGAAGCTGCTGGAGCGGGCAGGCATGGCGGGCTGCAAGGCTGTGGCCACGCCAATGGAGGAGCGCATCAAGCTCTCCAAGGAGAGCACGGCGGCGAAGGTGGATGCTACGCTCTACCGGAGTATCGTCGGCGGGCTGCGCTGGCTCACGCACACGCGACCGGACATAGCGTTCGCGGTGGGCTACGTGAGCAGATTCATGGAGGATCCAAGGGAGGATCACTGGACGGCGGTCAAGCGGTTGCTTCGCTATGTCCAGGGCTCGATGGAGTTGGGGATCGTCTTCCCCAAGCACGGCAGCCTACAGCTGACGGTGTTCAGCGAGGCTCCGCCCAAGACCAAGGAGGGTGCGCCGGGGATCACGGCGTTCAGCGACGCGGACATGGCGGGCGATGTGGACGGGAGGCGGAGCACTTCTGGTGTGCTTGTCTCCTCGGCGGTGCGCCGATCGCCTGGCAGTCGCTGAAGCAGAAGATGGTTGCTCTGTCTACATGCGAGGCAGAGTATGTGGCAGCAGCCACTGCGGCGTGCCAGGTGGTCTGGCTGCGCCGGCTGCTGACAGAGCTCACCGGAGTTCAAGCTCAGCCGCCGGCACTCAAGATGGACAACCAGCCGGCGATTGCGCTGGCAAAGAACCCCGTCCTCCACGACAGGAGCAAGCACATCGACGTGAAGTTCCATTTCCTTCGGGATTGCGTCGATGGAGGACAGCTTGTCATCGAGTTCGTCGAAACCGGTCGGCAGCTCGCTGACATTCTCACCAAGTCACTCGGGCGTCTCAGGTTCCTGGAGCTGAGGCAGATGATTGGCATGGCTGAGGTTAAGGGCTAGCAGCAGGATTAGGGGAAGAATTGTTGAGTAATCTGCTGCTGGTTCCTTGTACACCAAGTAGTATAGCTTAGTCCTTAAGTTTCTTAGGATATGAGATAAGGACAGCTAGTAGTAGCAGTAGTCAATTTAGATTTTGCTGTTAGTATTTACCAGCCAGGTAGAGGTAGAAGTAGGCAAGTTAGTATTTGCTTGTATACAGCTGCTACACAGCTACTAGGAGATGCAAGTTGGGCAGCAGAACCGACTATGCAGACCTATATATATGTACCTAATGCAATAGAGAAAGTAGTTCATTTTTGGCCACCACATAGTGAAGCAGCAGCAGCTCTCAGTTTCAGCCAACGCTGAAACTGAAATTGCAGTGTGTGTTTGTGTGTGTTCAGAGAGCTCAAGGCTCTTCTTCCACCTTGCTTCAAGGGAGAGGGAGAGGGAAGGTGAGCAGGGTCTGCTCACCCTGGGCTGCTGGTACAGCAGCTAACACGTATATGTGTACAAGAAGCCATACGCCGTTACGGACGTTAAGTTCCCGTCTTCTTCGTCGGACCGAGTGCGCCCGCGGCGGACGAGCACTCCCAGGCGACCTGCGTGTAAGTAGAGCGGCGGCGCTCACGCTCTGCTTACGGTGGTCTGCACGCGAGGAGCGACCGCGCTCGCCCCCGCGGCGGCTTGCACGCGAGAGCAATGGAGCACGATAGCGACGGGGTGGGCACGTGCGCTAGCAGCCGCCGCCACCGCGGACGCGCAGTCGAGCAACACAGTCACCGCCCAACACGCTGCCTCGGATGAAGCCGTGTTGACCGAACCGGACCACCCGCCCACCCATGGCGCGTCCGCAGCTAGTGTACGAGGCTGGAAAGGGAGCAATGTAAGGATTCGAGCAAACTGACTCCTTCCTGCTCGCCGGACTATCCACCAACCCATGTCTCCTTTCCTGCTCGACTGGGAACTAATTGATTCGAACAAACAAGCGTCGAGAAAACAGGAGAAGGAGATAAGCAGAGGAGCACCATGGCAACAGTGGTCAGCCGGTGAACGAGTGTCTGCATGCTCGGCCATGGCACGTCGAACGCGGTGGTGTCGCTCGCCGCCGCCTCGGGTGCGCTCTTCGCGGTCTAAGCCCGTGCCCCGTGCCCGCGGAGCAATGCGAGGTGAGGGGAGCATCCTACCCGTGCTCCGGTCCCCGCACGTCGTCGTCCCCTGCCTTGGCCTCCGCACCGCGGCCGACGGTGGCTGCCAGCTGCTCCTCGAGTTCGAGTTCACGGTCGGCGGCTCAGAGCTGCGGGCGCCTCGGCGACGAGCGTACGGTCGCTGCGTACCCATGGCGCGGAAGCCGTGTTGACCGAACCGGACCACCCGCCCACCCATGGCGCGTCCGCAGCTAGTGTACGAGGCTGGAAAGGGAGCAATGTAAGGATTCGAGCAAACTGACTCCTTCCTGCTCGCCGGACTATCCACCAACCCATGTCTCCTTTCCTGCTCGACTGGGAACTAATTGATTCGAACAAACAAGCGTCGAGAAAACAGGAGAAGGAGATAAGCAGAGAGCACCATGGCAACAGTGGTCAACCGGTGAACGAGTGTCTGCATGCTCGGCCATGGCACGTCGAACGCGGTGGTGTCGCTCGCCGCCGCCTCGGGTGCGCTCTTCGCGGTCTAAGCCCGTGCCCCGTGCCCGCGGAGCAATGCGAGGTGAGGGGAGCATCCTACCCGTGCTCCGGTCCCCGCACGTCGTCGTCCCCTGCCTTGGCCTCCGCACCGCGGCCGACGGTGGCTGCCAGCTGCTCCTCGAGTTCGAGTTCACGGTCGGCGGCTCAGAGCTGCGGGCGCCTCGGCGACGAGCGTACGGTCGCTGCGTACTCCACGGACATGGCGAGGGCCCTAGCGTACCTCCACGGGCGACCCGTGGCGCTGAACTTCATGGCGGCGACGGACGGCGCACCAAGCTCGCGAACTTCTGCCAGGGCGGTGGACAGCTCCTCTGCGTGCCCCATCGGCGGCACGCCGACATTGATGGCGCCCGAGGTGGCGATGTCTCGGTGTTGGGTGCACCGTCGTCAAGATGGCCACGAGCCGTGCGCCGTGGACAACCTCCCCGCGGCAGCCTATGGTGGCAGGTGGCGGAGCGACGGCGCTCGTCCGCCGTGTCCAGCGAGCGACAACGAACTCCGTCTTGATCTCGATATGACGGAGAAGATAGGGACTTGACGTCCGTATGGCTGGCTGTACGTATGCGTGTCTGAGAATGGGCCCTCGTACGCCGCAGCCGTAGAAAATGGTATGGATCAGTGTAGGATAAAATTATAATGGTAGATCTCCAAATAGATGAATTGTAGTGGTGTTTCTCAAAACTTGAAGAATTGTAATGGCCTCAATCAAAAAAACCCTTCTCTTTAAGTGCCTATTTAAGCAACTGTGCATTGTACATGCCCAATGGTGGAGCATGAGCAGGGGCGGAATATTTGGGCCTAGGACATTAACATCTTTTTCTCTCCTGCTCCTACGCCAATTTTACAAGCACGATCAGAAGTGATAGAAGAAGCACAGGTTATCGAAGAACCAGAAATAATAGAAGAACCACCTAGCAATGTTAATGGTTTGCAAAATAATCCCCACGTGATATTGTTGCTGATCCTGGGCTTCAGTCCTTCAGATACCGATTGAGCAAATGGATCCAAACATTAGCGATGCAATTAGATCTTATATTTCGAAGGGTCCATGCCAAGAAAGATAGGCACTTGTAATAGGTCATTTCATGATATATTGTTCAACAATCATGCATGGTTGGAGTATAGTATTGCCAAAAATGCTGTGTTTCTATCAATTACGGTGTGGATTTAAGTATGGAATTAAGATATCATCTAAACTTATGCATTTATGGGCTAGTTTTGTTATCTATCGGTATTAGACATGGTGCGGGCGGTATATGCTTTTTCATGGTGGCCCTACGTGTCAAAATTGAAGAAATATGCCACTGAGAATGAGGTAAAATATGAGGTGTAGGTAGGTGGGTTGGGTGGGGGCGAGAGAGAGAGAGAGAGAGAGAGAGAGAGAGAGAGAGAGAGGGTTAGGCCTTCAAGGCGCAAGAGCAAGGAGTCAATGTACAAGATCTTGTGGTGCTTACCATGGTGCCAAGAGGGCACAATATAGGGCAAGCATGGTGGAGCCAGTGATAACAGATGGTGCCTGACAACCAATGGCCCAATACCATGTGTGGTACATCAAGAAGAAAGCACTAGCCAACAAATCATTTGAAATGAGTAGAATAAGCATACAAACTCAGGTCCCCAAGCAAATCTACTACATGTGTGTCTCGACCAAACGGACTAGAGCATGCAGAGTGCAGCCTTGTAGGATGCTGGAGGAGGGCTTCAGGCATCTGCAGTTCTTCCTAACCTCCAGGTGATGGCACTTGGTGAGATGACAATAGCTGGTAATCAGGTGCCGGAGCCTAGTTCCAGCTTCAGGAGGCTCCGGCCCTGTACATGCCCTAAGAGGTTATGCACAAAACATGTAGTGCCAAGAACCACATGAGGAAACGCATGCTGAGTTGTCAACTAGATGCCGCTACTGATAGTTACAATGTGTTCACTAGTGTCCGGTTGTATGAGGGTATACTGATCTATCCATTTGATGAGATAAGAGGAATAATAATCTGGATTATCAATAGGATTATTATAATCAGGATTATGGATTATAATAACCAGAGGTTTTGGGTACCTGGATTATGGTGACTAATTATAGTTGGTTAAAGTGAAAAATTACTATCTTATCCTTTAGTTTGGCAAGTTGGACTTTCAGCACCCATAATCCCCAAAAATCTGGTCTCCCAGGATGGTTTGGGATTATGATAATCAGAAGTTTTGATTGTAATAATCCATCATAATAATCAATCCTGTTTGGATCAAAATAATCACAGAGTATCCAAACAGGGCCTTAGTCTAATAAATATGCATAGACATTTAGCTACCATATTGGACTACTAGAGCTAACTTGTTGTGTCTGGAAAAATTAATGTTAACTTCTTACCTAACATGTAATGTACGGGCGCGCGTACTCCAGGCGTCGCAGGACGCGCGACGTGCGCCGCGCGGCAGAGCGCGCGGTCCGCCTGGGTCAGCAGGCGATCGGGCCAAGTGGCTAGGATTAGAAAGAGTAGAATACGGATTGGTTGCTTTCCTTTCTTAGTCCTAGAGTTTAGGAGATTTGGTTGGGCCATAGGCCATATATATATCTATGTAATCAGACATTGAAAAGGGGAACGAAGATTTATTCCATCTAATCTACCTCTTCCTCTCAAGCCGGCGACTGGGGGTAAAACCCGTCGACGAGGACAACGATCTGGGGGCATAAACCGATCGACCACCACGGACAGAGGCTACGATCTTCGTAGCCGCGGTCCTCCTACCCTAGGGCTCGACGATCTTGACAACCTGGTATCCAGTCTCTCGATCCTCAAACTCCACCACATCGCACAGCCGCCCCCCATCGCCCCCCATCCACTAGCAAGCCCCCAGCCATGGGCGATCAGCCTACCCTTGCTGACCTCATGGAGAAGCTGACAGCTCTCACCACCGACATGTCCGCCATGAAGGTTGAGTTAGAGGGCCTCAAGGACCGATCGTCCTCTTCGGAGAAAGGCGGCGGCGGCCGCACCGACGGGACGCGGGACCTCGACCGTCCCCCCAAGTTTCAGAAACTCGACTTTCCTCGCTTTGATGGCAAGACGAACCCCCTACTCTTCATCAACAAATGTGAGTCGTACTTCCGGCAGCAGCGCACCATGCCGGAGGAGCGCGTGTGGATGGCATCTTACCAGCTGGAGGGTGTCGACCACATGTGGTTCATCCAATTGCAGGAAGATGAGGGTACGCCGTCATGGGGCCGGTTCAAGGACCTCCTCAACTTGCGGTTCGGGCCAGCCCTCCGGTCGGCACCCTTCTTCGAGCTCACCGAATGCCGCCGAACGGCCTCCGTCGAGGAATACGCCAACCGCTTCCAGGAGCTCCTTCCCCGCGCTGGCCGCATGGACGAGACACAGCGTGTGCAGCTCTTCACGGGGGGGGGGGGGGGGGGGGGGCTCCTACCGCCGTTGAGTCACGCTGTCCGCATCCACAACCCAGAGACGCTCAACACGGCGATGAGCTTGGCACGCCAAATCGAGCTGATGGAGCTGGACCGTCTCCAACAGCCTCCACCCAGGGCCGCACCCCGCGCACCGCTGCCAGCTCCGGCCCCTCGGCCAGCCTTGCCTGCCCCTCAGCCGCAGCCGGGCCCTCCACCGGTCCTCCCTGTACCACCGGCCCGTGGCGCGGCCACGCCGACGAAGCGACTCTCCACCGAGGAACAGGCGGAACGGCGGCGCCTCGGTCTCTGCTATAACTGCAATGAGCCGTATTCCCTGGGCCACAACCGGGTTTGTCGCCGGATCTTCTACATCGGCGTCGTGGAGATTGAAGGCGACGCACCAGCAGCACAGGACGCGACGGCGGATCAGGAAGCTCCGGTGTTCTCCCTCCGGGCCGTGGTTGGTATGCCCATTTGTGATTCGATGCAGGTGCGCGTGTCCGTGGGGCTTGCGTCGTTCACCGCCCTCCTGGATACGGGCTCCACGCACAACTTCATCGCGGAGGCTGCGGCAGCACATACCGGCCTCGTTGTCCACCCCAGCCCGCGCCTCACCGCCACAGTGGCCAACGGGGAACGCATCGCGTGCCAGGGCGTCCTCCGCCAGGCACCGATCGCCATCGACGGCGAGGACTTCTGCGTCGACCTCTACGTCATGCCGCCCGCCGGCTACGACGTTGTCCTTGGCACCCAGTGGATGGTCACCTTGGGGAAGATGGTGTGGGACTTCGCCACCCGCACCGTGGCGTTCACTCACCACGGCCGCTCCGTCTGCTGGACGGATGTCTCCGCTCGCCAGGAGCCGAGCCTCGCCGCCATCACGTCACCGTCTGCCCTTTTGGACGAGCTGCTGACCGCCTTCGGAAGCCTCTTCGCCGAGCCAGTCGGGCTGCCCCCGCAGCGCGCGCGTGATCACAGCATCATCCTCAAGCCGGGCGCGCTGCCGGTGGCGGTTCGGCCGTACAGGTATCCGGCGGCCCACAAGGATGAGCTGGAGCGGCAATGCGCCGCCATGATTGAGCAGGGCATCGTGCAGCGCAGCGACTCCGCGTTCTCGTCCCCGGTGCTCCTCGTCAAAAAGTCGGACGGTTCGTGGCGTTTCTGCGTTGACTACCGGGCCCTCAATGCGCTCACGGTCAAGGACGCATTCCCCATCCCCGTGGTCGATGAGTTGCTGGACGAGCTCCACGAGGCGCGCTTCTTCACCAAGCTCGACCTCCGCTCGGGGTATCACCAGGTCCGCATGAGGCCGGGCGACATCCACAAGACGGCGTTCCGCACTCATGACGGCCTCTACGAGTTCCTAGTCATGACGTTCGGGCTGTGCAACGCTCCCGCCACGTTCCAGGCCTTGATGAACGACGTCCTGTGGCCTTTCCTCCACCGCTTTGTGCTCGTGTTTTTTGACGACATTTTGATTTACAGTCGTACATGGGCGGACCACCTGCGCCACCTCCGTGCCGTCTTCGGGGCACTCCAGCAGCACCAGCTCTTCGTGAAGCGCTCCAACTTGCGGTAGTAGCCCGCGAGACCGAGGAAGCCGCGTGCCGCCCGAGCCGACCGACCGAGGCACCGGCCAGTCGTGAATGGCCTGTACCTTGGCCGGGTCCATAGCCACGCCCGCCGCGGAGATGATGTGGCCCAGGTACGACACCGATGGGACGCCGAACTCGCACTTGGTCCGCTTGACAAAGAGCCGATGAAGGCGAAGAAGGGCAAGGACCGTGCGCAGGTGACGCAGGTGATCGGCCCAAGTCTTGCTGTAAATCAAGATATCGTCAAAGAAAACGAGGACGAACCGGCGGAGGTAGGGGCGGAGCACATCGTTCATGAGTGCCTGGAACGTCGCGGGGGCGTTGCACAACCCGAACGGCATCACCAGGAACTCATATAGGCCGTCATGGGTGCGGAAGGCGGTCTTGTGCACGTCTGCGGCACGCATCCGGACCTGGTGGTAGCCTGAGCGCAAATCCAGCTTGGAGAAGAATTGCGCGCCGTGGAGCTCATCTAGTAACTCGTCCACCACCGGAATGGGGAACGCGTCCTTCACAGTGAGGGCATTGAGGGCGCGGTAATCCACGCAGAAGCGCCACGTACCGTCGGCCTTCTTGACGAGGAGGACTGGTGACGAAAACGCCGACGTACTGCGGCGGACGATGTCGTGCTCCATCATCGCAGCACACTGCTTCTCCAACTCGTCCTTGTGCGACGCGGGGTATCGGTAGGGGCGCACCGCCACCGGCTCCGCGTCCGGTTTGAGTGTGATGGCGTGCTCACGACCCCGCGGCGGCGGCAGCCCAACTGGATCGGCGAAGAAGTCCGCGAAGGTGGACAGCAGTTCGTCCAGGAGCGACGGCGTCGCCACGGTGGACTGCACGGTCGGTGTATAGGAGGCGGGCACCCCCGTCCAACGAACGTTGCGGCCATGGCGTTGGAAAGACAGCGTCCGGGCAGCGAATCCCCCAACAATTGGCCCCAAGGTCTCCATCAGTGAGTGCCCAGGACCATGTCGTAGCCCCGCCAGCGGCATCAGGAAGAGGTCGACGTGGAACGTGTCGCCGTGGATGGTGATCTGGGCCTGGCGCAACACCCCGGGGCAGGAGATGCGTTCGCCATTGGCGACGGTGGCGTGAGCCTGGGCCTGTGCCGCAAGGGAAAACCGTGCGGCGCACCGCCGTTTCGTCCGATTAAGTTATGGGTTGATCCGGTGTCGAGGAGAGCGTTGAGGACCTCGTACCCAACTGGACCCGGACCTGATCGTGTTGCCCACGCGAAGCCCGCCACGGCATGTAGCGAGAAGGTTGGTGCGTCACCGGAGATCACCGCGGCCTCCCCCTCCTCGGCGTCGGAATCGCCCTCTTCCTCGACTTTGGTCCAGGACGAAAAGCCTCTTGCAGACCTTGTTTATGACCACGACCATACTCTCATCACAGTTATAGCATAGCCCAAGGCGGCGTCGCCCTCTTGTTCGGCTTGGGTGAGCGCTTGACCTGGCGCCCGTCGATGGTGACTGTGGCCTGTGCAGGCTTGGGCGGTGCTGGCAATGCCAAGGGCCGTTGTGGTGGAGCCGGCAAGAGCCCCCGTGCGCCGGCTTAGCCTGGACGGCCTGGGCGACGTGGTACTGTTCCAGCAACTCCATCTGGCGCGCCAAACTCATCGCCCCCCCGAGTTTTGGAGGGTCTGGATCCGGACAGCGAGGCTGAGCGGCGGCAAGAGTCCCCCCGTGAACAACTGGACCCTCTGCGCGTCGTCCAGCGGCCCGGCACGCGGGAGCAGCGCCTGAAAACGTTCCATATACTCCTCCACCGTGCCCGTGCGACGGCAGTCGGCGAGCTCGAACAGGGGCGCGGAGCGGAGAGGCGGCCCGTAGCGCTGGTGAAGGAGCTCCTTGAAGCGACGCCAAGTCGGGGTACCCTCGTCCGTCTGAACTTGGATGTACCATAACTGCGCCCCGTCTTTGAGGTTGAAGGAGGCCATCCACACCTTCTCCTCCTCCATGATCCGTTGTTGATGGAAGAAGGACTCGCAGCGATTGATGAAAATCAGCAGATCGGTTTTGCCGTCATACTTGGGAAAGTCCAGCTTCTGGAATCGCGGTGGTCGGTCATGATGATGCTCCCCGGTGGGCATCTTGGAACCTGACGACGAGGACCGCTCGGTGGACAGAGCCTCGATCGCCTTGGCCTGGGCCTCCATGGTCTTGGTGCTGGCCGCCACAGAGGTTTGCAGGGCAGCCACGGCCGCGGCCAATTTTGCCACCGTGGTCTTCAAATCATCAGCGTCAGCGTCTCCCATCGGCGACGAACAGAAGCCGACAGAGGACGGTGCCGGGAGTGTGTGCAGCAGCAGGTGGCGGTTCGTTAGGTGCGGCGGCGGCGAATGGTGAAGCCGGGCAGGATTGCGAGGATCGCCGGGATCGTGATACCAGGTTGTCAAGGACGTCGGGACCTAGGGTAGCTGGCCCTCGGCTACGTAACTCGTAGCCTTGGTCCGTCGTCGCCGGCGAGGTTTTGCCCCTCTGCCGTTGGTTTATTTGGGAAGAAGAGAGAGAGATTAGATTGATCTGATATTTCTTAACTTCTCCAATCAATGTGCGGTTACAATAAATAGGGCCGAAGGCCACACAAAACCGGACTCTAATATTCCTAAAATTAAGGATCATAAAACGGAAACGAACTAGACTTCCTATCTCAGCCATCGAGCGTGGGCTGGGCCGCAGCATCGCCCCCCTGCTCCTCGCTCGCGCACGCGGCGCACTCCGCCGCTCTGCACACGTCGCAGGGCCTTGGCCGCCTTGTGTACGCTTGCCCGTACATGACACCCTAGGGCTCGACGATCTTGACATAACAATAAAACAATGTGGACCATAAAACACTACCTATCATAGAAATAAAGCACTGCAATCTTGGACCAAAACCACAACAAAAGATACAAGTTGTAATGCCAAGAAATGTGTACTTAGACTGGACCAGTACAGCAGTACCCTGAATGGTGAGACTTCCATATAGCAGTGCACAAGCAAAGTAAAGTTGAAAAGGATGCATCCTTGGTACTACAGCCTCAATAACATGTCCCAAAAGTAAAGTCTCTAGCCCCTCCCGCCTGCTTTCCGATTGCACACCCTCTCTTTGAACCTAACCAAGCCTAATCTAACCCTTGCAAGTTGCAAAGCACAAAATGAGACGCCCACAGCCCCTTCCACCCAGAAGGGGAAAGCTAAAGTAACACGGAAGCAGCTAACTGGAGAACAAGCGACGATTAGAGCTGGTAAAATTCCAAGCTGAATGTCTCCAAATGCCAATACAACAGTTGTTTTTTTTAGTGAATCAATTTTGTTGGAGGTCTGACATTGAATAGTATATCGAGAATAGAGGTCAACACTCAACAGGACGAGCTAGGCATCGAGTTTAATCTCAGGAAACGTTGGCACTGGACGTGGATCGAAACCAATCATGCGTAGCCTATCCAATCCATCCATCGACGAGAACTTGCGTCGTGACGTCAAATATACTTGATGCTGCCATCATATCCTTTAGCATCGCAAGCAACGAATCGAAACCAGTATCGAACTTGACCCGAGAGGTCCAATCTCCCCCCACGAGAGGAGGAGTCAGCACCGGAATTCCGAAGCAATCGAGCCTAAAACACAGGAATTCACACCACGCAAACTGCCAAAGCGCCCAAAAGCGATTGGGCCCGAATTGGCCGCCGGCAGGACGCAAATCTCTTCCACTACAACCGGGGAACGGAACCCAACCAGGTACCCCAACCCGCCGCCGGAGGGGAGGACGGATGGAAGTAGGGAGAAGGGGCCTGGACGTACCATGGCGTGGCGTTCGCCGGCGTGGAAGGAGGCCTTCTGCGCGCCCATGGCGAGCGTGTAGAGCTGCGAGAGCGAGTTGGCGGCGCCCCGGAAGGCCCCATAGAGCGCCCGGTCCGTCTCCTCCAGGCGCGCCGCCTCCGCCTTGCGCTTCTTCCCGGTCATCCCAGCCAGTCCCCCTCGGTCGTCGCCTCCCGATCCGTCCGACGCCCGCCCGGTCCGGGCGAGGGAAGGGAGCCCTAGGGGACCCCGCGGCGAGACGGCCCCCGGCGGCGAGGTGACGTCGACGCGCACGAAGCGGCGGCTTTACGTCTCTCTCTGCCTGCGCTGTGTTTTTGTTTCCCGTCTCGTCCCCTCGGTCCCGTGGTTGATTGGTTTCTCTTTACTCCTCGCTCGCTCTTCATATCATCTCGTCTCGTCTCGTCCCTGCGTCGTTTGCAGAGGGTGTGCTGTGTGGCTGGTGGGCGCGCGCGGAGTCTGATGCCGACGCTGGGGCCCGCATGGCGGTGGGAAGAACGGGACGGAAGCGTACGGGCACGTGGCACGTGGGCGGGGCGCACGTGGGGCTCGACTGATCGACGGCGTGGATGCGAGATACTGACAAGTGGGACTACTGGAGCGCCGGCGTCACAGTTGGCCCAGCGGCCCACTGCAAGCATTAGCAGCGGCCGCCCTAGCGGCCTTGCAAACGCGGGAAGTTTCACGGGCCAGTTTGGCAGGATTCAACTATTTCCAAAAAATGACTCTAGTTTTTTTTTACAAGAAAACCCAAGATTCCCCGGATACATTAACAACACGAAGCTGATAAAACTATTACATTACATTGTTGATGGTTACATTCTGAATTATCCTTAGAATAGGACAGTCCTGGGCGTGAGGTTGCAAAAGCACATACACCTACGAAAGAGATGAATCTGATGTAAAAGAAGAGAGGGCTCGATGAGCTAACGAATCAGCTAAAGGTTCTGAGTCCTCTAAATTCTTCTAATGTTTGAATGTGGCTTTGAACGACCTGGGTCAAAGGTTTAATCCTCCAGTCAGTGGGTGTTCGTGGTTGTTACCGTTGAGGAAGTGGACAACCAGCAAATTATCTAAAAAAATCATAGTATTATGCCACTGCAGAAGGTGGAGAACCGTAGACGCCAAAGCAAGTGCAGCAGCCTCTGCCATCAGAACTGAGGAAGCATTGGGCATTACGGCCTGGATGAAAATGTTGTGTGCAATCTGCATGTCAGTATTAACCAAGAAAACACCAATGCCAACCTCTCTGGCAATAAGAGTCGGGGAATCCGGTTGGAGCGAAGCATCCACATAGGATCAGTTTCCTGTGATTGTCGAAGGGAACTGAACCAACCACCTATCGTCTGTACCTGCAAAGATATTGATTGTACCTTGGGAGGTGGAAGCACCACTAGGGGTGCATGCAAGCTGAACCTGTTCTCCTAAGGCAGCGAGGTGAGTTTGCATATAAGCTTGAGCTGCTTGTTGAATTCTGACCGATGTCCATGTTCTTCTCTGAAATCTGTGGTCATTGCACACCTTCTATAGTTCTTAAAAAATGTTGAAGAAAGCTTAGTTATATTTAGTTCAGCTTTTGGAAAGTATTTTCTCCTAAAAAAAGAACACTGACCAAGTAGATAGAACCAAAAATATATATTTTTTAAAAAAAAACATTTTGTCGGTGTTTCGAACCCGGGGATGTGGCACCAACGAGTAATGTGATCGCGTGCTCTCTTCCTAGAGGGTGATGCAAGATGACACAAGGATTTATCCTCGTTCGGGCAAAGAAGACCCTACGTCCAGCAGGGGTGGAGGTTCTTGTATTACTTGCACCTAAGTGCTTGTACAGGGGCGAATACAAGCACAATGAGCGTGGACTAGAGTCTGGACTCGAGTGTGTACGTGTGTGGACTTGTGTGTTGTCTATCGGGGTTGTGTAACCGTGGACCTGCGTCTTCTCCTCTTCGCGCGAAGGGCCCGGGCGTCCCCTTTTATAGAGCAAGGGGAGGCCAGGGTTACACAAGGGTACTACAGGTGTCGGGGCGTACGATGCCCAATACGGAGAGGGGTAGGAACCCTGTCTTGTCGGGGCCACTGGAGCCGACGTGGGCGTTGCTGTTGAGGCGTCCTTGGGGCGTGGCCTCCATTCCGGGCGCGGACGTGATGACGTGACGATGTAGAAGCCGTACAGCACCCATTCCGGCACGTATAGGACACGGCGGGGGCCCTCCGGATCTTGGGGTACCTGTCTTCCAATAGCATGAAAAGCAGTTAGGGCTCGAGGGGCGCAGAGCCGGCCTCGAGGTGGTGCCTACGGGGGGCTCGAGCCCCCGCAGGTATGGACAAGTCCCGTGGAAATTGATTGAGCAGTGGGCATCCGAGCTTCGAGACGCGGCTTGGACGTGCAACAGCGTAGGGTATGGGTTAACAGTGCCGTACTGGCGCCCTTTTGCCCATGCTTGTGGTGAAAACGAGACTTGACTCTGCCCTGGTTACTGTGGTACACGTTGGCCTGCAGAGGACGTGACTGGAGTAGGTGGATGTATTAAATGCGCGGTATGAGGTTGTCATCCGATGCCTGCGCCGCTCGAGGGAATCATAAGCGCCTTGAGGGATAGGCTGCTGTGTCAGAGAGGCTCGAGGTCCCCTGCGTGGGGTCTCGAGGTATGGTGTTTGGTCGTGGGAGGCTCGAGCCCTAAATTCCAGGACTCGAGGTTTTAGTGGGGCGCTCGCCCGGGGCCTGGCTTGGCGGGCCAGCGTTGTGGGCTTCGAGGGGTTGGTCTCGTTAGGTTTGTTATTTACCGGTGTTCTAGGTTTAACCTATTTGTTCGCGTTGATTGGGGTACCCCTTTTGTGGACCCCCGACAGTAGCCCCCGAGCCCTTGTTCGAGTGCTTGCACTCGAGCAGGGGCTCCTGACTGGGAGCTCGAAGGTTAGCTAACTAGCCTCGAGGGTTTGGTCGTTTTGATTCCGTGGGTGTCGTGCGAGCGACACCCGCGGGTGTAGCCCCGAGGCCACGGGGGAGTGGTTAAAACTCCCTCGTGGGCTTTTTGCGAGTTTTAGTTGCGTTTTTTAGGTCCGGGAGTGTTGAGCCCCCGAGTTTTTTAGACCCTCTTTCGTCGAGGGGTGCCAGGCTGAACCGGCCGGTCGGCTCTTCGAGCTGTCCGGCACGCCGGTTGCCCTGGCTTGTCATCCCGCGAGTCCTTTCGATCGGATGTGAGGGGGGATGCCTCGTACTACCACGAGCGGGCGAGTATCGAGGTTCCCGGTGAGCTGGTAACGGGGAATCCAAGTGAGACCTCGTGCCCCGTTCGATAGGGGTCGACTGTAGCCCGGAGGCGATCTCATAAAGCATGGGTGCTCAGTCTGCAGGAGTGCCGGGTCCATTCGATAGGGCCCGGTGGCTCGATGCCTCCCTCCGAGGGGATCTCACTGCACGTCGTGCTCCCTGCCTTGGATACACGTGAGGGGCCTCGAGGGCTTGGCCCTCGAGTGATGCCGCGAGTGGCGCCCCTTGGTGTCCCTGACTCGGGTGCTCGAAGCCGGCTGTCGAACCCTCTTCGAGGGCCAGCCTTCGCTGCTTCGAGGCTTAGGGCCGGGGCCCGTTTTTACCTTCGTGAAGAAGCCTCCATCGTCTGGGAATCCTTCTGCCCGTTGGGCGCGCCTTTTTAGGCAGAAACCGTCGGAGAGGGCGGCGGACGCGAAGCCGGAGCGACGGTCGTGGCGGGCCCGGGTAGTGGAGCGAATGGAGAGCTGCCGCGTGTACCCTGCATCCGGCTCGAGATGCGGTTAGGTGGGCGCATTAAATGCATGCGATTACCTTTTTACGTCGTGGGAGACCCCGCCCGTCGGGGTTTCCCCTATAAATATCGAAAGAGGGGAAAAGGAACCCTTTACTTTGCCTTTGCCTTCACCGTCGCCGTAGCCTTCACGCGCCCTCTCCTTCGAGCTAGTCGATTGGGGATTTTCCGGCTGCCCGTCCGCTGCTCGGGTCCGCGCCGCGCCACCGCCATGGCCGCCCAGACACAAGTGCTGCCGCCGAAGACTGGAGCCCGTCGAAGGTGACGCAGAGCGAGATGGACTCGTTGGTGGCCCAGGGGCTTCTACGCCCCAACCCGGAGGAGGGACCCGCGTGGTGGGTTATCCCGTCGGCGGAGCACCGGGAGCCGCACCCGCCGGAGGGGTACGTGGTGAGCTTCACGCGCTACCACCGTATGGGGCTCGGCGTCCCGCCGAGCCGCTTCATGCGGGGGCTGGCCCACCATTTCGAGGTGGAGCTGCAGCACTTCTCCCCCAACTCCATCTCGCACGCCGCCATATTCGCCGCGGTGTGCGAGGGGTACCTGAAGATGGAGCCGCACTGGGAGATGTTCGTCCATCTCTTCCGGGGCGAGCTCTTCATCAAGGCCTAAAGCCCAGCGGGAGGCGGCTCGTGCGCATGGGCTCCCTCGCCATCACTACGAGGGCTGGGACCTCGTCGGCCAATGTCCCCCGCGAATACCTGCGATACAAGCTTTCCACCAACCAGGCGGGTGGGACGACCATTGGTTCTATCTGCGGAATGAAGGTGGTCTCTTTCCGCAGTACACCGGCAGGGTCCTCACTCAACGCCCGGAGAAGTGGACCTGGGGCGTCGCGGCGGACAGGCAATGCCACCTGGCCCCGCTGATGAAGATGATGAAGACGCTGGTGGATGAGAGAGTTGAAGTGAGTGCAAGCAGTCATTTGGGCGTTCCACCAGCGAAGAGTTCTCCCGCTGGCAGACCGCCCCCTTCTTATGCATGAGATGGGGCCGAAGGCCCAGCTCGAGGCGCTTAATCGATCGAGGATGGCCGAGGAGAGGCTGTCCCGGAACGAGGGCGTCTCCCGGGTGTCAATCACGATCCAGGGGCCGTTCATCCCTAAGTACACCGACCTGGTCGCCATGGCACCCGACGAGGGGTGCCTCGACCTGGTAAGCCTCCCTCGAGCTGAGCTGTCCCGAGCCTTCTCCCCCTTTATCCTCCTTCGAACCCTTTGCATTCTTCTTGTGGTTTGTCTCGTCACGCTTCTTTTTTGTAGGGGGCGTTTACTTGTCGCGCGTCGAGGCCCCCGGTGAGGGAGGACGCCGCGGATACTCAGGTGAGGCGCCTCTCTGCTCAGAAAGACAAGGAGAGCAAGGATGCCAGGAAGAAGAAAGAGAAAAACAAAAACTTGCGTCGCTTGGCTCGGGAGCAGAGGTTGGCGAAGGCTCGTCGCAACCGTCAGCCTGGAGACGGGTCCCCCGAGCGGAGCTCCTCGAGCTCGGAGGAGGAGAGCGATGATGAGGAGGAGAGCGACGACGAGGGGATGGATGCGCGCCTGAGGCGCGCGGGGGTCGTCGATGACAGGGCTGACCGCTCCTCTGTGCAGGAGGGTATACTGGAGGTCCCCCCGGCGAAGGGACCGCACAGGACGCAGCCGCGGAAGGCGGCGCCGATCCCTGTCCTCGTCGGGGCCCGAGGTCGTCGAGCTCTGCGCCGGACGTGCCGCGGTCGTGAGAAAGCCCCGAACCCGGAGCGCCTCTGCCACAGCACCAATGGAGGCCGCCCCGCACCAGCCCAGGCAGAGAGGTCTCGAGAAGGGTCGAGCCTTGAGGGGCAGTGACCACATCGGGAGGGGCTCCGGGTCCGACCGCCGCGAGCCATCGAGGTCGGGGTCGAGCCCGCGGAGGAGCGGGCGCCAGGAGGAGGTGTCGAGCCCGCGCCATCACGAGCGTCGGGGAGGGAGCCCCGGGCGTCTCGTGCCCTGGGGCGTGAGCGTCCTCGGAGTCCATCGCCGCACCACCGCCGGGACACAGAAGCGGATACGGGAGGGCGCGACCGCCAGCGCGAGCGCCGGAGCAAGTCCCGGAGCCCGCGCCGGGGCAGGCGCCATGGTGACAGCACGAGGGGGGTGCGGTCGCCTCTCCCGCGATGTGGGGCGGGGAGGAAAGAGGGATCTCCCTCGAGGTCGAGCCACGGGAGGCGTCGGGAGCCCTCCCCCCATCCCAGCCCTGTGGAGACGGCCCAGGCGCAGGGCTCGAGCGCGGGGTGGGCTCGAAGCCCCTGAGTGGGTCCGGCGATCCGGGAAGAAGCCCAGCCGCCGCTTTGGATGAGTAATTTTCTTGGACCTCGTCGGTAGCGAGGCTTTACCTCTTTACTTTTGATGACGCATGCCATCTCTGGTTTCTCAGGGGGAAGCGCTCCTACCAGGAGGTGGACCTCGCTTCGTCCAAGCGGGCCAAGACCTCGAGCCCCGTCGAGGCACAAGCACCTCGAGGTATGGCACCTTCCTCCGCTAGAGAAGCCGCTTGGCTGGAGAAGGCTCGAGCTGCCATGGCTCGAGGAGGCCAGATGATCGTCGCAAATTTTGGTGAGGCCGTCGCCATCGACCGCAGGGGTCGAGGCACTCTTCCTGGTTCTGATATCACTGTCATCTCGTATTGCAGGAGCCTCAGCTCATGGCATCGAGCCCGCCGCTACCACGCTCACTGAGGCGCTGCCCCCTCCCCCTCCTCCTCCTCCCATGATGGCACCAGTTGGGAGCACCACCCTCCCCCCACCACGACGGTTGTTCCGGGGGAAGCGCCTGGGGCGAGCACGGCCCGCCGGTGTCTGGGGCCGAGGAGACCGCGCCCCTCGAGGCTTCGACTAGCACGAGCCAGGCTGCGGAGGAGGGAGAGGCGTTGGCGGGGGAGGAGCCGACGGTGGAGGACCTCCTGAACGAGCTGGAGCAGGGGCGCTCCTCGCCACGGGCTCGATGATGGGAGGCGCCCGAGGGCCCGGCCAGGGAAGAGCCGGGGCTCGTGCCGTCGGGCGGCGGGCCGCAGTCGGGGCAGCTCGGGGAGGAGGAGGATCTGCCCGACATCGAGCTTGTCCGACCAGTATGGCCGTTTCCCGACGCGCCGAGCCCGTCCCTCGCCATGGTCTCCGTCGAGCAACCGGTCCAGCGGGGGGCCCGCGCGAGGTGCGGTCCATCTTCCGGGAGGTGGCCGAGCTTATGGCGGAGGCGGAGCGGTCCTGCTCCGAGAAGGCGGGTCGGTCCGCACAGGTGTCGGCCGCCCTCGCGAGGGCTGAGGCGGAGCTTCAAGATCTCCGCGCTGAGCTGAGCCGGAACGCCCAAATGGCGAGCCGGCTCAACGAGGCGGAGGCGGAGGTCCAGGCGGCTCGAGGTGAGGCCGCTCGATCCAAGGAGGAGGCCGCCGCGCTCTCGAGGCATCGAAGGGAGGAGAAGAGGCGCGAATGCCGAAGCGAGGCCACCTCCGCCCGGCTGAAGAGCTGAGGCGGCGAAGCAGGAGGCTGCTGACGCCCGTGGCGAGGCGCCGCCGAAACCGCAGCGGAGGCGGCGAGAAAAGAGGCCGAGGACGCTTAATGCGATGCCGCCGCGCTCGGTCCGCAGCGGAGGTGGCGAGGAAGAAGGAGCCGAAGACGCCGAGAGCGGTGTCGTCACCCCCGAGCTGCCGAGGGGGCGGCGCGGCAGGAGGTGATCCGAAAGGATCTGGCCCTCGTGGAGGCGGGCAGGCTGATCGAGGAGCTTAGGTCCGAGAAGCTCCTCATGCTGGCCGAGCCGAGAAGCGCAGGCTCGAGCAGCGCGCTGAGGGCCTTACCAGCGACCTCGCCGCACTGGGGCAACATTGCGATGGTGAGGCTTACACCTTGTCCTTGTTTGGGTCTCGAAGTTTTTTGTTACGCCGCAGTCTCACTCTTCCCGTTTGTTGCACAGGAGTCGAGAGAGACGGTCGAGGAGCTCCGGGACGAACCAGGCTCTCTTGGACCAACTCCAAGACGAGACGATGGTGGCGGAGCGGGCTCGCACTTCCCTCGACGGCTCGGCCCTATGTGGGGGTGCTCCTCCAGTGGCTGCGGCAAAAGGTGCGGTTGCCCGAGGCGACGCCTTGGTCGACGCCTTGTGCTTCCTCGACGCAGCCACGCGGGACCGTGTCCGGCAAGCTCTCCGTCATGGCGTAAAGCAGACGCTCGCAGTTGTCCGCTCCGGCTTCCGCTTCCCGGTCCACGTTGTCGCCAACGGCTTCATCGAGATCGAGGGGAAGGACGAGGAGTGGAACAACCGCCGTGTCGACAAAATTTTGGAGAAGATGGAGAGGCCGGGGACATCGCTCGCGAAGATCTTCGAGGAGGACGTGCTGCCTCCTGACGCCAGCAGCGGTGTCGAGGGCCCTCCTCCCTCTAGCTCGGGGTGTCGAGGCTGAGCCCGCCGTGGAAGACCTCGGGGAGGAGTACCACACCGACGAAGATTAGGGCCTGCGTGCCAAATTTGGGCGTCGAGGCCCTGTAAGAACTTTATGACATGAATGAGGGTCCGTCGAGACCCGTTTGTATATATGACTTGTTTGTTTAAAGGAGTTGTTTTCTTTTCAAATTTATTTGACCACTTCTCTTTGTTTGCAAGCTCGAGTTTCTGCTTGCTTAGTCTGTGTTCCTTCGATACGTTGCGAGCCCCTCGAGGGGAGGCGTAGGTAGGGTACCGTAGCCCGGGGGCGTAGGTGGCCGTCTACGTCGACGTCTCCCGTCCCTTGGAGGCTCGAGGTATTTTGGGATTTAGACGTCGCTAGTTCACTCGAGGCACGAGTCGAGATGAGGGTCGAATTTTTGAAAAGAAAATACGCGTTTTTTCCGGAGTCTTGGGGGCAGTTACCCCCTTGTCAGCCCCCGAGGGAGGCTCGATCCTGAGCAAAGCAGGGTCGAGGCTACCTTAAGATGCTAAGCAAAATGAAAGACAATGCACGAGTTTGTTCATTCATTTTGGGCGTGTTTGTACAAAGCAACAAAATGAATGAGGCCTCGAAGCCTTTAAGGGTAGAAGCGACGTAGCTGAGATATGTTCCACGCGTTCGCCAGGATTCTGCCTTGATCGTCGTAGAGCTTGTATGTCCCTGGCTTGAGCACCTCAGCTATGGTGTATGGGCCCTCCCATGGAGGGGTAAGCTTGTGGCGCCCTCGATTATCCTGCAGCCGTCGAAGCACGAGGTCCCCCACCGACAGGTCCCTCTTGCGCACGTGCTTGTCGTGGTAGCGTCGAAGTGTTTGCTGGTAGCGCGCGGAGTTGATGAGCGCCACGTCTCGGGCCTCCTCGAGCTGGTCCTTGGCGTTGGCGAGCTTTTCGTCGTTGGTTTGCTCGTTGTAGGCTCGAAGTCGAGGGGAGCCGTATTCGAGGTCCGTAGGCAAGACAGCCTCGGCGCCGTAGGTTAGGAAAAACGGAGTGAACCCGGTGGCTCGACTCGGCGTTAGTCCTGAGGCCCCACAGCACCGAGGGGAGCTCTGCAGCCCACCCTTTTCTGAAATTTTTGAGGGTCTTGAAGAGCCTCGGTTCTAGCCCATGGAGTATCATGCCGTTGGCGCGCTCGACCTGCCCGTTGCATTGGGTATGCGACCGAGGCCCAGGTCACGCGAATGTTGTTGTCGTCGCAAAAGTTGGTGAACTTTTTGCCCGTGAATTGGGTGCCGTTGTCGGTGATGATGGCGTTAGGCACCCCAAACCGGTACATGATGTTGGCGATGAACTCGACAGCCTTCTCGGAGGTGGGGTCGCCTATCGGCTTAGCCTCGATCCACTTGGTGAACTTGTCGATGGCCACGAGCACGTGTGAGTGCCCTCCGCTTGTCTTTTTGAGGGGACCCACGAGGTCGAGCCCCCAGACGGCGAATGGCCAAGTAATTGGGATCATCTGCAGGGCATGTGCGGGTTGGTGCGTCTGCTTGGCGTAGAATTGACACCCGTGGCATGCTCGGACCAAGCGCTTGGCGTCTCCAATGGCGGTCGGCCAATAGAAGCCTTGACGGAAGGCGTTCCCAACCAGGGTCCTTGGTGCTGCGTGGTGGCCGCAAGCCCCTGAGTGCATGTCGTCGAGGAGCTTGCGTCCTTCCTCGAGGGGGATGCAGCGCTGAAGGATCCCGGTCGGGCTTCGTCGGTACAGCTCCCGTTCGTCGCCGTAGATGACGTAGGTCTTGGCCCTTCGAGCGATGCGTCGGGCCTCCGTCTTGTCTTCTGGTAGCATGCCTTGTGTCAGGTAGTCGAGGTAGGGCGTGCGCCAGTCGAGGGGTCGTGACGAAGAAGAGGCGGGTGCGTCGATCTGCATCGCCTCAGCGGATGTCGAGGGGTCATTCCTGAGGGGTGGCGTTGAATGTCGAGCCCCTGTGTCTAGCTCGAGGGGTGGCGTCGAGGGGCCAGCCCCCGGGCCATTTCTGACGGATGGCTCGAAAACGTCCCTCGAGAAGACGTCTGGCGGAACCGTGCCGCGCGTGGACGCCAACTTCGCCAGCTCGTCCGCGGCCTCGTTGTTCTTTCGAGCTATGTGGTTAAGCTCGAGGCCGTAGAACTTATCTTCTAGCTTGCGCACCTCCCCGCAGTACGCTTCCATCCTGGGATCGATGCAGCTCGAGGCCTTCATGACCTGGTTGACGACGAGCTGCGAGTCCCCTCGAACGTTGAGGCGTCGGACCCCGAGCTCGAGGGCGATGCGCAGCCCATTGACAAGGGCCTCTTACTCGGCGACGTTGTTGGAGGCGGGGAAGTGCAAGCGTAGCAGGTAGCGCATGTGGACTCCGAGGGGTGAGATGAAGAGCAGGCCTGCGCCTGCCCCCGTCTTCATGAGGGATCCGTCGAAGTACATGGTCCAGAGCTCGGCTTGAATCTGCGCCGGCGGGAGCTGAGTGTCAGTCCATTCAGCAACGAAGTCTGCCAACGCCTGCGACTTAATGGCTTTTCGCGAGGCGTAGGTGATGGTCTCCCCCATTAGCTCGGCGGACCACTTGGCGATGCGCCCCGTGGCCTCCCGATTGTTGATGATCTCACCGAGGGGAAAAGACGACACCACCGTTACGGGATGAGCAAGGAAGTACTGCTGGAGCTTGCGCCTTGTGATGATGATGCCGTAGAGCAGTTTTTGGATGTGCGGGTACCGGACCTTGGCCTCGGAGAGCACCTCACTGGTGAAGTACACCGGTCGCTGGACCGGCAACGCATGACCCTCCTCGTTCCTCTCGACGGCTATGACCGCGCTGACCACCTGAGCGATCGCGGCCACATAGAGGAGGAGGGGCTCGGGGCGATCGTCACCCTCGGCCGGTCGCGGTGGCACGAGGATTGGCGCGGAAGTCAGCAACCCCTTCAACTTGGATAAGGCTTCCTCGGCTTCGACGGTCCACGCAAAGTGTTCCGTCTTCTTCAGCAGGCAGTAGAGGGGTAGCGCTTTTTCCCCTAGCCTCGAGATGAATCTGCTGAGAGCGGCTAGGCAGCCTGTCACTTTCTGCACACCCTTGAGGTCTCGAAGTGGGCCCATCCTTGTGACGGCTGAGATTTTTTCGGGGTTGGCCTTGATCCCCCGTTGTGAGACAATGTAGCCAAGTAGCATGCCCCGAGGCACACCAAAGACACACTTCTCGGGGTTGAGCCTCACATTCTTGGCCCGGAGGCACTCGAATGTGGTCTCGAGGTCGCTGATGAGGTCCCCGACTTTCTTGGTTTTAACCACGATGTCATCGACGTAGGCTTCGACGGTTTTGCCTATGTGTTCGCCAAAGATATGCTGCATGCAACGTTGGTACGTTGCCCCGGCGTTTCGAAGGCCGAAGGGCATTGTAACGTAGCAATACATACCAAAAGGCGTAACAAAAGAGGTAGCGAGCTCATCGGATTCTTTCATCCTAATCTGGTGGTAGCCGGAATACGCATCGAGAAATGAAAGTACCTCACACCCCGAAGTGGAATCGACAATCTGGTCAATTCTAGGTAAAGGAAATGGAACTTTTGGACAAGCTTTATTCAGACCAGTGTAGTCTACACACATCCGCATTTTTCCATTCTTTTTCCTAACTAGTACAGGGTTAGCTAGCCACTCTGGGTGAAATACCTCCTTGATGAACCCGGCCGCCAAAAGCTTGTGCACCTCCACGCCGATGATCCTGCGCTTCTCCTCGTCGAAGCGGCGCAGGCGTTGCTTCACCGGTCTGGACCCGGCCTGGATCTCCAAGGCGTGCTCGGCGACTTCCCTCGGTATGCCTGGCATGTCCAAGGGTCCCCACGCAAACATGTCGATGTTTGCGTGGAGAAAGTCGACGAGCACTGCTTCCTATTTAGGCTCGAGGCTGGCACTGACGGTCAGCGTCTTGCCATTGGTCGAGGTCGGGTCGACGGGTATCTGCTTGGTGTGTTCTGCCGGCTCGAAGGTGCCAGCGTGGCGCTTTACTTCAGGGGCCTCCTCGGTGGCCAGGGCGGCTAGGGCTTCGAGCGAGTCGAGCTGGATGTTTGCCTCCCCACGCTCGACGCACTCCACGTCGCAGTGGTACGCGTGCTCGTAGGATGTGTCGACGGTGATGACCCCTTTTGGCCCCGGCATTTTGAGCTTCAAGTACGTGTAGTTAGGAACCACCATGAACTTGGCATAGCCTGGCCGACCGATGATGGCGTGGTAGGTCCCTTGGAATCCAACCACCTCGAAGGTGAGCGTCTCCTGGCGGAAGTTAGCCGGCATGCCAAAGCAAACCGGCAGGTCGATGCACCCGAGGGGGTGGGCCTTCTTCCCTGGTACGACTCCGTGGAACCCCCCGACACTGGGTCGGAGCTGTCCCTCTGAAATCCCCAAGAGGTCGAGGGTCTCGAGGTATATGATGTTGAGGCTCGAGCCCCCATCCATCAACACCTTGGAGAACCGTACGTCGACGATGACGGGGTCGACGACGAGGGGGTACGCCCCCGGGTTTATGACACGGTCCGGATGGTCGTCACGGTCGAACGTGATCGGCGCATCAGACCAGTCAAGGTACCAGGGGGCGTCGTGGCCGAGTGCAAAGATCTCCCGGCGCTCCTTCTTTCTTTCTCGAGCTGAGAGCCCGACGGTCGGCCCCCCGTAGATCATGTAGCAGTCGCGCACCGGTGGGAAGTTGTCGTCCGTGTCCCCACCACCGTGCCGATTGTTATCCTTGCCCTTAGGCGTGTCCTCTTTCTTATCGCCGAGCTTGGAGTAGTAGCCTTTCAGCAGTCGGCAATCCTTTAACTTGTGATTTACGGGGCCCCTGTGATAAGTGCAGGGTCCTCGAGCATCTGGTCAAAAACAGCCTCGTCAGGGGGGCCTCGGGGCTTCTTAGGCTCGAGGGCGCCTGCGAGCACCTCGTCGTCGTCGTCGTCATTGGCGTCGCGCTTCGCCTTCTGACCTTTGCGTTTGTTCTTCTTCTTTTTGTTGCTGTTATTGTTGTCGTTCTTGGCATCGTCGCCCTTGTTCGAGCCCTCCGGCGCGGTCACCGCCTTACCTTTGTCCGCGGAACGGCCAAAGAAGGCCCCCACTGCCTCGTCGCCTGAGGCAAAGCTGGTGACGCGATCCATCAGGTCCTCGACCGTCCTGGGACGGTAGCGTCCTAGCTCATGAACTAGCTCTTGGCACGTCGTGCCCGCGAGGAACGCTGAGATGACGTCCTCATCAGGCACGTGGGGGAGCTCGAGGCGCTGCTTCGAGAACCGCCGAGCAAAGTCGCGGAGGGGCTCGTCCACCGCCTGCCTGCAACGCCGTAGGTCCCAGGGGTTGCCCGGGCGCACACAAGTCCCCTTGAAATTCCCGTCGAAGACCCTGACTAGGTCGGCCCAGTCATCGATCCGATCCGGCGGGAGCCCCTCGAGCCACCGGCGGGCGGTGTCCGAGAGGTACAGTGGGAGTTGACGTATGATCACGCGATCGTCGTTCTTCGCTCCGCCCAGTTGGCAGCCTAGGCGGAAGTCCGAGAGCCAGAGCTTGGGCTCGACCTCCCCGTCATACTTCACGATGTTGGTCGGCGGTCGGAAGCGGTCGGGGAGGGTTGAGCTGCGGATGGCCCGGCTGAAGACTCTGGGGCCCGGGGGCTCGAGGACTTGCCGGTCCTCGTCGCTGTCGTAGCGCCCCCCTCGATGGGCGCTATAGCCACGCTCCTGGGCCCCCTTGTCCTTGCGCCGTCGGTTGATGTCGTTGCGGGCGTCATTGGGATCTCGAGGTGGCCGGCTGTCGATGATCCGTTCGCGGACTGGCCTAGCTCGAGAGGCGTCCGGCTGGTGGACGGATGCCTCGCGCTCGTTGCGGGGCGTGTCCGCCGGCTTCCCCGAGGCTGCTCCACGCCGGCGTGACGCCGAGCTCTCGGCCTGCTGCACAGCGGCTATCTCGAGGAGGTTCTTCACTTCCCCAAGCATGTGCCTGGCGTCAGGGTTGGAGACGGCGGGTAGATCGCGGAGCATCATCGCCGCCGCCACCACGTTCTGCCCGGCTCGCGGGAAGCATACCTCGGGGCGTGCTGGTGCCCCGTCCTCGAGGATCCGCCGGTGGACCTCTCGAGCCCGATCTCGAGCTCCGGCTCCTCGGGGATGGGGTGGTTCCTGCATCAGAGTTTGCCGGAGCTGCAGCAGGTGTCGCCGTTCTTCCTCGGCTTTGGTGATTGCCTCCTGCACCTGCGCGAGTTGCGCCGCCCGGCCGTCGTCGTGCTGAGGCGGTGCAGCCGGTGCTGGAGGTTCGTTCCTCCCCTGAACACGTGATCCGCCTGCCGCGGCCACGTCGCTGGGGCCCTCTAGATCGAGCGCCGGCCTGCCGTCGTCGCCCTCGTCCTCGGTATCGCATACGACCCCCTCGAGTTGGAAGCACTCCCTGGTGGGATCCCAGAGGTCGGGGTCGTGGTAGTCGTATTCATCGGAGTCGGAGCTGTTGACGGCGTGCCGCCTTGGCCGATGCTGGGACCGCAGCTCGCGGTACCATTCTCCGACGGTGGCTCGCCGGGGTGGCTCGATGGCTCGCGAGAAGCCGCGGTCGACGTACGCGGGGTGGACGATCTCCAGGTTGGC
This sequence comes from Coix lacryma-jobi var. lacryma-jobi, assembly GCA_009763385.1. NCBI lineage: Eukaryota > Viridiplantae > Streptophyta > Magnoliopsida > Poales > Poaceae > Coix > Coix lacryma-jobi. Next base: position 60,823,436 of record CM019825.1, read on the forward strand.
CATGGCCTGCAGTAGCACGCCCGGGTACTGCTCCTGACCTGCCGGCGGTGGGACCCGACGGCGCTCGTTGAACTGGCGGGCGTAGGCTGCTGCGGAGCTGTCGGGGCTGAACGGGAACCGCTGGCGTCGAGCGCGGTACACCCCGTGCGGGAGGAGGCCGGGTGGCGCCGACGGTGCACGGCTCGGAGGCCTCTGGCCTGGCTTCTGGTCCGTGCGCATGATGAACGCGGAGTCGCTGGGTGGGCGCGGGCGCGCCCTGGAAGTCTCTGGCCATGCGCCGGGCAGGCTCCTGCTCGGGAACTCCGCGCCGGCCACGGGGAAGTGGGTGTACGCCGCCGGCGCCGCCTGTGCCTGGCGACGATGGTGACGACGGCGCCGCTCGCGGGGTGGCGACGCGTGGTGGTGTGGGCGACGTGCCACGCTCCTCGCACGGGGTGGCGTGACACGCCCTCCACTCGGGCCCTCCGTGGAGAGCAAGGTCAGCTCGTTGCCGTTGTCGGTGGCCAGGAACTCGAGGCTCCCGAACCAGATGACGGCACCGGCAGAGAACGAAGGAGTCGAAGCAGCCATCCAGGAAACAGCGAGAAACCGACTTGACACGTGAAGCCCCCTACCTGGCGCGCCAACTGTCGGTGTTTCGAACCCGGGGATGTGACACCAACGAGTAATGTGATCGCGTGCTCTCTTCCTGGAGGGTGATGCAAGATGACACAAGGATTTATCCTGGTTCGGGCAAAGAAGGCCCTACGTCCAGCGGGGGTGGATGTTCTTGTATTACTTGCACCTAAGTGCTTGCACAGGGGCGAATACAAGCTCAATGAGCGTGGACCAGAGTCCGGACTCGAGTGTGTACGTGTGTGGACTTGTGTGTTGTCTATCGGGGTTGTGTAACCGTGGACCTGCGTCTTCTCCTCTTCGCGCGAAGGGCCCTGGCGTCCCCTTTTATAGAGCAAGGGGAGGCCAGGGTTACACAAGGGTACTACAGGTGTCGGGGCGTACGATGCCCAATACGGAGAGGGGTAGGAACCCTGTCTTGTCGGGGCCACTGGAGCCGACGTGGGCGTTGTTGTTGAGGCGTCCTTGGGGCGTGGCCTCCATTCCGGGCGCGGACGTGATGACGTGACGATGTAGAAGCCGTACAGCACCCATTTCGACACGTATAGGACACGGCGGGGGCCCTCCGGATCTTGGGGTACCTGTCTTCCAATAACATGAAAAGCAGTTAGGGCTCGAGGGGCGCAGAGCCGGCCTCGAGGTGGCGCCTACGGGGGCTCGAGCCCCCGCAGGTATGGACAAGTCCCGTGGAAATTGATTGAGCAGTGGGCATCCGAGCTTCGAGACGTGGGTTGGACGTGCAACAGCGTAGGGTATGGGTTAACAGTGCCGTACTGGCGCCCTTTTGCCCATGCTTGTGGTGAAAACGAGACTTGACTCTGCCCTGGTTACTGTGGTACACGTTGGGCTGCAGAGGACGTGACTGGAGTAGATGGATGTATTAAATGCGCGGTATGGGGTTGTCATCCGATGCCTGCGCCGCTCGAGAGAAGGATAAGCGCCTCGAGGGATAGGCTGCTGTGCTAGAGAGGCTCGAGGTCCCCTGCGTGGGGTCTCGAGGTATGGTGTTCGGCCGTGGGAGGCTCGAGCCCTAAATTCCAGGACTCGAGGTTTTAGTGGGGCGCTCGCCCGGGGCCTGGCTTGGCGGGCCAGCGTTGTGGGCCTCGAGGGGTTGGTCTCGTTAGGTTTGTTATTTACCGGTGTTCTAGGTTTAACCTATTTGTTCGCGTTGATTGGGGTACCCCTTTTGTGGACCCCCGACACATTTGCTTTCACGTAGTACAATTTTCGCCTTGGACTCCCTTTTAACATTCAGCTTTTAGCTTTTCAAAATGGATGGAGACAAAGAGATGTTTATAGTTGTTTCACGGAGAAAAAGATGGGTAGGTTTCCTAGTTCTTTTAACCAAACAGTTTACAAATTTTCACATCACATAACTCACAAACAACTTTTTATCTATCTACCCTACTAAAGCACCATCTTTATCTTTGCTTCGTGTACCAAAAAAACCTCCCCCGCTGAGATGGCCTAGCTAAAGACACACACAAAACTGTACTCAGAAATCAAACTCTATAATAATGAACCATCCAGATTTGTTGTGTAACATTCTCTCTCCTTACTCACTCACATCCAATGGACCAGATTAGATGTATGGTATATACTGCTCCTCCACACAATCCACACAAGGAGATAAAATTACCGCCCAATCGTGAGATCGCATTGACATCCCGTGAAAAACACATAGGAATTACCGCCGAGCATTAATTAAGCAAATAATAAATTACCAAAATTAGAAACGCGTCCTACGGCATTGGACAAAAAAATGCCAAAAAAAACACGTTGAGATCGTTTACAACGCGTGGGAGAGGAGGAGATGAAAATCAGATTAGATAGGCAAAAAAATATTGCCATTGAACAAGCGCTTGAGAGAAGGAAGGAGATAAAATATTACCAAAAAAAACAAACGCTAATCACCGACCGGCAGAAAAAATGACGAGCGTCTTCCTCAAACGAGCGTGTGAGAGGAGAGAGGATATTGCAAAAAAAAAAAACTAATCAGGTGATATCTTGAAAAAAATATTGTTGTCCGTGTTCACAGCTGCGAGGTCGCCGTCAGCGATCCGAGGCCGTCAACTGACTCCACGGACGAAGGCGGCGCCGGCCAATCGCTGATCACGATCCGAGGCCGTCGTCCGACACCACAAACGCAGGTGAGACTCATGCACACAATTCGTCAGTCTGTCTAAACGGAAGTTAGCCATTGTATGCGTAGATATATGCACAAGCCAAAAGAAATCACTCAACGCCGCGAGCGCACTGTCCGTGCACCAAGTTGTCGTCTGTGTCGATCCACACGAGCCTCCATGCGCACTTCGCCGGTCGTCGGTGCCATCCACGTGAGCCTCCACGTGCACGCCGCCGTCTGCGTCGACGCGCGCGAGCCTCCATGCGCACACCGCCGTCTGCATCGACGCGCGCGAGCCTCCACACGCACGCCGCCGTCTGCGTCGACGCACGCGAGCCTCACTCCGCCGATCGTCGGCGCCATGCACGCGATCCTCCACGTGTACGCCGCCGTCTGCGTCGACGCACGCGAGCCTCCACACGCACGCTGTCGTATGCGTCGACACACGCGAGCCTCCACACGCACTCCGCCGGTCGCCGGCACCATTCTCGTGAGCCTCCACGTGGTCGCGGCGACATGCACGCGAGCCTCCACAAGCACGCCGCTGGTCGCCGGTGCCATGCACGAAGAACATTAATTAAGTCCACATTTTATTTACAATTATTACTATTCCAGTGATGCTAAATCATATGATTGTCGATGTCAGTAACATTAATTAAGATAGTTTTTTTTACTTTTAATCCTGAGCATGATATCTAACGTACGATCCTTCAATGGTCGCTCGAACGCGATGCACATCGGCGAAACGGTACCATCGTGAGACGACTCTTCATCACTGTGCACAGCGGGAGACATCTATACGAAAAAATGGGAACGCCAAGTGACGAACGCACAGTGCTTAGTGATGTAACAAATATCCAAACTTCAGGTGTAACCATATACGGATATTATCAAATCGTATATATAACAAATCATGTATAACACCACCATACCAAGACAGTGATTTCCGAAGAACATCGAAAGAGGGAAGAAAAGAACAGGAAACAACGTGAGTATCATGCGAGTATCTAAATAAACAATTATTAATGCTATTACTATAATCTACGATAATTGACTATATTTTTGTCCTTTTTAGCGAAGAATGGGTCCGAAGCACGAAACCATATCCAATTTCTTTAAGTTTTTTAAAAAAATTAGAGATATTTTAGATGAAAATAAAGAAATGGATCATGATTGCTTCAACGTGGTTGTAAGGATGACTGCGTGCAATGAAGCCTGGTTCTGGGAGACGGATAAATACCACTTCATAGACCTCCAGTTTGTTGTAAGTTGATATAATTGTTCTCTTTAACATCTATCTATAAATAATAATTGTATAATTAATCAACTGATTTATAAAATTTGTAAAATCAACCGTCCTTAACTCAGTTTGAACGGGATCCACGGTGTTGTGAGAAGATAGACCGCAACAAACTGGTAAAAGTACTTCAATGCTGGCCCGACTGGACTACAATATTAAAGACTGTAGCACTGTAACAGAAATATTAAAGTGTATTTTACTTTATTTCAAAACATAATTTAATAAATCACTTATATTCTGTGTATTTTTTAGGTTCTGTTGCCATATTTTCAAGATAAGTTATATATTTTATTCATAATAAACAGAACAAATCAAGTTATGCACATTATGGATCCCCTTTCTCCAGATCCATGTTTCAAGGGTCATGATACAAACATGCCATATATAGCTACATTACACAATATTGCAAAAAAAATTCAATCTCGCCATGAAGCTAGCCAATCATATGTGCAAGGATAACATTTACTTTTGGAAACATGAATTTCCATGTGTTCCACAAAATAACGACCGGTAATTACATATTATATATTTTATTTTTCTTTATTATTAAATATTGATTTCATTTATGAACATGAAACAACACATGCTCCTCTCCAGAAAATTAGGAGGCTTCCTTGTGTACCGTTTCATGCATTCGTGGAATGGTGAAAGATTGCCAATGATCAACACTGTTAGTATATTACTAACTTATCTCATCATATTATCTACCATAATAATTTCTTATTTTTTCTATAATACATATAGCAAAATAATAACTTATCTTATTATATATATCTATCATGAGCAGCTATCGGCTTCACTAAGAATAGAATTCTTGGCAGACATTTTGAAGAGCCGTATGAATGAATGTTTTGATAACTTAACTGAAGATCTCCACGACATGCTCAAGGCCTTAGGCAAGATGTAATTTAGATGGTTAATAAAACAAATAATTCTTTGTTATGCCTTGTAAGGATAACATTTTTCTAGATTGTACTCAGAACCATTACAAATGTGTGAAAATTGAGCTATGAAAAAATAACTTTAGTCATTCCATTTTCAAATGTATCATGAAGTGAAACCGTAGCGTTAGCACGGGCACTAAACTAGTTGCTCATAGTTAATCCAAATAGACCTGTCGGTGTTTGACCACCGATAGCCTGCCATGGTGATACCCAGGACAGTTGTTTGGACTTCGGCACGTGTGGAACTCAATGGTAAACGCAGAAGACAGTCGATTTATACTGGTTCGGGCCCTCGTGATCGAGTAAAAACCCTACGTCCAATCAGTTTTAGTCTTTTTGATTAGATTGTTGTATGAAGTGGGTGTACTATTGTCTTACAAGGGTGTTGTCTTGCCTCTCTTTATATAGTCTAGAGGACAAGACAACTTGTTCTACTCCTAGTCAGATACAAGAAAGGTTTTTTATTCTAATTCAGGAACCTAGATTTCCTAAGACCCGACTAGGTTGCCCGAGTCCCACTAGAAGTCGGAGTCATATTGTGACCTGTTCTCTGAGTAGGTCTTTGGATCCGGGCTAAGGCTCATACAATTATGGTCATATTGGTGTAGAACCCCGACGGTCCCGTATCGATAAGCCCCCGAGCATTTCATGGTTGAGTTCAAGAATCTTCTCGGTTTTTCCTGTCGTCGAGTAGTAATGAAGGTGACCCGATGTGACGGAACGACCCTAATCCCATGGCCCACGTGTCCCTGTCAACCTCTGACAGCCGAACCCATGTTCCATGTGATTAAGACCTGTTCGCCACCGGGCTACATCAGCGCCCAATGTCCGCAGGATCATCTCACAATTCGGTTACAGCATTGCATACTTTTACAAATAACATCGGAATAATGAGCGGAAGACTTAAATAACAATAGTTTTACAAAACGAGGTTTCAAATGAGGTAAGGAGTACGGTTATTACAAACCATTGTTCGGGTGATTCAAAGTAGACAACGTAGTGGAAACATTAACATAAAGATACATGTAACACCCAGCCCGAGGGTGCACATTTACTCATTGGCCTCATCGGCCTCTTCCTGGACGAAGGTCACGCAACAGGGTGCGAGACACATCGGGGTCTCAGGCATACCTGCAACATGGGTAACAAACCCTGAGTACTGGGGTACTCAACAAGACTTACCCGACTAAAGAAAAAGGGAGAAGACTCAGGGATGAGAGGCTTAGGGTAGTCAAGGTAAGGCTTAAGCAAGATCAAGTATTTTGCAGAAAAGCATTTTTGTAAACCTTATTTTATTTTTGAAAGATTCAGTATTCCTCAATTCTTCATCATTCATGATTCATTTTACATTTCAAAACATTCCTAGTTGAGAACCACTCTCCGTTGACAGTCAGTGGACCAAGTCTCCATAACCGAGGAGCAACGTTAATCCGGATAAATAATACTCAGCTGAGGATCCCTATCCACACTGCATATGTAGCACCCAAGCTTGCATATGCCAACTCGTCTACCACGATTCCTTCAAGATTGGGCCCGGTCCTACGCCACCCGGAAGTACAGTACACCACACCAATCCGGGACTTTAACCCACGTGGGTACATGCTACTTCCGCCATCTCTCCACTCCCAGTGCGCGGTTGTCGGTCCAATAAAGGATTCCTCGGAACCAGAGCTTTCCGTAGTATGTGAATAGTTACAAGTCTTGACCAGCAGGCCCCCATACGGATGGTCCCTAATTTTCCAGCCAGAACTATACCTTGGTCATATCTCACCCAAGCGTAATAGTCCTGTCAGTTTTTCAACCATGTCCCGGTCGGTGTCAACTGTTGAGTCCCGGACTACAACATGACGGCACCGTACGCTCGGACAACCTCTCCTCGCTATTAACTAGGTACGGATCAGATACCTAGCGAACAGCCGGGGAGTAAGACCAAAATTCCCATAAACATTCCTTAAGTGATCACACTTTTTAAAATTGGCATTTTATTACAAAGTCTAATTCAATAAGCATTGCTAAGCATTTTTCAAATACTTTTGAAAAGCAGGTATCGGGTGTATCAGTGGTCAAGGTGGATAGTGCATCAATTAGGATAGCACACAACTCCTATAAACCTAATGCAATAATTTAACTCAAAAGCATTTAAGGAAATCATTTTATAAAATTCAAGGAAAGAGTTAAATGCACCGGGGCTTGCCTTGAAGAGCAAAGACAGCAGACTCGGGGTAGGTATAGGTGTTGGAGCTCGGGGTCGCCTCGGGAGTTGGTTCGTCAACAGCGGCCTCGACTCTGGTACCTTCTTCGTCAACTATACGGATGCAATGATGAATGCTCATGAGAATGATGATATGGACTTATGGTGCAAGACAATTCCACTGAATCTAGATTACTCTTAGGCAAGGCATAATCGAAATCTAGGTTGAGCATAAAAGGTAACCATTTCTTTCTTAAGCATTATTGATGTTAGGCCTTATTATAATTATCCTAAGTATTAACCAAACATATCATCACAAACATCATAGACCAAAGGGTAGGGGTCTATGAACATCAATCAATCCAAAGATCACATCATTAAACACTTATTACCAACCCTAATCCATCTTTTCTATTTTTCTTATTTTATTTAAAAGGTCATTTTATGAAGTTGCTCCAAAAATTACCAAATTAATCACATAAGTTCATTAAGGCATAAACAGATGGCAAAACAAATTTCATAATTTTTGGAGGTCATTAAGATGCTCAAATAAATCTAAACATTTAATTAACAAAAGGCACTATTCCTTAATTAAAATAAATGCTCAAAAATCAACTTGCTCCAAAAGACTTCACAATTTTACCAGAGGTTCAGCATGTTATAACAAGGTCTCAAAAATTTATCTCAAGATTTTTGGAGTTATAGATCACTCTCCAAAAATACCAAAACCTACATTTTTCAATTAAAAGGGGAATTTTACATTTTCAAGTTCTTGCAGAAAAGTCAAGTTTCATATTTTTATAAAATACTACACAGTGCAAGGAGCATACCATAATTTTCTCAGCATTTAAGGAACAACAGATTAATTCACACAAAAAAGAGAAAACAGAACACTATTCACAACTCTCAGAAAAAGAAAAGAGCACTGTGCTCCTCCTATGAAGGGCTCGGGCGAAACGGAAAGTGAGTGCTCCGTCCGAGGCCTGGCCCGGAGGCTCGGGCGAAGCGGACTCGGGCGAGACGGAAGGCTCGGGCGAGACGGAAGGCTCGGGCGAGACGGAAAAACAAGCGTCCGTCCGAGGCCTAGCTCGACGAAGCGGAGGGTGCATGAGTCCGCTCGAGGCTTGGGCTCGGGCGAGACGGAAACGCGTGCTCGAGGCTTGGGCTCGGGCGAGACGGAGTGGAAGCAGAGGCCGGAGGCCTCGGGTGCTTACCACGGATTGGAGGCAGGGCTCGAGGGTGTGGCTCGGCACGTGCTCGAGGGTGAGGCTCGAGGAAGGAGGCTCGACACGTGCTCGAGGGGCGGTGGTTCGGTGGAGCTCCTTCGGCGGCGAGCGGCGAGCGGCGCTCCGACGACCCTGCGCAACACACGAGACCGCAAGGGCCTGGTCAGAGTCGCACGGAACCAAGGAACACGACACGGGGGTCGGTGAGGGATGATCATGGCCGGAGACGGCGAATTTCACGAACCCGAGCTCGCCGGGTTTCTGCCGGAGATGGGAACGGCGAGCTTACGCCGGGCGATTGAGGGCGGTAGAGATGAAATTGAAGGGTGGGAAAGCTTCACGAGCTCAAGGCGGAGCTTCTGAGCTAGGTGGTGGAGCGGCGGAGGCACTGGACTGGCCTGGCCACGGTGGCGGAGAGGATGAGAAGCTCGGGGCTCCGGCGGCTTATATAGCCGCGGCCAGAGGCCGGTAGAGAGCACGGGGTGGGGTGAATAAGCTCGGCGGGAGCGTGCGCACTCGATTGCGCTAAGGCGGAGGTGATGGCGTGCAGCCGGGGCCGGTGCGCAAGCTTGGCCGGCAATGGCCACGCGGCGGCGGCGCGCTGGGCTCGGTAGGGGACGGGAGCGGGGTCAACTGTGCGCGTGCGGGTGCGAAATGATAGTGGCGACAACGGTGGCTGGTCGGGGACAGACGAGCGGCTGCCAAACGCGTGGCGCGCGCAGCGCCGGAGGCTCGGCCACGGCCGGGGCCCTCCCCCTACGCGAGGAAGATGAACAGGGCTATGCCCTAGGGTTTGACTTTTTGGCTAGTATCTGTATTTTGCAAATTTCTCCCAAAGTTTGAACTGTGCGACAAAAACTCAAAATACCAAAGTTGCTCAGAAAAATGAGATCTACAACTTTGTCAATATGAACATTTTCAAATTCCAAATAGTTTTTGAACTATATTCAAAAACAGAAAAGGGGACACTTTTCAAATTTGATTCAAATCAAAATTACTTTGGATTTCAAACTGAAACTTGAAAATTTGTAAATACCAAAGTTGTTCCTCTCGATCAGATTCACAACTTTGCTTTTTGAACCAACTCAAAATTTTGACTTTTGAAAAAGTTATCAAAAAGGGGATAAATCCAGGATTTGGGATTTTAGGGTTTTGCAAAAGGGAAAATCAAATCAAATCTGATTTTTGAACTTTGATCAATGCAGCAAACATCAGGGCACTAAATCTGAACAAGAATTAAATATAACTAGGCACAGAGGTGAAATTACCATTTTGCCCTTATAGAGAGAATTGGGCTTTTAGGGTTTTTGAAAAGGGAATCAAGGCATAGCAATTAGGCAAATCAAATGCATCACAGGAAATGATTAATGCTTAAGATGATGACATGTCAAGTTAATTACATTTAAACACCAGGGGTGTTACACCCGAGTTCTTCTTGAGATGAAACATTGAAGTGTTCTAATACTATCAAGTTCTTTTTAAGTAATGAGTTCTTTAAGTGATGTGCACCTTTTCTTGGAAAAAGTGCACTCACTAAGTGTAGCCCCCGAGCCTCTTGCTTATATGGAACAAAAAATTGGAAGGTCTTGAGTTTTGACGAGTTCTTTCTAAGTGATGTGCATCTTTTACCTGGGAAAAAGTGCACTCATTGAGTGTAGCCTTCGAGCCTCTTGCTAATTTGGAATAAAAAGTTAGAGGGTCTTGTATCTTTGAGAAAATTTTGAGTTCTCCTTCTGAGACGTATGTACTCTGCAACCCCCAGACTTGTTCTTGGGTTATTTTTAGCAAAAAAGAACTCGAGTAAAGGTTCTTTGGTGCATGTCAAGGTTCTTAAATTCTTCTTATTGTTGAAGTGGTTGGTGGGTGGTAGTTGGGTATTGTATTCTGCCGGGTCATGTGTTAAATAGTGTTGGCACATTCTCCTGGATTCTGTTGTCCTTAATGTATTCTTGATTCACATGTCTCTCTTGGTTCTAAAAAGTTACTGATCGTACTTGCCGCCATAGCCTGGTCCTATTGGTGGACATGGTGTATGTGCAACGCTTTTGGCCTATAAGTAGTCTCCTGCCGAGCTCGTTCTTGGCAATTGTTTGGCTTTCCTCTGGGTCTTGAGATGATCTTGTCCATGAGTATATCTATTTGTGAGGTTGATCAACCCCCGGGCTCTGGTATAGTAGTTTTGTAGTTCTTCTTGTGGTTAGAAGAATTCTTCTGATAGGGATTAGAGGCGCCCTAATCCCTTAGGGAGGGCTCCCTTGGTTTTCTATGGGGATAGTTAAAGGAATCCTTGTGATGAGTTGACTATCAGCTCTTCTCGGGGTCATAAGGCCTCTTTTCTACTTCGTCTGTCGATGACTATCTGGTGCAGATCTGTCTTGCTTGTCAAGCAGGGATCTTGTGGGTGGGCTTGTTCTTCACTCGAGCAGAGTACTGTCAATGCTCCTCCGTGTTTGAATACCAAATCAACATGTGTTGGAGCTTGGTTGAAATAGATGTTTGGTTGAGTAGTCTTGTTGCTGCAAATTTAAGGTGGTTTTCCCTGCTACCAATCCTGGATGCACTATTTTTGTTGTATCATGTCAGGCCCTGTTTGGATGTATCGAAAATGTTTACATCCCTAAAGTGTTTACATTTGTATTTTCATGTGCACAAGAAAACCAATGAATAATTATCAGCTTGTAAATCATTGTTTGGAAGCACGATATCAGTAATAGGCTGCAACACTGCCTGTTGTGGCTGCAAGCAGTGTGTTGCAGCAAGCAGTGCAGTCGCCTGCCCATAAAGAGCATCCTTCATTAAAATTTTTCCTATCATATTTCGTTTCATACAACACACTATTTTCAGTCAATAAAATAACAAGTTCTGAATAATTAAGTTAAAGAAGAAAAAAACACTGAGCTACCGCTGCGTGCAGTATAATTCAATACTCTTGAGTTTTGTGCTAAAAAAAGTATCTCTGCATGATTCTAATAGATAGTTCCAAATATTCGAGAGAGTGATATAATTTAAAGCTCTGAAGCATATAATCCAAAATGAGTACTCCTAAATATCCATGATTACTTCAGCTATTGTGTCACTTTGTACTCCTAAATAGATACTTCAGCCTTGCAAGATCTTGGCATGGTTTGTTGTTTGCTGCTACTAACCTGCAATAGGTGCAATATATAGATTGAATGAGAAGCATTCTTACAAACTACCCAAAAATAATCAATTTTTGTCAGGGTAGCATGAAGTCTAAATTGGACATGAATGGACTGTCATAGAAAAATGTAGATGGTGAACAAAATGCAACACTTCCTAAAAATAAATTGGACTCTCTGGTCAAGATGTAGGCGGTGCAGCAAGCATAATCTCATGGATACAAAATTAAAGTACATTAACCACATGATCTAGAGCTGCAGCCTGTTATCATAGCCTAGCAACATGATAGGAGAGGGATCACACTAACCAAGCATGTATTTAGAAGGTGGTATTCGTAACTGCAAACAGTAATGATGGGAGATAATGTAGCAACTAAGGAGGCACTGAAATATATAGTTCTATACTTACTTGCATTTGATAAAGTTCCAAGCTTGTTCACTTCTTTAGTTAGCCACAAAGCACAAAGTATTATCATCACTGTTCTCTTGTTCATCTTCATCATTGTCAGAAAGATTCACTGTTTTGCTATGATCTTGTTGCAGATCAGTCCCTAGACCTTGCCTGCCACTGCTTTCCAAACTTTGATGTGAGGATCTTTTCTTGGGTCGATCACGTTGTACATGCTGATGAGAAGAGTGTTTCTCCATTCCTTCAGTTTGTACAACCTCATTGCCCATCCCTATGTTATAGGCTCTTCTAGTCTCAATGGAGAATATTGTTCCTCATCATCAGATGCGAAAGAACGAGCTCCTACATTGATTGGTACTGTCCATGGATTTTTCTTTTTAAAGTCTAGATGTGTTGCCTTATCCTTTGTAGCTTCCAAACATTTACTTGCAGCAGCATGTGGTTTGCTAGAAGTAAAGCAATGATTTCCTTTAGCAATTTGCCCTATTAAGACCTCAAGTTAGCTTCAAATAAAGTATCTCTCGAAACATAATTTGAAAAAGTGTGTATCTTACCTTCATATAGAAGGTCTAATGAATCTAACAATGGGAAACTCTTTTTCTCATACCTCCTGAACTTTGAGTCCTCCTAATAAATTTTAAGAGATCCACATCAGATGGTATATTTTTAGCAGATAATTACGACAAGGAGAATCAGATGGCATGTAGCAAGGTGAAAAATAAAAGGAGATGTTAAAAGCACATGTAACTTACTTCTGCTATCTCATCCCAAATTTCATTTGTTGTGTTAATTATTGATGCATCATTGTTCCAAGAAACACCACTTCGTTTGCGAATGGACTTGATTGCCTTGTAGTCCTTCTTTAGTTGAGCTTCCTTATCTTGAATCTTAGATTTACTAAACTGTGCTTCTGGAAATAGCTTATTGAAGTCCCTCACAATCCTATTCCAACCTTCGGTAGACCAACCATATTGACCACGAAGATGGGAACATCTATAGTCATTAAGTATATCAACCAACCCCTTTTCATATTTCAAAGTCCACTTTGCTCTTTGTGCTATTAAACCTGAGATAAGATTGAAAACAAAAATCTGAGATGAGATAGAAATAAAAATCTGAGATGAGTTGATGACAAAAAATATGATAGCATAGATAGATATTAACAGGTCTGCATTTCAAATGTACTCAATTTCTGAAATGAGGCAAAGCAAGGTACATGAATATTTAAAATAATTCTGAAACGAGACAAATATTTCAAATGTACTGAAACAGGCAGGTCTGCAGTTTTACATCAATTGCTATAGAACAAAGCAAGATAAATAGTTTAAATTAACTCAATACATCTGTCCTATCAACTAATTGTCGTATTCACCGCCAACTGTCCTATCAACAACTGTCCTATAAACAGTTCTGCATTAACTCATGCCATTTCCCTTCATCTTCTTCGCCGCCTATTTCTTTCATAGTCTGCCCACATTCTCTTTGCAATTTCATCTCTCATAGTGTTACCCTCATTTCTCTAACTGCTCAACTGTGTAGCATCATCTCTGTACCTCTCAGTATCAGAAGGAAGGGACACATACTTGCGAGGATCAATTAGAGGTTCTTGATTGCTTAACCCTTCATCATTACCCTTATGCCTTCGTATGATATTATGCAACACAATTGCAACTGCAGGAATTTTCACTTGGGCTTCAATGGGGTAGCGTGTGGCGACTTTTAAGATAGGAAACCTCATCTTTAAGATGCAAATAGCTCGCTCTATATGGCTTTGGAGGCGGGCATGTCGAAGATTGAATAACTCTTTATAATCCCTTGGTCCGCAATTGCCTCGACCGTGGTCCTTAAGATGGTATCGTACTCCTCTGTATGGAGGTAGGAAGCATGAGGTATTTGCATATCCCCCATCAACTAGATAATACTTGCCAGCAGGAACACGAAAACCAGAGCAAATGGCAGAATTTAAAACTCCAGCATCGGACGCTGACCCTTCCCAACCCGTAGAAACATATACAAAGTTCAGGTCAAAATCACATGCAAGCATTACGTTTTGGGATAGAGTTCCTTTTCTATTCCGATACGGTGTTGCCTTACTCTGGTTCATTGTGATTGGAACATGAGTCCCATCTATTGCTCCTAAACAATTCTGCAAGTGCAAGAGAGAGGATGCTATTAGCAATTGGGATATGTAACGAAGGGTCATCAAACTGTATAACTATGTGACAGTTCTACCTGAAACTAAGGCGCAAATTATGGATTGGATGAAATTTTCCAATGGGTCTCACTTGATGGAGGCTTCACAAAATCAAATGCTAATGATGAAATTGCATTAAAGCATGCTGCGATATGCCTATGTATCGTCTCTCCACTGTGCTGAAACCTATCACACAATGTTGTAAAACTTGCATTCCGCGCGAGCATGTACATGAATATTGCTAGCTGTTCTTCTACAGTACCCCCTTGTAGTCTGCAAGAGTCCTCTTGAACTGAGAAAATTTGCAGGTGCTTTGAAAATTCGTGCCTCCATCCGAAGATTATGATAAGATCGACTTTGATGGCCCTCGAGAACTTCACGAGTATACTCCGCACCACTAAGCTTCGAAGATGCATATAATGCTAGAAAAATAAGCATCATTATTTCTTCATCTTCTTCTTCCTTGGAATCAGTTTCAGTTCTTGTATATTCTTCCATATCTATTGAATGAATGTATCTACTAGCATTCAGAGTCCAAAGAAGAATAATATATAAATAAAGAATCTGATGGCATAGAAGAGAATATTGTATCACGAGAAAACATAGAAGATAAATCTATATTGGACCGTAGAAGTCATACAGTGTGATAAATTGGACCACATGAGTCCTACTACCACAAGTCTAGATGCAACTCACGCTTCATCAAAACTTATGATAGACAGCACACTGCTTTTAAAAACAAACACTTAATTTAGCTTGACATCGTCATGTTGTAATGCATCAATTCAGAAATGAAAAAGAAAAAGAAAAATAAACAACTATGCAAGAACAGAGTATGCCATTCGTAATTTCAGTTCCAACTTTGGCATCCGTACCACTACAGAACTTGGTGGCAAACAAGTTGTGTGTGTCATGCATAAGAAGGCATTATTTAGGCGTTCAGCTGCCAATATCGCTTGTCAATTTGCACTGTCAGGTTTGTTGCACTGTCAGACAATATGGTTACCAGTAGCAGCACGCACGCACACACAACTAGCGATTGGTTAGTTCTGGCCTGTTCAACGTTGTCTGCTGACAACAACTGATCGGCTCCACACATGAGATGAGATGCTCCCAACCCATTCCCATATTAAAGCTACTTAATTGCTCATGTGATGCTAGGCCTGTTTGACTTGTTACACCTGCTCCCTAGCTGATCCACTAGTTCATTTTCACTCACCCACTAGTATATTCTATCATTCTCTCATGGTCTCATCTTAAACAAGTTTCAGAATATCCTCCTCCAGAAGCAAGCTGGCTAGCGCTACACTTCTTCAGAATATATACAAGTGTGTATATATACAAGTGGGAGTATAAAATATCAGTGTATAATGGTAATGCATACTACTGCTAGCCTAGCTAAAAGTGCATACTCTGTTAGCCTAGCTATATTACCAGATCGAATGGTAATGCATTACACCTTGAACAGAGTATATTACTAGATCGAACAGTAGTATTACTGCTATAGTACCTATCAGTAGTAGTGCATACTACTGCTATCAGTAGTATTACTGCTACAAGATGTATGAACAAAGTATGCAAGAACAGAGTAGTAGGCTAGCAGTCTTCAAGGTTTAGCGGCGTGTAGGTCTTTGTCTGCAAGAACAGTGTCTACTTCAAATCATGGAAGACCTACACGCACATGTTGGCGAACACGAAGCTGCAAGAACAGACCAGAAACTGTCAACGAAATATGGTCGGCAGTCTATCGAGGGGTATGCCCAAGGTAGTAGATTAGATGGTGGAGGCGTGCGAGACGTCTACACAAGCTAAATACAGGGACGAGAGAGGGCTTTTTTTATTTTTTAATCTTTTTTTTAAAAATATTTCAATAATAATCTCACCCAAATCAAAATTTGTACATTCTAACCCTTTTGTTGTCGTGCCACCGGGAGTGGCGTGACAAGGTCTTACACGTCGGACATCCTTTCCAACGTGAAAAACCTCGTCATTTCAATGCATGTGGCGTGACAGTATGGTCTTGTCGCGCCACCGGGAGTGGCGTGGCAAGACTGAATTTTTGAAAAATCATAACTCTTCAATACGATGTCGGATGAAGATGATTTTTATATGAAAATTGTAGCTCTCGATGACATCTACAACTTTGTAGTTTTGAGTTTTTTCATTTGAAGACGTTAAGATGCTCGAAAAAATTAAATACTTTTTTTAGCACCATAAAAAACACATATAAGAGTTCGTGGTTTTTAAAAATTCATATAATTTTTTTGCACTACAAAGTTGTAGATCTCATCGATAGCTACAATTTTCATGTAAAAATCATCTTCATCCGACGTCGTATTGAAGAGTTATGATTTTTCGAAAATTCAGTCTTGTCACGCCACTCCCGGTGGCGCGACAAGACCATACTGTCACGCCACATGCATTGGCGTGAAAAGGTTTTTGAAGGACCGAGAAGCTACCCGAAAGCGACCAGAGGGGGGGGGGGGTGAATGGGAGCTTCAAAATTTCCTTTCGGAAACTAGATGCCACTGTCCCAAACTCAACCCCAAAAGCGAACCCTAGAGCTTGCTAATGTCCACGACCCTAGATGTAGGGTGGATGCTTCCACGAAGCACAGCGGGACACTAGACAACCCTAGAAAGCCAACGCAAAAGACGAAACTCGAGTCCAATCAAGAACGAACGAACCGCGAACGAAACGGCGCGAAACTGGATCGACCGGACTCTGCCTGCGTCCGGTCAGCTGGGACCGGACGCGTCCGGTCAGCCAAAAACCGGTTTTGGACCTCTCTGGAACTGACCGGACGCAGTGACTGCGAGCGTCCGGTCGATCCCCGTGCGTCCGGTCACAAGCACGTTCGAGTAGTGAACAGGACTATGGGCGAGTCCGGTCACCACTAAACTCCAGCGTCCGGTCAGAGCAAAAACCAGAACACGCTCAAACCTTCAACGACCGGACGCGTCCGGTCAAGTCGTGACCGGCGTCCGGTCACCCCGAAACTGCACTGAAACTCCGGTGATTCAACCCGATCTCCTCCGAATCAAGTGCTCTAGGCTTGGGATTCGATCTGAGGAGTCACAAGGAGGTTAGTGAGCTATCTCTAAGAGATCATGGCTCGAACCTAACTCCAAATCGGTGAATCGAAGGAATTCGGGGGAAGGAAGAAAAAGAGACCCGAAACTAAAACTTGATCGATCTCCTAGACCGTGAGGTTAGAGATGATTTCTTTCGGTGGAAAGAAGTGCCTCACGATCTAGAACAACTCAGTTCAAACGGAATCGCAAAAGATGAACCGAGCACAAAGATCAAGCGACGGGAAAACTCAAGGCACAAAGCAATCCGCGAAGAACATGATGAACATGAAATCAAAACGCGAATTGACACCAAGAGATGGGATCCAAGGTGAGGATACGGCCTCACTTCCTCGAATCAACAGTACACAGAGTGGAGTCTCTCTGCGGATCTCAACTAGCTAAAGCAGGGATGGGAGAGTGGGAAACCCTAGCAAATGAAGGCACTAACTGAAATAGCTAAAACTGAGATAGGGAGGAGGGTGTCTCCCCTGGACTACTTATACTAACCTAGCCTAAGTCTATTTCCTACTCTACCCCTCTCTACTCTAATTACAGAGCGGGCCAGGAAAACCCTAAGGCTAATCTGGTCCACCCGCTGGTGGTAGGTAGATCCGACGACCACGCCCGCACGGTCTTCCGCGTCGCCTCCACGCAACCTTCAGATCGCCGCCACGTGCCGCCACCACTCTGCACCCCCGGTTTTGTGGCCCAAACCGGGAAACCAGCCTTTTCCATCAGCCCCCGGTTTTGAGGCCCAAACCGGGAAACCAGCCTCCTGCCCGAGTTTTGTGGCCCAAACTCGAAAACCCGCAGCGCCCGAGTTTTGAGGCCCAAACTCAGAAACCAGCCCACGCCCAGGTTTTGAGGCTCAACCTGGAAACCGTCACGCCCAGGTTTTGTGGCTCAACCTGGAAACCCAGCACCCAGGTTTTGAGGCCCAAACCTGGAAACCGTCCAACGTTGGTTTTTCCCGGGCTCTACCAACAAACCGGCGTCGTAGAGGGGATGCACCGCCTGTGCACCCCTTCCACCGACATGATCGCACTTCTCCGCTTGTCGCTGTCGCAGGCTGCCAGCCACCACAGCTGATCCTCCGGCCTCCAGTCCATCAGTCTAAGTCCACGTCCGCCCTTCACCGTCCGATACATCGGCATGGCACGTCCGCCGCACGGCACGCCCATCCTTCATCGCGCCCGGTCCGTCGGCACGGCACGTCGCAACTTGACCTTCACCCGCCATCGATCACTGTCTCCGTGCTCGACACCTGCACAACACAAGCCAAAGAACATGCGCATCATCTCCGTTGACAATCACTCATCACACAGAGACTCGGCATACACCCATGTATCCGCAATCTCCCCCTTGATGAGTGCATTGTCAACTCCACAACAAATCATGAATAAGAAGAAGGAGGTAGGAAGGAGTGGGAAGAGAAAACTCAACCAAATGACCCAAAAGCCTAACAAAAGCCAAAGAAGGTCAAGTGGATGAAGCGTAAACTTGGTTCCCAAAGACATGGGCAACGGCTCGACGCAACCAAGCAAAGCAAAGCTAGCCCTCAAGAAGAGGTAGAACAGGCTCAACACCGCTAGCAGATACCAATTGAAGATCGGAGGACAACAGAAGCAAAATGCTAGTCCCTCAAGATAGAGGCACAGAGGCTCAACACAACTAGCAAGAAAATCACTCCGAACCAATTGGAAATCAACCCAAACCAAATGGGAAAGCACACCAGACGATACCAATTGAAAGCCAAATGAAAAAGCTTATGAAAGCTCATGAAAAGCTAGGAACGTTTGCTAGTCCCTCAAGACAGAGGCAACGGCTCAACACAACTAGCAAACTCCCCCTCGACAAATGAAAGCAACTAGGAAAAATGATTCTCCCCTTAGTTGATCAACACAGGAGCATATGATTTGCATAAATTTCTCCCCCCTGTTGAAAATGCACTTATCAAGGCCAAAAGGTATCGGAGAAGCAACTCCCTTCACATAAACTCCCCCTGAACACAAGATCTCCTTCCACAATGCATATGAAGTCAAAATGCAAGTTAGGAGCTTCAAGTATATAGTCAAAAGAGTGCAAAGATGCTCTAATCAGTATAGCTCCAACATCTCAATTAAGCACTCAAATAGCAAAGGCTCAGACTGATCACTTATACGAAATATGAAGCATATGAGCATGTGAGCAGTTTTAAGCCAAAAGGATAGTCACCATCAAAATAGCACTAGACATGTATAGAAGGAATCCAAACAAGTGCTAAGCATATATACAAGGTGAACTACCCCTAGCAAAGTTCAATCATCATGCATAGGAATGAAGCATATACTTGTGATTTCAAATTCATATCGGAGTTGCAGCGGTAAAAGAATTCACAAGTTCATTTTTAGCATGTGATTGCGAGAGGTTGAAAGCTTGTCATCGCCTAACTTTTCAACCGTGCGAAGCCTATGCCGAAGCAATCAGAAGCTTAAAGCAACGGTTTCGGTCATACACTACATGGCTCAAGTTTAACTCAAAGTGCAATGAGAAACAGTCTCAATACCATGAGGTGTTGACAAGCAATCCCATCTCGATCTTTTCAATTCAACAATACTTGGTTCAGATTTTAAGCAAGTTATGAACAACCAAGCAAGTGAATGACTCAGAACTAGAGACATAGCAACCTAGCATATATGAAAAGCAGGAATGGACTCAACACACCCTACACATGCTAGTTGCATATCTCAATGGTGAACATTTTCAGATTTATATATATTAGGCATAATTCACCATTCCAAAAATAGCTCGCTCATAACATGTAACAGTGATCAGAAAGAGCATAAGCTACAAGCATCATCATAAGTATCGGAGCAATACTAACAAGAGTATAATTACATTCTAGTGAATATAGACATGAAGCTTCAGAATGTAAATGCGTATGCCCGACACAAAACTGAAAGAAAGAAGATACCAATTGGAAAGACTCAAGAAACTCAAAAGAAAAGAGCCTCAAAATAAAAGAGTCAGTCTATGATACAACTCAAAATGCTTCCCCCATCTAAAAGGGGAAACACACACCAAGCTCACCCCTCAACCTATTAAAGGTTGATTCGTCTAAAGGCTTGGTGAAAATATCAGCCAATTGGTGATGAGTATCGACATGGCGAAGGTCGATATCACCCTTCTCCTGGTGGTCTCGCAAGAAATGAAAGCGCACATCAATGTGTTTGGTTTTCGAGTGAAGCACGGGGTTCTTAGCAACGCTAATGGCACTCGTGCTGTCACAAAGCAAAGGAACTCGAGTAAAGCTCAAACCAAAATCACGCAAAGTGGCCATCATCCAGAGTAACTGGGAACAGCAGCTAGCCGCAGCAACATATTCAGCCTCCGTGGTAGACTGAGCGACACTAGACTGCTTGCGAGAAGACCACGATACAAGAGAAGACCCAATAAACTGGCAAGTCCCAGAAGTGGACTTGCGCTCAATGCGACAACCAGCAAAATCGGCATCGGAATAACCGCAAAGCGAGAGAGTGGAGGAAGCAGAATACCAAATCCCGAGCTCGGGCTGTGAAACGAAGGTACCTGAAGATGCGCTTCACCGCCTGACGGTGAGAAGTGCGTGGCGAAGCCTGAAAGCGCGCGCATAAGCACACAGCGAACTGAATGTCCGGCCGTGTCGCCGTCAGGTAGAGCAGCGATCCAATCATGCTGCGGTACTCCTTCTGGTCCACTGCTTCTCCATCCGTGTCGGCATCCAGGGCAGTCGTCGTCGACATGGGCGTCGGAAGAGGCTTGGCCTCGCCCATGTCGAACCGCTTCAGCAAGTCCCTCGTGTACTTGCCCTGGTGCACAAACGTCCCCTCTCGGGATTGCTTAATTTGCAACCCGAGAAAGAAAGTCAGCTCGCCCATCATGCTCATCTCGAACTCCCTGCTCATAGTATCTGCAAACTTGGCAACCAAAACGTGAGAAGAACCACCGAAAATGATATCATCCACGTAAATTTGGACCAAGAGAGTATCTTTGCCTTGCCGGAGGAGAAAGAGCGTCTTATCTACACATCCCATTTTAAAACCCTTAGCTAGCAAAAAGGTTTTTAATCTCTCATACCAGGCTCTAGGGGCTTGTTTCAAACCATACAAAGCTTTGTGGAGTTTAAAGACATGGTTTGGAAACTTGGGATTTTCAAAACCGGGGGGTTGCTGGACATAGACCTCCTCCTCAATGTAGCCGTTTAAGAAGGCACTCTTGACATCCATTTGAAAAAGTTTGAAACCCATGGATGCAGCATAAGCCAAGAGTATCCTAATAGCCTCCA
This sequence comes from Coix lacryma-jobi var. lacryma-jobi, assembly GCA_009763385.1. Taxonomy (NCBI): domain Eukaryota; kingdom Viridiplantae; phylum Streptophyta; class Magnoliopsida; order Poales; family Poaceae; genus Coix; species Coix lacryma-jobi. Next base: position 60,844,957 of record CM019825.1, read on the forward strand.
AACGAGCTACAGGAGCGAAGGTCTCCTCATAATCTATCCCCTCCTTCTGACTATAACCCTTCGCTACAAGCCGGGCCTTGTTTCTCACAATGTGGCCCTCCTCTCCTTGCTTGTTTTTAAATACCCATTTTGTCCCAATAGGTTTACAGTCAGGAGGTGGTGGCACTAGAACCCAAACCCGATTTCGCTCAAAGTTCTCTAGCTCCTCATGCATGGCATTGACCCAATCCGGATCCGTCAATGCGTGTCCAACATCTCGGGGCTCAAAAGACGCAACAAAAGCAGAATGAGCAAAGTGCGAGATGTGCCTGTGACCTGGAACGAGTAACTCGCTCGTCGATGTCGCCGATCATCTGTTCAGGGGGGTGCTGGCGCTGGATATGTCGTGGCGCCTCCCGGGAAGAAGTGACCTCCCCCTCAACAGCAGCTGGTTCCACCCCGGGTACAAAAGGTACCGCGCGAGGTGGAGGATCCCACGGCCCCCAGGAAGAAGAAGTGTCGGGGCCGTGAGTCGTCGTCGAGGCCGCTCTTTGCGGCACGGCAGGTGGAGGGGGTGCTGGATCATCTATACCTTCAGCACCCTCGTCCTCGTCATCGAAAAGAGGCTCTCCTACCTCATGATCACCTGCACGCTCAAAACGAGAAGAGGGACAAACAAGAGTCTCGTCGAAGGTGACATCTGATGTCTCCATGACTCGGTTAGTGTCAAGGTTAAGTACACGATAAGCTCGAGTGTGAGTGCCATAACCCAAAAACACACCGTCAGAAGAACGAGACTCAAACTTGTCCAGGTTGCCTTTTTTCAATATAAAACAGTGGCAACCAAAGACTCTAAAATAACTCACCTTGGGCTGGCGACCAAAACGCAACTCATAAGAGGTCTTCTTCAAAAACGCTCTCAGAAAAATGCGATTCGAAATGTAGCATGCAGTGTTCATAGCTTCGGCCCAAAAGCGCCTAGGAGTCCTATGCTCATCAAGCATCGTCCTGGCCATCTCAACAAGGGTCCGATTCTTCCTCTCTACAACACCATTTTGGGGTGGTGTATAGGGGGAAGAAAACTGATGCTCCAAACCAAGGCGGTTACAAAACTTCTCAAAATCCGAATTTTTAAACTCGGAACCATTATCACTCCGAATAGCTCGCATCGAGTTCAAAGGGAACTCGTTCTGAAGACGCAAAATCAGATTGCGAGCAAATGAGAAAGTCTCGGTCTTCTAGCTAAAAAGAAGACCCACGAATATCTCGAAAAGTCGTCAACAACAACCAAAACATACCACTTGCCACCAACCGAGCTCACCCGAGCCGGACCAACAAGGTCCATATGTAAAAGCTCTCCGGGGTGCGAGGTCATGACCTTAGTCACTGGATGGTGGGGAGCGGCAACCATCTTCCCATGTCTGCAAGAATGGCAAACTGGATCCTTTTCCATCGAAAGCTTGGGCAATCCTCGGATTAGGCCAAGTGAGCTAAGTCTTGCAAGCAAGTCGAAGCTTAAGTGACCGAGCCTCCTATGCCACTTCCAAAGATCGGAGGAAGAAGGACTAGCCAAGAGACAGCGAGAAGAACCAAACGATTCCGAGAAATTCGCACAAAAGACTTTCCCAAAGGGCGAAATCAGACATACAAGATCGCCCTGAGGATCTAAGATGCGACTAAGGTTCGGTTTGAAACGAATCTCATAGTCATCATCAAAAAGTTGCGAAACAGAAAGCAAGTTAAAATGCAGGTTAGAAACAAGAGCAACAGTCGCGCAACACAAAGTGCTCATTAACTCGCACAGTTCCACGAGACAATACCTTACCTTTACTATTATCGCCAAAGGTTATGTACTCCTTTCCGGCGACCGGGCTAAGGCTGGAGAACCACTTGGTGTTTCCGGTCATGTGCCTCGAACAACCGGAATCCACCAACCAAACGTCCTCCAACCGTCTTACCTACATCAATAGAAAGACATAGGGTGAGCATACGGTCCAACACTGGGGTTAGTGAAATAAGGGTAATACCAGTGTTGGGCCGGCTGCTCAAAAGAACGGTTAGCAGAAAAACCATTCCTAGCACGTCTACGAGGGAAGCGATCACCACGCTGAGAAAAACAGTGGTCCGCTGGGGAAGAAGCGCTCACCGCGATACCCAAACTGCGGTGGGGGAAAGCGCTCAACAAAGCCTCCGCCACGGGGTCCGTTACCTGCAAAAGCAGGACCCCGTCGGGCACGCTCTCTACGAGGTTTACGCCTAGGAGCCTGGGGCTCAACTGCTCTAGCGTCTCTCCTCGGAGCTCTCTCCTGCCTAGGCCTAACAAACTGAGGTGCTGGACCTCTAGGCCTAGTCTCCCTCCTCGGGGCTCTCATCTCCTGCCTAGGCCTGGGACCCTGATGTCCTGGACCTAGCAGCTCTCCCCTGGGCCTTCGGTACATGTCCACCATGAGCTGGATGGTACATGTCCGGGTTCTCCATCTCCCGAGCCCTGCGCGCCTCTCTCTTGCGCCTAAAGCAGAACTCGCTCAAGTGACCATCCCTCCCACAGAAATCACACTGGTACCTCACCGCACGCAAAGGGGGTTGTTGGTGACCAGGGCTGTGGGTGTGGTTCACTTTGCCCTTCTGAGACAAACACTCCTCTCTGATGGGTGGCATAGCATCAAGCTTGTTCTTGAGGTGGTTTGGCTTGGGTGCCCAAACTGGGTTCTTGGGAGGAACTTTAGGGGGTTCCTCAACCACACCATCTTGGGTGATAGGCTTGGCTGGCTCTTTGAGTGGAAGCTTGGCAAGTTTGGGAGTAGTGGTGGAATTGGGCTTCTCACATGGGTTCAGACCACTAGACTCTCCAATCTTCCCAAAGGCTGAGAGATCAACACTCTGAGCAAAACCTACACCAGGGGCACCAACAGCTCGCTTGAATTGGGAGATCATCATCCCGAGCTGCGGCTCACTACTGGAGACCCATGACAAGATGGACCGAAGGTATGTGTTTTCTTCCTCGGTTTGCATCTTGCCATGCTTCACATTGGTAATCTCCATCTCCAGGCCCTCACACAAAGCACACCTCGTGACACAAGTGCTATCTGAGCTGGCCTTGACTAAAGACTCAATCTTGGCATTCTTCTCTGCCAACTCAGTTTGCAAGACAGGACAAGTCTTGCACGCACCCAACAGCTGCGGCCTAGCACGGAGCTCATCCACCTCTCCAACCAACGCAGCATACTTACCTCTCAGAGTGAGAAGGTCAGTCATGTGCGCGGTGCACGACTCGCACTCCGCCTCCTCCGACACTACCACGGTGGACCGAGCGAACTCAAGCTCCTTCACCGTGTCCTCCCACTTCTGCCTAAACTCCTTGCGCTCTCTAGCGGCATGCCTAAGCAACTTATCTTGGCTAAGGAGGGCAGCAGTCAACTTCTCAACCTCGGAGGAAAGCTCGTCGTAGGTGAGAGATACCTGGGAGGTGTCGTCGTCGTCGTCGTCGTTCCGAGGGGTACGCTCCGGCTCGCCGTCGACCTCATCGCCCAGCGCCATGGTGCAGAAGCCGTCGTCGTCGGCGAAGAAGCAGAGGCCGTTCAGCTTGTCCTCGATCCTCTTCTTCTTCTCGGACTCGTCATCGCTCGAGCTGGCGGAGTCGTCATCCGAGCCGTCGACGTCGCTGAGCGTGGCGAAGAATGCGCGCTGCTCAGCTTGCTGCTTCTCCAAGTACTTCTTCTTGATGTACTCTTTGTCGAAGCCGCCCCGTTTCTTGTGCCTTGGGGGGACGTGCTTCTCCTTGTACTTGGAGTCGCGCTTGCGCCCATGTTCGCCCTTGCCCAAGTGCTTGTTCTTCTTGGGGCAGTTGGCGATGAAGTGGTCGGGGTCGCCGCACTCGTAGCATCCCGTGCGTCCTCCTCCTCGACGACGGTTCATGCGGTTGTTGTGGAACCGCGAGAACCGGTTGGCGAGCAAAGCCAACTCGTCATCTCCCAAAGACTCCAGCTGGTCCTCTGTCACAGAAAAGAGAGAAGAAAGCGCAAAGCCAGCTGAGGGGTTAGAGGAAGAGCCGGAAACCAAAGCCATGGACGGGCGAGAAGGATTTTCAAAAGAAGCCCTCGCCATAGCATCAATCTCACTGGACTTGAGCTTACTGAAGAGCTCGTCGCAGGTGAGGGTCTCATAGTTCGGCGATTCGATGATTGCCTGAACCTTGGAGTCCCACACCGAACGGTCAAGAGTGTGCAAAAGCTTCAAAGCACGCTCATGATCGTCAAATGGCAACTGCTCTCTGTTAGCCCTCATCCTGTTGACAATCACCTGAAAGCGAGCGAATAAACTTTCTATGCTCTCGCCAGGTTGATGTCTAAAGTTCTCATACTCTCGCTTGAACGACTCGTAGAGTCGGGTTTTGACTTGAGAGGTGCCCTCATGAAAACGCATGAGAGTGTCCCAGATCTCCCGAGCCGTAGCGAGGTGAGAAACACGATCAAACTCACCCATGCTCAAACAAGAGAAAAGAGCATTACAGGCTCGGCTATTGGCATCGTGCTCATCGATCTGCTGTTGAGTCACACGAGCAGCCAAGACCACGTAATCAGGGGAGTTGCAAATATCCCAGATCGAAGCGCCCAAGCTCTGCAAATAGGTCGACATACGTATCTTCCAATACGCATAGTTCGTCCCATCGAAAAACGGCGGTTTGCCCACGCCGCGACCCATGTCGCCTTCGGTGGATCTGGAACCGGCTAAGGTGGAAGATCCTTAACCCGCTCTGATACCAATTGAAGGACCGAGAAGCTACCCGAAAGCGACCAGAGGGGGGGGGGGGGTGAATGGGAGCTTCAAAATTTCCTTTCGGAAACTAGATGCCACTGTCCCAAACTCAACCCCAAAAGCGAACCCTAGAGCTTGCTAATGTCCACGACCCTAGATGTAGGGTGGATGCTTCCACGAAGCACAGCGGGACACTAGACAACCCTAGAAAGCCAACGCAAAAGACGAAACTCGAGTCCAATCAAGAACGAACGAACCGCGAACGAAACGGCGCGAAACTGGATCGACCGGACTCTGCCTGCGTCCGGTCAGCTGGGACCGGACGCGTCCGGTCAGCCAAAAACCGGTTTTGGACCTCTCTGGAACTGACCGGACGCAGTGACTGCGAGCGTCCGGTCGATCCCCGTGCGTCCGGTCACAAGCACGTTCGAGTAGTGAACAGGACTATGGGCGAGTCCGGTCACCACTAAACTCCAGCGTCCGGTCAGAGCAAAAACCAGAACACGCTCAAACCTTCAACGACCGGACGCGTCCGGTCAAGTCGTGACCGGCGTCCGGTCACCCCGAAACTGCACTGAAACTCCGGTGATTCAACCCGATCTCCTCCGAATCAAGTGCTCTAGGCTTGGGATTCGATCTGAGGAGTCACAAGGAGGTTAGTGAGCTATCTCTAAGAGATCATGGCTCGAACCTAACTCCAAATCGGTGAATCGAAGGAATTCGGGGGAAGGAAGAAAAAGAGACCCGAAACTAAAACTTGATCGATCTCCTAGACCGTGAGGTTAGAGATGATTTCTTTCGGTGGAAAGAAGTGCCTCACGATCTAGAACAACTCAGTTCAAACGGAATCGCAAAAGATGAACCGAGCACAAAGATCAAGCGACGGGAAAACTCAAGGCACAAAGCAATCCGCGAAGAACATGATGAACATGAAATCAAAACGCGAATTGACACCAAGAGATGGGATCCAAGGTGAGGATACGGCCTCACTTCCTCGAATCAACAGTACACAGAGTGGAGTCTCTCTGCGGATCTCAACTAGCTAAAGCAGGGATGGGAGAGTGGGAAACCCTAGCAAATGAAGGCACTAACTGAAATAGCTAAAACTGAGATAGGGAGGAGGGTGTCTCCCCTGGACTACTTATACTAACCTAGCCTAAGTCTATTTCCTACTCTACCCCTCTCTACTCTAATTACAGAGCGGGCCAGGAAAACCCTAAGGCTAATCTGGTCCACCCGCTGGTGGTAGGTAGATCCGACGACCACGCCCGCACGGTCTTCCGCGTCGCCTCCACGCAACCTTCAGATCGCCGCCACGTGCCGCCACCACTCTGCACCCCCGGTTTTGTGGCCCAAACCGGGAAACCAGCCTTTTCCATCAGCCCCCGGTTTTGAGGCCCAAACCGGGAAACCAGCCTCCTGCCCGAGTTTTGTGGCCCAAACTCGAAAACCCGCAGCGCCCGAGTTTTGAGGCCCAAACTCAGAAACCAGCCCACGCCCAGGTTTTGAGGCTCAACCTGGAAACCGTCACGCCCAGGTTTTGTGGCTCAACCTGGAAACCCAGCACCCAGGTTTTGAGGCCCAAACCTGGAAACCGTCCAACGTTGGTTTTTCCCGGGCTCTACCAACAAACCGGCGTCGTAGAGGGGATGCACCGCCTGTGCACCCCTTCCACCGACATGATCGCACTTCTCCGCTTGTCGCTGTCGCAGGCTGCCAGCCACCACAGCTGATCCTCCGGCCTCCAGTCCATCAGTCTAAGTCCACGTCCGCCCTTCACCGTCCGATACATCGGCATGGCACGTCCGCCGCACGGCACGCCCATCCTTCATCGCGCCCGGTCCGTCGGCACGGCACGTCGCAACTTGACCTTCACCCGCCATCGATCACTGTCTCCGTGCTCGACACCTGCACAACACAAGCCAAAGAACATGCGCATCATCTCCGTTGACAATCACTCATCACACAGAGACTCGGCATACACCCATGTATCCGCAATCTCCCCCTTGATGAGTGCATTGTCAACTCCACAACAAATCATGAATAAGAAGAAGGAGGTAGGAAGGAGTGGGAAGAGAAAACTCAACCAAATGACCCAAAAGCCTAACAAAAGCCAAAGAAGGTCAAGTGGATGAAGCGTAAACTTGGTTCCCAAAGACATGGGCAACGGCTCGACGCAACCAAGCAAAGCAAAGCTAGCCCTCAAGAAGAGGTAGAACAGGCTCAACACCGCTAGCAGATACCAATTGAAGATCGGAGGACAACAGAAGCAAAATGCTAGTCCCTCAAGATAGAGGCACAGAGGCTCAACACAACTAGCAAGAAAATCACTCCGAACCAATTGGAAATCAACCCAAACCAAATGGGAAAGCACACCAGACGATACCAATTGAAAGCCAAATGAAAAAGCTTATGAAAGCTCATGAAAAGCTAGGAACGTTTGCTAGTCCCTCAAGACAGAGGCAACGGCTCAACACAACTAGCAAACTCCCCCTCGACAAATGAAAGCAACTAGGAAAAATGATTCTCCCCTTAGTTGATCAACACAGGAGCATATGATTTGCATAAATTTCTCCCCCCTGTTGAAAATGCACTTATCAAGGCCAAAAGGTATCGGAGAAGCAACTCCCTTCACATAAACTCCCCCTGAACACAAGATCTCCTTCCACAATGCATATGAAGTCAAAATGCAAGTTAGGAGCTTCAAGTATATAGTCAAAAGAGTGCAAAGATGCTCTAATCAGTATAGCTCCAACATCTCAATTAAGCACTCAAATAGCAAAGGCTCAGACTGATCACTTATACGAAATATGAAGCATATGAGCATGTGAGCAGTTTTAAGCCAAAAGGATAGTCACCATCAAAATAGCACTAGACATGTATAGAAGGAATCCAAACAAGTGCTAAACATATATACAAGGTGAACTACCCCTAGCAAAGTTCAATCATCATGCATAGGAATGAAGCATATACTTGTGATTTCAAATTCATATCGGAGTTGCAGCGGTAAAAGAATTCACAAGTTCATTTTTAGCATGTGATTGCGAGAGGTTGAAAGCTTGTCATCGCCTAACTTTTCAACCGTGCGAAGCCTATGCCGAAGCAATCAGAAGCTTAAAGCAACGGTTTCGGTCATACACTACATGGCTCAAGTTTAACTCAAAGTGCAATGAGAAACAGTCTCAATACCATGAGGTGTTGACAAGCAATCCCATCTCGATCTTTTCAATTCAACAATACTTGGTTCAGATTTTAAGCAAGTTATGAACAACCAAGCAAGTGAATGACTCAGAACTAGAGACATAGCAACCTAGCATATATGAAAAGCAGGAATGGACTCAACACACCCTACACATGCTAGTTGCATATCTCAATGGTGAACATTTTCAGATTTATATATATTAGGCATAATTCACCATTCCAAAAATAGCTCGCTCATAACATGTAACAGTGATCAGAAAGAGCATAAGCTACAAGCATCATCATAAGTATCGGAGCAATACTAACAAGAGTATAATTACATTCTAGTGAATATAGACATGAAGCTTCAGAATGTAAATGCGTATGCCCGACACAAAACTGAAAGAAAGAAGATACCAATTGGAAAGACTCAAGAAACTCAAAAGAAAAGAGCCTCAAAATAAAAGAGTCAGTCTATGATACAACTCAAAATGCTTCCCCCATCTAAAAGGGGAAACACACACCAAGCTCACCCCTCAACCTATTAAAGGTTGATTCGTCTAAAGGCTTGGTGAAAATATCAGCCAATTGGTGATGAGTATCGACATGGCGAAGGTCGATATCACCCTTCTCCTGGTGGTCTCGCAAGAAATGAAAGCGCACATCAATGTGTTTGGTTTTCGAGTGAAGCACGGGGTTCTTAGCAACGCTAATGGCACTCGTGCTGTCACAAAGCAAAGGAACTCGAGTAAAGCTCAAACCAAAATCACGCAAAGTGGCCATCATCCAGAGTAACTGGGAACAGCAGCTAGCCGCAGCAACATATTCAGCCTCCGTGGTAGACTGAGCGACACTAGACTGCTTGCGAGAAGACCACGATACAAGAGAAGACCCAATAAACTGGCAAGTCCCAGAAGTGGACTTGCGCTCAATGCGACAACCAGCAAAATCGGCATCGGAATAACCGCAAAGCGAGAGAGTGGAGGAAGCAGAATACCAAATCCCGAGCTCGGGTGTGAAACGAAGGTACCTGAAGATGCGCTTCACCGCCTGACGGTGAGAAGTGCGTGGCGAAGCCTGAAAGCGCGCGCATAAGCACACAGCGAACTGAATGTCCGGCCGTGTCGCCGTCAGGTAGAGCAGCGATCCAATCATGCTGCGGTACTCCTTCTGGTCCACTGCTTCTCCATCCGTGTCGGCATCCAGGGCAGTCGTCGTCGACATGGGCGTCGGAAGAGGCTTGGCCTCGCCCATGTCGAACCGCTTCAGCAAGTCCCTCGTGTACTTGCCCTGGTGCACAAACGTCCCCTCTCGGGATTGCTTAATTTGCAACCCGAGAAAGAAAGTCAGCTCGCCCATCATGCTCATCTCGAACTCCCTGCTCATAGTATCTGCAAACTTGGCAACCAAAACGTGAGAAGAACCACCGAAAATGATATCATCCACGTAAATTTGGACCAAGAGAGTATCTTTGCCTTGCCGGAGGAGAAAGAGCGTCTTATCTACACATCCCATTTTAAAACCCTTAGCTAGCAAAAAGGTTTTTAATCTCTCATACCAGGCTCTAGGGGCTTGTTTCAAACCATACAAAGCTTTGTGGAGTTTAAAGACATGGTTTGGAAACTTGGGATTTTCAAAACCGGGGGGTTGCTGGACATAGACCTCCTCCTCAATGTAGCCGTTTAAGAAGGCACTCTTGACATCCATTTGAAAAAGTTTGAAACCCATGGATGCAGCATAAGCCAAGAGTATCCTAATAGCCTCCAAACGAGCTACAGGAGCGAAGGTCTCCTCATAATCTATCCCCTCCTTCTGACTATAACCCTTCGCTACAAGCCGGGCCTTGTTTCTCACAATGTGGCCCTCCTCTCCTTGCTTGTTTTTAAATACCCATTTTGTCCCAATAGGTTTACAGTCAGGAGGTGGTGGCACTAGAACCCAAACCCGATTTCGCTCAAAGTTCTCTAGCTCCTCATGCATGGCATTGACCCAATCCGGATCCGTCAATGCGTGTCCAACATCTCGGGGCTCAAAAGACGCAACAAAAGCAGAATGAGCAAAGTGCGAGATGTGCCGTGACCTGGAACGAGTAACTCGCTCGTCGATGTCGCCGATCATCTGTTCAGGGGGGTGCTGGCGCTGGATATGTCGTGGCGCCTCCCGGGAAGAAGTGACCTCCCCCTCAACAGCAGCTGGTTCCACCCCGGGTACAAAAGGTACCGCGCGAGGTGGAGGATCCCACGGCCCCCAGGAAGAAGAAGTGTCGGGGCCGTGAGTCGTCGTCGAGGCCGCTCTTTGCGGCACGGCAGGTGGAGGGGGTGCTGGATCATCTATACCTTCAGCACCCTCGTCCTCGTCATCGAAAAGAGGCTCTCCTACCTCATGATCACCTGCACGCTCAAAACGAGAAGAGGGACAAACAAGAGTCTCGTCGAAGGTGACATCTGATGTCTCCATGACTCGGTTAGTGTCAAGGTTAAGTACACGATAAGCTCGAGTGTGAGTGCCATAACCCAAAAACACACCGTCAGAAGAACGAGACTCAAACTTGTCCAGGTTGCCTTTTTTCAATATAAAACAGTGGCAACCAAAGACTCTAAAATAACTCACCTTGGGCTGGCGACCAAAACGCAACTCATAAGAGGTCTTCTTCAAAAACGCTCTCAGAAAAATGCGATTCGAAATGTAGCATGCAGTGTTCATAGCTTCGGCCCAAAAGCGCCTAGGAGTCCTATGCTCATCAAGCATCGTCTTGGCCATCTCAACAAGGGTCCGATTCTTCCTCTCTACAACACCATTTTGGGGTGGTGTATAGGGGGAAGAAAACTGATGCTCCAAACCAAGGCGGTTACAAAACTTCTCAAAATCCAAATTTTTAAACTCGGAACCATTATCACTCCGAATAGCTCGCATCGAGTTCAAAGGGAACTCGTTCTGAAGACGCAAAATCAGATTGCGAGCAAATGAGAAAGTCTCAGTCTTCTTAGCTAAAAAGAAGACCCACGAATATCTCGAAAAGTCGTCAACAACAACCAAAACATACCACTTGCCACCAACCGAGCTCACCCGAGCCGGACCAACAAGGTCCATATGTAAAAGCTCTCCGGGGTGCGAGGTCATGACCTTAGTCACTGGATGGTGGGGAGCGGCAACCATCTTCCCATGTCTGCAAGAATGGCAAACTGGATCCTTTTCCATCGAAAGCTTGGGCAATCCTCGGATTAGGCCAAGTGAGCTAAGTCTTGCAAGCAAGTCGAAGCTTAAGTGACCGAGCCTCCTATGCCACTTCCAAAGATCGGAGGAAGAAGGACTAGCCAAGAGACAGCGAGAAGAACCAAACGATTCCGAGAAATTCGCACAAAAGACTTTCCCAAAGGGCGAAATCAGACATACAAGATCGCCCTGAGGATCTAAGATGCGACTAAGGTTCGGTTTGAAACGAATCTCATAGTCATCATCAAAAAGTTGCAAAACAGAAAGCAAGTTAAAATGCAGGTTAGAAACAAGAGCAACGTCGCGCAACACAAAGTGCTCATTAACCCGCACAGTTCCACGAGACAATACCTTACCTTTACTATTATCGCCAAAGGTTATGTACTCCTTTCCGGCGACCGGGCTAAGGCTGGAGAACCACTTGGTGTTTCCGGTCATGTGCCTCGAACAACCGGAATCCACCAACCAAACGTCCTCCAACCGTCTTACCTACATCAATAGAAAGACATAGGGTGAGCATACGGTCCAACACTGGGGTTAGTGAAATAAGGGTAATACCAGTGTTGGGCCGGCTGCTCAAAAGAACGGTTAGCAGAAAAACCATTCCTAGCACGTCTACGAGGGAAGCGATCACCACGCTGAGAAAAACATGGTCCGCTGGGGAAGAAGCGCTCACCGCGATACCCAAACTGCGGTGGGGGAAAGCGCTCAACAAAGCCTCCGCCACGGGGTCCGTTACCTGCAAAAGCAGGACCCCGTCGGGCACGCTCTCTACGAGGTTTACGCCTAGGAGCCTGGGGCTCAACTGCTCTAGCGTCTCTCCTCGGAGCTCTCTCCTGCCTAGGCCTAACAAACTGAGGTGCTGGACCTCTAGGCCTAGTCTCCCTCCTCGGGGCTCTCATCTCCTGCCTAGGCCTGGGACCCTGACGTCCGGACCTAGCAGCTCTCCCCTGGGCCTTCGGTACATGTCCACCATGAGCTGGATGGTACATGTCCGGGTTCTCCATCTCCCGAGCCTTGCGCGCCTCTCTCTTGCGCCTAAAGCAGAACTCGCTCAAGTGACCATCCCTCCCACAGAAATCACACTGGTACCTCACCGCACGCAAAGGGGGTTGTTGGTGACCAGGGCTGTGGGTGTGGTTCACTTTGCCCTTCTGAGACAAACACTCCTCTCTGATGGGTGGCATAGCATCAAGCTTGTTCTTGAGGTGGTTTGTCTTGGGTGCCCAAACTGGGTTCTTGGGAGGAACTTTAGGGGGTTCCTCAACCACACCATCTTGGGTGATAGGCTTGGCTGGCTCTTTGAGTGGAAGCTTGGCAAGTTTGGGAGTAGTGGTGGAATTGGGCTTCTCACATGGGTTCAGACCACTAGACTCTCCAATCTTCCCAAAGGCTGAGAGATCAACACTCTGAGCAAAACCTACACCAGGGGCACCAACAGCTCGCTTGAATTGGGAGATCATCATCCCGAGCTGCGGCTCACTACTGGAGACCCATGACAAGATGGACCGAAGGTATGTGTTTTCTTCCTCGGTTTGCATCTTGCCATGCTTCACATTGGCAATCTCCATCTCCAGGCCCTCACACAAAGCACACCTCGTGACACAAGTGCTATCTGAGCTGGCCTTGACTAAAGACTCAATCTTGGCATTCTTCTCTGCCAACTCAGTTTGCAAGACAGGACAAGTCTTGCACGCACCCAACAGCTGCGGCCTAGCACGGAGCTCATCCACCTCTCCAACCAACGCAGCATACTTACCTCTCAGAGTGAGAAGGTCAGTCATGTGCGCGGTGCACGACTCGCACTCCGCCTCCTCCGACACTACCACGGTGGACCGAGCGAACTCAAGCTCCTTCACCGTGTCCTCCCACTTCTGCCTAAACTCCTTGCGCTCTCTAGCGGCACGCCTAAGCAACTTATCTTGGCTAAGGAGGGCAGCAGTCAACTTCTCAACCTCGGAGGAAAGCTCGTCGTAGGTGAGAGATACCTGGGAGGTGTCGTCGTCGTCGTCGTCGTTCCGAGGGGTACGCTCCGGCTCGCCGTCGACCTCATCGCCCAGCGCCATGGTGCAGAAGCCGTCGTCGTCGGCGAAGAAGCAGAGGCCGTTCAGCTTGTCCTCGATCCTCTTCTTCTTCTCGGACTCGTCATCGCTCGAGCTGGCGGAGTCGTCATCCGAGCCGTCGACGTCGCTGAGCGTGGCGAAGAATGCGCGCTGCTCAGCTTGCTGCTTCTCCAAGTACTTCTTCTTGATGTACTCTTTGTCGAAGCCGCCCCGTTTCTTGTGCCTTGGGGGGACGTGCTTCTCCTTGTACTTGGAGTCGCGCTTGCGCCCATGTTCGCCCTTGCCCAAGTGCTTGTTCTTCTTGGGGCAGTTGGCGATGAAGTGGTCGGGGTCGCCGCACTCGTAGCATCCCGTGCGTCCTCCTCCTCGACGACGGTTCATGCGGTTGTTGTGGAACCGCGAGAACCGGTTGGCGAGCAAAGCCAACTCGTCATCTCCCAAAGACTCCAGCTGGTCCTCTGTCACAGAAAAGAGAGAAGAAAGCGCAAAGCCAGCTGAGGGGTTAGAGGAAGAGCCGGAAACCAAAGCCATGGACGGGCGAGAAGGATTTTCAAAAGAAGCCCTCGCCATAGCATCAATCTCACTGGACTTGAGCTTACTGAAGAGCTCGTCGCAGGTGAGGGTCTCAAAGGCACTAACTGAAATAGCTAAAACTGAGATAGGGAGGAGGGTGTCTCCCCTGGACTACTTATACTAACCTAGCCTAAGTCTATTTCCTACTCTACCCCTCTCTACTCTAATTACAGAGCGCGCCAGGAAAACCCTAAGGCTAATCTGGTCCACCCGCTGGTGGTAGGTAGATCCGACGACCACGCCCGCACGGTCTTCCGCGTTGCCTCCACGCAACCTTCAGATCGCCGCCACGTGCCGCCACCACTCTGCACCCCCGGTTTTGTGGCCCAAACCGGGAAACCAGCCTTTTCCATCAGCCCCCGGTTTTGAGGCCCAAACCGGGAAACCAGCCTCCAGCCCGAGTTTTGTGGCCCAAACTCGGAAACCCGCAGCGCCCGAGTTTTGAGGCCCAAACTCGGAAACCGGCCCACGCCCAGGTTTTGAGGCTCAACCTGGAAACCGTCACGCCCAGGTTTTGTGGCTCAACCTGGAAACCCAGCACCCAGGTTTTGAGGCCCAAACCTGGAAACCGTCCACCGTTGGTTTTCCCGGGCTCTACCAACAAACCGGCGTCGTAGAGGGGATGCACCGCCTGTGCACCCCTTCCACCGACATGATCGCACTTCTCCGCTTGTCGCTGTCGCAGGCTGCCAGCCACCACAGCTGATCCTCCGGCCTCCAGTCCATCAGTCTAAGTCCACGTCCGCCCTTCACCGTCCGATACATCGGCATGGCACGTCCGCCGCACGGCACGCCCATCCTTCATCGCGCCCGGTCCGTCGGCACGGCACGTCGCAACTTGACCTTCACCCGCCATCGATCACTGTCTCCGTGCTCGACACCTGCACAACACAAGCCAAATAACATGCGCATCATCTCCGTTGACAATCACTCATCACACAGAGACTCGGCATACACCCATGTATCCGCAGTTTTCCACATTGGAAACGATGTCCGACATGTAAGACCTTGTCACACCATTCCCGGTGGCGCGACAATGTTATTTGGTCGTGCCAGTGGGGCTGGCGCGACTAAAAGGGTTAGAATGTACAAATTTTATTTAGGTGAGATTATTATTGAAATATTTTTTAGAAAAAGGTTAAAAAATAAAAAAACCCCCGACGAGAGACGACGATTTAGATAGGTTCGGACCGACAAGTCGCCGTAATACCCTACATCCTGTGTTCTGGTGGCTGGTTTGTATTGCTGGGTTGGAATATGACCTGAGTTTGGAGGGGATCCCAGCTCGCCTTATATAGCCGGGGAGCAGGGTTACAACTTGCCGAATCCTAACAAATTACAATTGGTTCCTTTTGGCCAGGAATCTGGGTCTATCTATCTGGATCTTCCTTGGCGAGCAAGTCATCGGGAGAGTCCTTGGTGGTTGCGATAGCCGGGTCGCAAGCCGCAAGGCCTTCTGGTTGGGCCATATCTGGTGACTGGCCCAAGTAGGTCCATGGGGGTATATGAAGGTAATATCCCCTGAATGACCGGATTGGCGACCAGAGGGGAGGGTGAATGGGAGCGTCAAATTCAACTCGTGTAATAGATGACCCTTGTCCCAGAGAATCACCCCAAAAGCAAAGACTCGAGATAACCGGTGAGTTCACGACCTACGAGTGGTGAATACCCTAGGAGATGTCCTAGTGGTACAGCGGAACTACCGGAGAAACCCCAAAATCAAGTGCCAAAGCCAAGAACCAAAACTGCAAAGTGTGCAGGTTCGCAGACTGTACGGGGTCAGGGTCCTGGACTGTCTGCAGTAGAAGCCCGGACTGTCCGCGATTGGGTGCCGGACTGTCCGCCGGCAAAACTGTGAAAACCAAACAATTCTGCAAGTCTGCTGGGCAGGTCCCGGACTATCCGTGGGTTTGTACCGCGGACTGTCCGCCGTTCACTTGACAGTGAACAGTCAGGGGGCTGCGCCTGACTGACCTGAAGCAAACCCGATGCACAGACTGTCCATCGTCAAGGCGCGGACTGTCCGCCACCACACAGAAAGCACAAAAACTACACGGCTCAAACACAAAATCGAATCAACCTTCACCAAATCAAAAGGGGCTTTTATCAAACTCCTCCCAAGTGTTCCTCTACGTATTAGGGTGCTAATCCTAAAAAATTATCACACCAAACCAAGTCAATCGAGAGAAATTCGAAGAACACCGGAAAAGGGGAAGAACGAAGAACAAACGCGATTTCAGCCCGATCTACGGATTCGTGAGGTTATGGGAGAAATCCTTCAGTGAAAAGAAGGAGCTCACGACATAGAACAAACTAATTCAAGTGGAATCGAAAATCATCTCACGGAGAGGGAGAACGGGACAAATCTCCGGGAGAGGAACACGAACACAAAACGTGAATCGGTCGGGATTTCAACTGTGTGTCTACCACACGAGACAAAGGTGAGATTACGGTCTCTCCTCCTCAAAATCCCGAAAACACAGAGGTATGATTGGAGTCTCTCTGTGGATCACAAGCAGCGAGGTATGATTAGAACCTAAGCGAGGGCTAGAGAGAGAGCTCAGGCAATTGTGGTTGCATGGATAGAATGAGAGGAGGGGCGCCTCTCTTATTTATAGCCTAAGTAGAATAGTCCCCTTCTACCCCTAGATACAAGAGCAAAGCGGCCAACCCTAGGGGTATCCCGGTCCAACTCTGAAGAGTCACGATCCGACGGTCACGCGCCTTCCTCATCCTTAGCTTCGCCTCGACGCAAGCCTCAGGATGCCGCCACGTGTCGTCCTGTCGACCGCCGCGCCTTCCTCGTGGATAGCTACGCTGCCACGCCAGCCTCTCCATGCCGCCACGCGTCAACCGTCCTTTTTGGACCTCCCCCGGTTTTGAGGCTGAAACCGGGAAACCTGTCCTCCGGCTGAGTTTTGTGGCCCAAACTCAGAAACCCGTGAGCCCAGGTTTTGAGGCCCAATCCTGGAAACCGTCCTCACCGAGTTTTGAGGCCCAAACTCAGAAACCCGCCACCCCGAGTTTTGAGGCCCAAACTCGAAAACCGTCGAGGGTAGTTTTTAGAGGCTCAACTACCAAACCTGCGTCGTAGATGGGATGTGGTTCGCACACCCCGAGTTTCGGCACCGATGCCAATGCATGTCCAGCCTCCACGCCGGGCACAGTTGATTCGCCTTCCTTCTCGGCCTCCCGCCAAGTGTCACGACGCCATCACCTTCCTCCCGATTCGACCGATGCACCACACATCCCCATGTGCTCTCGCTTGTCGATGCCACGTGCCAGCTACCACAGCTGGTGCTCAGGTCTCCCGGTCCGTTGGTCCAAGCCTCACGTCCGCCCTTCACCGCTCCCGGTCCGTCGGCACGACACGTCTCTACTTGACCTTCACCTCACCTTCGACCACTATCTCCGAGCTCCACACCTGCACATCAACACAGCCAAGAGACATGTTGCCTCTCACCCCTACCGGTGAGCCTGTTGACCGATCGCTCATCACTCAGGAAGGGAACCACAAGGGCACATATCAACCTTGTGTTCGCATCCCCACATCTAGTCCCCGAGCACTTTGTATCCGTTGTGCGGGGCGTCGCGAAGCTTTCCAAACAGGTCAGACCTGGTCGCATGTCGTTGGAGGTGTCTTTCGACCAGGTCACCTGGTCGTGGATGCACTTGTAGTAGACTCCCGACCAGGTTAGACTGGCTGTTGTTGTCGTGGAAGGAGTAGTCGAAGCCGTGGTGCAGCCGCGAGGAGTGCTCGACGTCGTCCAGCCAAGTGAATGCGAAGTGCTGCAAGAAAAATTTTGAAGGTCTTTCTTCTGGTGAAGTGTATCCACTTGGAGCTTGGCCAGACTTAAGGGGTCAACGATTGCCCAGTATTAGTCCGTGCTAGTCCATGCGAGCTGCAGAGAAGAAAGAAAAAAAAATACATTCACCGATAGGTGAAGTGTATCCACTTAGTCCTCGAGCTTGGGATTAGGTGTTGTAGGCACGTGGTGTCGAGCTTGTAAAATTCCTGTGAATAACAAAACACGGTCATTTTGCAAAAAAAATGACATGTGTACACGTAGTCCCCGGGCCTGCTGCAAAAAACAACATGGTTTTTGTAGCAGGGTCAAATAAGATATTTCCATGCAGAGATTTGAAAGGATCAAGATGCCCAAGAGGGGGGGTGAATTGGGCTTTTCTAAAACTTCTTGCAATAATAAAACCTATCAAGCCTCAATTAACCCTCTAGTGCCTAGAAGTGTGATTCTATTTAATCTACCGCACAAAAGACCAAGTCTAAGCCACTCCTACTCTAGCAAAGCAATTCAATATAGAATGAACAACAAGAGTAATGCGGAATTGAATTGCTTGAAAGTAAATGCGTAAGTAAAAGACTAGAGATGACTCGACGATCTTTTTGCCGAGGTATCGAGGTGTCGGCACACCCCCCTAGTCCTCGTTGGAGCACCCACGCAAGGGTATCGCTCCCCCTTGATCCGCGCAAGGATCAAGTGCTCACTACGAGCTGATTCTTCGCCACTCCGGCCTGGTGAATCTCTCGCTACCGGTCATAACTTGGCTTGGGTCATCCACAATGCCTCCGGATGATCACCAAGCTCTCCGATCGCTACCAAGCCGTCTAGGTGATGCCGATCACCAAGAGTAACAAGCTAGAACTCTCACTTGACCAACACAAGGCCAAATAGATGGATGGATGCAAACTTGCTACTCAATTCTCACTAGGAGGTGTCTAATTCTCACAATTAGCAAATCACTCAACCTCACTAGGGCTCTTGCACTCACTCACACTGACAAGGTGTTCTCAGCTGATGGAAGTGGCAAGAACACTCAAATGGATGGAGGGAAGGAAGTATATATACCCCCCAACCCGGCCATCCAAAAACAGGACAAGACAGGGTTTCTGCGGGGGCATCGGACGCTCCGATGCCTAGCATCGGACGCGCTGATGACCACACCCAATGGTCGACTGTACCCTCTTGTCAGACAAGTTTATGGAGCATCGGATGCTGGGGAGCATCCGATGCCCCTGCATCGGACGCGTCCGATGCCAAAAGGACCTCTCTGGAACCTCTCTGCATGGCCATCGGACGCTGCCCCTCAGCGTCCGATGCCAGCGTCCGATGCCTTCCACAGTTCACTGCCAAGTGAACAGTGACACTGGATCATCCGATGTGGCACCATCGGAGGCTCCGATACCACGCACCAGACCAAACCCTAAGTCGGTGTGGGCATCGGAGCCTCCGATGCCCACTCAGCCAGCGTCCGATGCCCGTAACCAGGGCAAGATCAACTCGGATCGTGACGCAGTCTTAACGACTTTTGTTCCTCTCGACATAAGGCATCTCTCTGAGCTACCTAGGGCTATGAAATAACAAGTGTGCACCACACCTACCTCAATAGACTCATCTAGGTCAAGCTACTGATTCACACCCCTCTTTATAGTACGGCCAAAGGGAAAACAAAGACCTAAGACTACCTAAGTGTCCTCCAACACCATGCGACACTTAGCCTAGCCTACCACCGTCTTCGTCGACCGTCCTTTGTAAACCGAAATGATTTCCATCGCCAGGGGACATGAACTCCATATGCCCGTATCGTCGCCATTACCGTGACCTAACTTATCCCTGTTTCTGCAAAACACACGTTAGTCACAGTAATCTTGTTTTCATCCAATCACCGAAACCCACTAGGGGCCAAGATGCATTCAAGATTAAAAATGAAAATGAAGTCCTCGAGGATGAGGATGAAGAACCGCAGTCACCAGGTGTGGTTGTAGTGCCGACTAGTAACTGTAGTATTAGCTGTTCACCTGAAAGAGTATTTGAAACTGGCCGGTGGGGTCAGTCCCCAGTAATCAGTGCAGTAATTAGTCGTAACGGAGGAAATTAAATGGAATAAAAAAAAAGAAGAAGGCGAACGAGCAGAACATTTTTACGAACCGTTGGCCCAGCGGCCCATTAAGAGAGATCACGGAGGGCGAGCGCGCGTGCGGTTGCCGCAGGCGACGTGGTGGTCGTGGGAGTAGTGGGCACGAGCTCCCAGAAACCCTGAAGCTGAGGGGTCGGGCTGGAGAGTATAAAAAGGCAGAATTGACGGTGGCGATTCCCCATTTGCTCATTCGCGCATTCCATGTAGCCTTCGTCCGCTCTGCTTCCTTCACGTGCACGAGTGAGTCCTTTGCGTGAGTTCCTATAGCTCTAGATCCAAATTCAGATCCGCCCGACAGAGCAAAGGATGCCCGATGACAAGCGTTCCTAAGGAGCGGCGGTGAAGGGGAAGAAGGCGTCGCGGGTGAAAGCCGATGACCTAATCGAGGTGCCGAGCTGGGCGCATGGATGGACGCGAAGCATTCTCCGCAAGGAGAATATGGAGGATCTCGTCGTCACCGGCTTGCTCCCGGATAAGGCGACCGACGGGTGGAGGGAGGCGTATCTGGAGGATTTCCCGATGCCGAATAGCACAGAGCTCGTCGTCTTTGAGGCGTTCTTCAGGTGCGGTCTCGGCGTTCCAGTCCATCCCTTCCTCCACGGGTTGCTGGAGTACTACGAGATTGCACTGTGCAACCTGACGCCGAACACTATGTTCCACATCGCGGTCTTCATCCACTTTTGCGAGGCGTATCTGGGCATCGAGCCCCACTTTGACCTCTTCTGCTACTTCTTTCGGCTGGAGATCAACGACACCGGGTTGTGGAACATCGTCGGGTCGGTGTACCTTCAGCTCTGAGACGGAATGGCGGAGAAGTACATCGCGATGCCACTGCCTTCAAAGGCACTAGAGTACAAGCCGAAGTGGTTCTACATCCATCAGGAGGTGCCGAGGCCACCGTGTGACCCGGCCTTCGCGCCAAAGGTGCTGCCGTCATGGTCGGAGCGTCGACGATGGAGCAGGTGGAGGAGCTTCTAAAGCTGATGGAAAAGTGCTGCATTGATGGGGTGGCAGTCGCGTCGAACTTCATCAAGAGGCGCTGCAGCCCTGCAAAGAGAGGGCGCACCGGCGTACGAGTATGCCAGGGATGAAGATGACAGGATGCGGGAGGCACCAGAGCCTCTGGAGTCATCAGAGATATTCCTACGGGTCGACAGTTTGTTCGACCTGTAGAAGAGGAAGAATCTGGAGTACTTGAGGAGGTCGTATTGCCTGGAGTACCCTCCGCCAAATGTATGGCCACTCGCCTTGCTGGTGCTCGTTGAAATGCGCAAGTAGATGCTGACTGCCGTTTTGTGGTGATGCAAGGCCGTGAGGTGTTCGTCTCGCGGGCCCCATTGAAGGCGTTGCCAAAGGGCGTCGATCCGAGGCGGGACGATGTTGGCGGCGACGGCTGGGGTGAGGTCGACGAGGCAGAGGTCGACGAGGTGGAGATCGAGACCAGCGGGGAGGAGGGGAGTCTTGACGGTCCTTACAGTCAATATTATACCATCAACTAATGCATAGAATAATATGAAAGAAACCATAAAGCATAGTTGTAGGGTTTGATTCTAACAAGTTCCACGAGTTGTGTTGTTCTCACTTGTTTTGTAGGATTATCAATATTTCACTATATAAAAGTATCTCAAGTGATGAAACAGAGCACACCATTACGAAGAGCTCGTCGAGACGATCGAAACAGACATATGATTTGCTACATTTGGAGTCCTGACGAGAGAGTCCTTGTTGGATACCACTTGGAAGCTTCTAGAACAACCTGGAGTGATCACCAAGCAACACAGGGGCTAAACTGACAGATTCAACAGCTTTGGTGAATTACTGTCTTCCAGGGAGTTTTCCAGCAGATGGAAAGAGGTAGAACCCTATTCGAACACGATGAATCGCGCAAACAGATGGCAAGTCACGTTAGGGCAACAAGGGAGGTTCGAGAAGACACCACATCGAAGGAGAGGCCAAGTGGTTGACAGGTGGGGCCGGCCGGCCCCACCCCTAGGACGGCCGGCCTGGGCCAGGACGAACCTCGGCCCATCTTCGTGGAGCATGCCCTAATTGACCTCCTCGACGCATCTCAACCCTTGTTCAAGGTCAGTTTGATCCGAGGGCTGCGGTTCATCCTTAGGGGCTATAAAACCAGACCCAGACCCCCCTGGGGAGGCATCTCCATCTTCTTCTTCATTGTTCATCTACATATCCAACTTTAGGTCTTCAAGTAGAAGTAGAGATCCCTCTAGTTGATTTAGATCTAGTTCTAGTTCTTCTTCTAGTTCTAGTTTTTCTAGTTCTAGTTCTAGTTCATCTAGTTGTAGAGAGTTATCCAAAGATTAGAATTAGAAGAGATAGAGAGAGAGGTATTAGAGGAGGATTAGAAGGAGCTCCGGCCTGTCGGATCTACTTCTTCAACTTGTACCTGCGGATTCAAGTTCGTCAAGAGCTTGGATCAAGATATTCTTCGGTCATCATCTTCTAATTATCAGTAAGCGTTCTTGTTCTTATTATTCTTCTAGCTTGCATCTCTAATTAGAGTACTAATTCTAATTAGGGTACTCTAATCTAGTCATGCTAGAATTAGAGGAGTCATCGTCATGTAAGCGTGGTGCTTAGACTCGATTACTTGCATAGTGTACCCTATATTCCGGATCGGTGGTAGCTCGCGGGTGTGACTCTTATAGGCCTGTTGAATCTTCCAGAGTCCACCTCCCGTCTATAGGGCTAGCAGGAGTATATAACTTGGGAATAGCCATACTCTGGATGTGGTCTCCCAACGTAATCCACAGTAGAATAATAATCGCATAGCTTCTTGAGATTAGAGCGAGTAACCTTAGTTATCCCCTTTATCTTTAGTGTTCCTATATTTGTTAGTGCTCAGGGTTTAAGCAATAGACTTAAGACAAACATCCGTTCCTTTGGGTTCGATATAAAATTGGGTCTACACATCCGGTGAAGTGCGGGTATCTAATCTGTGCGCTTGCGGATTTATCTCTTGTGTTCTGATAACATACCCTAGCATTACTAGTGCCGTTGCCAAGGGCGACTTTGGTATCGACGGTAGTAAGTGTCAACAAGCATTTCTAGCGCCGTTGCCGGAGAACGGTCTAGAGTTAATCTTAAGTCTGCTTAAACTTGTAATCATACTTTTATCTTTTCCTTTTTTGTCCTAGTCTTTTCATCATTATTTTTGTGTTCATTCTTATGAATGTTATTTTTGAATTCCACTCTTATCTATCACTACCTCATGAGCGCAAGCTATAACCAGTACAATCCTTGCACCCTATCATAATACCTGGTTATGAGCTACGCCTACATTTTGGGAATATTTTGTTCTGGGAATGTTGCTTCTTGGGAGTCTGCATTTTAGACAAATAAATAAATAATCTCTTGGCTCATTGTGGGATGATCTTAATAACCTCATCATGTAATCCCTTAATGCTGCCATTAGAGAGTGTTCCTCTGTTTTGTCTGCTAGTGAGCAAGGTTTATGTTTCACTGTACTACTAGAAAAGCCCCTCTGCCCTAGTCTTCTCACCAACTCCCTAAAGAAAATAGTACCACCCGAACATGAGTATTCACCTTTTTGCTGCACTGTCCTTGTTATGAGCATAGAAATATTCCTTCGGGTATTCTTGTCACTAACCTTTCCAGGTTTGGAGCAAAAAATAACGAAGGAACAACAAACGCAAGGTATGTCCAACCAATCATCATGTAACATTGAATTATATTCATCCAATCTTGATTCTTTGCAAAATCCAAGCTTGAATAGACTTTCTAAGAGCATCTCTTTCCATGTTGCTATGTTGGTTGTCCCTACCTTTAGGATATGCTCATATACTAATCATGCTCTTTCATCACCATCTGAATAAATCTCTATAATGCTTTCATGCATGTTACCTTTATTTGCTGTAGTATATGTTTAGGTTTGAAGTATTTTCATACATCTCTTAAATGAAGCATGGTGCCTAGTTTAGGAGCGGTGATCTTGCTTTCAAAGGCCTTTTAATTTAAGCACGCTTAGGTTAAAATACCCACTTAAGTCAAATTAGATGTGGTGTCTAGGTTGGTTTTGAGCCGATAGTATGCTATAGTGGATGTTGGATATTTTATTGGGCTAACCCCTGTAGGAAACTTTCAATATCAATTCGGGAAAGTCCTGAGATGAACTCACATTGGAGATGAAGAGACACATGAACTTCAACAACTTTGCACAATGAAGACTCAGCTCATTCAACATGGATGAAAGAACTGTGAGTATCAAGGTTTATTTATTTTATCTTCTACTACAAGTTATTTTTTGCCTTGAATCATGGTAAAGTGCAGCCAACACATAAAATACTAGTCTATGCTAAAATAATCCTAAAAACATCTTTTTATTAGCATAGATGCAAAATACATAAGTTTTGGATAACAACCCATGCTTCAAATTCTTGCAATACTTTGGGTATATATCCACTAACGTTATGCAGGAGAGAGATTTTGTTCATCCATGGTTTGGTCTGAACATTGAAGATCCAGAACCCAAACCATAGATACACAAACCTACTCTTAGATCACAAATGGTGCTAGCCTAGTTTTGAGTCTTGCTTGGGCGCTGATGACAAGCAGGATGCAACTTACCTCGTATGAGACAACCTATGCCTGCAACCATCATTGTCCAAGACATCAAGACAAGAAGTGGGAAGTTATCCTCTTTTCTGATCAAGAGCTAGCTTGGGAGACAAGATGGTACGACTACAACCATAGCAAGATCTACGGATACATGGGTGTATGCCGGATCTTGAGATGATGAGTGATTGTCAACTGTGATGATGCGCATGTTCTTTGGCTTGTGTTATGCAGGTGTTGAGCATGAATACGGTGATCAAAGGCAAGGTGAAGATCAAGTAGAGACGTGTCGTGCCGACGGACCCGGAGCGGTGAAGGGCGAACATGAGGCTTGGACTGACGAACCGGTGGCCTGAGGATCGGCCGTGGTGGCTGACAGCCTGGGACAGCGACAAGTGAAGACTTGCGTGTGGACAGGGTGCACGGGCGGTGCATCCCCTCTACAGCGTCGGTTTGGTGGTTGAGCCACAAAAAAACCACCGAGTGGACGGTTTCCAGGTTTGGCCTCAAAACCTGGGTGCGGCCGGTTTCTGAGTTTGGGCCACAAAACTCGGGCTGAGGACGGTTTCCAGGTTTGGGCCTCAAAACCTAGGTGCTGGCGGGTTTCTGAGTTTGGGCCACAAAACTCAGGCAACAGACGACAGGTTTTCCGGTTTTCGGCCTCAAAACCGGGGGATGGCCCAGGTTTCCCGGTTTCGGCCTCAAAACCGGGAGGAGGTCCGTGAAAAGGACGAGCGACGCTTGGCGGCACGTGGCGGCATCCGGTGAGGTCGCGTCGAGGCAAAGCTACCCGATGTGCGGGCGTGGCCGTCAGATCACGTCAACTTGAGTTGGTCAGGAATACCCTTAGGGTTAGCCTGCTAGCTCATTAGCTGTAGGGGTAGAAGAGGAATAATTGTATTAGGCTATATTATGAGAGGCAGCCCCTCCCTCCAAACTATCTCAGCCATTGCTATTTTCATTCTAGGGTTTCCTGCTCTCCCATTCCCTGCTATAGCTACTGAGATCCGCAAAGACGGTGAACAATACCTCTGTGTATTTGGATTTTGCAGAAACGGGACCGGATTCCCGTTGTCTCCTCGGGTGGAGAAGTTTCGGCTGGAAATTGAGATCAAATCGCGTTCTTGCTTGTGTGTTCTTCACGTTTTCAGTTTTTGGCCCTCACGGAGATTTGCCTTGTTCTTTCTCTCCGGGAGTTGGTTTTTGATTTCGTTTGAACCACTGTGTGCACGAACGGTTTTGTGATCTTTTGACCAAAGGAATTGCACTCTAATCACTTGTAGCAACAGATCAGTCATGTTTCGTTTCAGATCAAGTTTCTCCTCTCTTCCCTCGATGTTCTTCGATTCATCGATTTGGAGATAGGTTTGAGCCATGATCTCTTAGGAGTAACTCACTATTCTTGTGACTCATCTCACCAAGTTTGAGCCCTTGAGGTTTCGTTTTGGGTGAGATCAAGTCAAACCGGTGTATGAAGAACACAGTTTCGGGGTGACCGAACGCTGGGTTCACACTGACCGGACGCTGCCTCCATGGGTCCGGTCGTTGAATAGAGCGAGAATTCTTTCGTGTGATCGATCGGACTCTCTGTGATTGTTTTGACCGGACGCAACACTGTTACTGTTCACCTCTGTGTATACTGACCAGACGCTCGTAGGGCTGTGATCGGACGCTCTTCTCCTATGAGTCCGGTCCAACACAGAGAGCATATGGAACACTCCCGGGTTGACTGGACGCGTTCGATCCTACCCAACCGGACGCTCTTCAGAGTCTGGTCAGAGCAGATCAGCTCGTTTCGTCCGTTGTTCGTTCGTTCGTTGTCCGATTTGAGATCCGCTTCTTGCGTTGGATTCCCGACTCCGTGCTTTACAGAAATCGGGTCTCACACTTTGCAAAATAGCATGAATCCCCATTGTGTTGCTCGGGGGAGGTTGAGGTTACCCAAAGTTCATCCTGTCACTAGTTGATTTGCGTGGACTTGAGAGAGGAAGTTTTTGTGGTGTCCCGCTGTGTTCCTAGGGAACATGCACCCAATCTCTTGGGTCGTGGACATCACCTGTGTCGACTTTGCTCTTGGGTTGATTCTTCGGACAAACGCTATAAGCTTTTGAAAAGAAATTTGAAGCTTCTATTCACCCCCCCTCTGGTCGCCTTTGTGTAGCACTTTCGGTCCTTCAATTGGTATCGGAGCAGGTTAAGGATCTTCCACCTTAGTCGGTTCCAGATCCATAGAAGGTGACATGGATCTTGGCGTGGGCAAACCGCCGTTTTTTGATGGGACGAACTATGCGTATTGGAAGATACGCATGTCGGCCTATCTTCAGAGTATGGGTGCTTCTGTCTGGGAGATTTGCAACAAGGCGGATTACGTGGTCTTGGCTGCTCGTGTGACTCAGCTGAAGATCGACGAACACGATGCCAATAGCCGAGCCCGTAATGCTCTTTTCTCATGTTTGAGCATGTCTGAGTTTGATCGCGTTTCTCACCTCCCCACGGCTCAGGAGATTTGGGCGACTCTCATGCGTTTCCATGAGGGAACCACTCAAGTCAAATCCCGTCTCTATGAGTCGCACAAGCGGGAGTATGAGAACTTTCGACACATGCCTGGCGAGAGCATAGAAAGTTTATTCGCTCGCTTTCAGGTCATTGTCAACATGATGAGGGCTAACAAGGAGCTGTTGCCTTTCGACGATCATGAGAGGGCTCTCAAGCTATTACACTCTTGATCGGTCGGTGTGGGACTCCAAGGTTCAGGCGATCATCGAATCGCCTAACTATGAGACTCTCACGTGTGACGAGCTCTTTAGTAAGCTCAAGTCCAGTGAGATTGACGCCATGGCGAGGGCTTCTTATGAAAATCCTTCTGGCCCGTCGATGGCTTTGGTTTCTGGCTCTTCTGCTAACACCTCTGGAGGCTTTGCTTTGTCATCTCTTCTTTCTATCACAGAGGAGCAGCTGGAGTTCATGGCGGACGATGAGTTGGCCCTGCTTGCCAACCAGTTCTCGCGGTTCCACAACAACCGCATGAACCGTTGCCGCGGAGGAGGACGTGGTGGCTGCTACGAGTGTGGAGGCTCGGACCACTTCATCGCCAATTGCCCGAAGAAGAACAAGCAAGTCTTCGGCAAGGCGGATCATGGCTACAAGTACGACTCCGCAAGCGCAAGGAGAAGTACGTCCCTGCCAAGCACAAGCAGAGGGGCGGCTTCAACAAGGAGTACATCAAGGAGAAGTACTTGGAGAAGGCCCAGGCCGAGCAGCATGCCTTCTTCGCCACTCTCAGCAACGTCGATGACTCAGATGACGACTCCGCTGTATCAAGCGATGACGAGTCTGAGAAGAAGAAGAAAATTGAGGACAAGCTGAACGACCTCTGTTTCTTCGCCGACAACAAGGGCTTCTGCACCATGGCCCTCGGCGATGAGGTCAACAACGAGTTGGAGGAGATCCCTCGGGATGACGACGACGACAACACCTCCTAGGTATCTCAAACTCCTGACGAACTCTCTGCTGAGGTTGACAAGTTTACTGCTGCTCTCCTTAGTCAAGATAAACTGCTTAGGCTTGCCGCTAGGGAGAGAAAGGAGTTTAGGAGGAAGTGGGAGGATGCGGTGAAAGAGCTTGAGTCTATCAAGTCCACCATCCTCGTGTCTGAGGAGGATGAGTGTGAGATGTGCTCCAAGCACATGACTGACCTACTCACTTTGAGGGGGAAGTATGTTGCTTTGGTTGGAGAGGTGGATGAACTTAGAGCTAGATCCTCCGTGCTTGGTGCGTGCAAGTCTTGCGCAGGCTTGCAATCAGAGTTGGTAGAGAAGAATGCCAAGATTGTGTCTCTTGAGAAGGCCAGCTCGGGTAGCACTTGTGTGTCTAGGTGTGCTTTGTGTGAGGGTTTGGAGATGGAGATTGCAAATGTGAAGCATGATAAGATGCAAACCGAGGAAGAAAACACATACCTTCGGACCATCTTGTCATGGGTGTCTTGTGGTGAGCCGCAGCTTGGGATGATGATTGCCCAATTCAAGCGTGTTGCTGGAGGTCCAGGTGTAGGCTTTGCTCAGGGGATGGAGAGTGCTGCTTCTTTTGGCAAGATTGGAGAGTCTAGTGGTCTTAACCCGAGTGAGAAGCCCAATTCCACCACTACTCCCAAACTTACCAAGATACCACCTAAAGATCCTCTTAAGCCTAACACCAAAGATGGAGTGTATGAGGAACCTCTGAGAGCTCCACCAAAGAAACAAGTGTGGTCTCCTAAACCCAACCACCTAAGGAACAAGCTAGTGGTCTCCTAAACCCAACCACCTAAGGAACAAGCTAGACACAATGCCACCTATCCAAGAGGAGCTCATGCCACAA
Source organism: Coix lacryma-jobi var. lacryma-jobi (assembly GCA_009763385.1). NCBI lineage: Eukaryota > Viridiplantae > Streptophyta > Magnoliopsida > Poales > Poaceae > Coix > Coix lacryma-jobi. The sequence goes on from CM019825.1 coordinate 60,873,609, forward strand.
AAAGGCCAAGTGATCCACACCCACTACTATGAGTATCAACAACCCCCTATGAGAGTCGTGAGGTACCATTGTGAGCACTGTGGGATAGATGGACACTTAAGGGAGTTTTGCTTTCGGCACAAGAGAGAGGAGCGCCGTGCAAAGGAGATGAGCAATTCAGACATGTACCATCCTTTCCTTGATGTACATGAGCCGAAGGCTCAGAGTAGAGCTGCTAGGCCTTGAGGTCCAATTCCTCAAGGTCCTAGGCCACAAGGAAGACGTGCCCGGCGGGAGCCTGTTTTTATGGGATATGGACCCCGTGGCGGTGGCTTTGCTGTTGAGCATTACCCCCACCGCATTTTGAGTATCGCGATGGACGCTCTTCCCTTAGCGGACCACGCTTTCCTCAGCGTGGTGATCGCTTTCCCCGTAGGCGTGCTAGGAATGGTTTAGCTACTAACCTTTCTTTTGAGCAGCCGGCCCAACACTGTTACACTTCTCATTTTACTCACCCCAGTGTTGGACCGTATGCTCACCATATGTCTTTTTATTGATGTAGGTAAAACGATTGGAGGACATTTGGTTGGTGGATTCCGGGTGCTCAAGGCATATGACCGGAAATGCCAAGTTGTTCTCCAGTCTTAGTCCAGTTGCCGGAAAGGAGTTTATCACCTTCGACGACAATAACAAAGGTAAAGTGTTGTCTCGTGGGTCTGTGCGAGTTAATGAGTACTTTGTGTTGCGTGATGTTGCTCTTGTTTCTACTTGCATTTTAACCTTTTTTCTGTTTCGCAACTCTTTGACGATGACTATGAGATTCATTTTAAACCGAATCTCAGTCGTATTTTAGATCCTCAGGGCAATCTTATATGTTTGATTTCGCCCTTTAGGAAAGTCTTTCGTGGGAATTTCTCGGAGTCTTTTGGCATTTCTCATTGTCTTTTGGCTGGACCCTCCTCCTCTGATCTTTGGAAGTGGCATAGGAGACTCGGTCACTTGAGCTTTGACTTGCTTACAAGACTTAGTTCACTTGGCTTAATCTGAGGATTGACCAAGTTACACATGGAGAAGGATCTTGTTTGCCATTCTTGTAGACATGGGAAAATGGTACGTAGCCGCTCCCCACCATCCTATGAACCAAGTTATGACCAAGCGCCCTGGAGAGCTTTTGCATATGGACCTTGTCGGTCCGGCTCGGGTGAGCTCGGTTGGTGGGAAGTGGTATGTGCTTGTTGTTGTTGATGACTTCTCGAGATATTCGTGGGTTTTCTTTTTAGCTGAGAAAACCAAGACTTTCACTTTTGTTCGCAATTTGATCGTGTGACTTCAGAATGAGTTCCCTAAGAACTCGATGAGAGCTATTCGTAGTGATAATGGTTCTGAGTTTAAGAACTCGGATTTCGAGAAGCTTTGTAACTCTTTGGGTTTGGAGCATCAGTTTTCTTCTCCCTACACACCGCCACAAAATGGTGTTGTAGAGAGGAAAAATCGGACCCTTGTTGAGATGGCCAGGACGATGCTCGATGAGCATAGGACTCCTAGGCGGTATTGGGCCGAGGCTATAAACACTGCATGCTATATTTCCAATCGCATTTTTCTCCATGCTTTCTTGAAGAAAACTTCTTATGAGTTGCGATTTGGGAAGCAACCCAAAGTGAGTTATTTTAGAGTTTTTGGTTGCCACTGTTTTATACTCAAGAAAGGCAATTTGGACAAGTTTGAGTCTCGCTCTTCTGACGGTGTATTTTTGGGTTATGGTAATCATACTCGTGCATATCGTGTACTTAACCTTGATACTAACCGAGTCATGGAGACATCCGATGTCACCTTCGACGAGACTGTGCTTTGTCCTTCTTCTAGTTTTGAGCGTGCAGGTGATCATGAGGTTGGAGAACCTCTTTTTGATGATGAGGAAGAAGGTGCTAAAGGGATTGATGATCCAGCACTTCCTCCACCTGCGGTGCCGATTGGGTCGACTTTGACCATGACTGCACGCGGCCCCAGCCCTTCTTCCTCTACTACATGGGGGCCGTGTGATCCACCACCTCGGGCTGTACCACTTGTACCCGAGGAGGCACCAACTGTTGTTGAGGGGGAGGTAACTTCAGCAAGGGAGGCACCATGACACATTCAGCGCCAACACTCTCCTCAACAAATGATCAGCGACATCCACGAACGCGTCACTCGGTCTAGGTCACAACAAATCTCTCACTTTGCTCATTCTGCATTTGTTGCTGATTTTGAACCTCGAGATGTTGGACACGCTTTATCTGATCCGGATTGGGTCAATGCCATGCATGAGGAGCTTGAAAATTTTGAAAGAAATCGGGTTTGGGTTCTTCTTCCTCCTGAGTGTCACCCTTTTGGGAGAAAATAGGTTTTCAAAAACAAACAAGGGGAAGATGGCCATGTTGTGAGAAACAAGGCCAGACTTGTAGCCCAGGGGTATAGTCAGAAGGAGGGGATAGACTATGAGGAGACTTTTGCTCCTGTAGCTCGTTTGGAGGCAATTAGGATCCTCTTGGGTTTTGCTGCATCCAAAGGTTTCAAACTTTTTCAAATGGATGTCAAGAGTGGCTTCCTAAACGGCTACATAGAAGAGGAGGTTTATGTGAAACAACCCCCTAGTTTTGAAAATCCCAAGTTTCCAAACCATGTTTTTAAACTTCACAAAGCTTTGTATGGTTTGAAACAAGCCCCTAGAGCCTAGTATGATAGGTTGAAAACCTTTTTACTTGCTAAGGGTTTTAAAATGGGATGTGTTGATAAAACGCTTTTTCTCCTCAAGTAAGGCAATGACACTCTCTTGGTTCAGATTTACGTGGATGATATCATTTTCGGTGGTTCTTCTCATGCGTTAGTTGCCAAGTTTGCAGATACTATGAGCAGGGAATTTGAGATGAGCATGATGGGCGAGTTGATGTTTTTCCTCGAGTTGCAAATCAAGCAATCTCGAGAAGGGACGTTTGTGCACCAGGGCAAGTACACCAAGGACATATTGAAAAAGTTCGATATGGGTGAGGCCAAGCCTCTTCCAACGCCCATGTCAACCACAACGGCCCTGGATGCGGACAAGGATGGAGAAGCTGTGGACCAGAAGGAGTACCAGAGTATGATCGGGTCGCTGCTGTACCTGACAACGACACGCCCGGACATCCAGTTCGCGGTGTGTCTTTGCGCACGATTTCAGTCGTCGCCGCGCACCTCTCACCGTCAGGCGGTCAAGCGCATTATGAGGTACTTATGCTTCACACCCGAGTTTGGAATTTGGTATTCTGCTTCTTCCACCCTCTCCCTTTGCGGTTACTCGGATGCTAATTTTGCTGGTTGCCGACTTGAGAGCAAGTTCACTTCTGGGACTTGTCAGTTTTTGGGTTCTTCTCTTGTATCTTGGTCTTCTCGCAAGCAGTCTAGTGTCGCTCAGTCTACCACAGAGGCTGAATATGTTGCTACGACTAGCTGTTGTTCCCAATTGTTGTGGATGATGACCACTTTGCGTGATTTTGGTCTGAGTTTTTCTCGAGTTCCATTGCTTTGTGACAGCACGAGTGCGATTAGCATTGCTAAGAACCCCGTGCTGCATTCTAAGACCAAACACATTAGTGTGCGCTTTCATTTCTTGCGAGACCACTATGAGAAGGGTGATATCGACCTTCACCATGTCGATACTCATCGTCAGTTGGCAGATATTTTCACCAAGCCTTTGGACCAATCAACCTTTGCTAGGTTGAGAGGTGAGCTTGGTGTGTGTTTTCCCTTTTAGTTGGCGGAAACATTTTGGTTCTTATATCATAGTCTGACTTCTTTTGTCTTGTTTTTGTTTAGTTTTTGCATTTCATCATATTTGCATCTTTATCTTTTCAAGCTTCATGTCTATAATCTGTAGAATGAATCTATGCTCTGATTAGTGTATGCTCTGATGATATATGATGATGCTTGTAGCTTAGGCTCTTTTTTGATCACTGATACATGTTGTGAGCTGAGCTACTTTTCAGAACTGTGAATATGCTTAATTCAACATAATATTCGAAACATGTTCACCCTTGAGATTGGCAACTAGCATGTGTAGAATGTGTTGAAGTCACTTGTGCTATTTATATATGCTAGGTTGCTATGTCTCTAGTTCTAAGTCTTTCACTTGCTTGGTATGTTCATTTTCTGTTAAAATTTGAACCAAGTCTAAGTGAATTGAAAAGATCGAGTTGGGATCACTTGACAGCACATCACGGTATCGAGACTGTTTCTCATTGCACATTGAGTTAAACTTGAGCCGTGTAGTGTAAGACCGAAACCATTGCTTCAAGCTTCTGATTGCTTATGCATAGGCTTAGCACGGTTGAAAAGTTAGGCAATGTCAAGTTTTCAACCTCTCGCAATCACATGCTGAAATTTCAAACTTGTGTAATCACCGCTGCAACTCCGATAAAATTTTGAAAGCACAAGTCTATGTTTCATTCTACCGCATGATGATTGTACTTTGCTAGAGGTAGTTGACCTTGTATACATGTTTAGCACTTGTGTAACTTCCTGTCTATACATGTGTAGTGCTATTTTGATAGTGAAATCCTTTCTGAATGGCTTAAAACTGCTCACTTTGCTCATATGTTCATATTTTGTATTCTGTGATCAGTTTGAGCGCCTTTGCTGGCATTTGTGCTTGTTGTTGAGTAGTTGGATCAGTATTCTTTAGAGCATTTATTCACTCTATAGATTCTATACCTGAAGCTGCTAACCTTGTGACACCCTAAATTTCATTTTCCAAATTTAGTAACAAATTTGAGCTTTTATTTAATTTTCTGAGCATTTAACCTAGGTCAAATATTATTTTTCTAATTATTAAAATGAACCCTAGGGCTTAGAAACATTTTTGTTGCATTCATGCCGGTGCATAATAATTTTGTTTGAGTGTTGGAATAGTGTTGGGTGGTTTGAATTCAAATCTAGTTTGAATTAGAACAAGTTTTGCTTTGAAAATAAAAAGAAAAGTCTTTCTTTTTCCCCTCTCTCTCCCCACACCCTTTCAGCCCAACCCCAGAAACCGGCCTGGCCCGTTTCCCCCTCTCCTTCTCCCCCTCCCAACCTTGCGCTCGGCCCGCTTCCGGCCTGCCCCGCAGCCCGCCTTCGCTCTCTCCCATCGCCCGCGTGAAGCCCGCTCGGCTCGGCCCAGCTCGGCGTTTGTAGCCCGCCTCCGTGTCCTCTCCTCTTGTGCACGCAGAAGCCCGCGCGCCAGCCCAATTCCTGGCCCAGCGTCCTCCCCGCGGCCTAGCGTCTGCGGCTTGCTCGCGCAAGCGCTCGCGCCGCGCTCGCTTCCCCGTCCGCTGACACCCCCGGCCCCGCTCGTCAGCCGCACGCCCCCATCTGTCGCTCGGGCCCGCCTAGCAGTGACTCCAAGGACCCTTCCCTTACCTCCTGCACTCACCAACGCGCCGTCGTTCTCCTCCCCTCCCGAAACCGACGGTGGGTGGCCATAATGGCCACTTGGCCATCAATCAGCCGTAGTAACGCACTCCCGACCCCTTGCCGCCCCCAACACCCTATAAAGCCCCGGTCGAGGCCTCCTCCCTCTCAGTCGAGCTCCTCCCTTCTTTTCCTTTTCACCGAACACCACCTCGCCCTTCTCCGCTCAGAACCGTGGCTTTGGCCTTCAATCTCCAGTGTTATCGAGCCCGCGATAACTCCTCTCCCTCCCCATGCCCTTTCTTCTGAGTTTGGTGGTCGGTAATGGTGTATCAGTGAGCTCTGAGCCTTCGTTAATGGCGCCGCCACATAGAGGAGCCGCTCCGGTGGTCTCTACCCCTTGATAACCCTACCCTCGAGTTCGCTAGGCCTCCCTGAGGTTTGGTCTGGAGTGGCCGGGAATACCATTCTGGCGGTTCGCCGCCGAGCTCTGGCGCTCACCCATGGCGCGCCGCCGCGGGAGCACCGCTCTGGCCGACCAGCTTTGCTCCGTGTGCCCTGCGCCGTTGGATCGTCCGCGGACAGCCCAGATTAGAACATACCCCTTCGGGTATGTAACCGGTCCACCGAGGCATCGTGGACTCGGTCCACAGCTCCGGCGTGCGAGCGTCTACTCCCACATGGTGAGCCCGCCAACCGCGCCGCGCCGCGTGGCACGCCACATCAGCCAGCAGCTCGATCAGTAGCCACGCGCTCACAGTTTTGCAGAAAGGCCCCTCAAGTTTTCCAAAATCAACCCGCACTCCTCTGTAGTTCTAAAATGCCTCGGTTTTATTCGTTTTAACCCCTGAGATTTTCTAAAATAGTACCCACCGTCCTTTACTGCGCACAAATACAAATTTATTTGTTTTAAATCAAATAGGACTTCGGTTTATTTACAAAAATGCCATTTGAACCTTGTTTTCAACGTAACTTTTGATTTAAAAGCCCGATTAGAGTGATTCTTGCGCTCACGTGTTCGTAGAAATGCATAGAATAGTTTTATAACCTTTTTATCTTGTTTTAGTACTGTTTGGTGTACTGTTCTAATAGATTATGTATTTGTTTGCATGTGATGACTGGTTTGGATGCTTGTGTGGTGTTGTTGGACCTGTTTAGAGTTCGAACAGTTAAAGGTGGTCGTGAAGTAGATCTCTGAAGAAGTGGAACCATCAACACACGTTTTTGGAAGGCAAGTGTAACATGAGTTCCTTTGTTACCCAACAACTTTTAATCACCTTTTCATATGCATGTGTCTAATATGATGAACCCCTAGAGATTCTACCTAGAACTTTGTTATCCTGTATTCCTTGTTACCTTGGGTTGTGCATATGGGTAGTTCTGCTTAGCTTGCAAATACCAAATATTTAAAATGATAATCTTGATTAATGATTTATGGAACAAATGTTGGTTCTGAATCTTAAAGCGGCAACCCAGGACTTACAGTACAACCACGAGGACTACATGGCTCTGGTCTTAGCTAAGTACTCTGAATGTTCTAGCTCGTCTGTAGCTTACCGAAAGGGCAAGAGGGGTGTACCATGTAGTTATGGCCTGGTCCCACTAGGGTAATTGCTTTGGAGGATAGGGTGTTACCTTAGTGGGGAGGTGTTCATAACTCTTGGGAGACAGAAACCTTAGCGGCTACGACTTGTTAGACCAACTTTGGGAAGGCTTCGTAGTGATCCCTGCCGACTTACCTTGGTAGTGAGTTAAGAGGTTCGCCGCCTCGGGCAATGGGCAATCACGACTTGTGGGTAAAGTTGTACACACTCTGCAGAGTTAAGAATAAACTGATATATCAGCTGAGCTCTCGGTCATGAGCGGCCTGGATCCTTTTTGAGACAGTTCTATGAATAATGTGGGTATTGATAATCTTGATGATACTAAATTATACTTTCACCATGGGAGCTTAAGCATAACCTAGTGACATTGGTCTAATAAATAAAATATGACGAACTAAAAATGCTTACCGCAGTTCAGCCGTGTCAAGCCTTTTTGAGCCTTGCATCCCTCATGTTATACTTGTTGAGTATGGTGCGCTCACCCTTGCTTTGCGTACAATCAATGAAAATCCCGGATGGGTACCAGATGGTGGAATCAAGTGAGCAGTTGCAGAAGAGGTTCCAAGAGTTCTAGGCGAGTATTCCCCCAGTCAACCATCCCTGTGGAGTTTGGAGTCCTAAAGATTAGTTTCCGCTCTGCCTTGTTTTAGATGTAAGCCTTGTTGTATCTATGTTTTGATATATAATAAAGCATTGTCTTTGAGAAATTCCATATTTGTTGCTATATGTGTCTTGGGGACTTCCTGGGCACACATATAGAGGACACTTGGTATTCTTCGGAAAACCGGGTGTTACAAACCTGCATTTGTGACTCATATGCATTGTGCCTTGTTGTGTGCATTTTCAACTAATGGGGAGAAATTTTGACAAATCTGCGGATACATGGGTGTATGCCGAGTCTCTGAGTGATGAGTGATTGTCAACTGGGATAATGCGCATGTTCTTTGGCTTGTGTTGTGTAGGTGTCGAGCACGGATACAGCGATCAAAGGCAAGGTGATGGTCAAGTAGAGACGTGCCGTGCCGATGGACCGAGAGTGGCGAAGGGCGGACGTGAGGCTTGGACTGAGGGACCGGTGGACTGAGGATCAGCTGTGGTGGCTGACAGCCTGGGACAGCGATGAGCGAAGACTTGCGTGTGGACGGGGTGCACGGGCGGTGCATCCCCTCTACGGCTATGTTTGGTGGTTGAGCCACAAAAAAACCACCGAGTGGACGGTTTCCAGGTTTGGGCCTCAAAACCTGGGCGTTGATGGTTTCTGAGTTTGGGCCACAAAACTCGGGCTGAGGACGGTTTCCAGGTTTGGGCCTCAAAACCTGGGCGCTGCGGGTTTCTGAGTTTGGGCCACAAAACTCAGGCGATGGACGGCTGGTTTCCCGGTTTGGACCTCAAAACCGGGGGTTGGTCGTGAAGGCTGGTTTCCCGGTTTGGGCCTCAAAACCAGGGCGAAGTCCGGGAAAAGGACATGCAGAGCGGTGGTGGCACGTGGCGGTAATCGGTGAGGTTGCGTCGAGACAACGCTACCAGTTGTGCGGGCGTGGCCGTCGGATCACCACCTACCATGAGTTGGTCCAGAATAACCTTAGGGTTCAGCTGGTTCGCTCTGTAATTAGTTAGGTGTAGAGTGGGAATTAGAATTAGGATAAGTAGAGGGAGACACCCACCTCCCATCCTATCTCAGTCATTTGCTCTTTGCCTTCTAGGTTTTCCTGCTCTCCCAATCCCCTGCTGTAGCAACTGAGATCCGCAGAGAACCATACCTCTGTGTACTGGAGATTTTGTGGAAGTGAGACCGTAATCTCACTGTTGTAGCGTGTGGTAGCAACACGGTTGCAGATCGATGTGTTGATTCACATTTTGTTCGTGTTCTTCGCGTTCTTTGTTTCTCCGTGATTTTCCCATCACTTGATCTCCCTCTCTACTGCGTCTTTTTGAAATCTGTTTGAATCAACTTGTTCTTTACAGTGAGGAGATCATTTCCACCGAAGGAATTAATCTAACTCCTCATGAACAAGTAGATCGGGTTGATTTCGTTTTCGTGGTGCTTTTTTGGTTCATATTTCCTCTTCTTCGATTCCCGGTGTTTGAGTTGATTTGAGTGGATGATTTCTTGGGGATAGTCTCCCAACTACCTCGTGATCAACTTCTCCAAGTTTGGGATCAAGGGATTTTGATTTGAATCGGATTTGGGAGGATTTGAGTTGAGGGCGACCGAAATCGCCCTCTCTGGGCACTCGCGGACAGTCCGCCGTTGTGCCCGCGGACAATCCGCGCGTCGGGCTCCGACTGAGGCAGTGGTCGTGCGGCTCGGCTGTGCTGACTCAGTTTGACCGGCGGACAGTCCGCCGTAGTCGGTCGCGAACAATCCGCAAGCCGACCAGGGAGGTTCAGCAGACTTGCTGTTTTGGAGAAGTTGCCGGCGGACAGTCCGCCCCTTCTTCGCGGACAGTCTGGGACTACTACGGACAGTCTGGGACCGTACCCACGGACAGTCCAGGAATCGGCTGTGAGTTGAGTTTTGGTGCGTTTGCTCTCCCGGCTTCTTCGCTTGGTTTCCGGACTTCTCGGTTGGCCCTTTAGTTCACCTAGGAACCTCTCTAAGTATCTTTGCTACTTGTTAGCATCGGTATTTGGGGATTTCCTGATGTAGCCTTCAATCTACGTTTGGGACTCAGTTTTTAGGGGTCGAACTTGTGTTGGTGCTTTTGGCGTTTGGTTTGCTATCGCTTTGTGGTTGTTGACACTGGTTATCTATCATAATAAAGGTATAAATAAATATGAAAAGGGCATGAATTCAATCACCAACAAAGGTTTAGGGTTTCAACTGACAATATTCCACGAGTTTTGGTGAACTATGATTCTGCAGGGACTAAACCAGGAAATCAACACCGATAGCTTCAGATAGAAGGAAACCGACGGGAGATAACGCCACCACCACGTCCGGAATATTCTAGAAGACTCCAGCGGATGCAAGAAGACACCAGGAGGTCGACCACCGCGAGAGGCCGCCAGGTGGGACTGGTCGGTCCCACCCTTAGACCGTCCGGTCTGCCACCGGGCCCGATGGCTTCCGTCTTCTGCAAGCTTCCTCCACCGACCTCTAGGATGCATCTTAGCCGTACCTTAAGTCGGTTTGATCCAACGGCTGCGGTTGATCCCTCAGGGCTATATAAGCAGCCCCAGACCCCCCTCTCCAGGCATCTCCCTCTTCATTATTCATCTCCACATCAGAAACTAGGGTTCCAATGTAGAAGTAGAGGTCCCTCTAGATGAATCTCTTCTAGTTCATCTAGTTGTAATCAAGAGTTAGCTTTCAAGTAGAAGACTAGATACCCCTATGGTAGGATTAGAACCTAGTCTTATTCTAGAACTAGAAGAGAGAGAGAGAGGAAGAGATCAAGAGGAAGCTCCGGCCTGTCGGATCAACTTCTTCATCTTGTACCTGTGGATTCAAGTTCTTCATCGACTTGCTTCAACGAATGTTTCGGTAATCAACATCTATATTTAAGTTTGAGCCATTGTTCTTATTATTCTTAAGGTTTATGACTCTCTTTTGAGTACTTTAATTCTAGTCGCTCTAGAGTTAGAGTAGTTGGATAGTATAAGCATGGTGCTTAGACTTGATAACTTATATTTACCTCCTATATCGCCGGTAGCAGTGGTAGTTCGCAAGGGTGACTCTTATAGCCTTGTTGATTCTTCTGTAATGCACTTACCAGTGTGTAGGCTGGGTAGGATTATACATTTGCATAAAAGACTCATACTCTGTTTGTGACCTTTTATGGCAACTTCCCCACTAAGAATAATATAAACATATCACTCTTAAGTTTGATTTAGATAACCTTAGTGATCCCCTCTATGCTTCTAGATTCTTCGTCCTTGTTAGCTACTCAGGGGATAGACTTTAAGACTTAACTCTATCCGTTCCTTTGGGTTCGATATTAAAACTAGGTTACTCCGGTGAAGTGCTACATCGATAGATCTTATCTGTGCGCTTGCGGATAAAGTAGAGTGTGCGTTAATTTATACCAACAAGCATTTCTGGCGCCGTTGCCGGGGAACGGTAGATCATCTTACGTCTTAAGTATAACCTTGTAATCATACTTTTATCTTTTTCCTTTTTTGTCCGAGTCTTTTCGTTAGTTTTGTTTTCATTCTTATAAATGTTGTTTTTGAATTCCACTCTTATCTATCACTACTCCATGAGCAAGCCATAACCAGTAGAATCCTTACACCCCATCATAATACCTGGTTATGAGCTATGCCTACCTTTCTGCTGCACTGTCCTTGTAATGAGCATAGAAATATAATTATGAAAATATTCCTTCGGGTATTTGTCACTAACCGTCCCAGGTCTGGAGCAGAAAAGAACGAAGGAACAACAAAAACAAGGTATGTCCCATCAATCATCATGCAACATTGAATTACATTCATCCAATCCTGATTTGTGCAAAATCCAAGCTTGGGGAATAGTCTTTCTAAGAATATTTCTTGCCATGTTGCTATGTTGGTTGTCCCTACCTTTAGGATATGCTCATATACTAATCATACTCTTTCATCACCATCTGAATAAATCTCTACAATGCTTTAATATTATTTTTATTTGCTATAGTATATACTTTGGTTTTGAAGTATTATCATACACCTTTTAAATTAGGCATGGAGCTTAGTTTAACTGTTTTCATGAATTAAAGTAAGACATGGTGTCTGGTTTGATTCTTGAGCTAAAAGGTGTGCTGATTTTACCTCTAAAGGATTTTAAATTAAGTATGGTGCTTAGGTTAAAATGCCTTCCTAAATCAAATTAGACGTGGTGTCTAGGTTGATTTTTGAACTGATAGTATGCTATAGTAGATATTGGATATTTTGTTGGACTAACCCCTACAGGGAAACTTTCAATATCAATTTGGGAAAGTCCTGAGATGAACTCACACCGGAGATGAAGCAAGGCATACAATGAACTTCAACAACTCTTGCACAATGAAGACTCAGCTCATTCATCATGGATGAAAGAACTGTGAGTATCAAAGTTTATTTATTATGTCTTCTACTGCAAGTTATCTTTTGCCTTGAATCATGTTAAAGTGCAGCCAACACATAAAATACTAGTCTATGCTAAAACAATCCTAAAAACATCTTTTTATTAGCATAGATGCAAAATACATAAGTTGTGGATAATAACCAATGCTTCAAATTCTTGCAATCCTTCGGGTATATGTCCACTAACATTACACAGGAGAGAGATTGTGTTCATCCATGGTTTGGTCTGAACATTGAAGATCCAAAACTCAAACCATAGACACACAAACCTACTCTCAGATCACAAATGGTGCTAGCCTAGCTTTGAGTCTTGCTTGGGCACTGGTGACAAACAAGATGCCACTTACCTCGTATGAGACAACTTATGCCCGCAACCATCATTGCCCAAGACATCAAGACAAGAAGTGAGAAGTTATCCTCTTTTCTAATCAAGAGCTAGCTTGGGAGATAAGATGGTACCACTACGACAATAGCAAGATCTATCAGTCACATGTGTTTGGGAGTCTATCTACATCACAAGCCAGCCTGGGAGAGAATTCCGTTGTCTAGATGTGTTTCACAATCAAAGGGAGAAAGGAGAAAATCACTTCAAGACATATTGATCTCCTACCCACCACTTTGATCAATACAAACCACTAGATACTGTCCCAGCCAAGAAGAAGAATATGATCCACCACTCATTCTTGGAAGATTGTTCTTGAACACCATCAATGTTATCATCTTTGTCGGACCTAGAGAAGTCAACTTTTGGATTTTTCGCTGCATCTTCAACATCTACATCACTTATGAGCAGCCAAAGAAAACCAAGAGAAGACGTCGAAGGGAGAACCAACTGCCAAGAATTGAGGAGGGCATCATGAAGGATGAAGCCACTGCACCACAAGAGTTAGAAGATGAAGAGATTACCTAAGTTAGCAAATCAAGAAGAACAGCCGATAAGATCTCCATCATCTAGACACTGTTGAGAGGACAAGTCTTAGTTGTGACATTACAAGACAAAAGACTCTCATGGAGGCACTCGAGAAGCAGCTCTAAATTCAAGTCTCTTGCCAACCCAATGATTAAAGGAAAACAAGAAAGGTTGACAAGAGAAGAATGTGGAACTGTCCCTACATCCTCATTGTATAGAATTAATACAAGAAAGAGAGAGGATCCTAGTCAGCATACTAGAGGAACAATGTGCCTTCACTGATAAGTCGACAAAAGAGAAGGAAGATCGATACCTCTAAAGATAATTCCACTATGATCTTCCTCCTCTCAATCACACTGTGAGACAAACAAGAGAAGACAAGCCAACTAGACAAGAGAAGCTTCGACAAGGTGGTTCGACACATCACTCTTCAATGACAAAGTAACATTTCAAGGTAAGTAACCATCACTTTAAAAGCTTCTCCTTGATTCTAGTATGAACATAAATAAAGAACTAAACATGTTTAAGTTGCACCTCACTTGATCCAACCTAATCAACTCAACATGTTTAGTCCTTTGATCTTTGTTCCTAGCTCTACTCTCTTGAATCTCACTGTCTTAACTAAATGAGCTAAAATGTTGTGCATCTAACCTTTGGAAAATGATATATCTCAATTATGAAAAGATCGACACTTTATGCATAGATTATCCTTCCTTGGGTTATGTAACTTGATCTGTTAAATATTTTAAGATGCTACTTTTATGCTCATCATCTGATCATATCACTCATGATTGAATAGAACACATAAACAACAAGTTTGTCATGTGCAATGTGCCTAAGGTTAAAGAGGAATAAACAAAACCTTTGGTTCTGTTGGTGTTTTTCCACCAACAGAGCCCATGCACTTGATCTCTACCTTGTTTTTATGAGCAGGACACACTCTTGAGCAAAACATGGAGAAGTTTGTCACTCCCAAATTCTACAGAGTGAAGGTCCTAGATCTACAAGAACTTGCACACTGAGCAAGATACTGCCAACGTCCATAATTAACTCTTCACTTCAAATTGCTGGACGAACAAATGACATGAGTGACACCATATCATGAGGCATAAACAAGAAGGAATGATAGAGGATGTCGTAGTCAGAATTAGAGGTCATAAAGTCCCCACAGACTTCTTGATCCTCGACATGAGAAGACGATGATGTCCACCTCATCCTAGGAAGACGATTCCTCTACGCCACAAGTACAATAATCTACAAGAGGAAATCCATTTTCACTTTCTTGGAAAAAAAGGTACGATGCAACTTCATCAACTACATGCCCAATGAAGCACCCAAGAAGAACAGAAGTAAAAGACGTCGCTCTCAACGCCAAAGAAGACAAGCTATCAAGAATAGAGAGGCCAATCATGACGAAGAAGCTATCGCCACTGTCCTAGAAAAGAAAAAACAAAAGAAACCTTAAGACAGTGAGCCACAGGAATTGAAGACTCAGACCAAGAAAGTATGGAAGAAAATGTCTGCACCTAAGAGGTACAATCGATAACAACTTTCTAAACGTCTGACATACCTTGAGAGGTCTGAACCAAGGGAAGGTCCGGTTCGTCGGACCTAAATATCCGAACCTTCGCCAAAAGGTAAAAACCGGTAGTTATCTTCATATTTCTCATATTTAATTCTTAGTCAATCATTGCATCGTCATATTCACAAACATTTTAATTTCCGCATTGCACTAGAAAAGAAAATGAAAATATTGCATTTGTTACACTACATCATAAACTATGAAGCCCCAAGTGAATAATTCTATGGTGTGTAAAAAACCCACAGAATGTTCACCGTGGTGGCATAATAATAATAATAATAATATTAATAATAATAATAATAATAATAATAATAATAATAATAATAATAAATATGCATGCATTCATCCTGTTGCATTTTCTCTTGCATCATAAAAATATAAAAATATAAAAAGATTGAGAAAGAGATCTTACTGAAATTCTGGACAACTAAGGCTCGAGTGGCCAACCGCTAATGCTTAATCTGTTCCACAAGTTTTGTTGTCTATTTGAGTTTCACAGGATTTGAAAGGCCAAGAAAAGCTGACGAGCAAGTGAATGTTCCATCCAATACTAGAGCACTGTCTCAATAAACATCAACATCAATCAAAGCTCTAATAGAGGAAGGACATATCCACTGCCAGTCTGCTACATTGCAAGATCGAACGACTACGTCAACATTCAGCTTGGGCGAAGGCACCCTCATGTATCCACATAAGTATCTTTATCCTCTTAAGTTTTTCATTCCATAAACAAATTCAAAACACTAAAAATATGTGAGCACATGAAGGTTCACTCTTAAAAAAGAAAACACAAAAATATGTGGGCACATGAAGGCTCACCATTAATTAAAAAGAAAAGAGACAAAAATATATGGGCACATGAAGGCTCAATGCTATTAAGGGAACCAGCTTGGGGGAGACGCGCCCCCGTTATCTTCGCGATTCAGGTATGTCTATTATTATTATTACTACTATTTTTATGAGTTTTTATTTTATATCTTAAAGTGTGTTAGATTAAATAAATAAAATAGTGTGTCTAGTTTGTTTTAATAAGTTGATGACCAAAGAAGAACCCGCTCTCTCTAATCTTTTGCATGGAAATGATGAATAATTGCTCTATCTAATTTCTTTCAAGTATCTAACCTTGAAAGCATGAGTTCTCCTCATTAATAATGATGTCTTAAAATAAAATTAAATACATGGTTGGCAAATACTTAATCTAAGGTCTAGGTAATTGGGATATGACATGTGATGATCTGAGCTGCTATCATCTTGTTCTAAACAAAACTAAAGTTCTGGAGATTTCTAAATATAAACATGACTAATAATTGCATTGAGTTAGATTAAGCTTTGTGACCCTGTGGGAAGTTATCAGACCATTGAATTGAGATCACTTACACATTTCATCCATCTTCCGCATAAATGCTCATAATTATCTGTTGCTACCCTCTCAAAAGTTTGTTGGAAGCAAGTGGCTATAAAAAAAGAGAGAGAAAAGAAAAGAAAAAAAAAGAGATCCGAGGAAATAAAAAGGGACAAGTGTCCGAAACCTCAAAAAGATAGATCCCGAGGAAATAAAAAGGGACAAGTGTCTGGAACCTCGAAGGAAAAGAAAAAAAAGAGAAATAAAATGTCAGAAAAAATGGGCACGTGCCCGACAGTAGAATTAGCCTAATAGCCATATGTCTCTGATAAACAGAAAAGAGTGAATATATTCAAAAGAGCATCCGACTCCATTTTTCCATACACATGCACTTCTTGATTCAATGGTTGGTTGACTTTCTCTTTTGATCCATTGTTTAATTTGACAACATATGTATTAATGCTTTTGAAAAAAAATTAATTAAAACTCCGGGATAAAGGTGAAGTGAAAGAACTAGAGACATAGTGCTTGATTTGATCGTTCAATCTCTTAATTATTCAAGATCTAAGGTAAGAGTAATAAGCCCCATGAAGAATAACATGATATGTTTCGGAGAATTTTTGTTTAACGGCAGGTATACTTGATGGAAGTGAAGATATTGTAGCAACTCCTGATCCATTGTTAAGTTTTGGTTTTGCTAAGGGACTAGCAAAGGGTAAGCTTGGGGGAATTGTTGACACTGGTTATATATCATAATAAAGGTATAAATAAATATGAAAAGGACATGAATTCAATCACCAACAAAGGTTTAGGGTTTCAACTGACAATATTCCACGAGTTTTGGTGAACTATGATTCTGCAGGGACTAAACCAGAAAATCAGCACCGATAGCTTCAGATAGAAGGAAACCGACGGGAGATAACGCCACCACCACGTCAGGAATATTCTAGAAGACTCCAGCGGATGCAAGAAGACACCAGGAGGTCGACCACCGCGAGAGGCCGCCAGGTGGGACCGGTCGGTCCCACCCTTAGACCGACTGGTCTACCACCGGGCCCGATGGCTTCCGTCTTCTGCAAGCTTCCTCCACCGACCTCTAGGATGCATCTTAGCCGTACCTTAAGTCGGTTTGATCCAACGGCTGCGGTTGATCCCTCAGGGCTATATAAGCAGCCCCAGACCCCCCTCTCCAGGCATCTCCCTCTTCATTATTCATCTCCACATCAGAAACTAGGGTTCCAATGTAGAAGTAGAGGTCCCTCTAGATGAATCTCTTCTAGTTCATCTAGAATTAGATCTACTTCATCTAGTTGTAATCAAGAGTTAGCTTTCAAGTAGAAGACTAGATACCCCTCAAGTAGGATTAGAACCTAGTCTTATTCTAGAACTAGAAGAGAGAGAGAGAGGAAGAGATCAAGAGGAAGCTCCGGCCTGTCGGATCAACTTCTTCATCTTGTACCTGTGGATTCAAGTTCTTCATCGACTTGCTTCAACGATTGTTTTGGTAATCAACATCTATATTTAAGTTTGAGCCATTGTTCTTATTATTCTTAAGGTTTATTACTCTCTTTTGAGTACTTTAATTCTAGTCGCTCTAGAGTTAGAGTAGTTGGATAGTATAAGCGTGGTGCTTAGACTTGATAACTTATATTTACCTCCTATATCGCCGGTAGCAGTGGTAGTTCGCAAGGGTGACTCTTATAGCCTTGTTGATTCTTCTATAGTCCACTTACCCGTGTGTAGGCTCGGTAGGATTATACATTTGCATAAAAGACTCATACTCTGTTTGTGACCTTTTATGGCAACTTCCCCACTAAGAATAATATAAACATATCACTCTTAAGTTGAATTTAGATAACCTTAGTGATCCCCTCTATGCTTCTAGATTCTTCGTCCTTGTTAGCTACTTAGGGGATAGACTTTAAGACTTAACTCTATCCGTTCCTTTGGGTTCGATATTAAAACTGGGTTACTCCGGTGAAGTGCTACATCGGTAGATCTTATTTGTGCGCTTGCGGATAAAGTAGAGTGTGCATTAATTTATACCAACAGTGGTGCCTCGCTGTGATCCTAGGGATCATCCACCCTCTTCCAAGGGTCGTGGGCATCATGGTTTTGGTCGAAGCTCTTAGGGTTGATTTTGGGGACAAAGGCCGAAGTTTTGAGAGAAATTTTTGTGCTCCCATTCACCCCCCTCTGGTCACCTTGCTATTGCATTCTCGGTCCTTCAATTGGTATCAGAGCGGGTTAAGGATCTTCCACCTTAGCCAGTTCCAGATCCACAGAAGGCGACATGGATCGCGGCGTGGGCAAACCGCCATTTTTCGATGGGTCGAACTATGCGTATTGGAAGATATGCATGTCGGCCTATCTGCAGAGTTTGAGTGCTTCCATTTGGGATATTTGCAACTCTGCCGATTACGTGGTCTTGGCTGCTCGTGCTACTCAGCATCAGATTGATGAGCGTGATGCCAATAGCCGAGCTCGTAATGCTCTTTTCTCATGCTTGAGCATGACGGAGTTTGATCGCGTTTCTCACCTCGCTACGGCTCGGGAGATTTGGGCCACCCTCATGCGTTTCCATGAGGGAACCACTCAAGTCAAAACCCGTCTCTACGAGTCACACAAGCGAGAGTATGAGAACTTTTGACACATGCCTGGCGAGAGCATAGAAAGTTTATTCGCTCGCTTTTCGGTGATTGTCAACAGGATGAGGGCTAACAAGGAGCTGTTGCCTTTCGACGATCATGAGAGAGCTTTGAAGCTTTTGCACACTCTCGATCAGTCGGTGTGGGACTCAAAGGTTCAGGCGATCATCGAATCACCTAACTATGAGACCCTCACATGCAACGAGCTCTTCAGTAAGCTCAAGTCCAGTGAGATTGATGCCATGGCGAGCGCTTCTTATGAAAATCTTTCTGGCCCATCGATGGCTTTGCTTTCTGGCTCTTCTGCTAACCCCTCTGGAGGCTTTGCACTCTCCTCTCTTCTTTCTGTCACAGAGGAGCAGCTGGAGTTCATGGGGGATGACGAGTTAGCTTTGCTCGCCAACCGGTTCTCGCGGTTCCACAACAACCGCATGAACCGTCGCCGCAGAGGAGGACGCTCGGGATGTTTTGAGTTCGGTGACCCCAACCACTTCATCGCCAATTGCCCGAAGAAGAACAAGCAGACCTTCGGCAAGGCGGATCATGGGCACAAGTACGACTTCGGCAAATGCAAGGAGAAGTACGTTCCCGCGAAGCACAAGCGGAAGGGCGCCTTCAACAAGGAGTACATCAAGACGAAGTACTTGGAGAAGGCCCAGGCTGAGCAGCGTGCTTTCTTCGCCACGCTCAGCGACGTCGACGACTCGGATGATGACTCCGCTTCCTCAAGCGAAGAAGAAGAGGATCGAGGACAAGCTGAACAGCCTCTGCTTCTTCGCCGACAACGAGGGCTTCTGCACCATGGCTCTCGGCAAGGAAGTCGACGATGAGCTGGAGGACATCCCTCGGGACGACGACAACGACGACACCTCCCAGGTATCTCAGACCCCCAATGAGCTTTCTGCTGAGGTCGAGAAACTTACTGCCGCTCTCCTTAGTCAAGACAAGCTGCTTAGGCGCGCTGCTAGAAAGAGGAAGGAGTTTAGGCAGAAGTGGGAGGATACAGTGAAGGAACTTGAATCTGTCAAGTCCACCGTTGTTGTCACCGAGGAGGAGGAGTGTGAGATTTGCTCCACACACATGACTGACCTTCTCACATTGAGGAGTAAGCATGCTGTGTTGGTAGGAGAGGTGGATGAGCTTAAGGCGAGATCCTCGTTGTTGGGTGCGTGCAAGTCCTGTGCGGGCTTGCAATCTGAGTTGGCAGAGAAGAATGCCAAGATTGTGTCTCTTGAGAAGGCCAGCTCGGGTAGCACTTGTGTGTCTAGATGCGCTTTGTGTGAGGGTTTGGAGATGGAGATAGCCAATGTGAAGCATGACAAGATGCAAACCGAGGAAGAAAACACATACCTTCGGACCATCTTGTCATTGGTGTCTAGTGGTGAGCCGCAGCTTGGGATGATGATCTCCCAGTTCAAGCGTGCTGCTGGAGGTCCAGGTGTAGGCTTTGCTCAGTGTTGGGGCTATACCCACGGCGCCGGCACCCCCAGCCCGCTAGCCGGACAGGGAGTGGGGGTTTTGCGCGAAAGAGTCGGTCGGGCGAAGCTTTGCTTTCGCACGAATGCGCGCATGAGCGCTCGACGGTCGAAAAGGTGGTTGTTTACGGGCGGAAGTGGCCCTTCCGCGCGGATGGGAAGCTTGGGCTGTCGCATTCGCGCGGATGGTCAGCAGACGGCCCGAGCCCTGGCCCGTGACAGACCTCTCGCGCGAAAGGAGCGTAATCGAGCGGGCGGGTTCGCCAATCCCGCTCCTTTCACGCGAAGCAGGCCGCAGGCGATTTCCAGAGGATTTCGCTAGAAGTAAGCTTGCGCTGTCCGTGTCCTCGTTTGCTTTCTGTAGGTTTTCACGGAGCGTCGAGGGTCTTCGTCGCGAGGAGCGGGCTCACCGTCTACGGAGGGGGGGGGGGCAGGCAGCTCCGAGCCCGCTGGGAGACAGAATGACGACAATACCCCTCGAGCAGTAGGACACAACAAAGGCCGCGAGGCATTTGGATAGGGCATTTTTGTAATTACATCAGGAGTAGTTGGAAGGGCATTCATGTACTTTCAAACGGATTTGAATGATATAAAAGGCTCCCGTACTCCCAGGGGGAGGGGAGGGAGCACTGTTCACTTCTACTGTTTCCCTACTTTCCCGTTCGTTTTCTGCTTTCGCTTCGTGCCTTCGTTCGTGCGACAACCCGCTGTTTCGGGGCCTCGGACCCGAAACAACATTGGCGCCCACCGTGGGGGTCGCCCGAACTTACCATGCCACCAAGGAAAGCACCGAAGACGGTCGACAATCTAGAGACAATCGCCGCGAGGAAGGATGCTTTCGGCACCATCGCGGCATCCGCTCCAGTCAACCAAGTTCCACCAAGCACAGCCCTAGAGCCACCTGCTTTCGGCGGCACTCTATCGATAGAAACTCAGCCGCCGCCGGGAGCATCGACGAGCCAGAACGTACAACCCCAGGATCAATGGACTTTCGGCAGAGATGGAACACCGGAAGGACTTGTCGAGGACGAGCTCGGCGAAGAGGATGACGACGATGCTAAAATCACAAGACACGCCCAAGCAATCAAGACGTTGGCACAACAACAAGAGGAAATTGACAAGCTGTTGCTGCAAAGAGACCAGCTGCAGCAGCAACTAGCAGCGAAAGCAAGAGAGGACGAGACTCGCAACGCCATTCGGCGAGCTGAGGCGCAGAAAAGGAAACTCGAGAAGGAAATTTAGGAGCTGCAAAGGGCCGGGGCGGACCCAAATCCGATAGCCCAGGAAAATGTATTCATACCAAGGCGAGAACAACCGCCAGCTTTCGGCAACGTCATCGACGAAACCTCTCCACTCTTGAGGGAGTTGCAAGCCCATCCATGGCCACTCAATTACAAGCCGCGCATTCCAACTTTCGACGGTAAAGCGAACCCACGCAAGTTCTTAGCAAGCTACGAGACAGCTATTTTTTCGGCGGGCGGAGACAATCAGGCTCTAGCAAAATCCCTTATCCTGGCAGTCGAAGACGTGGCTCACGATTGGTACACCACCCTCAAGCCACTGCCCATCTATTCGTGGGCACAATTGAAGGCCGAATTGCTTGCCACGTTCGAAGGATTCCGGCCAGACGTCAAAACCACGCGAGACCTCATGAATTGCACACAGCAAGACGACGAACCCTTATCCGAGTACCTCAAACGTTTCATTCAGCTGAAAGCTCAAGCTCTGAATGTGCCGGAAGCCGCGGTGATCGCAACAGCCATTGAAGGCTTGGGGACTGGGCAGTGCGCCGCTCACTTGTCCAGAGAGCTGCCGAAAGATGTCAAGGAGTTGTTCGATGTAATGAATGCGTATGCGAGGTCGGATGACGACTTTCGGAGACGTGAGGCCGCCTGCCTGGTGCAGAGGCAAGCGACAAAAGCAAGTCGACCACCGCCCGTGCCGAATCAAAGGATGGTCAGGCCCTTTCGGTCAATCAACAGTTTGCATGAAGAACCAGCGCAATCAGCGGCAGGCATGGAGAGGCCCGACATGGCCGACTTTCAGCCCCAAAGAGGGTTTGATCAACCTTTCCGCGGGGGACGCGGTGGAAGGACAGGACACGGCGGCCGAGACAGTAGAGGCCGCGGATGGGGAGCCAGACCACCGTATTGCTTCATCTGTGATGGCAATTTCGGTCACACCACGCGGGACTGCAAATACAACAAGATGTCGAAAGAGCTAAAAGACAAGGATCAAGCTTCAGCTTCCGGCGAAAGCTCCAAGCACGTTTTCCATAATTCCCAAGACCCGGCAGCAGGAGCAGTAGCATGCAGCAACTACGCAAGCACGCCTATGCATCCCCCGCAGTACATGCCTCCTCAAAATTTGCACTGGTATAATCCGGCGTATCAGGGTTACCAGTTTCCGGTGTTTGCGCCACAGTCGGTGGCAGTTTCGTCACTCATGCACTATCAGCGTCAGCCAACACCGCCGCCAGCGTTTCCAGCTCAAGCCCAACCTCAAGCGCAGCAAGCACAGCCCAGTTACTAGCAGGGTTAGGAAATGGAAAACGAGACCAGCGCAATCAACAACATCCTCCCGTCAAGAGGCCACATTTTCGCCATCACGGGCGGATCCAACCTCGAACACGAAAGTAAGAGAGCGAGAAAGGACTATCACCGAAGAGTCCAAACGGTATCACCAAGGCTTCCACTGAACAGGCCAGCTTGGTCACTAGCGCCGATATGCTTCGACGAGTCAGATTTCAAAGTTCGCGATTACCCGCATTGTGACGCTTTCGTCGCTACAGCCAACGTGGCCAGTTTCACTTTGCACAACATTTTGATCGACACCGGAAGTTCAGCAGACATCTTATTCATCAAAGCTTTTGAAGCGATGGGATTCGACAGGCGCAGCTTGGACCCCGCCGGCAATTCGCTGTACGGGTTTAGAGGAAGAAAGATTGACGCTATCGGCAAAAAGCAAATCCCTGTATCTTTCGCTGAAGGGGAAAGAGTCCGCACCGAAACGCTGACATTTGACATAGTAAACATGGACTATCCATACACCGCCATTTTTGCCAGAGGTTTCACCAATAAGTTTAATGTCATCATCAAGCAAAGCTACTTGTGTATGAAAATGCCATCCCCTTTCGGCGTCATTACCGCGCACGGAGACCAGTAAGCTTCCAGAAGAATAGAAGGCAGACCAACTCCCGGCTACAGCCTTATCAATGAGGTGGCAAACAAAGACGAAAGGCAGCCGACCGCCGAAGTGCAAGCCATCGCCATTTCGCCAGACTATAAGGTCGGGGCGATCGAAGAAACGGCAAGGATTTCGCTCGCGGCTTCCAGGCCCGAAAGAACTGTGCACATCGGGTCAAGCATGCCGGAAGGAGAAAGAAGCGCCCTGGCATCTTTCCTCGCGAATAACAATGACATTTTCGCTTGGTCAGCAAACGACTTGCAAGGCGTTAGCAGAGATCTCGCCCAACACAGTTTGAACGTCGCAAGCGGCGCTAAGCCCAGAAAGCAAAAACTGAGAATGATGTCAAACGAAAGGGCAGATGCGGCGAAAGCCGAAGTGCAAAGACTACTCGATGCGGGAGTAATCCGACCAGTCCAGTACCCCGAATGGCTGGCGAATGTTGTCTTGGTGAAAAAGAAGAATGGAGAGTGGCGAATGTGCGTCGATTTCACCGACCTCAACAAGTGTTGCCCGAAGGATCCGTATCCTTTGCCTCGTATCAACAAGCTTGTCGACATCGCAGCCGGTTGCGAATTAATGAGTTTGCTAGATTATTTTTCAGGTTATCACCAGATATGGCTTCATCCTGACGACGAGGAGAAGACCAATTTTATCACCCCAACGGGTACATACTGCTACCGGCGAATGCCGGAAGGGCTGCGGAATGCAGGCCCTACTTTCTCGCGGATGACCGACAAGGTGTTCGAAAGCCAGAAGCAGAAGAAAAATTTGTTGGCTTATGTTGACGATATAGTGGTCAAGAGCGACAGACTGGAAGATCATCAAGCAGACTTACTCGAGACTTTCGTCAAACTCCAAAAAAGTAGTTTAAAACTCAACCCTGACAAGTGTATTTTCGGCATCAAGAAAGGCAAGCTCCTTGGTTGTCTAGTATCGGCAAGGGGAATCGAAGCCAATCCTGACAAGATAGCGGCAATCATCAACATGCAACCGCCCTCCAACCGAAAGCAAGTGCAAAAGTTGACAGGAAGACTGGCTTCTTTGAACAGATTCATCGCAAGGTCCGCCGAAAAAGGGCTGCCATTCTTCAGAACTCTGCATAGCTCCGACCCTTTCGATTGGGGGGAAGAGCAGCAGCAGGCTTTCCAGCAGCTAAAGGAGTACCTGACAAAGTTAACCATGTTATCTAAACTGTCGCCGGAAGCGACGCTCTTGTTGTATCTCGCATCATCTCACACCACCGTAAGCACAGTATTGGTGGAAGAGAAGGAACACGAAAACAAGATGACGCAGTTCCCGATCTACTTCATCTCCGAGGCCCTTTCGGGAGCAAAACTGAACTACTCAGAGCTGGAAAAGATAGCTTATACAGTGGTAATGGCCTCTAGAAAGCTAAAGCACTACTTTCAGTCCCACCACATCATAGTCCTATCGGCTCAGCCATTGGAAGCTTTGTTCTGCAACAACGAAGCTATCGGCCGAATTGGCAAGTGGGCGGCGGAGCTAAATGAATACGTGATCGATTTCCAGCACTGGTCTGTAATCAAGTCGCAGGCGTTGGCGGATTTCATAGCAGACTGGACTCCCGCCGTTTTTGACACAACTCTCGAATTCGAGGAGCCCGTGTGGACAGTAAATTGTGACGGCGCTTGGGGAATGGCTGGAGCCAGTATCTCGGCGATCCTGACACCACCAAGAGGACCGAAGGTCAGATTTGCCGCAAGGCTGCAATTCCTCACAACCAACAACACCGTCGAATATGAAGCCATGCTGTTGGGGTTACGAAAGCTCTGAGCAATCAGAGCGAGAAGATGCATAGTCAAGTCAGATTCCCAAGTCGTTGTTGGTCACGCCGAAAAGGATTTCATAGCAAGAGAACTAGAGTTAGCCAAGTATCTGGCAACAATCAGAAGAATGGAGAAGCATTTTGCCGGTTTCACCTTACGTCACATTCCAAGAGCCGAAAACACAGAGGCAGATGAACTAGCCAAAGCCGCAGCACAAAATCTGCCACTACCACCAGATGTGTTCCATCAAGTCCTTTCAGCCAGAGCCGTGAAAGAGGAGGAAGATCATCCGAGTTCGGTACACGCTATTGTCAGTGATGACTGGAGGTCGCAGATATTCGCTTATCTAGCCGGGACATACAAGCCAGAGTCTAGGAAGGAGGCCGAAAGGATGGCCAGCAGAGCGAAAGGTTACGCAATCATCGGAGAGCAGTTGTTCAAAAATGGGATAACAGCTCCTCTTCTAAAATGCATAAGCAAGCGCGAAGGCATTCAGCTACTCGAAGAAATGCACGCCGGAATGTGCGGAGCGCACAGAGGGCCTCACGAAATAGCACACAGAGCAATGAGGCAAGGATTTTATTGGCCTTCCGCCGCATCAGACGCCAGAGAGCTGGTCAAATGTTGCAAAGGTTGCCAAATGTTCGCCAAAAACCAGAAAGCCCCAGCAAATGAAACCACGCCAATAGTACCGACCTGGCCCTTGCAGAGATGGGGCATCGACATAGTCGGCCCGCTACCGGCAGCTCCGGGCAACTTGCGTTTCGCAGCAGTTGCTCTCAAGTATTTCACAAAGTGGGTGGAAGCGAAGGCCCTTGCTAGCATAACTTCTACTTCCTTAACCAAATTCGTCTGGCAGAGGATAATTTGTCGTTTTGGTGTTCCATCATTCATCACCTGCGACAATGGGAAGCAGTTCGATTGCGCCGAATTCAGGAGTTTCTGTGATGAGCTCAACATAAAGCTTAACTTCGCCTCAGTAAATTTCCCGCAGGCAAACGGGGCCGTCGAGAGAGCGAATGGCCTAATCTTCTCGGCAATTTCGAAAACCTTATACGACTCGCCGAAAGGCAAGTGGGCCAACACCCTAACAACGGCTGTGTGGGGACACAACATCTCACGGTCCAGAGCTACCGGCTTCACCCCATTCAGGTTACTTTACGGCGAGGAAGCAGTCACCCTGGAGGAGGTAAAGCTGGGATCCTTCCGAACCGAAATGGCCTCAACTACTCAAGAGCAAAGACACCTCGAACTCGACACTATCGAAGAAATAAGACTGCAAGATGCAGATAATCTCGAGAAGTACCATGTCGAAACGAAGCATCATAGGGACAAGACGATAGTCCGAAAGGATATCAAGCCTGGAGACTGCGGATACATGGGTGTATGCCGAGTCTCTGTGTGATGAGTGATTGTCAACGGAGATGATGCGCATGTTCTTTGGCTTGTGTTGTGCAGGTGTCGAGCACGGAGACAGTGATCGATGGCGGGTGAAGGTCAAGTTGCGACGTGCCGTGCCGACGGACCGGGCGCGATGAAGGATGGGCGTGCCGTGCGGCGGACGTGCCATGCCGATGTATCGGACGGTGAAGGGCGGACGTGGACTTGGACTGATGGACTGGAGGCCGGAGGATCAGCTGTGGTGGCTGGCAGCCTGCGACAGCGACAAGCGGAGAAGTGCGATCATGTCGGTGGAAGGGGTGCACAGGCGGTGCATCCCCTCTACGACGCCGGTTTGTTGGTAGAGCCCGGGAAAAACCAACGGTGGACGGTTTCCAGGTTTGGGCCTCAAAACCTGGGTGCTGGGTTTCCAGGTTGAGCCACAAAACCTGGGCGCGACGGTTTCCAGGTTGAGCCTCAAAACCTGGGCGTGGGCCGGTTTCCGAGTTTGGGCCTCAAAACTCGGGCGCGGACGGTTTCCGAGTTTGGCCACAAAACTCGGGCTGGAGGCTGGTTTCCCGGTTTGGGCCTCAAAACCGGGGGCTGATGGAAAAGGCTGGTTTCCCGGTTTGGGCCGCAAAACCGGGGGTGCAGAGTGGTGGCGGCACGTGGCGGCGATCTGAAGGTTGCGTGGAGGCGACGCGGAAGACCGTGCGGGCGTGGCCGTCGGATCTACCTACCACCAGCGGGTGGACTAGAATAGCCTTAGGGTTAGGCTGGTCCGCTCTGTAATTAGAGTAGAGAGGGGTAGAGTAGGAAATAGACTTAGGCTAGGTTAGTATAAGTAGTCTAGGGGAGACACCCTCCTCCCTATCTCAATCTCAGTTAGAGCTTTCATTTCCTAGGGTTTCCACTCTCCCACACCCCTGCTTTAGCTAGTTGAGATCCGCAGAGAGACTCCACTCTGTGTACTGTTGATTCGAGGAAGTGAGGCCGTATCCTCACCTTGGATCCCATCTCTTGGTGTCAATTCGCGTTTTGATTTCATGTTCATCATGTTCTTCGCGGATTGCTTTGTGCCTTGAGTTTTTCCCGTCGCTTGATCTTTGTGCTCGGTTCATCTTTCACGATTCCGTTTGAACTGAGTTGCTCTAGATCGTGAGGCACTTCTTTCCACCGAAAGAAATCATCTCTAACCTCACGGTCTAGGAGATCGATCAAGTTTTAGTTTCGGGTCTCTTTTTCTTCTTTCCCCCGAATTCCTTCGATTCACCGATTTGGAGTTAGGTTCGAGCCATGATCTCTTAGAGATAGCTCACTAACCTCCTTGTGACTCCTCAGATCGAATCCCAAGCCTAGAGCACTTGATTCGGAGGAGATCGGGTCGAATCGCCGGAGTTTCAGTGCAGTCGCGGGGTGACCGGACGCTCTGTCGGTCTGACCGGACGCACGCTTTCAGAGTCCGGTCGTTGAGCACGGCGCCAAGCTTTTCTGCGTACTGACCGGACGCTCTCGACCGGACGCTCTGTTTGCATTTCGACCGGACGCTACGCTTGCACTGTTTCTGGCTTTGTCGGTTTCGACCGGACGCACTGTACACGACCGGACGCTCCGTACTCGTGAGTCCGGTCACGAACAGAGAGCTCCCAGAGCTGTTTTCTGACGACCGGACGCGTCCGGTCCCTGCTGACCGGACGCTGGCCAGAGTCCGGTCGATCCAGTTTCGCGCGTTTTCGTTCGCGGTTCGTTCGTCCTTGATCGGAGTTGAGTTCCGTCTTTTGCGTCGGCTTTCTAGGGTTGTCTAGTGTCCCGCTGTGCTTCTGGAAGGCATCCACCCTACATCTAGGGTCGTGGACATTAGCAAGCTCTAGGGTTCGCTCTTGGGGTTGATTTTGGGACAGTGGCATCTAGTGTCCGAAAGGAAATTTTGAAGCTCCCATTCACCCCCCCCTCTGGTCGCTTTCGGGTAGCTTCTCGGTCCTTCAATTGGTATCGGAGCAGGTTAAGGATCTTCCACCTTAGCCGGTTCCAGATCCACCGAAGGCGACATGGATCGCGGCGTGGGCAAACCGCCGTTTTTCGATGGGACGAACTATGCGTATTGGAAGATACGCATGTCGGCCTATCTCCAGAGCATGGGCTCTTCTGTTTGGGAGATTTGCAACAACGCCAACTACGTTGTCCTGGCTGCTCGTGTCTCTCAGCTTCAGATCGATGAGCACGAAGCCAATAGCCGGGCGCGTAACGCTTTGTTCTCCTGTTTGAGCGTGGGTGAGTTTGATCGCGTTTCTCACCTCTCTACGGCTCGGGAGATCTGGGACACCCTCATGCGTTTTCATGAGGGCACCTCTCAAGTCAAAACCCGACTCTACGAGTCGTTCAAGAGAGAGTATGAGAACTTCCGACATCAGCCTGGCGAGAGCATAGAAAGTTTATTCGCTCGCTTTCAGGTGATTGTCAACAGGATGAGGGCTAACCGAGAGCAGTTGCCATTTGACGATCATGAGCGTGCTTTGAAGCTTTTGCACACTCTTGACCGTTCGGTGTGGGATTCTAAAGTTCAGGCGATCATCGAATCCCCGAACTATGAGACCCTCACCTGCGACGAGCTCTTCAGTAAGCTCAAGTCCAGTGAGATTGATGCTATGGCGAGGGCTTCTTTTGAAAATCCTTCTCGCCCGTCCATGGCTTTGGTTTCCGGCTCTTCCTCTAACCCCTCAGCTGGCTTTGCTCTTTCTTGTCTCTTTTCTGTTACAGAGGACCAGCTGGAGACGTTGGGTGACGACGAGTTGGCTTTGCTTGCCAACCGGTTCTCGCGGTTCCACAATAACCGCATGAACCGTCGTCGCGGAGGAGGACGCTCGGGCTGCTACGAGTGCGGCGACCCCGACCACTTCATCGCCGACTGCCCCAAGAAGAAGAACAAGCACTCGGGCAAGGGCGATCATGGGCGCAGGCGCGACTCCAAGTACAAGGAGAAGTACGTTCCCCCAAAGCACAAGAAGCGGGGCGGCTTCGACAAGGAGTACATCAAGAAGAAGTACTTGGAGAAGGCCCAGGCTGAGCAGCGCGCGTTCTTCGCCACGCTCAGCGACGTCGACGGCTCGGATGACGACTCCGCCAGCTCGAGCGATGACGAGTCCGAGAAGAAGAAGAGGATCGAGGACAAGCTGAACGGCCTCTGCTTCTTCGCCGACGACGACGGCCTCTGCACCATGGCGCTCGGAGATGAGGTCGGAGGCGAGCTGGAGCACACGCCTCGGAACGACGACGACGACGACACCTCCCAGGTATCTCTCACCTACGACGAGCTTTCCTCCGAGGTTGAGAAGTTGACTGCTGCCCTCCTTAGCCAAGATAAGTTGCTTAGGCGTGCTGCTAGAGAGCGCAAGGAGTTTAGGCAAAAGTGGGAGGACACGGTGAAGGAGCTTGAGTTCGCTCGATCCACCGTGATTGTGTCGGAGGAGGCGGAGTGTGAGTCGTGCACCGCGCACATGACTGACCTACTCACTTTGAGGGGGAAGTATGCTGCGTTGGTAGGAGAGGTGGATGAGCTCCGTGCTAGGCCGCAGCTGTTGGGTGCGTGCAAGACTTGTCCTGTCTTGCAATCTGAGTTGGCAGAGAAGAATGCCAAGCTTGAGTCTTTAGAGAAGGCCAGCTCAGATAGCACTTGTGTCATGAGGTGTGCTTTGTGTGAGGGCCTGGAGATGGAGATTGCCAATGTGAAGCATGGCAAGATGCAAACCGAGGAAGAAAACACATACCTTCGGTCCATCTTGTCATGGGTCTCCAGTAGTGAGCCACAGCTCGGGATGATGATCTCCCAATTCAAGCGAGCTGTTGGTGCCCCGGGTGTAGGTCTTGCTCAGAGTGTTGATCTCTCAGCTTTTGGGAAGATTGGAGAGTGTAGTGGTCTGAACCCCTGTGAGAAGCCCAACTCCACCACTACTCCCAAACTAACCAAGCTTCCACCCAAAGAGTCTGCCAAGCCTGTCACCAAGGATGGAGTTATAGTTGAATCCCCCAAGGCTCCACCCAAGAATCCACAATGGCAACCCAAGCCCAATCACCTAAAGAACAAGCTTGACACAATGCCACCCATCCGAGAGGAGTTGCCACAGAAGGGCAAGGGCAAGGTGAACCATACCCACATCCCTGCAAACCAACAACCCCCTTTGCGCGCGGTGAGGTTTCAGTGTAACTTTTGTGGGCGGGATGGTCACCTGAGTGAGTTCTGCTTTAGGCGCAGGAGAGAGGCGCGCCGTGCTAGGGAGATGCAGAACCTGGACATGTTTCACCCAGCTCGTGGTAGGACATGCTCCGAAGCCTCAGGGGAGAGCTGCTAGGTCTGGAGGGAAGCATACCCAGCCTAGGCAGCAGGAGAGAGCCCCTAGGAGGGAGACTAGGCCTAGAGGTAGAGCACCTCAGTTTGTGAGGCCTAGGCAGGAGAGAGCTCCGAGGAGAGACGCTAGAGTTGAGCAGCAGGCTCCTAGGCGTAGACCTCGTAGAGAGCGTGCCCGACGGGGTCCTGCTTTTGCAGGTAACGGACCCCGTGGCGGAGGCTTTGTTGAGCGCTTTGTCCCACCGCAGGTAGAGTTTCGCGGTGAGCGCTTCTTCCCCAGCGGACCACGTTTTCCTGTGCGTGGTGATCGCTATCCCCCTAGACAGGATGGTTTTTACACTGACCGTTCTTTTGAGCAGCCGGCCCAACACTGGTTTCCTTCTTATCTTACTAACCCCAGTGTTGGACCGTATGCTCACCCTATGTCTTTTTATTGATGTAGGTAGAGCGGTTGGAGGACATTTGGTTGGTGGATTCCGGTTGTTCAAGGCACATGACCGGAAACGCCAAATGGTTCTCCAGCCATAGTCCGGTCGCCGGAAAGGAGTACATAACCTTCGGCGACAAAGGTAAAGGTAAGGTGTTATCAGTTGGCTCGGTGCGGGTTAATGAGCACTTTGTGTTACGCAATGTAGCTCTTGTTTCTAACCTGCATTTTAACTTGCTTTCTGTTTCGCAACTTTTTGATGAGGGCTATGAGATTCGGTTTAAACCAAACCTTAGTCGCATCTTAGATCCTCAGGGCGATCTTGTATGTCTAATTTCGCCCTTTGGGAAAGTTTTTCGTGCGAATTTTTCGGAGTCGTTTGGATCTTCTCGCTGTCTTTTGGCTAGTCCTTCTTCTTCCGATCTTTGGAAGTGGCATAGGAGGCTCGGTCACTTAAGCTTCGACTTGCTTGCAAGACTTAGCTCACTTGGCCTAATCCGAGGATTGCCCAAGCTTTCGTTGGAGAAGGATCTAGTTTGCCATGCTTGCAGACATGGGAAGATGGTTGCTGCTCCCCACCATCCGGTGACTAAGGTCATGACCTCGCACCCCGGAGAGCTTTTACACATGGACCTTGTTGGTCCGGCTCGGGTGAGCTCGGTTGGTGGCAAGTGGTATGTTTTGGTTGTTGTTGACGACTTTTCGAGATATTCGTGGGTCTTCTTTTTAGCTGAGAAGACCGAGACTTTCTCATTTGCTCGCAATCTGATTTTGCGTCTTCAGAACGAGTTCCCCTTGAACTCGATGCGAGCTATTCGGAGTGATAATGGTTCCGAGTTTAAAAATTCGGATTTTGAGAAGTTTTGTAACCGCCTTGGTTTGGAGCATCAGGTTTCTTCCCCCTATACACCACCTCAAAATGGTGTTGTAGAGAGGAAGAATCGGACCCTTGTTGAGATGGCCAGGACGATGCTTGATGAGCATAGGACTCCTAGGCGTTTTTGGGCCGAAGCTATGAACACTGCATGCTACATTTCGAATCGCATTTTTCTGAGAGCGTTTTTGAAGAAGACCTCTTATGAGTTGCGTTTTGGTCGCCAGCCCAAGGTGAGTTATTTTAGAGTCTTTGGTTGCCACTGTTTTATATTGAAGAAAGGCAACCTGGACAAGTTTGAGTCTCGTTCTTCTGACGGTGTGTTTTTGGGTTATGGCACTCACACTCGAGCTTATCGTGTACTTAACCTTGACACTAACCGAGTCATGGAGACATCAGATGTCACCTTCGACGAGACTCTTGTTTCTCCTTCTTCTCGTTTTGAGCGTGCAGGTGATCACGAGGTCGGAGAGCCTCTTTTCGATGACGAGGAAGAGGGTGCTGAAGGTATAGATGATCCAGCACCCCCTCCACCTGCCGTGCCGCAAAGGGCGGCCTCGACGACGACTCACGGCCCCGACACTTCTTCTTCCTGGGGGCCGTGGGATCCTCCACCTCGCGCGGTACCTTTTGTACCCGGGGTGGAACCAGCTGCTGTTGAGGGGGAGGTTCACTTCTTCCCGGGAGGCGCCACGACATATCCAGCGCCAGCACCCCCCTGAACAGATGATCGGCGACATCGACGAGCGAGTTACTCGCTCCAGGTCACAGCACATCTCGCACTTTGCTCATTCTGCTTTTGTTGCGTCTTTTGAACCCCGAGATGTTGGACACGCATTGACGGATCCGGATTGGGTCAATGCCATGCATGAGGAGCTAGAGAACTTTGAGCGAAATCGGGTTTGGGTTCTAGTGCCACCACCTCCTGACTGTAAACCTATTGGGACAAAATGGGTATTTAAAAACAAGCAAGGAGAGGAGGGCCACATTGTGAGAAACAAGGCCCGGCTTGTAGCGAAGGGTTATAGTCAGAAGGAGGGGATAGATTATGAGGAGACCTTCGCTCCTGTAGCTCGTTTGGAGGCTATTAGGATACTCTTGGCTTATGCTGCATCCATGGGTTTCAAACTTTTTCAAATGGATGTCAAGAGTGCCTTCTTAAACGGCTACATTGAGGAGGAGGTCTATGTCCAGCAACCCCCCGGTTTTGAAAATCCCAAGTTTCCAAACCATGTCTTTAAACTCCACAAAGCTCTGTATGGTTTGAAACAAGCCCCTAGAGCCTGGTATGAGAGATTAAAAACCTTTTTGCTAGCTAAGGGTTTTAAAATGGGATGTGTTGATAAAACGCTCTTTCTCCTCAAGCAAGGCAAAGATACTCTCTTGGTCCAAATTTACGTGGATGATATCATTTTCGGTGGTTCTTCTCACGCTTTGGTTGCCAAGTTTGCAGATACTATGAGCAGGGAGTTCGAGATGAGCATGATGGGCGAGCTGACCTTCTTTCTCGGGTTGCAAATTAAGCAATCCCGAGAGGGGACGTTTGTGCACCAGGGCAAGTACACGAGGGACTTGCTGAAGCGGTTCGACATGGGTGAGGCCAAGCCTCTTCCGACGCCCATGTCGACGACGACTGCCCTGGATGCTGACACGGATGGAGAAGCAGTGGACCAGCAGGAGTACCGCAGCATGATTGGATCGCTGCTCTACCTGACGGCGACACGGCCGGACATTCAGTTCGCCGTGTGCTTGTGCGCGCGCTTTCAGGCTTCGCCACGCACTTCTCACCGTCAGGCGGTGAAGCGCATCCTTCAGGTACCTTCGTTTCACGCCTGAGCTCGGGATTTGGTATTCTGCTTCTTCCACCCTCTCGCTTTGTGGCTTTTCTGATGCTGATTTTGCTGGTTGTCGCATTGAGCGCAAGTCTACTTCAGGGACTTGCCAGTTTATTGGGATCTTCTCTTGTGTCGTGGTCTTCTCGCAAGCAGTCTAGTGTCGCTCAGTCTACCACGGAGGCTGAATATGTTGCTGCGGCTAGCTGTTGTTCCCAGTTACTCTGGATGATGGCCACTTTGCGTGATTTTGGTTTGAGCTTTACTCGAGTTCCTTTGCTTTGTGACAGCACGAGTGCCATTAGCGTTGCTAAGAACCCCTGTGCTTCACTCGAAAACCAAACACATTGATGTGCGCTTTCATTTCTTGCGAGACCACCAGGAGAAGGGTGATATCGACCTTCGCCATGTCGATACTCATCACCAATTGGCTGATATTTTCACCAAGCCTTTAGACGAATCAACCTTTAATAGGTTAAGGGGTGAGCTTGGTGTGTGTTTCCCCTTTTAGATGGGGGAAGCATTTTGAGATGTACAGACTGACTCTTTTATTTTGAGGCTCTTTTCTTTTGAGTTTCTTGAGTCTTTCCAATTGGTATCTTCCTTCTTTCAGTTTTGTGTCGGACATACGCATTTACGTTCTGAGCTTTATGTCTATATTCACTAGAATGTAATTATGCTCTTGTTAGTATTGCTCCGATACTTATGATGATGCTTGTAGCTTATGCTCTTTCTGATCACTGTTACATGTTATGAGCGAGCTATTTTTGGAATGGTGAATTATGCCTAATGTATATAAATCTGAAAATGTTCACCATTGAGATATGCAACTAGCATGTGTAGGGTGTGTTGAGTCCATTCCTGCTTTTCATATATGCTAGGTTGCTATGTCTCTAGTTCTGAGTCATTCACTTGCTTGGTTGTTCATAACTTGCTTAAAATCTGAACCAAGTATTGTTGAATTGAAAAGATCGAGATGGGATTGCTTGTCAACACCTCATGGTATTGAGACTGTTTCTCATTGCACCTTGAGTTAAACTTGAGCCATGTAGTGTATGACCGAAACCGTTGCTTTAAGCTTCTGATTGCTTCGGCATAGGCTTCGCACGGTTGAAAAGTTAGGCAATGACAAGCTTTCAACCTCTCGCAATCACATGCCAAAAATGAACTTGTGAATTCTTTTACCGCTGCAACTCCGATATGAATTTGAAATCACAAGGATATGCTTCATTACTATGCATGATGATTGAACTTTGCTAGGGGTAGTTCACCTTGTATATATGCTTAGCACTTGTTTGGATTCCTTCTATACATGTCTAGTGCTATTTTGATGGTGACTATCCTTTTGGCTTAAAATTGCTCACATGCTCATACGCTTCATATTTCGTACAAGTGATCAGTTTGAGCCTTTGCTATTTGAATGCTTAATTGAGATGTGGGAGCTATACTGATTAGAGCATCTTTGCACTCTTTTGACTACATACTTGAAGCTCCTAACTTGCATTTTGACTTCATATGCATTTTGGAAGGAGATCTTGTGTTCAGGGGGAGTTTATGTGAAGGGAGTTGATTCTCCGATACCTTTTGACCTTGATAAGTGCATTTTCAACTAGGGGGAGAAATTTATGCAAATCATATGCTCCTGTGTTGATCAACTAAGGGGAGACTCATTTGTCCTAGTTGTTTGCATTTGTCGAGGGGGAGTTTGCTAGTTGTGTTGAGCCGTTGCCTCTGTCTTGAGGGACTAGCAAACGTTCCTAGCTTTTCATGAGCTTTCATAAGCTTTTTCTTTTGGCTTTCAATTGGTATCGTCTGGTGTGCTTTCCCATTTGTTTTGGGTTGATTTCCAATTGGTTCGGAGTGATTTTCTTGCTAGTTGTGTTGAGCCTCTGTGCCTCTATCTTGAGGGACTAGCATTTTGCTTCTGTTGTCCTCCGATCTTCAATTGGTATCTGCTAGCGGTGTTGAGCCTGTTCTACCTCTTCTTGAGGGCTAGCTTTGCTTTGCTTGGTTGCGTCGAGCCGTTGCCCATGTCTTTGGGGACCAAGTTTTCGCTTCATCCACTTGACCTTCTTTGGCTTTTGTTAGGCTTTTGGGTCATTTGGTTGGGTTTTCTCCTCCCACTCCTTCCTACCTCCTTCTTCTTATTCATGATTTGTTGTGGAGTTGACAATGCACTCATCAAGGGGGAGATTGCGGATACATGGGTGTATGCCGAGTCTCTGTGTGATGAGTGATTGTCAACGGAGATGATGCGCATGTTCTTTGGCTTGTGTTGTGCAGGTGTCGAGCACGGAGACAGTGATCGATGGCGGGTGAAGGTCAAGTTGCGACGTGCCGTGCCGACGGACCGGGCGCGATGAAGGATGGGCGTGCCGTGCGGCGGACGTGCCATGCCGATGTATCGGACGGTGAAGGGCGGACGTGGACTTGGACTGATGGACTGGAGGCCGGAGGATCAGCTGTGGTGGCTGGCAGCCTGCGACAGCGACAAGCGGAGAAGTGCGATCATGTCGGTGGAAGGGGTGCACAGGCGGTGCATCCCCTCTACGACGCCGGTTTGTTGGTAGAGCCCGGGAAAAACCAACGGTGGACGGTTTCCAGGTTTGGGCCTCAAAACCTGGGTGCTGGGTTTCCAGGTTGAGCCACAAACCTGGGCGCGACGGTTTCCAGGTTGAGCCTCAAAACCTGGGCGTGGGCCGGTTTCCGAGTTTGGGCCTCAAAACTCGGGCGCGGACGGTTTCCGAGTTTGGCCACAAAACTCGGGCTGGAGGCTGGTTTCCCGGTTTGGGC
This sequence comes from Coix lacryma-jobi var. lacryma-jobi, assembly GCA_009763385.1. NCBI lineage: Eukaryota > Viridiplantae > Streptophyta > Magnoliopsida > Poales > Poaceae > Coix > Coix lacryma-jobi. Next base: position 60,910,213 of record CM019825.1, read on the forward strand.
CTCAAAACCGGGGGCTGATGGAAAAGGCTGGTTTCCCGGTTTGGGCCGCAAAACCGGGGGTGCAGAGTGGTGGCGGCACGTGGCGGCGATCTGAAGGTTGCGTGGAGGCGACGCGGAAGACCGTGCGGGCGTGGCCGTCGGATCTACCTACCACCAGCGGGTGGACTAGAATAGCCTTAGGGTTAGGCTGGTCCGCTCTGTAATTAGAGTAGAGAGGGGTAGAGTAGGAAATAGACTTAGGCTAGGTTAGTATAAGTAGTCTAGGGGAGACACCCTCCTCCCTATCTCAATCTCAGTTAGAGCTTTCATTTCCTAGGGTTTCCACTCTCCCACACCCCTGCTTTAGCTAGTTGAGATCCGCAGAGAGACTCCACTCTGTGTACTGTTGATTCGAGGAAGTGAGGCCGTATCCTCACCTTGGATCCCATCTCTTGGTGTCAATTCGCGTTTTGATTTCATGTTCATCATGTTCTTCGCGGATTGCTTTGTGCCTTGAGTTTTCCCGTCGCTTGATCTTTGTGCTCGGTTCATCTTTCACGATTCCGTTTGAACTGAGTTGCTCTAGATCGTGAGGCACTTCTTTCCACCGAAAGAAATCATCTCTAACCTCACGGTCTAGGAGATCGATCAAGTTTTAGTTTCGGGTCTCTTTTTCTTCTTTCCCCCGAATTCCTTCGATTCACCGATTTGGAGTTAGGTTCGAGCCATGATCTCTTAGAGATAGCTCACTAACCTCCTTGTGACTCCTCAGATCGAATCCCAAGCCTAGAGCACTTGATTCGGAGGAGATCGGGTCGAATCGCCGGAGTTTCAGTGCAGTCGCGGGGTGACCGGACGCTCTGTCGGTCTGACCGGACGCACGCTTTCAGAGTCCGGTCGTTGAGCACGGCGCCAAGCTTTTCTGCGTACTGACCGGACGCTCTCGACCGGACGCTCTGTTTGCATTTCGACCGGACGCTACGCTTGCACTGTTTCTGGCTTTGTCGGTTTCGACCGGACGCACTGTACACGACCGGACGCTCCGTACTCGTGAGTCCGGTCACGAACAGAGAGCTCCCAGAGCTGTTTTCTGACGACCGGACGCGTCCGGTCCCTGCTGACCGGACGCTGGCCAGAGTCCGGTCGATCCAGTTTCGCGCGTTTTCGTTCGCGGTTCGTTCGTCCTTGATCGGAGTTGAGTTCCGTCTTTTGCGTCGGCTTTCTAGGGTTGTCTAGTGTCCCGCTGTGCTTCTGGAAGGCATCCACCCTACATCTAGGGTCGTGGACATTAGCAAGCTCTAGGGTTCGCTCTTGGGGTTGATTTTGGGACAGTGGCATCTAGTGTCCGAAAGGAAATTTTGAAGCTCCCATTCACCCCCCCCCTCTGGTCGCTTTCGGGTAGCTTCTCGGTCCTTCAGAGACATGGTCACCATTCAGCAGCCAGACAAGCAAGGTAAGCTGCAATCGCAATGGCAAGGCCCTTTCATCGTGGCAAGCATGGCAGGACCCGGTGTATTCTGGTTGTTGGATGACAAGGGCGAAGAGTCAGCCCACACATGGAATGCGAGCAATCTGTGCCGTTTCTACCCGTAATTTATCTTTTTGTACTCTGATGTAAGCTTCTTTTCCATTTTTCACCATTTTTGTAATCAAAGGTCGGCTGCACTCTTTTTCCTCGCCGGGGAAGCCCTTCATCGGGGTGCGAGGTTTTTTAATGAGGCAGCCGAATGTAATCGCTACATTGCGAAAGTAAACGTAATTCCCCCAAAAATATCGCGTGGCTCGGAAAAAGATGAAGTCAACCGAACATAAGGTTGAGACATTCGTCATCAAAATGTGATGAAAAGAGAATGTCGGGGAGGTTGGGCGAAAGAGACCCTTCACATCCATCGACAATCTCGAAAGCCTACGGGCCATTTGAAAACCGACCCTCCGACAAAACGCGAGGGTGGAACGAAAGCCTGCGGGCTATGTAAAAACCGACCCTCCGACAAAACGCGAGGGCGGAACGAAAGCCTGCGGGCTATGTGAAAACCGACCCTCCGACAAAACATGAGGGCCGGAACGAAAGCCTGCGGGCTATATAAAAACCGACCCTCCGACAAAATGCGAGGGCGGAACAAAAGCCTGCGGGCTATGTGAAAACCGACCCTCCGACAAAACGCGAGGGCCGAAACGAAAGCCAGGAAGCAAGCCGAGCAGCCCTTGCCAGGTGACAAGGACAGCTGGCAGGCCCCAGTAGCCGCAAGGAGCAAGCATAAATGCTATAATAACGTTTCACCTACCAAACGCCTACAAAGTACAGCCAAGGTAGTAAATGCAGTCCTCCCGCAACAAGGGGAAGGCAATATAAATAGACATCAGGGTGCAAGCCTCCCAACCATCCAAAACCGCCGTGTCTCCGCAAAATGTTAGTCCCAGGCACTCGGCTCATTAGCAAAAATACGAATAGGAAGCATCAGGAGCCATGCTTTCGCTTTGATGATTGTGTCATTGGCATCGCGTCCACCTATCGTCACCAATCCAGTAACTATAGGCGAGAGTTCCTTCGAGTGGTAATCCCATCTCAAACTACGACTAGGAGATGAACTAGGCCGTGCACGCTGCCGGATGACAATAAGAGCAATGTCGTAGTTATAGCCGGTTGTAAACCTCCCCTAAGCATTGTATAAAGGCACTTTCGTCAAGCAATTTTCACTAACATCAGCAGACCGCTAACACCTGATCTCGTGGTCAAATCGGCCGAGGGGCTCGCACCGAAAGCACCCTCGCGCGAATGCTACCGCCCCTCGTCTAAGTGAGTGGGGGCGGGCGCGTGTTTACTATCGGCCGAGGGGCTCGCACCGAAAGCGCCCTCGCACGAACGTTACCGCCCCTCATCTAAGTGAGTGGGGGTGGGCACGTCTTTATTATCGGCCGAGGGGCTCACACCGAAAGCACCCTTGCGCGAACGTTACCGCCCCTCGTCTAAGTGAGTGGGGGCGGGCGTGTCTTTATTATCGGCCGAGGGGCTCGCACCGAAAGCACCCTCGCGCGAATGCTACCGCCCCTCGTCTAGGTGAGTGGGGGCGGGCGCGTGTTTACTATCAGCCGAGGGGCACACACCGAAAGCGCCCTCGTGCGAACGTTACCGCCCCTCGTCTAAGTGAGTGGGGGCGGGCGCGTCTTTAGTATCGGCCGAGGGGCTCGCACCAAAAACACCCTCACGCGAACGTTACCGCCCCTCGTCTAAGTGAGTGGGAGCGGGCACGTCTTTATTATCGGCCGAGGGGCTCGCACCGAAAGCACCCTCACGCGAACGTTACCGCCCCTCGTCTAAGTGAGTGGGGGCGGGCGCGTCTTTATTATCGGCCGAGGGGCTTGCACCGAAAGCACCCTCGTGCGAACGGTACCGCCCCTCGTCTAAGTGAGTGGGGGCGGGCGCGTCTTTATTATCGGCCGAGGGGCTCGCACCGAAAGCACCCTCGCGCGAATGCTACCGCCGCTCGTCTAAGTGAGTGGGGGCGGGCGCGTGTTTACTATCGGCCGAGGGGCTCGCACCGAAAGCGCCCTCGCGCGAACGTTACCGCACCTCGTCTAAGTGAGTGGGGGCGGGCGCGTGTGAAGGACCGAAAATGCTAAAGGGTGAATGGGAGCCTAAAATTTCTTCTCAGAAATTATGGCCTCTGTCCCAACAAAATCAACCCCAAGAGCAAAGCCAACACACGTGATGTCCTCGACCCAAGAGTATGGGTGGATGTTCCCTAGGAACACAGCGGGACACCACAAAAGCTCCCTCTTCCAAATCCACGCAAGTCAACTAGTGACAGGATGGAGTTTTGGTAACCTCGGATTCAGGCAATCTCGCAAAGCGGGAAGCCCGGTTTCTGTAGAGCACAGAGTCGGGAATCCAACGCAAAAAGCGCATCTCAAATCGGAGCTCGAACGCAAAAGATACGGACGAAAACGCGTTCTGTCAGCACTGACCAGACTCACTGGTGCGTCCGGTCGATAGGCACCGGACGCGTCCGGTCAGCTGAACTGCGTTCTGGGAGCTCTCTGTTCACGACCGGACTCACGGTGAAGAAGCGTCCGGTCGTTACAACTGAGCGTCCGGTCAAGCACCGAGGGGGCAATGAACAGTGCCTTCAGTGCGTCCGGTCATGCGAAACCCTAGCGTCCGGTCGCACAAAATGCTTTCTGACAGCTTTGACCGGACTCTGAGGTGCGTCCGGTCAGGAACGATCGGACGCGTCCGGTCCACAGAAACTCATTTCGGGAGCTCTCTATGTTGGACCGGACTCTTTGTGGAGGTGCGTCCGGTCGAATCCCAGTCAGCGTCCGGTCACCACGCGCGAACTGGACAGCGCGAGTGTTCAACGACCGGACTCTGGCTCGGTGCGTCCGGTCGCTATGAGGCAGCGTCCGGTCACCCCGACCAGTCCCCTGTTCGTCCACCGAATCGACCCGATCTCCCTCAAATCAAAGGCACTAGGGCTCTAACTTCGTGTGAGGGATCACTAGGATGTTAGTGAGCTACTCCTAAGAGATCATGGCTCGAACCTAACTCCAAATCGGTGAATCGAAGAAAACGGTGAGGAACGGGCAAGAACTCGATCCCAAAACTAAATCCGCCCGATCTGTGAGTTCGTGAGGTATTAGAGAAATTCCTTCGGTAGAAAGAAGACTCTCACGAAGCTACACAAGATGGTTCAAACGGATTTGCGAATCTTCCCTCGAAAACAAGAATTCTCGTGAAGAACGAAAGAGGGGAAAATGTGCAAACACGAAGAACAAAATCGCGAGACAAATCAAAGCACGAATTTGATCCTTGGACTCAGAGGAATGGATGATTCATTAAGCACTTGGTGTCGGGCTACAAGCCACTCCAGCAAATCAAAGCTTGGATGGCGAAAAGCTCAAGAACAAGAGCCAACTCTCCCTAACCCTAGCCTTCTCTCACAGGAACAAAATGAGAGAGACACCACCAAAAATTCCCCCCCCCAAGGATTACGGCTGCCCTAGCAGCCCCCTTTATATATATAGGCGCACGTCCGAAGACCAAAACACCCTTACATTAAGCACTCGTCCCAAATACCCCCCAGGGGTAAAACCGTCCAGTCCGGTCAATCTTCATCCGACGGCCACGCCCGCACATCCGGTAGCTTCGCCTCGACGTGACCTCCCTGATGCCGCCACGTGCCGCCACCGTCGACCGCCGCGCCTTCTCACCGATAGCTTCGCCGCAACGCAAGCCTCTCGGTGCCGCCACGCGTCGACCGTCCTTTCGGACCAACCCCTGGTTTTGAGGCCCAAACCGGGAAACCGTCCACCCCGAGTTTTGAGGCCCAAACTCGGAAACCCGCAAACCCAGGTTTTGAGGCCCAAACCTGGAAACCGTCCATCTCGAGTTTTGAGGCCCAAACTCGGAAACCCACGCGCCCAGGTTTTGAGGCCCAAACCTGGAAACCGTCGATGGTAGCTTTTTGAGGCTCAGCTACCGAACCCGCACCGTAGACGGGATGTGGTTCGCACACCCCGACCACCGGCACCGATGCCGATGCATGTCCAGCCTCCACGCCGGGCACAACGCCTTCGTCTTCCTTCTTGACTTGGCTGACGGCACTTGCGCCGCACGCAAGCCCGTGTCCGACCTCCCCCCAAGTGACACGACTCCAGCGCCTTCCTCCCGACTCGGCCGATGCACCGCGCATCCCATGTGCTCTCGCTTGCCAATGCCACGTGCCAGCTACCACAGCTGGTCCTCTGGCCCTCTGGTCCGTCAGTCCAAGCCTCACGTCCGCCCTTCACCGCTCTGGGTACCTCGGCATGGCACGTCCGCCGCACGGCACGCCCATCCTTCACCGCTCCCAGTCCGTCGGCATGGCACGTCTCTACTTGACCTTCACCTCGCCATAGACCACTGTATCCGAGCTCCACACCTGCACATCAACACAGCCAAGAGACACATGTTGCACACGCACACCAACACAGAAACACCACACAACTCACGCCACCGGTTAGTCATAAACAATAAGCGCATAGCTAGATATAGACTCAACCGGGTAAAAGCCTCAAACCTTCCTCATCAAAGTCAATCATTCATCATATATGTTCTCAATCTCCCCCTTGATGAATGCATTGACTTAAAAATAAACCACAAAGGAAGAGTTTGAAGGCAAGCCTCATCCAAGTGCCCAAAAGCCAAACAAAAGCGAACACAAGGCTACTTGAGATGAGGAAGGATCATGAAAACTCCAAATAAAAGCTCTCGGTCCCGAAAGAAACGGGAAAAGCGGGCAAAGCCTCCACACAACCAAAAGTCAAGATAAACAAGAGTTTCATGAATCCCAAAAAGGCACTCGAAAACCAATCTCAAATAAAATTGTCAATCAATCATCACAAAAGAGAGACCAAGGTACTTATCCACTTGGTTTTGGGTCAAATTCTCCCCCTTTTTTCTTTCTCTTTCTCTTTCTCCCCCTTGATGATTGAATTGACAAAAACTAGGCACAAGAGATGGTTTGAGATACCACAACCGAAAATCTCATTCAAGTGATCAAAAACCATCGGAGGGCAAAAACAAAGTCACTTGTCATGAGAAGATTATCCATTCAAATGCCATACCTGAAGGACCGAAAATTCTAAAGAAGGGGCAATTTGAAATGGACATAACTTGGTCCCCAAAGACATGGGCAACGGCTCAATGCAACCAAGCAAAGGATCGGAGCAACAACTCAACAAAGAGCAAAACTCGATCACACAGAGCAAAAGACTTGGTTCCCAAAGACATGGGCAACGGCTCGACGCAACCAAGTCAAAAAATGAGCTAGCCCTCAAGAAGAGGCAGAAAATGGCTCAACACCACTAGCTCAAGGCTCAATACCAATTGAGGCTGAATCAATGCATAAGAATGCAAAACTGATCACAAACAGCCAAGAATTGGTGAAAACAGCTAGTTCCTCAAGACAGAGGCACATAGGCTCGATGCAACTAGCTGAAGGGTCCATACCAATCGAAAATACCAAGCAAAACTGCTAGTCCCTCTAGACAGAGGCAAAAATGGCTCAACACGACTAGCAGGCTCGATACCGACTGAGAAAAACCACAAGAGAGGCTCAACACTAAATGGAGCACAAACACTCGGAGCACGCGGAGAAGCAGCAAGACAAAAGTGACTCCCCCTGAAAGCAAGCCTATACACAAAAGCTATGCACAAAGCTCATGACACCAATTGCATTCCATACCACGAGATGGATACCAATTGAGACACATAAAAGAGCTAAACCGAGTGAAGAAAAACATAAAAGAGCTAAACTCCCCCTTGCTCAAAGCTCTCCCCAAAATGCATGACTCTCCCCTTTGTGCCAACACATAAGCTCCCCTTGCAAACAGCTTCTCCCCCTTGACAAAAGGGAACATGCTGAGGGGTTTTGACATTTTTCACAAAATTGACACAAACACAAGACAAGTCATCAACCAAAAGCATATGGGGGCTGAGAAAAGCAACGAAAGTGACCAAGAAGTGTATCAGAGCTAGGGGTATGTACACTAAGCTAAAAATGCATGATATGCACAATGCAACAGCTTCAAGTGTATAGCAATCAGAATGAAAAGATGCTCAAAAGGGTGCTGCCCTGAAAGTGTAGCAATCAATACAAATGCTAGCAAAGGCTCAAACTGATCAAATGAATGCGAAATATGAACAATTAATCATATAAGCAGTTTTAAGCCATTTGAAAAGGAGTCCACCACTAAAATAGCACTTAGCATGGATAGACAGGAAATCAACCAAGTGCTAACTCATGTATAAAAGGTGAACTACCCCTAGCAAAGTTCAATCATCATGCAATAGAGTAAAGCATAGACTTGTGTTATTTTTCAAATTTTATCGGAATTTGCAGCGGTATTAACACAAGTTCAAATTAAAAGCATGTGATTGCGAGAGGTTGAAAACATGGTCATTGCCTAACTTTTCAACCGGGCTAAGCCTATGCAAGAAAAGCAATCAGAAGCTTAAAGCACTGGTTTCGGTCTTACACTACACGGCTCAAGTTTAACTCAAATGTGCAATGAGAAACAGTCTCGATACCGTGATGTGCTGACACATGCAAACCCATCTCGATCTTTTCATTTCACTTAGACTTGGATCAAATTTTGAGCACAAGGTAAATACGCAATCCAAGCAAGTGAAAGACTCAATGCAAGAGACATAGCAACCTAGCATACAAAAGATAGTACAAGTGATCTCAACACGTCCTACCCATGCTAGTTGCCAATCTCAATGGTGAACAAATTAAAGGTTTCATAGTTGATTAGTCAAGTTCACCATTTGCAAAATAGCTTAGCTCATAACATGTATCAAGTGATAAAAAAGAGCCTAAGCTACAAGCATCATCATGAATAGACAGGGCATACCAACAAGAGCATAATCTCATCCTCATTACTATAATCATGAAGCTCTAAGATGCGAGATATACATGATGAAATGCATGCAAAAACTAGTCTATCAAAGCCAAAGCAGAACTAGCCTAAAAAGAAGAACCCAAGGCAAAAGGGTATCGGAGAAGTCCAACTAAGATACAACAAGCAAAATGCTTCCCCAACTAAAAGGGAAACACGCACCAAAGACACAAATAAAGAGCCAAGAAATGCTCAAGCGACAGCCAGCAAAATCCACATCGAAATGACCACACAGCAAAGAGAGGTCAAGGAAGAAGAGTACCAAAAACCGAACTCAGAAGTGTGTTGGAGGTACCTTATGAAGCGCATGACCGCCTGCTGGTGTGATACCCGAGGGGATGCCTGAACTTGCTGAAATCTTCGGGACATCTGCCTCGCCGAAGTCGTCTCCCCCTTGCCTGATGCTGTCGCTCCCCCAGGTGTTGCCAGTGCTCGCTGGAGAGCTGCTCGAACGGAACCCCAAGACATGGAAGAAGTGGAATCGGGTCCATGAGCCGAAAAGCTCTCTCCAAGCTCCTGTTCTCCTGCACACTCAAAAGCAGAAGAAAACACAAGGCATTGTCTCGTCTAGTGTGACCTCAAGGTCTCCACGAAAACGGTTAGTCACATAATAAGCATAAGGTGAACTCTCAACAAAAAGAGATCTACCTATGAATGATACCGCAAGGAGATCTGAACTCAACCTAGACAAGACTACCATGCAACAGGATACAACACTATGGAGCAAAATGCAACCTAGAGACATGATCAACCCAAACACAGCCTAAACCTCAACACATGCTACAAAGCAAGATAACGATAGCAATAGATCCAAAAGCATGTAACATGATAAAATCGAGGAAAGACTAGTGCTCAAACTAAACATGTCAACAGGGTACATGTAGCTAACCAAAACTAGCACCTGACAAGTGACACCTAATGAACATCATACCTCTACAAGTAAAGCTCATGGAGAAATCAGGTAAAGCATGGCATAAAGTTCATATGGATCACAGACTAGCATGAAAAGTGGATATTCCACAAAAGCTATACACAAGGCTAGCATGACATGATATACAAGATAGCACATGCTAGACTAAAGCAAAAACATGATACAAAAGAAAATGTACATGTAACAACTATACAAGTGAGCACATGAAGAACCATCTCATACCACAAGACATAGATCATGGATGTACAAGGTATGAGTGTAAAAGAAAGCTCACCAAACTGCAAAAGCCTCTTTGGAGGCAAATCTAAGCGGGGTGTAGAGAACCATCAACTCTTGATCACTTCTAAAAGATCAAGCTCCATCAGGCGCATGTTCTCCACCCCGCGTCCTCATATCTACACACAAGAGGACAAAGTAACCCGAGTCTTGGATCCCGAAGGGTTAGCAAACATGTACTTGGGAACCCAAGACTTGGTCACAAATCTCAACTTATCATGTGGGTTAGCATGATGCAAATGTTGGTTCAAATGCAATTGTGAAACACCCTTGGAAGTATTCCTCAAAAAGACAACTCGAGGACAAGAACGAGTCGTACCACGGGAAAAGAGGCAAACATCTTCCAAGGTCTTTGTAGAAGAACCAATAGATGCACCATGAAAAGCATGACGTGGACCAAGAAAAGAAGCACTAGAAGCATGTCCACAACCATGACCTATCCCACTAGAAAAGGAGTCATAAATCCCATCAACAAAAATGGGCTTCTTACTAGGAGCACAAGTGTTCATGCCATGAGACGGGCTATGAATCACCATCTTCCTAGAAGAGCGAGCTTGGCGCAAGCGTTTGGCACGCCGATAGCAGAAGCTTTCTTGATGCCCATCTTTCTCACAAAAAGAGCAATGGTACAAAGGCCTACCGGGAGGCACACCATTCTCCGACAAGTGAGAAGTCCCTTGGGGCTTAGAACAAGAAGCATCAACCACCAACTTGGTGCCAATGCTAGGAGCACACGTGCCATGGGAAAGGCTACGCGGCTTCCTAAAAGCCTTAGCTCGAATTCGCCGTTCGTGCTTGACACGGCGAAAACAAAAATCGAGCGAATGTCCCTCCTTCTTGCAAAAGGTGCAATGAAAAACCAGACTGGGAGGACGAGTCCCAAAAATATTAGAAGCACCCTTGTCAAGAGAAGTCCCTTGGACATCACTCGAAGAAGCAGCAAGGTTAGGAGTAGCTATGAAAGAGCTATCCGAAACCTTGACACTAGTGCTATTGTCAACAGACTCACACGCAACACAAGAACTCAACTCCGGTTGCAAAGATGCAGACTTGGAAACATCAACATCAGAGTTGGAAGAAATGCGTGACTCAAACGACTTAGCACAAAGGCTCTTGCACCTTTTGGCTAAAACCTCATTCTCAAACATGAGGCGATCACAAGTACCACAAGGAGTGTTTTTCAGATTCTCCATCTCCTCTTTTATGCACTCGGCATATGTGGTACGCAAGAGCTCAACTTCCCTCTCAAGGTTGGCACTCATATCATTGTGCTCAACCAACTTAGCGCTCATATCATCGCGCAAAACCTTCAAAGCCAAAACTTATTTTTCTAAATCAATGCATGATGTGCAAATGAAATTGGTGGAAGAAACATCACCATTCACATCAAGCAAAGAATCATGGTTAGCACAAGAGGTATGGCAAGCATCTTTATTCAAAGAGCATGAGCTACAAGGCCTAGCATTTATCTCAATAATTTCAGCCCTAGCATGCTCAAGTTCATCTACACATGTGGTGTGAGTCAATTTTAGTTTATCAATTTCAGCATGCAAAAACTCACAAGAACCACATGGCAAAGAAGCTTTTGACCTAAGCAAGGCTATTTCAGATTTAGCATAAACAAGGTCCTTGCGCAAGTCAAAGCAAACAAGACATGGTATGGAAGCATTTGATTTTAATGTTTCATTTTCAGATTTTAAGCTAGCAAGAGAAAAGCATAGCTCATCATTCTTCCTAACCATGTCACTACAAGAGGTGCAAGGTAAAGATGCACTAGACTTCCAATGAAAAAGGCCACATTTTAACCTATCAATGGAGCATTTCAACTTCTTGATCTTTCTATGCAAGGTATCGCAAAGCTCATCATATCTCAAGTTATCATCACAACAAGCTTCAAATTGTTGGGATAAGGTCCCCAGACAAGCAGCAAGAATACCTTTCTTGGCTTTGCCAAGTTCGCGTATGCGATCCTCCGTCGAATGCTCATCATCTCCTAGGAAGCCCAGCAAAGCATCCACCTCGCGTTCCGCCTCAAGAGCCGTACTCCTCCTTCTTGCCAAAGTGTCGTCCTCGATCACATGTCCATGACTCAAACCTAAGGACAAAGACACACTGGAAGAAGAACTTGGTGCCATCTCGAAAAGCACCATTAGTGTCAGCCAAACAAAAGCTCAACACCTCGACAAGCAAAGTCAGAAACAAAAAAACCGCTCTCAAAAGGTTGCCTTCGCGGATCCGAAACCGGTTAAGGTAGAGAGATCCTTGACTAGCTCCGATACCAATTGAAGGACCGAAAATGCAAAAGCAAGGCGACCAGAGGGGGGGGGGGTGAATGGGAGCCTAAAATTTCTTCTCAGAAATTATGGCCTCTGTCCCAACAAAATCAACCCCAAGAGCAAAGCCGACACACGTGATGTCCTCGACCCAAGAGTATGGGTGGATGTTCCCTAGGAACACAGCGGGACACCACAAAAGCTCCCTCTTCCAAATCCACGCAAGTCAACTAGTGACAGGATGGAGTTTGGGTAACCTCAACCTCCCCCGAGCAACGCGAGGGGGATTCAGGCAATCTCGCAAAGCGGGAAGCCCGGTTTCTGTAGAGCACAGAGTCGGGAATCCAACGCAAAAAGCGGATCTCAAATCGGAGCTCGAACGCAAAAGATACGGACGAAAACGCGTTCTGTCAGCACTGACCGGACTCACTGGTGCGTCCGGTCGATAGGCACCGGACGCGTCCGGTCAGCTGAACTGCGTTCTGGGAGCTCTCTGTTCATGACCGGACTCACGGTGAAGAAGCGTCCGGTCGTTACAACTGAGCGTCCGGTCAAGCACCGAGGGGGCAATGAACAGTGCCTTCAGTGCGTCCGGTCATGCGAAAACCTAGCGTCCGGTCGCACAAAACGCTTTCTGACAGCTTTGACCGGACTCTGAGGTGCGTCCGGTCAGGAACGATCGGACGCGTCCGGTCCACAGAAACTCATTTCAGGAGCTCTCTGTGTTGGACCGGACTCTTTGTGGAGGTGCGTCCGGTCGAATCCCAGTCAGCGCCCGGTCACCACGCGCGAACTGGACAGCGCGGGTGTTCAACGACCGGACTCTGGCTCGGTGCGTCCGGTCGCTATGAGGCAGCGTCCGGTCACCCCGACCAGTCCCCTGTTCGTCCACCGAATCGACCCGATCTCCCTCAAATCAAAGGCACTAGGACTCTAACTTCGTGTGAGGGATCACAAGGATGTTAGTGAGCTACTCCTAAGAGATCATGGCTCGAACCTAACTCCAAATCGGTGAATCGAAGAAAACGGTGAGGAACGGGCAAGAACTCGATCCCAAAACTAAATCCGCCCGATCTGTGAGTTCGTGAGGTATTAGAGAAATTCCTTCGGTAGAAAGAAGACTCTCACGAAGCTACATAAGATGGTTCAAACGGATTTGCGAATCTTCCCTCGAAAACAAGAATTCTCGTGAAGAACGAAAGAGGGGAAAACGTGCAAACGCGAAGAACAAAATCGCGAGACAAATCAAAGCACGAATTTGATCCTTGGACTCAGAGGAATGGATGATTCATTAAGCACTTGGTGTCGGGCTACAAGCCACTCCAGCAAATCAAAGCTTGGATGGCGAAAAGCTCAAGAACAAGAGCCAACTCTCCCTAACCCTAGCCTTCTCTCACAGGAACAAAATGAGAGAGACACCACCAAGAATTCCCCCCAAGGATTACGGCTGCCCTAGCAGCCCCCTTTATATATATAGGCGCACGTCCGAAGACCAAAACACCCTTACATTAAGCACTCGTCCCAAATACCCCCAGGGGTAAAACCGTCTAGTCCGGTCAATCTTCATCCGACGGCCACGCCCGCACATCCTGTAGCTTCGCCTCGACGTGACCTCCCTGATGCCGCCACGTGCCGCCACCGTCGACCGCCGCGCCTTCTCACCGATAGCTTCGCCGCAACGCAAGCCTCTCGGTGCCGCCACGCGTCGACCGTCCTTTCGGACCAACCCCCGGTTTTGAGGCCCAAACCGGGAAACCGTCCACCCTGAGTTTTGAGGCCCAAACTCGGAAACCCGCAAACCCAGGTTTTGAGGCCCAAACCTAGAAACCGTCCATCTCGAGTTTTGAGGCCCAAACTCGGAAACCCGCGCGCCCAGGTTTTGAGGCCCAAACCTGGAAACCGTCGATGGTAGCTTTTTGAGGCTCAGCTACCGAACCCGCACCATAGACGAGATGTGGTTCGCACACCCCGACCACCGGCACCGATGCCGATGCATGTCCAGCCTCCACGCCGGGCACAACGCCTTCGTCTTCCTTCTTGACTTGGCCAACGGCACTTGCGCCGCACGCAAGCCCGTGTCCGACCTCCCGCCAAGTGACACGACTCCAGCGCCTTCCTCCCGACTCGGCCGATGCACCGCGCATCCCATGTGCTCTCGCTTGCCAATGCCACGTGCCAGCTACCACAACTGGTCCTCTGGCCCTCTGGTCTGTCAGTCCAAGCCTCACGTCCGCCCTTCACCGCTCTGGGTACCTCGGCATGGCACGTCCGCCGCACGGCACGCCCATCCTTCACCGCTCCCGGTCCGTCGGCACGGCACGTCTCTACTTGACCTTCACCTCGCCATAGACCACTGTATCCGAGCTCCACACCTGCACATCAACACAGCCAAGAGACACATGTCGCACACGCACACCAACACAGAAACACCACACAACTCACGCCACCGGTTAGTCATAAACAATAAGCGCATAGCTAGATATAGACTCAACCGGGTAAAAGCCTCAAACCTTCCTCATCAAAGTCAATCATTCATCATATATGTTCTCAGCCTGTTTACTATCGGCCTAGGGGCTCACACCGAAAGCGCCCTCGCGCGAACGTTACCGCCCCTCGTCTAAGTGAGTAGGGGCAGGCGCGTCTTTACTATCGGCCGAGGGGCTCGCACCGAAAGCACCCTCGCGCGAACGTTACCGCCCCTCGTCTAAGTGAGTGGGGGCGGGCGCATCTTTATTATCGGCCGAGGGGCTCGCACTGAAAGCACCCTCGCGCGAATGCTACCGCCCCTCGTCTAAGTGAGTGGGGGCGGGCGCGTGTTTACTATCGGCCGAGGGGCTCGCACCGAAAGCGCCCTCGCGCGAACGTTACCGCCCCTTGTCTAAGTGAGTGGGGGCGGGCGCGTCTTTACTATCGGCCGAGAAACAAAGGAAAAGCAATAACCGAAAACCAATGACGAAGCCCTGCATCTTTATTACCGCAAAAAGTTACAATTCCTCAAAATAAAAGCAAAAGCCCGCTAAAAAGCGGACCTAAGACCCAGTAGCCCCACCGAGCGACATGCTAAACCGACAGGAGTCGGGAGAAAACGAAAAGTCCTCCGGCTCCTCCTTCACGGTAATCTCCTCGAAAGCAGCTAAGTTCGCGCGGGAGTCGTTTCGTCATTTCCGCCGCACTTCCAGCCCCCGGCGATCGAAGTGCTCATAAAATTCCCGAAGTTTTTCTTCGGTCCGGTGAAGCTTGTCGGCGCGCTTTCTCAAGTAAGACGAAAGCGTTGCCGTAGGAAACTTCGCGTGAAAATTCCACCACAAATCGCCGCCAACATACAAATTGCCGAATTTAATCATTAAAGGGCAGACGTCGAGAACCTCCGCAGTTCCCGCATCCGAAACCTGATTCACAACAGTACTGAAGGTTCATTAACCGCATTACAAGTCCTTAGCGTTCATTTCGCTCCAGAAAATTACACAAAAACTTCCAGATTTCGACAAGACTCAGGCTACCCCATCATGAGCTTTCTCGCCAGCACGCGACGCTCCGGCAGTTGTGCCTTCAGGATTTTCAGCAGGAGTCGACCCGATGCCCCTTTCCGCGTCCTTTTCGGCCTCACGACTCCGGCGCTCTGCAATGTATGCGGCGAATGCTTGCATGATCTGCGCCCGCTCCTCCAAAGTCTATAACAGCAGAAGGGAAATCAGAAAAAAAGAAGCACAAAGAAAAACAAAAAGTGCAAAAAGTACCATGAAGTATGAAGTACAGAGATGTGCCGAACCTTGCCACGACTCACAGCCGACTGAATCAGCGCCATGTCGTTGCCCCCCGCCAGCCAGAACTCTTCAAACAATTTCACACCCAGCGCTTTCGCCTCGCTCGGGGAACGCCAGTACGAATCGACGTCCTTTACATGCAAGTCATGCATGTGCGTGCAGCCTGCGTCAACAAGACTGTGTCCTATGGCTTTTATACCCGCCGCGGCGGCATAGTCTCGCGAAAGCGAAACGTATCCCTCCAGCGAGTCAATTTCAGTTCCAAGCCAAGCGAACGAGGCATCAGCCGTGCTTTCGCCTGGACCGCTGGAGTGCACGCCGAGATATTGCAACGCGCGGTGATAGCGGGCAACCAGATCAGAAGCGGTAGCGAGGGTTCGCTTGTCTTTCTAGTCCGCAGCAGACTTCAGCCCAGCAAGTTCCCTCTTTAGCTGCTCATTTTCGCGCTGAAGAGCGCGACGAGTCTCTTTCTCCTCCTCAGCCTTCTTCTTCAGGTTTTCGTTCGATTCCTCCAAGCTCTTCAACCGGCGCGCCGCTTCACGCCGCTGAGTATCGGTTTCTCGGCTGACGAGATCTTGCCGGCGGCCCTGGCTCCGTGCGATTAGCAGTGCCTATAATCAAAAAACGGGATAGGCAACAAATGCAGTTAAGCAAGGGTGAAAATAAACCAATAACGCAAGCAAAAGCAGCACAAACGCTCACACTGGCAAGGTGGAACGACATCGCCTCTCCTAGCGCTTGATCTTCAATGGAAAGAAGGTCGCACTCGACTTCCGGGGCGACGAAAGCCCTATCGGCGAGCTCAATAAATTTTGCCGCTTCGTCAGACGCGGCTGGTAAAATGCCCACCCGGCGACTGTCGAAACGGCATGCAAGCTGGGACTCGGAAGGTGCACCCAAAGAACGAGCGATCCTGTAAGATTCCTCCCGCGCTTCGTCCATTTCGCTCGATGAGCTTGCACCAGTGTAAAACTGTGGGTTCTCGTAGTCCCCAGGTCGAGAGTCAAGCACCAACCGGCCGTGACCCAGCAATTGGTTGTCGACCATGGCTTGGGTCAAGCGGACGGATTCGTGATAGAACCTACTCTTACCTTTACCGGCGGAAGTTTCCGCTGGTACCTTCATCGGGGCACGAACGGGCGCGGCCGTTGATGTGGCGCAGGCGCGTTTCGTTTCGCGTTCGTCTTCGGGCCGGATGGGTTTTCGAACCCCAGGCTTTGCGACCGCTGGCATATCCGACACATCTTTGTCGAAGAAAGTGGCCGTCGCAGCTTTGCGGGATCCCATGAATGCAGATGCCAGCGAAACTTGAAAAGCGTAGGAGAAAGTAAATTAAGGAACCCACGCATAACACCAAGGCAAGGCGAGATGGTCAGTTCAACCTAGCAGCGAACGCTGTTTTCGCTACCTCAGCGTCCCCCGGAGGAACGAACTTGCGAATTTGTCCTGAGGGCCTACTGCCAACTTTGCTTGGTGGTTTCGAGGTCGATCGTCCCAAGCGAATATCCCCGGGCTCCTTAGGCTTGCGTTTAGCCCCAACCTTGGCGTGACTGCTCACAAATTTTTTGCCTTTCGCGTCAACACCACCGGCATCATTGTCCGCGGGCAAAGGGTGCTCCCCGTAAGAAACCCCCATCGCGTCGAAAGCCCTGTTCAGGCGTTTCTAGCCCCCAATAGAATTAAGCTTGAATTAGCTCTCTTTCGTCAGATAAGTGCCACAAATCTTGTTTGCCTCTTTTTCGATGTGGCTCATGTAAGAGGCATCGTCACCAAAGTCAGTGGGTCGTTCAATCATGAGCGTCGGGCCACAGTACCCGTTCTGAACAACGAAATCTCCGAACTCCGTATCGGAGCAGAGGGGGGTTTGTCCTATGCTCACCCATTCCTCAACGAGATCCCGGCTAATCTGATAGCGGGAGGTAAGGGCAAGAGCGTCACCACAGCTGATACCTTCGTTGTCCATTAGAGCGGCGGGTCGTGCATGGACCCCAACATTTTCTTCCAACTTGGACGAGAGAGAAGAGGCCTTGCCAAGGTGTTTTCGCTTGGCTTCCCGAACGGCATCATTCGAGCAGACGTAGATGTAAAACCAAAAATCCGACCATTGCGGCCACTTGTTCTTATACGTAGGCGAAATAGAAACATTGCCTCTGGCCTTGCGAGGAACAAAGATCACAGACCCAATCTCGCTTGGCAGCCTCTTCTTAAGAAAGTAATCAGTCACTTGGCTGCGGCGGCGATGTATATCATAAAACTTAACGAATACATCGGCTCGTGGTCGGTGCCCTATCATCTTCAAAGCCATAGCAAAAACGCTTAATCGCAAAAACGCGTTAGGTGTGAGCTGGTGAATCTGAATTTTGAAAGCGTCAAGCACCTTGGCGACAAACCGCTCCAACAGGAAGTCCAGTCCAGCGACGAAGTAATCGCGAAATACTATGGCCTCATACGGCCGGGGCATCGGAATCGCCTCGTCCCCAGGGGCACGGCAAAGAGAAAACACGTGCTTTGTAAAGATCCCTTTGTCGGCGTAACTCCGTAAAACCGAAGGGGTCACACGCGAGCAGCCAACATAGAAGGAATAATCATCCGAAATTGAAATCGACGATGATTCCCCCGCATCCGAGTCTTCGCCCTCAGACTGGGGTTCCATGCGTGCTTCAGCGATCCCGGACCCGATAGACACCGTCTGACTGGGTTCGTGCGCCACTGAGTTGGTATCGCTCAACGAGGTGCTCGAGCTTTCGCTAGAAGAACCGGAAGTAGATGAAGACGAACTCGTGGACGCCATCTATCATGGCGGCGAAAAGCGAGGAAATAATGAACAAGAAAGCAAAAAGTGCAAACCTAAAAAGCATAAATTGCTAATGCAAGCGAAAGCATAACTTCAGCTCATCGAGGGGAGTGGACTTACCGAGTAAGCGAAGGGTCGGTGCAAGGCGAAACCAAAGGCCCGAAAGCTTGAGGAAGTCGAAAGGAACAAAACACCGCGAAGGCAAAGATGAAAGCCGACAAGAGTGCGGAGGCAGCCAGCGTGTAAGTCATCCGTGGGCTAGCCCCCCCTTATATACAAGCACGCGAGCACGCGAGCGGGCATGAGACTCGAGAAGTTGTAGAAAAAGGTAACCGTCGCATCTCGAAAATCGAACCGTCGCCTCCAAGAGTGAACGGCAAGGCGCGCGTAACGAGGAGCAACAAGCCGTTAATCCTCAAAACTCGAGCCGACCGTCAGGCCCACAAAACAGTATGCGCAAATGTCAATAAAGAAAAATAAACAGGTCAAAGAAGCTAAAAAGCTTCAAGGACGAGCGAAAACCGATTCCAGCTTTCCCCATCCTTTCGCGGGCGGGCGCGGGCGCCTTGCGGTTAGGCACGATCGAACTTCGCTGGCTTGCAAGATTCGATCATGAGGGGCTATTGTTGGGGCGATACCCACGGCGCCGGCACCCCCGGCCCGCTAGCCGGACAGGGAGTGGGGTTTTTGCGTGAAAGAGTCGGCCGGGCGAAGCTTTGCTTTCGCACGAATGCATGCATGAGCGCTCGGCGGTCGAAAAGGTGGTTGTTTACGTGCGGAAGTGGCCCTTCCGCGCGAATGGGAAGCTTGGGCTGTCGCATTCGCGCGGATGGTCAGCAGACGACCCGAGCCCTGGCCCGTGACGGACCTCTCGCGCGAAAGGAGCGTAATCGAGCGGGCGGGTTCGCCAATCTCGCTCCTTTCGTGCGAAGCAGGCCGCGGGCGATTTCCAGAGGATTTCGCTAGAAGTAAGCTTGCGCTGTCCGTGTCCTCGTTTGCTTTCTGCAGGTTTTTGCGGAGCGTCGAGGGTCTTCGTCGCGAGGAGCGGGCTCACCATCTACGGAGGGGGGGGGGGCAGGCAGCTCCGAGCCCGCCGGGAGACGGAATGATGACAATACCCCTCGAGCAGGAGGACGCAACAAAGGCCGCGAGGCGTTTGGATAGGGCATTTTTGTAATTACATCAGGAGTAGTTGGAAGGGCATTCATGTACTTTCAAACGAATTTGAATGATATAAAAGGCTCCCGTACTCCCAGGGGGAGGGGGCGGAGCACTGTTCACTTCTATTGTTTCCCTACTTTCCCGTTCATTTTCTGCTTTCGCTTCGTGCCTTCGTTCGTGCGACAACCCGCTGTTTCGGGGCCTCTGACCCGAAACAACACTCAGGGTGTTGAGTGTGCTTCATCTTTTGGCAAGATTGGAGAGTCGAGTGGTCTTAACCCGAGTGAGAAGCCCAACTCCACCAATACTCCCAAGCTTACAAAAATTCCACCCAGAGAGCCTCTAAAGCCTAACACCAAGGATGGGGTATTTGTTGAACCTCCGAGAGCTCCACCCAAGAAACAGATATGGTCTCCTAAGCCCAACCACCTGAAAAACAAGCTTGACACCATGCCACCATCGAAGAGGAGCGTATGCCACAGAAGGGCAAAGTGATCCACACCCACTACCGTGAGTACCAACAACCCCCTGTGAGAGCGGTGAGGTACAATTGTGAGCACTGTGGGAGAGATGGACACTTGAGTGAGTTTTGCTTTCGGCGCAAGAGAGAGGCGCGCCGTGCAAAGGAGATGAACAACACGGACATGTACCATCCTTTCCATGATGTACATGTGCCGAATGTTCAGAGGCATGCTGCTAGGCCTAGAGGTCCAAAACCTCAAGTTCCTAGGCCTAGGCCACGAAGAGAACGTGCCCGGCGGGAGCCTGCAGTTGTGGGCTATGGACCCCGTGGCAGTGGCTTTGTAGTAGAGCGTTTTCCCCCATAGCGTTTTGAGTATCGCGATGGACGCTCCTCCCTTAGCGGACCACGTTTTCCTCTACGTGGTGATCGCTCTTCCCGTAGGTGTGCTAGGAATGGTTTTTCTGCTAACCATTCTTTTGAGCAGCCGGCCCAACACTGGTATTATTACTACTTCACTAACCCCAGTGTTGGACCGTATGCTCACCCTATGTCCTTTTATTGATGTAGGTAAAACGATTGTAGAACGTTTGGTTGGTGGATTCCGGTTGTTCGAGGCACATGACCGGAAATGCCAAGTGGTTCTCCAGTCTTAGTTCAGTCGCCGAAAAGGAGTTTATCACCTTCGGTGACAATAGCAAAGGTAGAGTGTTGTCTCGTGGGTCGGTGCGAGTTAATGAGCACTTTGTGTTGCGCGATGTTGCTCTTGTTTCTAACTTGCATTTTAACCTTCTTTCTGTTTTGCAACTTTTCGATGATGACTATGAGATTTGTTTTAAGCCGAATCTCAGTCGTATTTTGGATCCTCAGGGCAATCTTGTTTGTTTGATTTCACCCTTTGGGAAAGTCTTTCGTGCGAATTTCTCGGAGTCATTTGGAGTTTCTCATTGTCTTTTGGCTAGACCTTCCTCCTCTGATCTTTGGAAGTGGCATAGAAGACTAAGACATTTGAGCTTCGACTTGCTTGCAAGGCTTAGTTCACATGGCCTAATCCGAGGATTGCCCAAGTTGTGCATGGAGAAGGATCTTGTTTGCCATTCTTGTAGACATGGGAAGATGGTTGCCGCTCCCCACCATCCAGTGACTCAGGTCATGACTAAGCGCCCTGGAGAGTGTTGACACTTACTAACGTCGCTACCAAGAGTAGAGATAAACTCTATCCCCGGCAACGACGCTAGAAATGCTTGTTGATATAAATTAAAGCACACTCTACTTTATCCGCAAGCGCACAGATAACATCTACCGATGTAGCACTTCACCGGAGTAACCCAGTTTTAATATCGAACCCAAAGGAACGGTTAGTGTTAAGTCTTAAAGTCTATCCCCTGAGTAGCTAACAAGGACGGAGAATCTAGAAGTATAGAGGGGATCATTAAGGCTGTCTAATTCTAATTTAAGAGTGATATGTTTATATTATTCTTAGTGGGGAAGTTGCCATAAAAGGTCACAAACAGAGTATGAATCTTTTATGCAAATGTATAATCCTACCGAGCCTACACACGGGTAAGTGGACTATAGAAGAATCAACAAGGCTATAAGAGTCACCCTTGCGAACAACCACTACTACCGGCGTTATAGGAGGCATATACGAGCTATCAAGTCTAAGCACCACGCTTACACTATCCAACTACTCTAACTCTAGAATGACTAGAATTAAAATACTCAAAAGAGAGTCATAAATCTTTAAGAATAATAAGAACAATAGCTCAAACTTAAATATAGACGTTGATAACCGAAACAATCGCTGAAGTTGATGATGAACTTGAATCCACAGGTACAAGATGAAGAAGTGGATTGTTGGTAGTTCTTAGCTTCACTAAAGATAGAGCTAGGCAACTATCCCCGGTAACGGCCCAGGAATGCTTGTTGGCACTTGCTAACGTTGTTACTAGGAGTAGACTATGGAGTCTACCCCCGGCAATGGCGTCAGAAATGCTTGAAGCAAGACCGGTTACTATACCTAAAGGAATGAAGCTAAAGCAGCTATCTACTAATGCCAAGCGGGGTTGTCAATCCTGACACTAGTAGGAGCTAGCTAGAGAGATTGCAATCTACCAAGAGGAGATTCTGCAAGCGCACAAAACTATCATAGTAGCACTTCGCCTGGGAGTACCAGATGTCGATTTATTTGATCCCAAGGGAAGGCTAGGGTGGTGTATGAGTTGAGTCAAGGAGGGGATGAGAGTTGAAGAAAAGAGAAAAGGAAAAAGGGGAGAAGAGAGGAGATGAAAGGCTAGAAAGAATATATGGGTGGATAGGTAAGGATGAAATGGTGGCTAAGGTAAGGTGGATGGATAGGTAGATAAATGGAATAGGATAACTAAGGGTAACTAAGATAACTAACTACTAACTACTAACTACTCCTAGAAAACCACAGAGCAAGATAACTATGAAGCAAGATAGTTACGAAGCAAGGCAGGCAAAAGACAATAAAACAACTAAGTTGAGTATAGTTTTATTCCTATCTTGTCAAGTATCGAGGCGTACTAGCCTTTACCACTTACTTAGGTTGAATGCTAGCACAACGAGCCTTACTGTTAAACTGGGCCAACTACGTGGTGGAATTTAAGGCGCACAGGGCTGTCACCACCTGCTTGCTACCACAGCTATCCGGGGCTCCAGCCGTATCTGAAGGTAAGTCTATAACTAAGCACCACGCTTAACTATATTCTAACTATCTCTACCCTAGCTTTGAATAGAGACACCCTTGCGGACGTCAGAGCAAACACTTGACTTAATAAGATAAACACTAAACTAACTAAGCAACCTATTGGCAAAGATCAAACACTAAGCTCACTAGAGATTAACTACTATGGCTAAGTGAATTGAACTGTAGGATAGCTAGGCACTCAAGCAATCAATCAAGTATACCACTCAATACTGATACTTAGAATAAAGTAATACTTGAAAGGATGAACTAGAATATAGTAAAGTCCTTGAGATACAAGAGCAAAACCTGAACTAGAGATGAAGGAAGACTCTTCCCAGCTCCAGAACCGATCACTCACACGCCTCTACTCTTGAGATAAGCCTTGAGCAGCGCTACCGCGAGGGCAAAGATGCCTTGCTCTACTAGCTACCTACTTGCCTAAGCTCTCTGAGCTCTCACTTGCTTGCTTCTACTTGCTTTGCTTCTCTTGTGTGGGATATGATGGTACAAATGAAGTAGTGTCACCAGGGGGGTATTTATAGCCCAAATGAGTGAGGGGGGTACTTATAGGGGGCAGCCAACCGACCTAGGGTTAGGTCAGGTGGCGGGCGCCACCCCCTACTGGCGGCCGCCAGTCTCCTAGCCGCTGGATGCTTCGTTGTTGATCCTACGGCCTCCAGGTGCTTGTCGAATGCGGTTTGGAGGTCGGTTGCATGTCCTAGCAACCGCCATTCAGCCTTGATCCACGCCACTTCTTCCTGAGCCGTCCGATGCCACTGACCTAGTGACCAAGGGCCAAGATTTGGCCTTGGGAAGGTCACACGGATCGGTGACGTGGCAGCAAGGGGAGCTTGGGCCAACCCAAGTGGCGGGCGCCACTTAGAAGTGGCGGGCGCCACCTAGGGGTGGCGGGCGCCACCCCCCTTAGGCCCATTTGGGCCCTGCTGAGTGGGCTTTCCTCTGGTGGGTCCATATGTCCAAATTTGGTTCAAATCCCGCATTCAAATAAAATTCTATGGACATGTGGAATTTGGTTAGTTTGAAACCTATTTGATTACATTTCATGCCTTTTTGGTGGATTTTAGGGTCAAATGTTGATGGTGAAACAGGTGTTTAAGGACCATCAACAAGCTCCCCCAAGCTAACCTGTTGCTCGTCCTCGAGCAACAATGCAGTTTAAGCATTGAGCATGAAATGGATAGCAACTTAAGATGTCTACAAGTGCATATTGTATAGTGAGAAATAACTTAGCATATATCATAAATCATAGCAATGTGGGGCTTATAGCTTTTCACTTCAAACATGCAAGAGTGAAATAAAGCAGTAGATAGTTAACTTTTATCTTGCTTAGGTTTGACTAGGATTCTGTCTGGAGGTTTTTCAAGGTTTTCAAAATATAACAACTTGCTTAAGTCCTCCAAGATTCACTCAATCACTCAATGGTGTTTAAATCCTCACTTAGGCCAAAATGTAGCCTCTCCTATTTCTAAAGAATGATATGTGGAGTTATAGGTAGGCTAAGAACCATGAGCAAATTGCCTGACGTTTATTGCTAAGCTAGACACTCAGATCATAAGGAGCAGCAAATCATAAAAATTGATCAAGATGTGCATGTGTGGTTATGTGGAAGTGTATAGAGAGATATTTCATAATCCTTCCTAGTTAATTTTCTGGGGTCTAGAGCTAATGATAATTCTCTCTCTTTTTTTGGATACATAGTGAGTAGACAAAAGATGTGTCCTCACATTTTCTTAGGACATAGTCCTCTTTTGAGCTACTTTGCTCACTTTTTTTCATAGGACATAGTCCTTTCTTGAGCTACTTTGCTCATTTTTCTTTGTTTTTTTCAGGACATAGTCCTTTCTTGAGCTACTTTGCTCATTTTTTTCTCTCTTTTAGCTCTAGATTTCCCTAGACATCTATAGGAAAGGATTTTTGAAATGAAAAAGGGGAAGAGGGAGAAATGCTTATTCCTAGGGTAGGAATAAGCATAAGGCTGGCAATGGGATGTTTGGCAGGGTATTGCATATCTCCGGTGTAGAGAATAAGCAATTTATTTGGTGGTTGCAAACTTCCAGAGTGGAAAGTTGGCAAATTATGGTGGGTGTGCGTGAATCTTGATTCAAAAGATATGATAAGCTTCTCTACTAAGATCTATGAGGTCTAACAAAGCTCAACACAAACAAAGCTCTTTGTGGTTTTGACTAATGACTAACAAATATTTAGCTGGTGGTGGGATGGGATAAAATCTAGGAGGAACTTTTAGCAAGGTTTTCATAATTTTTAAAAGAAATCCGCCAGATTAGGTCCTAATTTCACCTTAGCAAGTTTAAAGAATTACTCCATTTCTTACTAACTTTACTCACTAAGCATGATTTCAGTTAAAGCATGTGCAACCCACAAAAGCTACAACTTAGATAAGACCAGTTATTCAAACCATAACAATAGCATTTGCATGACATATTTCAAATCTTATTCAGGTTTCAACTTGTTTAAGCAGATTTTATCAATTTGATTCACAGAATGGTTATTTAGGCAAGTATGTGACATTCAAAAGATATAGAATTTAAGAACTGAATGTAAAGTGTAGGCTTGAGACATACCTTACTAGAGCGGGAGTCTCCCCCAAGCTGGCTTCTTGCTTGGTGAAGGGCCTTCTTATTTCTCAGTCGGAGCTCTTGTTCTCATTTTATTAAAAGGGAAACTATCTAATGTTGTGAAAAGGGAAACTATCCTATTATGATATTTTATTGTTCTAACTAAGTTAACATATACCTATGCATATAACTAATGATAATTGATTTCTTTTTTTAGTTACATGCATGACATATGTTATTTATTCGAAAAAGGGAAATTTGAAGGGAAATTAAAAATTAAAACCATACCTTAGGTCCATGGAGTTTCATCCTTATCAGGTGGATCTTCTTCCTTGGGCACTTCTTCTCTTAGTACTCCATCTGGTTCTTCTTCTTTTGGCACCTCTCCCTTGTTATGTGAATCACACAACTTAGGAGGAGGTGGTTCTTGTGACACCCTAGTGTCAAGCACTGTATTAGGAACTTCATTAGCTACTAAAGGAGCATAAGCAATGCATTGCATCATTGCATGTGCATATGAGTGCTTGTTGCCTTTTGTTTAGTTATTTGGCTTTCTTTATGTAGAGGATTTAAAAATGGTTTTCAGAAAAAGTGTCTTATATGAAGGTTGTAGAGAAAAATGTTTTGAGCAACTTTTGTATTTTGGTCAAAACCTAGTTTGGAGTTTTTGAAACTGTTTTTGAGTGGTCAAAGTTTGAAAGAATTTGGAAAAAGAAAAAGGAAAACGTTTTTTTCCCCGCTGCCACCCCTTCGGCCCATCTGGCCTTTCGGCCCAGCCTCGCCCGAGCGTGCTGCGCGCCGCTCGCCGACCCGCGGCCGCGCCGTACGCCGGCGACGCGGCCGCGTGGCCGTTTTTCCCTGCCGAGGATCCGCGTCCGCCTATCGTCGCCTGATCTCCTCCGCCCGAGCACGCAAGCTATCTTGCTTGCCCTCTCCCCCTCCGCCTCGCCTGCTGTGCCGGCCTCGCCGCGCGCGTGCCGCGCGCTGACGCCGCTGACGGCCGCGCCGCGCGCTGACGCCGCTGACGGCCGCGCCGTACGCCGGCCGCAACCGCGGCGTGGCGGCACGCCTCTGCCATGAATCCTCCTCGCCCACTCCCCGCGAGATCTTTGCTCACCCGATCACACCACAATCCGTCTCGCCCGCTCCGCGCTCGCCTCGCCGACCGCGCCGCTGCTGCCGCGACGTCCCGTCGCCGGCCCCGCCACGACCACCGGCCGGTCAAGCCGATCAAAACCCCGAGCGCACCGCACTCCCCTCTCCCCACTGCCATTTCACTCGCCCGCTCTCACTCTCGCTCTCTCCCTCACTCTCCCACGAACACGCCGAACACCTCCCCGCTCGCCGCGACCATCGCCGCAAAAGCCCCGCCGTGTTCCGGCCTCACCGGAGCACCACCACCCGATTCGTCTCGCACACCACTCCGTCTACACCTCGGACACCCGGTGCTCCCGCTTGCACCACCTCTCGAGCCCCACCGACGCCGGAGATCGGAGAGCGCCGCCGCGGACGCCATCACCACCGCTGAGCCCGCGACGCTGTTCCTCCCTGACCCGAGCACCACTGCCCCTCTTCTTCATCCTCGACCTTCACCGAGTCAAGGCAAGGTAAGAACAACGACGAGCTTCTACGCTACCGCTCCCTATCGCACTCTTCTCCCCGGCCGAGCGCCATGGGCGCCGCCGCAGACCTCGCTCGTGGCCAGGCTCCTCTGGAGCCACCCGAGCCAAACCAACCCAGTAGCTTTGCTCCTTAGGGTTCACTCGAGCTTTTGCCTCCCCCAATTTCACCGGCGACCGCCGGAGACGGCGTAGTCGCGCGTCACCGCCGCCTCCGTGCGCTGCCGCTCGCCGCCGGCACACTCCGGCCATCCGCTAGCCAAACCACCTACACCACTCGATGCGCCTCGTCGAGGTGAGTTCACAAGCCTAGCTTCCCCGCCGGCGACCTCACCGACGGCGAGGAATCGACGGTCAAACCTCTCCCCTGTTTCCGTCTCGCCCGAGCCCTCGAGCCAGGCCTCGGACGGGCGTGTATGTTTCCGTCTCGCCCGAGCCCTCGAGCCAGGCCTCGGACGGGCGTGTATGTTTCCGTCTCGCCCGAGCCCTCGAGCCAGGCCTCGGACGGGCGTGTATGTTTCCGTCTCGCCCGAGCCCTCGAGCCAGGCCTCGGACGGGCTAATGTTTTTCCGTCTCGCCCGAGCCCTCGAGCCAGGCCTCAGCCTCGAGCCAGGCCTCGGACGGGCTAATGTTTTTCCGTCTCGCCCGAGCCCTCGAGCAGGCCTCGGCCTCGAGCTAGGCCTCGAGCGAACCCTCGGGTGCGGTCTCGTTCGAGCCAGGCCTCGGCCGATCACCTACCGCCGTGCGCTCGAGCCAGGGTGGGTTCCTGTTGACCCACGGGCCCCGCGCGTCAGCCACTCGCTGGTCCATGGACCGGGTGCACGTAGCCAGCCGGGAGAAATTCAAATGTTTTTCTTTTAGTTTTAATTTCCAGAGATGCTTGTTATTTTTGTACAGCATGATTTATAAGTCCAAATGGAGTACTTTCAGTTTTGTTGGCTTGTTTATGAGTAGATCTATCATGGAAAAATATGAATGTATTTTTGATAGCAGTTATTTTACTGTTTTCATTTATTTTAGTGTACATGCTTTTGTTGGGATAAATGGAATTAAGTGTTTTCTGATGGAGTTAATTCATGGGAAAATTTGTATAGGTTCTTTGTTATGTTTGGTGCCTGTGAAAATTATATGAAGTACTGTTTTTATGAAAAGAGTTCCTGTTATGGTTAAAAGTTCCTTTTTGTTGATTTCTTAGAAAAAGTGTTAAGGTGTTTTATAAGTTGAAATAAAATATGGGAAATTTTGTGCAGTCTCTGTATGCCATGAAGAGTCTAAGAAAAATATAAACCTGATCTGTTTTATGGAAAAAGTTGTAGTTGCTTTACAACTGTGCTTGTCTGTGTTTATCTTTGGAAATTCCTGTAAGAAATAATACAATGTTTCTGTTCATGAAACTTTCTTGATAAACATAAAATGTGAAGTAGAATCTGAAAAAAATATGAAATAGAGTTGTGACCCTTTTACAGTAGGGTTGTAGTTCAAAGCATCTTTTTGGGCAGTTTGCTTGTCATTTTTGTATCTGCAGTTCTGTAGTTTATTTTTTGGCTGAAACTTGTTTAGTAGAGTCCAGCAAGTGTTGTTTACTTTCTGGAATTTTTGTGGATTTTTCTGAGTCCAGAAAGATGCACTTGCAGTTCAATCGGAGTTTCTTTTGATTTATTTAAATATATATTCATCGCACGCAATAGGATCGACCCCGCCGGAGCCCCACCAAGAGCAGGAGCTAAACGCCGAGCCGGAGATCCAGGAGCTGCAGCAGCCAGAGGAAGTCGACCCCGTCCACGACCCTAACTTACCTGAGTGCCCCTCTCACGAGGCAGCAGTCTTCACTCAAGGCAAGCCCCGGAGCATATTAAGCCTCCTATCTTTTGCAATTAAGATTACTTGAGTCCTTTTATATTGTGATGCATTAGGTTTAGGAGTTGAAATGAATCCTACTTGCTACATTACCATTCCTTGGTTATTGATTAATATCTACCTTGTTATCCTGTTATTTAGTTACAATGTAGAATTGCTTAGCCTGCTTAATAAAAGTGGTAGTTAAGGATGTTTCCGTAATACCCGGATGGGTATTTACCGGATCACGGTTGGCTATATTTGCTATCGTGGAAAAGAACCTGAGTAGTAATGAAATACGGTCAACGGGATGGCAGGGCACAAGTTCGGAAACTTGGGGCAGTCCATCCGTTGGATCGTGTAGGTTTGTATCGATGTTGGCCCTCGTTCATTTTTGAACGCGCCCTTTTACTTAGGGATATGTCGGTGCTGTAATCATCGACCCCAAAGCCGGTTAGAAGCTGTTCGGGTCGGTTTCAACCCGTGTCGTGCCCTCTAGTACGGAAGTTGCGATCTGCCGCGTGAGGCCATCACCAGACTCTGATTGGGCGGTCCGTGCTTGAACCGCGACGATTACCACCACGAACAAGCGTCGAGCGGTTGCCCAATGCATGGACCCGACGGGGAAAGTGTGGGCTGGTATTAAAGGTCTTTCATCAGCTGATTTGGAATTCGATTCGAGTCGCCGTCTCCCCCGGTTAGTGGGAAACTATGGCGAGCTTCACCACGATACAACTCCATGTAATGAATAAAGGTTCAACTAAAATGTGGATAAGTCAACTGGATATGGTTATATTATTGAGTGGTAGATTCAAGTGAGTGCTCTAGTACAGGTGAAAAACCTAGAATTAAGGAATAGGTCTAGAAATGGCAGCTCATCTTTATCACTAATTACTTCCTATCTGAACTTGAGCTTCTCGCAACTAAAAGATCCCAGCTCCACCCAAAAAGGCCTTGCATGTCCTTGGTGTCTTTATTTTCAGTTGGATGGGTAAGTCTAGCTGAGTACATTCCCGTACTCAGGGTTTATCCCGTTTGTTGCAGATGGCCAGGTCTACTTTGGCTATTGTAAGCGTTGCCTCTACCCGGTGGAAGGTGATGAGGAGTAGGCCCAGGGCAGGGTCGTCCAGAAGCTTTCCCCTTTTCTTTTGCTGGACCAAGACTACTAGTGGCACATTATCTTAAAAGGGAGGAGTGAGTTGTGTCGAGTGGATTTATCAAAACAATGAAGTTTTATTTGGACCACATGTGTGGTGGTCGTGTTTCAAACTATTTCAGCTTCCGCACTTTTAAACTCGGTATTGTAATAACTCCATTTTAAATTCGCACTCTGATATTTTAAATTCGGTTTCGTTTTCGTTATGATGTATCTTTACGAATGTAATCCTTGAACGATGCGATCCTGTTTGATGTATGGTGTTAGAAATCCTTCGAGATTTCCGGACTACCGGGGTTGTATGGGTTCAAGTATCAGTCGAAGTCAGACGGATTTGGCTAAGATAATACTTGAGCTCTTATAATCAGGACGGTTCCGCCACAGCTTGGTATCGGAGCATGGTTCAAGGAATTACCCTAGTAAAGAGTTATTTTCGATCTAAAATGGGTATTTCAAAACTATTTTGAAACTATTTTCAATTACTAAGTGTGCCCAGTCTCGCCCTTAAGCCCTATACTAGGATTCAGGTGGCTTAACTGCTAACAGGGTTCAGGGATTTGTTCATGCTGGATCTTTATTTGCTGGTCCATTCTCGAGGGAAAAGAGAATGTGTCGATTGCGAAAACATGCATAAAATGATTTTGTGAGATATGAGAGCATGACCATCCAACCGTCGGTCTAGGCAAGGGATTCTTATACCAAGTATGTGCGAGCTTTACGCGGACACATATGAAGGTATCAATGATTTTAAGGGTGATTTCTATTGGTGCATGGTGTTTGTGTTGACCTTTATGTATTTTGCGCATACTGGTCAATACTGAATTGTTTTATCATTGGGAATTTCTTTGGGCTGAAATGAATCTTCTGCAGGTACGCTAACTATGCGATCGAGTAGAACGTGTAGTTAACGCATGAGAGATCGTTCTTGCCACCGACTAGAACGTTAGGACTTACGAGTCATTATTAGTGAGTGAGAACGTAAGTACGATCATGCATCATGTTTATATTCATGCATTTACATTACCTCCCATTAATTTAAAAGTTGTCTCTTTTCTATAAAATATGCCAACTTAGTCTCCGTCTCACGAGAGTTCGAAACCCTTTTGTTTCTACAGATGGCCCGGACCAAGTTGACTGCTCGCAAGGCCACCGGAGGCAGAGGAGTTCCGCGTCATCGCTTGGCCACCAAGCTGACCCGGAGGACGTTCTTGACCTATTTCGGGCTGCCGACTATCCTTTGGAGGATTTTGCAGGCAGTGGGTTATGAGGAAGGACAGGAGCCCAAGTACTCATGGCAGAAGGAGATCTACGGGCAGGATTCCTTGGTCATGGTGGAAATCAAAGTCAAGGCTTTGCCTGCCAAGCCTCACTGGACAGGGTGGACAGAGATCACCAGAGGCACTTGTGCCAAGGATGGAGCCAACAGAGCAGCATACCTAGTGCTGAAGGATATCATCGCCCGCTTCCCCGCCGACCTGGCAAGTGCGATGGCAGGAGTGTTTCCCCGTGGATCACTTTTCCCATTGCGCTGGAAGCAGACTTCAGAGTCAGTCTTGACAGGGAGCCCAGAGGAGAGGTTCTACTATGAGACGCCTGCGATGAGCGCCACCGGAGCTTTGTTGGGTGTATGTGAGAGTTTGGAGCACACTCTCGAGAGCGTGTCCTTCACCCTCACCGCCACCTACCAGAGCAAGAGGAAGCTTCAGGAGGACTTCGACGCTGAGGTTGCTCGTCTGCAGGAGAGGATTCAGCAGCTCACTCTGGAGCGTGACGACGCCCGCACCACAGCAGCAGCACAGTCCACTGCCAGGACAGTTGCAGAGCAGATGTACCTGACTACCGCTCTTCAGAGGGATGAGGCCCGCACCGTGCTCGACCAGCTCAGAGAGGGAGCCCACCTGTTGATACAGCAGATACACGGACAACAGGCCTACATCGACCAGCTCCACGATGCCGTCCATCAGATGCACCACGCCGCGCAGGAGGCCGCCGCCCCAGCAGCTGAGGTCCCGGATCCCCAGGACGGAGAAGTCCTTGGTCCCGACGCCCCACCAGAGGAGGATCATGCTGACGAGCCGATGATCGACGTCGACGCATAGGACGCTGCATCCGCCGCTGGAGACGTCTGAACGCTAGTTTAGCTAGGAGACGTTTTTCTTTTGTATAGCTTGAGCTTGCTCGCTAAGTGATGTAACACCCTACACATGTGCTAGTGTTATGTTTAAATGGTTGATGGCATGTAAGCTTTTGGACAAAGTCCGGACTTCGATCCGGCACCTTTTATGGAAATCCGTCGTTTGCGTGTCTAATTTTTGAGCGATTATTCTGTGACGTTGTATGGAAATGAGTAATTATACTTGGTCGTGTGCTAAATTTTAGAATTATGTACAGCGCAGTATTTTATTCATGATCGATGTAACATCACCTAATGATTGCTTAATAATGGGATATGCAGATGCCGGCACACACTCGCAGCCAACGTGGGCAAGGGGCAGGACAGGAGGAGAATCTGCCACCTCCCCCACCACCGCCGATGATGCCGGAAGCGTTCTTTGGCCAGTTCTTGGGCAGCCAAAGGAATATGGTGGAAATGCAGAGGCACATGGAGGCCACCCTTCGCAATATCGCTAACAACACTGCACAGCAGCATCATCAACGTCAAGGTCCGGAGCCCAACCAGTACAGCTCTTACCGTGACTTCTTGGACACTCGCCCTCTTGTGTTCAAGGAAGCCACCGAACCGCTCGAAGCAGATGAATGGCTCAACTCCATCACCTAGAAGTTTTGTCTGCTTCGTCTGACGAAAGAGCTCAAGGCAGAGTACGCCGCCCACATGTTGGAAGGACCCGCCGGTTTGTGGTGGGCCCAGTACCGTGCATCCTTGCCAGTAAATGCTCGTACCACTTGGGATCAGTTCTCCACCGCTATGCGCAACCACTACATCCCTAGTGGACTGATGGAAATGAAGGTTGCAGAGTTCATGAGGTTATCCCAGGGGACTAGGTCTATGTCCGAGTACCTCCACAGTTTCAACAACCTAGCTCGCTACGCCCCAGACTTTGTTGATACTGAGGCCAAGAAGATTGCAAGCTTTAAGCGTGGCATGAGTGCCGCCATGCTTTCCAAGATGGGTAACAGTCACCGCACCACCTTCAGTGACTTCGTCAGCGACTGCCTAAATCAAGAGGCCAATGACAGCCGGCTAGCGACAGAGACGCGCCGTCGTGCAAATGAAGGAGGTTCATCCCAGCAGAGGACCCCTTTCGGAGCACGCGCCCCTTATCGCCCACCTGTCACAGGAGCACGATACCGTCCCCCACAGAGGAAGATCACCACCAACCGTCCCCGCCCTAGTTATCAGAAGCCTTACACCGCTCCCATGATGCAGAACAGGAATAAGGCACGAAGTGCAGCAGGATCCAAGACCCCATATGTGATTGGTCCATGCTATAACTGTGGCCAAACTGGACACTTGTCACGTCAGTGCCCTCGCCCAAAGAAGCAGTACACTCAGCCCCCACCTCGTACCGGTCATGTGCATCACACCACCATGGAAGAAGTGCCAGAAGGAGAGCCTGTCACCGCTGGTACGTTTCTTGTTAATCAATGCCCCGCAGTTGTGCTGTTTGATTCTGGAGCATCGCATTCTTTTATAAGTGAGAACTTTGTTATAAGAAGTAATCTTGAGTTGGTAGAGTTAGACCGGGGATATCAGATAAGTTCCGCCGGAGCTGTTCTCTCCGCGCGTAAAATGACTAAAGGAGTGGAAATGACCTTTGGGGATATACAGGCCGTAGTGGACCCCATAGTCATTCCTGGTCTAGGTTTGGATGTAATTTTGGGTATGAGTTGGATGAAACTCTGGAAGGTTAATCTAGACGTTGCAGAGAGAGTTGTATCCATGGTTAGTCCCAGGAATGGGTCTACCTTTCGGTTCAAGTTACCTCGAAACCCCCATGAGATCGGAGTGTTGTTCAATATCACGGCAAAGCAGATAGCTGAGATCCCAATAGTGTGTGAGTTTCCAAATGTTTTTCCTGATGAGTTGCCTGGACTACCGCCAGACAGAGATGTGGAGTTTGCTATAGAGTTAGTCCCTGGAACAGCACCCATATCTCGAAGACCGTATAGAATGCACTCTAAAGAACTCGCAGAGCTTAAAGTTCAGTTGCAAGAGCTGTTAGATAAGGGTTTGATACGCCCTAGTTCGTCACCTTGGGGATGTCCCGCTATCTTTGTGAAGAAGAAGGATAAAACTTTAAGGATGTGCGTAGACTACAGACCGCTTAATGCAGTAACTATAAAGAATAAGTACCCCTTACCTCAAATCGATGTCTTGTTTGATCAGTTGTCAAAAGCAAAAGTGTTCTCCAAGATCGACCTGAGGTCAGGATACCATCAGATTAAGATCAGAAGAGAAGACGTGCCAAAAACAGCTTTCTCTACCAGATACGGACTCTATGAATATTTAGTTATGTCCTTTGGATTGACCAATGCACCGGCACATTTCATGTACCTGATGAATTCAGTTTTCATGCCAGAGTTGGATAAGTTTGTTGTAGTGTTCATCGATGACATCTTGGTATACTCTGAGAATGAGAAGGACCATGCTGAGCATCTACGAGTTGTTTTGACCCGGCTTAGAGAGCATAAGTTGTATGCTAAGTTCAGCAAGTGTGAGTTTTGGTTGAAGAAGGTACCTTTCCTTGGTCACGTCCTTTCAGAGGAAGGGATCTCTGTAGACCCTTCTAAAGTACAAGAGGTTATGGATTGGGAAGCACCCACGAGTGTTTTTGAGGTTCGCAACTTTTTGGGTTTGGCAGGATACTACTGTCGGTTTATTCCGGATTTTTCAAGAATAGCCAAGCCTATGACTCGTTTAACGCAGAAAAACAAGAAGTTCGAATGGACTCCAGAGTGTGAAGCAGCTTTCCGCACTCTGCGAACGTTGTTGACTTCCGCGCCTGTTTTGGCTCAGCCAAACTTGGAGGAACCTTTTGATGTGTTTTGCGACGCATCCAAGATTGGACTTGGATGTGTACTCATGCAAAATGGAAGAGTTATCGCCTATGCTTCTCGCCAGTTGAAACCGCACGAAGAGAACTATCCCACTCATGATATGGAACTAGCAGCCGTCGTGCATGCACTCAAGATATGGAGACATTATCTTATGGGAAACCTATGTCATGTGTACACAGATCATAAAAGTCTGAAATATATCTTCACCCAGCCAGAGTTGAACATGAGGCAAAGAAGATGGCTAGAATTGATTAAGGATTATAACCTAGAAGTGCATTACCACCCTGGAAAAGCGAATGTTGTAGCTGATGCCTTGAGTCGCAAGACTCATTGCAACTCTCTACAACCACTGTTCGAAGATGGATTTAATCTTATGCACCCCGTCATGCTAAACAATATCACTCTTCAGTGCACCTTGGAAAGTGACATCATCGAGAGACAGAAGACCGATGAAGAAATCTGTCAGATAAAGAAGAGGTTGGAAACCAGTAGTTCGTTGTACTTTAGAACAGATGAACAGGGAATTCTATGGTATAAATGAAGGATAGTTGTTCCTAATGATTCAGAGCTGAAAGAGAGGATTCTGAACGAGGCTCACAATTCAAAGTTGTCTATCCACCCAGGAAGCAGTAAGATGTATCAGGATTTGAAAACCAGATTTTGGTGGTCAAAGATGAAGAAAGAAGTCGCAGCCTATGTCGCCAGATGTGATACTTGTTGCAGGATAAAGGCCTTGCATGTCCTTGGTGTCTTTATTTTCAGTTGGACGGGTAAGTCTAGCTGAGTACATTCCCGTACTCAGGGTTTATCCCGTTTGTTGCAGATGGCCAGGTCTACTTTGGCTATTGTAAGCACTGCCTCTACCCGGTGGAAGGTGATGAGGAGTAGGCCCAGGGCAGGGTCGTCCAGAAGCTTTCCCCTTTTCTTTTGCTGGACCAAGACTACTAGTGGCACATTATCTTAAAAGGGAGGAGTGAGTTGTGTCGAGTGGATTTATCAAAACAATGAAGTTTTATTTGGACCACATGTGTGGTGGTCGTGTTTCAAACTATTTCAGCTTCCGCACTTTTAAACTCGGTATTGTAATAACTCCATTTTAAATTCGCACTCTGATATTTTAAATTCGGTTTCGTTTTCGTTATGATGTATCTTTATGAATGTAATCCTTGAACGATGCGATCCTGTTTGATGTATGGTGTTAGAAATCCTTCGAGATTTCCGGACTACCGGGGTTGTATGGGTTCAAGTATCAGTCGAAGTCAGACGGATTTGGCTAAGATAATACTTGAGCTCTTATAATCAGGACGGTTCCGCCACAGTTCTCTCTTTTTGCTCCACCCTGTTCTTGGGCGCCTCTTCTTGGTACGAACCGGTTCTGCTTCGTGCATGTTAGCGGCATATGCGGGACCACGGGAGAAGGAGAATATTTTCTTCCTCCCTCCTAATGTCATATGAATTTTACCACTTCCCACATATATGCAGGCATCAACAGTGTTCAAGAAGGGTCTACCCAAGATTAGAGGCACATCTTTCCTATTTCCCATATCTAGTATTATGAAATTAGTAGGAACATAGGAGCCTCTAATATGAACACGTAAATCATTAACTGTTGCTTCTACATAGCAAGTGGATTGATCAGCTAGCACAACATAGGCAGAT
The DNA here is from genome assembly GCA_009763385.1 of Coix lacryma-jobi var. lacryma-jobi. Taxonomy (NCBI): domain Eukaryota; kingdom Viridiplantae; phylum Streptophyta; class Magnoliopsida; order Poales; family Poaceae; genus Coix; species Coix lacryma-jobi. The sequence goes on from CM019825.1 coordinate 60,946,889, forward strand.
GTGGATGACATGGGTGGAAAGAATGAGTTTTCATAAAAATATTTAGATAAAATGTTCACACTCGATCCTAAATCACACATGGCATTTTTAAAGACTTCACCAAAGATTGAGCATCTAATTATGGGACTACCAGGATCACCCTTTTTAACAGTCATGGTTTGATCTTCATAATAGTTAAAATATTTTACTTCAACCATATTTGCAGTTTCCATGTCAGGTTTAGCAGGAATTTTGCCACATTCAAAAGATGGTATGATAGCAGCAAGTTGAGCTAATTGGGTTTCTAACATCTTATTAAAGTTAAGTTGATTTTTCAGAGCAGATGAGAAATCTTCCAATTTAGCATTTATATTCTCAAGGGCTTTATCATTCGTCATTAATTTCTTATTCAAGAAATCAGTAGTTCTACCTTGTGAGTAAACTAAATTTTTCAAGAATGAGAGACTATCAGAATTATGAAAATTAGAGCGGGGGAATGAATTGTTACCTTGAGAGTTTGCAGGCTGATTCCATCCTTGATTCTATTGACGGAAACCATTGTTGTTGTTGATGAAGTTCAAATCTTCATGTAGCTCGGGGCAGTGGCTCCCAGAATGTCCGGTTTCTCCACAGACTTCACAAGTCATGTAGGATTCCAGAGATTGGACACTCTCTTGTTGGTTCATCTTCTCACAGCTGTCCAGCTTCTTTGCCAGCAGGTCCATCTTGGCCACGATAATGTCGGCTTCCTTAAGGGAATGTATACCTCGCTTATGGGGTTGTAGTCTTTCGTCATTCCATCCTTGGTTTGACACCATCTTCTCTATGAGAGCCTTTGCATCTGCAATATTCAGAGAAAAGAATGCACCGCTGGTGGCGACATCCAAATGGCTTCTAGAGAGTGGGGTTAGGCCATGGTATAAGTTCTGGATCAATAGCCAGTCCTCCATACCATGGTGCGGACAAGCCGCGACATACTCTTGCAACCTCTCCCAAGCCTCAGGAATAGATTCCTCGGCTTGTTGCGTCAAGCTGGAGATTTTGTTGCGAAGAGCATTCGTCTTGCCCATTGGAAAGAATTTGGCGAGAAAAGCATTGGAACACTTGTCCCATGTGTCTACAACGTTGCGATCGGTATAGAACCATTGCTTCACTTTTCCTAGCAAAGAGAAAGGAAAGAGACAAAGACGGATGGCTTCTTGGGTTATCCCCTTAATGGTGAAGGTGCCGCAAATCTCCAAGAATTGTTGGAGGTGAGCTTTGGCATCCTCATGAGCCTTGCCACAGAACGGGCTAGCTTGGACCATTGTGATCAGAGCCGGTTTGAACTCAAAATTGAGGTTGGCATCGATCACGTCTGGTCCTATCGCTACATTAGCGGCAGAAGGAGCAGAAAATTCACGAATGGTCTTGTTGGCCATCATGAAGATAGAACGAGATAAGAAAGAAAGAAGTTGAAGAAGATGAAGGAAAAAGATAAGAAGAACTAAAGAAAGAAAGAATGGGGTAAGATGGGATTCGCTAAGCAGGAGCTTAAGCGAAGATAAATTCGACACGGACTCAACCGATATACCGATTGCCTTCCCCGGCAACGGCGCCAGAAATTCTTGTTGGTAGTTCTTAGCTTCACTAAAGATAGAGCTAGGCAACTATCCCCGGTAACGGCCCAGGAATGCTTGTTGGCACTTGCTAACGTTGTTACTAGGAGTAGACTATGGAGTCTACCCCCGGCAATGGCGTCAGAAATGCTTGAAGCAAGACCGGTCACTATACCTAAAGGAATGAAGCTAAAGCAGCTATCTACTAATGCCATGCGGGGTTGTCAATCCCGACACTAGTAGGAGCTAGCTAGAGAGATTGCAATCTACCAGGAGGAGATTCTGCAAGCACACAGAACTATCGTAGTAGCACTTCGCCTGGGAGTACCAGGTGTCGATTTATTTGATCCCAAGGGAAGGCTAGGGTGGTGTATGAGTTGAGTCAAGGAGGGGATGAGAGTCGAAGAAAAGAGAAAAGGAAAAAGGGGAGAAGAGAGGAGATGAAAGGCTAGAAAGAATATATGGGTGGATAGGTAAGGATGAAATGGATGGCTAAGGTAAGGTGGATGGATAGGTAGATAAATGGAATAGGATAACTAAGGGTAACTAAGATAACTAACTACTAACTACTAACTACTCCTAGAAAACCACAGAGCAAGATAACTAGAAAGCAAGATAGTTACGAAGCAAGGCACGCAAAAGACAATAAAGCAACTATGTTGAGTATAGTTTTATTCCTATCTTGTCAAGTATCGAGGCGTACTAGCCTTTACCACTTACTTAGGTTGAACGCTAGCACAACGAGCCTTACTGTTAAACTGGGCCAACTACGTGGTGGAATTCAAGGCGCACAGGGCTGTCACCACCTGCTTGCTACCACAGCTATCCGGGGCTCCACCCGTATCTGAAGGTAAGTCTATAACTAAGCACCACGCTTAACTATATTCTAACTATCTCTACCCTAGTTTTGAATAGAGACACCCTTGCGGACGTCAGAGCAAACACTTGACTTAATAAGATAAACACTAAACTAACTAAGCAACCTATTGGCAAAGATCAAACACTAAGCTCACTAGAGATTAACTACTATGGCTAAGTGAATTGAACTGTAGGATAGCTAGGCACTCAAGCAATCAATCAAGTATACCACTCAATACTGATAAGTAGAATAAAGTAATACTTGAAATGATGAACTAGAATATAGTAAAGTGCTTGAGATACAAGAGCAAAACCTGAACTGGAGATGAAGGAAGACTCTTCCCAACTCCAAAACCGATCACTCGCACGCCTCTACTCTTGAGCTTAGCCTTGAGCAGCGCTACCGCGAGGGCAAAGATGCCTTGCTCTACTAGCTACCTACTTGCCTAAGCTCTCTGAGCTCTCACTTGCTTGTGTGTTGCTTTGCTTCTCTTGTGTGGGATATGATGGTACAAATGAAGTAGTGTCACCAGGGGGTATTTATAGCCCAAATGAGTGTGGGGGGTACTTATAGGAGGCAGCCAACCGACCTAGGGTTAGGTCAGGTGGCGGGCGCCACCCCCTACTAGCGGCCGCCAGTCTCCTGGCCGCTGGATGCTTCGTTTTTGATCCTACGACCTCCAGGTGGTTGTCCAAGGCGGTTTGGAGGTCGGTTGCATGTCCTAGCAACTGCCATTCAGCCTTGATCCATGCCACTTCCTCCTGAGCCGTCCGATGCCACTGACCTAGTGACCAAGGGCCAAGATTTGGCCTTGGGAAGGTCACACGGATCGGTGACGTGGCAGAGAGTGGAGCTTGGGCCAACCCAAGTGGCGGGCGCCACTTAGAAGTGGCGGGCGCCTCCTAGGGGTGGCGGGCGCCACCCCCCTTAGGCCCATTTGGGCCCTGCTGAGTGGGCTTGGCCTCTGGTGGGTCCATATGTCCAAATTTGTTTCAAATCCTGCATTCAAATAAAATTCTATGGACATATGGAATTTGGTTAGTTTAAAACCTATTTGACTACATTTCATGCCTTTTTGGTGAATTTTAGGGTCAAATGTTGATGGTAAAACAGGTGTTTAAGGACCATCAACATGGATCCGACAGGCCGGAGCTCCTTCTTGATCTCTTCCTCTCTCTCTCTCTCTTCTAGTTCTAATATAATACTAGGTTCTAAACCTAAACTAGAGGGGTAACTAGTCTTCTACTTGAAAGCTCGCTCTTGAAGTCTCTTCTAGGGTTTCTGAATGAGGCGTAGTCTTTTCTGAAGAGGGGCTTGTTCTACCCTGGGGCCTGGGGGCCTGTTTATATAGCCCTGAGGGATCAATCACGGCTGTTAGATCAAACCGACTTCAGGGACGGTGGAGATGAGTGCTAGGGTTCGGTGGAGGAAGCTTGCAGAAGACGGAAGCCAGCGGGCCCGGGGGGAGACCGGTCGGTCTCATGGTGGGACCGGTCGGTCCCACCTGGCAGGGTCCCACGGTGCCCGACCTCCTGGTGTCTTTTGGTGTCCTCTGGAGTCTTCTAGAAACTTCTTGACGTGGCGATTGCGTTATCTCCCGTCGGTTTCCTTCTAGGGGAAGCAATCAGCGCTGGTTTCCTAGTTTAGTCCCTACAGAATCACAATTCACCAAAACTCGTGGAATATTGTCAATTAAAACCCTAAACCTTTGTTGGTGATTGAATTCATTCCCTTTTCATATTTATTTATCCTTTAATTTTGATAGATACCCAGTGTCAAATATTCCCCCAAGCTTACCTTTTGCTAGTCCCTTAGCAAAACCAAATTTAACAATGGATCAGGAGTTGCTACAATATTTTCACTTTCAACAAGTACACCTGCTGTTAAACAAAAATGCTTCGAAACATAACATGTTTTTCTTTATGGGTGTTGGTAGTTCTTAACTTCACTAAAGATAGAGCTAGGCAACTATCCCCGGTAACGGCCCAAAAATGCTTGTTGACACTTGCCAACGTCGTTACTAGGAGTAGACTATGGAGTCTATCCCGGGCAACGGCGCCAGAAATACTTGAAGCAAGCCTAGTCACTATACCTAAAGGAGTGAAGTTAAAGCAGCTATCTTCTAATGCCAAATGGGGTTGTCAATCCCGACACTAGTAGGAGCTAGCTAGAGAGATTGCAATCTACCAGGAGGAGATTCTGCAAGCGCAAAGAACTATCGTAGTAGCACTTCGCCTGGGAGTACCAGGTGTCGATTTATTTGATCCCAAGGGAAAGCTAGGGTGGTGTATGAGTCAAATCAAGGAGGGGATGAGAGTCGAAGAATAAGAAAAGAGAAAGAGGAGAAAAGAGAAGGTGAAAGGGATGAGAGGCTAGAAAGAATATATGAGTGGATAGGTAAGGATGAATGAATTGGCTAAGGTAAGGTGGATAGATAGATAGATAGGATGGGATAACTAAGGATAACTAATATAACTAACTAATAACTACTCCTAGATATCTACGAAGCAAGATAAGTATGAAGCAAGATAACTATGAAGTAGGACAGGCAAATGCCAAACAAGCAACTAAGTTAAGTATAGTTTTATTCCTATCTTGTGAAGTACCGAGGCGTACTAGCCTTTACCACTGACTTAGGTTGAACGTTAGCACAATGAGCCTTACTGTTAAACTGGGCCAACTACGTGGTGGAATTCAAGGCGCACAGGGCTGTCACCACCTGCTTGCTACCACAGCTATCCGGGGGTCCAGCCGTATCTGAAGGTAAGTCTATAACTAAGCACCACACTTAATTATATTCTAACTATCTCTACCCTAGCTTTGAATAGATACACCCTTGCGGACGTCAGAGCAAATACTTGACTTAATAAGATAAACACTAAACTAACCAAGCAACCTATTGGCAAAGATCAATCACTAAGCTCACTAGATATTAACTACTATGGCTAAGTGAATTGAACTTTAGGATAGCTAGGCACTCAAGCAATCAATCAAGTATACTACTCGATACTGATAAGTAGAATAAAGTAATACTTGAAATGATGAACTAGAATATAGTAAAGTGCTTGAGATACAAGAGCAAAACCTGAACTGGAGATGAAGGAAGACTCTTCCCGACTCCAGGACCGATCACTCGCACGCTTCTACTCTTGAGCTAAGCCATGAGCAGCGCTTCCGCGAGGGCACTAAGGCAAGGATGCCTTGCAATACTAGCTACCTACTTGCCTAAGCTTGGCTAAACCCTAAGATATTAGCCTTGCTTGCTTTGCTTTACTTCTCTTGCTTCTCCCTTGCTTGTGTGTGTGAATGAAGTGGTGCCATCATGGGGGTATTTATAGTCTTGAGGAGTGAGAGGGGTACTTATAGGGGGTAGCCAACCGACCTAGGGCAAACCCTAGTGGCGGGCGCCAGCCCTAGGTGGCGGCCGCCACCCCCTGGCCATTGGATGGACCGTCATTCATCCTACGGTCTCCAGGGGCTCCTCCAAGGCGGTGGTTAGGTCGGTTGCATGTCCAGGTAACCGCCATTCGGTCATGATCCACGCCACTCCCCTCCTGAGCCGTCCGATGCCACTGACCTCGTGACCAAGGGCCAAGATTTAGCCCTGGGGTGGTCACACGGATCAGTGACGTGGCAAGGGGGGAAGTTGGGCCTCTCCATGTGGCGGGCGCCACCTATGGGTGGCGGGCGCCACCCCACTAGGGCCCAAATGGGCTCTGGTGAGTGGTCTCGGCCCCTGGTGGGTCCATGCTCCAAATTTGGTCCAAATCCTGCATTCAAATCAAAATCTATGGACATGTGGAATTCGGTTAGTTTGAAACCTATTTGACTACATTTCATGCCTTTTTGTGAATTTTTGGGTAAAGTGTTGATGGTAAAAGAGGTGTTTAAAGACCATCAACAAGCTCCCCAAGCTAACCTGTTGGTCGTCCTCGAGCAACAATGCGGTTTCAGCATTGGGCATGAAATAGATAACAACTTAAGATGTATACTAGTGCATATTGTATAGTGAGAAATAACTTAGTATATATCATTAATCATAGCAATGTGGGGCTTATAGCTTTTCACTTCAAACATGCAAGAGTGAAATAAAGTAGTAGATAGGAAACTTTTATCTTGCTTAGGTTTGACTAGAATTCTGTCTGGAGGTTTTTTAAGGTTTTCAAAAGATAAAATCTTGCTTAAGTCCTCCAAGATTCACTCAATCACTCAATGGTGTCTAAATCCTCACTTAGGCAAAAATGTAGCCTCTCCTACTTCTAAAGAATGATATGTGGAGTTATAGGTAGGCTAAGAATCATGAGCAAATTGTCTAATGTTTATTGCTAAGCTAGACACTCAGATCATAAGGAGCAGCAAATCATAAAAATTGATCAAGATGTGCAGGTGTGGCTATGTGGATGTGTATAGAGAGATATTTCATAATCCGTCCTAGTTAATTTCTGGGGTCTAGAGCTAATGATAACTCGCTCTCTCTTTTTTTTGGATACATTGTGAGTAGACAAAAATGTGTCCTCACATTTTCTTAGGACATAGTCTTCTCTTGAGCTACTTTGCTCACTTTTTTTTATATATATCTCTCTTTTTTAGCTCTAGATTTCCCCAGATTATCTATAGGAAAGGATTTTTGAAATGAGTAGGGAAAGGGAGAGAAATGCTTATTCCCAGTGTAGGAATAGCATAAGCCTAGCAATGGAATGTTTGGCAAGGTATTGCACATCTCTAGTGTAGAGAATGAGCAATTTATTTGGTGGTTGCAAACTTCCAAAGTGGAGAGTAGGCAATTTATGGTGGGTGTGTGAATCTTGATCAAAAGATATGATAGGCTTCTCTACTAAGATCTATGAGGTCTAACAAAGCTCAACACAGACAAAGCTCTTTGTGGTTTTGACTAACAAATATTTGGCTAGTGGTAGGATGGGATAAAAATCCAGGAGGAACTTTTAGCAAGGTTTTCATGATTTTTAAAAGAAATTCTCCAGATTTTGTCCTGATTTCACCTTAGAAAGTTTAAAGAATTACTCCATTTCTTACTCATTTTATTCACTAAGCATGATTTCAGTTAAAGCATGTGCAACCCACAAAAGCTACAACTTAGATAAAACTAGTTATTCAAAACATAACAATAGCATTTGCATGACATATTTCATTTCTTATTCAGGTTCCAACATTTTTAAGCAGATTTTATCAATTTTATTCATGGGATAATTACTTAGGCAAGCATATAGCATTCAAAAGATATAGAATTTAAAAACTGAATATAAAGTGTAGGCTTGAGACATACCTTATTGGAGCGGGAGTCTGCCCCAAGCTGGCTTCTTGCTTGGTAAAAGATCTTCTTCTCCTCAGTCGGAGCTCTTGTTCTCATTTTATTAAAAAGGAAACTATCTAATGTTGTGAAAAGGGAAACTATCCTAATATGATATTCTATTATTCTAGCTAAGTTAACATATACTTATGCATATAACTAATGATAACTGGTGATTTTTTTAGTTACATGCATGACATATGTTATTTAATTGAAAAAGGGAAATTTGAAGGGGAAAAAAAATTAAAAGTAAATCCATACCTTAGGTCCATGGAATTTCATCCTTATCGGGTGGATCTTCTTCCTTGGGTGCTTCTTCCTTAAGTACTTCATCGGCTTCTTCTTCTTTTGGCACCTCTCCTTTGTCATGTGAATTACACAACTCAGGAGAAGGTGGTTCTTCCTTTATGTTCCACCTTGTTCTTGGGCGCCTCTTCTTGGTACGAACGGGTTTTGCTACCTGCATGTTAGCGGCATATGCGGGACCATGGGAAAAAGAGAATATTTCCTTCCTCCCTCCTAATGTCATTTGCATTTTACCACTTCCCACATATATGCAAGCATCAACAGTGTTCAAGAAAGGTCTACCCAGGATTAGAAGCACATCTTTCCTATTTCCCATATCTAGTATTATGAAATCAGTAGGAACGTATGAACCTCTAATATGAATAGGTAAATCAGTAACTATTTCTTCTACATAGCAACTGGATTGATCAGCTAGCACGACATAGGCAGATGTGGATGACATGGGTGGAAAGAACGAGTTTTCATAAAAATCTTTGGATAGAATGTTCACACTCGATCCTAAATCACACATGGCATTTTTAAAGACTTCACCAAAGATTGAGCATCTAATTATGGGACTACCAGGATCACCCTTTTTAACAGTCATGGTTTGATCTTCGTAATAGTTAAAATATTTTATTTCAACCATGTTTGCAGTTTCCATATCAGGTTTAGGAGGAATTTTGCTAGTTTCAAAAGATGGTATGATAGCAGCAAGTTGAGCTAATTGGGTTTCTAACATCTTATTAAAACTTAATTGATTTTTCAGAGCGGATGAGAAATCTTCCAATTTAGCATTTATATTCTCAAGGGTTTTATCATTTGACATTAATCTTCTATTCAAGAAATCAGTAGTTCTACCTTGTGAGTAAACTAAATTTTTCAAGAATGAGAAATTATCAGAATTCTGAAAATTAGAGCGGGGGAATGAATTGTTACCTTGAGAATTTGCAGGCTGATTCCATCCTTGATTCTGTTGACGGAAACCGTTATTGTTGATGAAGTTCAAATCTTCATGTAGCTCGGGGCAGTAGTTCCCAGAATGTCCGGTTTCTCCACAGACTTCACAAGTCATGTAGGATTCCAGAGATTGGACACTCTCTTGTTGGTTCATCTTCTCACAGCTGTCCAGCTTCTTTGCCAGCAGGTCCATCTTGGCCACGATCATGTCGGCCTCCTTAAGGGAATGTATACCTCGCTTACGGGGCTACAGTCTCTCGTCATTCCATCCTTGGTTCGACACCATCTTCTCTATGAGAGCCTTAGCATCTGCAACATTCAGAGAAAAGAATGCACCGCCGACGACGGCATCCAAATGGCTTCTAGAGAGTGGGGTTAGGCCATGGTAGAAGTTCTGGATCAATAGCCAGTCCTCCATACCATGGTGCGGACAAGCAGCGACGTACTCTTGCATTCTCTCCCAAGCCTCGGGAATAGATTCCTCGGCTTGTTGCGTAAAGCTGGAGATTTTGTTGCGAAGAGCGTTCGTCTTGCCCATCGGAAAGAATTTGGCGAGAAAAGCATTGGAACAATTGTCCCATGTGTCTACAGCATTGCGATTGGTATAGAACCATTGCTTCACTTTTCCTAGCAAAGAGAAAGGAAAGGGACGAAGACAGATGGCTTCTTGTGTTATCCCCTTAATGGTGAAGGTGCCGCAAATCTCCAAAAATTGTTGGAGGTGAGCATTGGCATCCTCATGAGCTTTGCCACAGAACATGCTAGCTTGGACCATCGTGATTAGAGACGGTTTTAACTCAAAGTTGAGGTTGGCATCTATCACATCTGGTCCCGTCGCTACATTAGCGGCAGAAGGAGCAGAAAATTCACGAATGATCTTGTTGGCCATTGTGAAGATAGAACAAGATAAGAAAGAAAGAAGTTGAAGAAGATGAAGAAAAAAGATAAGAAGTACTAAGGAAAGAAAGAATGGGGTAAGATGGGATTCGCTAAGTGGGAGCTTAAGCGAAGATAAATTCGACACGGACTCAACCGATACACCGATTGCCTTCCTCGGCAACGACGCCAGAAATGCTTGTTGGTAGTTCTTAACCTCACTAAAGATAGAGCTAGGTAACTATCCCCGGTAACAGCCGAGAAATGCTTGTTGACACTTGCCAACGTCATTACTAGGAGTAGACTATGGAGTCTATCCCGGGCAATGGCGCCAGAAATGCTTGAAGCAAGTCTAGTCACTATACCTAAAGGAGTGAAGTTAAAGCAGCTATCTACTAATGCCAAATGGGGTTGTCAATCCCGACACTAGTAGGAGCTAGCTAGAGAGATTGCAATCTACCAGGAGGAGATTTTGCAAGCGCACAGAACTATCGTAGTAGCACTTCGCCTGGGAGTACCAGGTGTCGATTTCTTTGATCCCAAGGGAAGGCTAGGGTGGTGTATGAGTCGAGTCAAGGAGGGGATGAGAGTCGAAGAATAAGAAAAGGGAAAGAGGAGAAAAGAGGAGATGAAAGGGATGAGAGAGGATGAGAGGCTAGGAAGAATATATGGGTGGATAGGTAAGGATGAATGAATTGGCTAAGGTAAGGTGGATAGATAGATAGATAGGATGGGATAACTAAGGATAACTAATATAACTAACTAATAACTACTCCTAGATAACTACGAAGCAAGATAACTATGAAGTAGGACAGGCAAATGCCAAATAAGCAACTAAGTTAAGTATAGTTTTATTCCTATCTTGTCAAGTATCGAGGCGTACTAGCCTTTACCACTAACTTAGGTTGAACGCTAGCACAACGAGCCATATTGTTAAACTGGGCCAACTACGTGGTGGAATTCAAGGCGCACAGGGCTGTCACCACCTGCTTGCTACCACAGCTATCCGGGGCTCCACCCATATCTGAAGGTAAGTCTATAACTAAGCACCACGCTTAACTATATTCTAACTATCTCTACCCTAGCTTTGAATAGAGACACCCTTGCGGACGTCAGAGCAAATACTTGACTTAATAAGATAAACACTAAACTAACCAAGCAACCTATTGGCAAAGATCAATCACTAAGCTCACTAGAGATTAACTACTATGGCTAAGTGAATTGAACTGTAGGATAGCTAGGCACTCAAGCAATCAATCAAGTATACTACTCAATACTGATAAGTAGAATAAAGTAATACTTGAAATGATGAACTAGAATATAGTAAAGTGCTTGAGATACAAGAGCAAAACCTGAACTGGAGATGAAGGAAGACTCTTCCCGACTCCAGGACCGATCACTCGCACGCTTCTACTCTTGAGCTAAGCCTTGAGCAGCGCTTCCGCGAGGGCACTAAGGCAAGGATTCCTTGCTCTACTAGCTACCTACTTGCCTAAGCTTGGCTAAACCCTAAGCTATTAGCCTTGCTTGCTTTGCTTTGCTTCTCTTGCTTCTCCCTTGCTTGTGTGTGTGAATGAAGTGGTGCCACCAGGGGGTATTTATAGTCTTGAGGAGTGAGGGGGGTACTTATAGGGGGCAGCCAACCGACCTAGGGCAAACCCTAGTGGCGGGCACCAGCCCTAGGTGGCGGCCGTCACCGCCCTGGCCATTGGATGCACCGTCATTCATCCTACGGTCTCCAGGGGCTCCTCCAAGGCGGTGGTTAGGTCGGTTGCATGTCCAGGTAACCGCCATTCGGTCAAGATCCAGGCCACTCCCCTCCTGAGCCGTCCGATGCCACTGACCTAGTGACCAAGGGCCAAGATTTAGCCCTGGGGTGGTCACACGGATCAGTGACGTGGCAAGGGGGGAAGTTGGGCCTCTCCATGTGGCGGGCGCCACCTAGGGGTGGCCAGAGCCACCCCACTAGGGCCCAAATGGGCTCTGGTGAGTGGTCTCGGCCCCTGGTGGGTCCATGCTCCAAATTTGGTCCAAATCCTGCATTCAAATCAAAATCTATGGACATGTGGAATTCGGTTAGTTTGAAACCTATTTGACTACATTTCATGCCTTTTGGTGAATTTTTGGGTAAAGTGTTGATGGTAAAACAGGTGTTTAAAGACCATCAGCAATGGGGCTTATTACTTTTACCTTGGATCTCGAGTAATTGAAAGATTGAACGATCAAATCAAGCACTATGTCTCTAGTTCTTTCACTTCACCTTTATTCCGGAGTTTTAATTAATTTTTAAAAGCTTTAACACATATGTTGTCAAATTAAACAATCGATCCAAAGATAAAGTCAACCAACCATTGAATCAAGAAGTGCATGTGTGTGGAAAAATGGAGTCGAATGCTCTTTTGAATATACTCACTCTCTTCTGTTTATCAGAGACATGTGGCTGTCAGGCTAATTCTACTGTCAGGCACGTGCCCATTTTTTTTCTGACACATTTTTTTCGAGGTTCCGGACACTTGTCCCTTTTTATTTCCTCGGGATGTATCTTTTTGAGGTTTCGGACACTTGTCCCTTTTTATTTCCTCGGATCTTTCCTTCTTTTTTTTCTTTTCTCTTTTTTTCTCTCTCTTTTTTTAATAGCCACATGCTTCCAACAAACTTATAAGAGGATAGCAACAAATAATTATGAGCATTTATGCGGAAGATGGATGAAATGTGTAAGTGATCTGAATTCAATGGCAAGATAACATCTCACAAGGTCACAAAGCTTAATTTAGCTCAATGCAATTATTAGTCATATTCATATTTAGAAATCTCCAGAACTTTAGTGTTGTTTAGAACAAGATAATAGCAGCTCAGATCATCACATGTCATATCCCGATTACCTAGACCTTAGATTAAGTATTTGCCATCCATGTATTTAATTTTATTTTAAGGCATCATTATTAGGAGAACTCATGCTTTGAAGACTAGGTACTTGAAAGAAATTAGATAGAGCAACTATTCATCATTTCCATACAAAAGATTAGAGAGAGGGTTCTTCTTTAGTCATCAACTTCTTAAAACAAACTAGACACACTATTTTATTTATTTAATCTAACACACTTTAAGATATAATATAAAAGCCAATAATAATAGTAGTAGTAATAATAATAAAGACATACCTGAATCGCGAAGATAACGGGGGCGCGACTCCCCCAAGCTGGTTCCCTTAATAGTGTTGAGCCTTCATGTGCCCATATATTTTTGTCTCTTTTTTAATTAATGGTGAGCCTTCATGTGCCCACATATTCTTGTTCTTTTCTTTTTAGGGGTGAGCCTTCATGTGCTCACATATTTTTGGTGTTTTGAATTTATTTATAGAATGAAAAACTTAAGAGGATAAAGATACTTACGTGGATACATGGGGTGCCTTCCCCCAAGCTGAATGTTGACGTAGTTGTTCGATCTTGTAATGTAGTAGACTGACAGTGGATATGTCCTTCCTCTATTAGAGCTTTGATTGAGGTTGATGGTTGTTGAAATAGTGCTCCAGTAGTGGATGGAACATTCACTTGCTCGTCAGCTTTTCTTAGCCTTTTAAATCCTATGAAACTCAAATAGACAACAAAACTTGTGGAACAGATTAAGCATTAGCGGTTGGCCACTCAAGCCTTAGTTGTCCAGAAATTCAGTAAGATCTCTTTCTCAATATTTTTGTGTTTTTTATATTTTTATGATGCAAGAGAAAATGCAACAGGATGAATGTATGCATATTTATTATTATTATTATTATTATTATTATTATATTTTTTATGCCACCACGGTGAACATTCTTGTGGGTTTTTACACACCATAGAATTATTCACATGGGGCTTCATGGTTTATGATGTAGTGTAACAAATGCAATATTTTTATTTTCTTTTCTCATGCAATGCAGAAATTAAAATGTTTGTGAATTGAATATGATGATGCAATGATTAAATATGATGATGCAATAAATAACTAAGAATTAAATATGAGAAATATGCAGGAAACTAAATATGAGGATAACTACCGATTTTTACCTTTTGGTGAAGGTTCGGATATTTAGGTCCGACGAACCGGACCTTCCCTTGGTTCAGACCTCCCAAGGTATGTCAGACGTTTGGAAAGTTGTTATTGATTGTACCTCTTAGGTGCAGACATTTTCTCCCATACTTTCTTGGTCTGAGTCTTCACTTCATGTGGTTCACTGTCTTGAGGTTTCTCTTCTTTCTTTTCTGGGACAGTGTCGATAGCTTCTTCGTCATGATTGGCCTCTCTATTCTTGATAGTTTGTCTTCTTTAGTGTTGAGAGCAGCGTCTTTCACTTCTGTTCTTCTTGGGTGCTTCATTGGGTATGTAGTTGATGAAGTTGCATCGTGCCTTTTCTCCAGGAAAGTGAAAATGGATTTCCTCTTGTTAATGATTGTACTTGTAGCGTAATGGAATGGTCTTCCTAGGATGAGGTGGACATCGTCGTCTACTCATGTCGGGGATCAAGAAATCTGTGGGGACTTCATGACCTCTAATTCTGACTACGACGTATTCCATCATTCCTTCTTGATATGGTGTCACTCATGTCATTTGTTCGTCCAGCAGTTTGAAGTGAAGCGTTAATTGTGGACGCTAGCAGCATCTTGCTCAGTGTGCATGTTCTTGTAGATCTAGGACCTTCACTCTATAGGATTTGGGAGTGACTTCTCCGTGTTTTGCTCAAGAGTGTGTCCTGCTCATAAAGACAAGGTAGAGATCAAGTGCATGGGCTCTGTTGGTGGAAAAACACCAACAGAACCAAAAGTTTCCTCTAACCTTAGGCACATTGCACAAGACAAACTTTTTGTTTATGTGTTCTATTCAATCTTAATATGAGTGATAGGATCAGAGGATGAGCATGAAAGTAGCATCTTAAAATATTTAACAGATCAAGTTACTTAACCCAAGGAAAGATAATCTATGCATAAAGTGTCGATCTTTTCATGATTGAGATATATCATCTTCCAAAGGTTAGATGCACAACATTTTAGCTCATTTAGTTAAGACAGTGAGATTCAAGAGAGTAAAGCTAGGAACAAAGATCAAAGGACTAAACATGTTGAGTTGATTAGGTTGGATCAAGTGAGGTGCAACTTAAACATGTTTAGTTCTTTATTTATGTTCATACTAGAATCAAGAAGAAGCTTTTAAAGTGATGGTTACTTACCTTAAAATGTTACTTTGTCATTGGAAAGTGATTGTGCTGAACCACCTTGTGGAAGCTTCTCTTGTCTAGCTGGTTGTTGTTTATGAATGGCTTGTCTTCTCTTGTTTGTCTCACAGTGTGCTTGAGAGGAGGAAGATCACGGTGGAATTATCTTTATAGGTATTGACCTTCCTTCTCTTGTGTTGACTTATCAGCGAAGGCGCATTGTTCCTCGAGTATGCTGACTAGGATCCTCTCTCTTTCTTGTATTAATTCTGTACTATGAGGATGTAGGGACAGTTCCGCATTCTTCTCTTGTCAACCCTTCTTGTTTTCCTTTAATTATTGGGTTGGCAAGAGACTTGAATTTAGAGCCGTTACTCGAGTGCCTCCATGAGAGTCTTTTGTCTTGTAATGTCACAACTGAGACTTGTCCTCTCAACAGTGTCTAGATGATGGAGATCTTATCGGTTGTTCTTCTTGATTTGCTGGCTCAGGTATTAACTCTCCATCTTCTAACTCTTGTGGTGCAGTGGCTTCATCCTTCATGATGCCCTCCTCAATTCTTGGCAGTTGGTTCTCCCTTCGACGTCTTCTCTTGGTTCTCTTTGGCTGCTCATAAGTGATGTAGTTGTTGAAGAATCAGCAAAAGATCCAAGAGTTGACTTCTCCAGGTCCGGCAAAGATGATAACATTGATGGTGTTCAAGAACGATCTCCCAAGAATGAGTGGTGGATCATATTCTTCTTCTCGACTGGGATAGCATCTAGTGGTTTGTATTGATCAAAGTGGTGGGTAGGAGATCAATATGTTGGAAGTTGGGTTTCTCCTTCCTCCCTTTGATTGTGAAACACATGCAGATAACATAATTGTCTCTTCCAGGCTGGCTTGTGATGTAGATGGATTCCCAACAACATGTTCATGTGTTTGACTTGTAGATCTTGCTATTGTTGTAGTGGTACCATCTTGTCTCCCAAGCTGGCTCTTGATTAGAAAAGAGGATAACTTCCCACTTCTTATCTTGATGTCTTGGGTAATGATGGTTGCAGGCCTAAGTTGTCTCATATGAGGTAAGTTGCATCCTGTTTGTCATTAGCGCCCAAGCAAGACTCAAAGCTAGGCTATCACCATTTGTGATCTGAGAGTAGGTTTGTGTGTCTATGGTTTGAGTTTTGGATCTTCAATGTTCAGACCAAACCATGGATGAACAAAATCTCTCTCCTGCGTAATGTTAGTGGACATATATCCAAAGGATTGCAAGAATTTGAAGCATGGGTTATTATCCATAACTTATGTATTTTGCATCTATGCTAATAAAAAGATGTTTTTAGGATTGTTTTAGCATAGACTAGTATTTTATGTGTTGGCTGCACTTTTGCGGATACATGGGTGTATGTCGAGTCTCGAGTGATGAGTGATTGTCAACGGGTTTGATCGCATGTTCTTTGGCTTGTGTTGTGCAGGTGTCGAGCACGGAGACAGTGATCAAGGGCAAGGTGAAGGTCAAGTAGAGACGTGCCGTGCCGATGGAACGGGAGCGGTGAAGGGCGGACGTGAGGCTTGGACTGAGAGACCGGTGGCCTGAGGATCAGCTGTGGTGGCTGGCAGCCTGGGACAGCGACGAGCGAAGACTTGCGGGGCATGGTGTTTCTCGGGTCGAGGACCTGGGGACAAGTGTCCGTGGATGGGGTGCACGGGCGGTGCATCCCCTCTACAGCCTCGGTTTGGTGGTAGAGCCAAAGAAAAACCATCGGGTGGACGGTTTCCAGGTTTGGGCCTCAAAACCTGGGTGCTGCGGGTTTCCGAGTTTGGGCCATAAAACTCGGGCTGAGGACGGTTTCCAGGTTTGGGCCTCAAAACCTGGGCGCTAGCGGGTTTCCTGGTTTCGGCCTCAAAACTAGGGGATGGACTTGGAGGCTGGTTTCCCGGTTTGGCCCTCAAAACCGGGGGTGGACGTGATGGCCTGGTTTCCTGGTTTCGGCCACAAAACCGGGGGCGGAGTCCGTGAAGAGGACGCAGAGTGGTGGCGGCACGTGGCGGCAATCGGTGAGGTTGCGTCGAGGCAACGCTACCTATTGTGCGGGCGTGGTCGTCGGATCACCACCTACCACGAGTTGGTCTAGAATAACCCTAGGGTTTAGCTGGTTCGCTCTGTAATTAGAGAGGGGTAGAGTAGGAATTAGAATTAGGATAAGTAGAGGGAGACACCCTCCTCCCATTCTATCTCAGTCATTTGCTCTTTGCTTCTAGGGTTTCCTGCTCTCCCAATCCCCTGCTGTAGCTAGCTGAGATCCGCAGAGAACCATACCTCTGTGTACTGGAGATTTTGAGGAAGTGAGGCCGTAACCTCACTGTTGTAGCGTGTGCTAGCCACACGGTTGCAGATCGATGTGTTGATTCGCGTTTTGGTTCATGTTCTTCGCGTTCTTCGTTTCTCCACGATTTTCCCGTCACTCGATCTCTCTCTATACTACGTCTTTTCGAAATCCACTTGAATCATCTTGTTCTTTATAGTGAGGAGGTCATTTCGACCAAAGGAATTCATCTAACTCTTCACGAACAAGTAGATCGGGTCGATTTCGTTTTTGTGGCGCTTTTTTGGTTCATACTCCTCCCCTTTCGATTTCCCAGTGTTTGAGTTGATTTGAGCGGATGATTTCTTGGGGATAGTCTCCTAACTACTCCGTGAGCATCCTCTCCAGGTTTGGGAACGTGGGATTTTGGTTTGAATCAATTTGGAGAAGATTTGAGTTGAGGGCGACCAAAATCGCCCTCTCTGTTCATCCACGGACAGTCTGCCGCTGGGGTCGCGGACAGTCCGCGCATCGGGCCTCGACCGAGTCAGTGGTCGCACGGCTCGGCTGTGTTGTTTCAGTTTGACCGGCGGACAGTCCGCCATTGTCATCCGCGGACAGTCCGGGACTGTCCAGGGAGACTTGAGCAGCTTTGCTGTTTTTGGTGTTTGGCCAGCGGACAGTCCGCCATCTCCTCGCGGACAGTCCGCAGTAGGGGCGGACAGTCCGGGACCCTAGGGCCGGACATTCCGGGATTTGGCTGAAGCCTCCGGTTTAGTGCGTTTGCTCTCCCGACTTGTTCGCTTGGTTTCCGGACTTCCCGTTTGGCCCTAGAGTTGATCAAGGAACCTCTCTAGGTATCTTTGCTACTTGTTAGCATAGGTATTTAGGAGTTTCTCGATGTAGCCATCTATCTACGTTCGGGACTTGGTTTTTGAGGGTCAAACTTGTCTCGGTGCTTTTGACGTTTGGTTCGCTATCGCTTTGTGGTGCCTCGCTGTGATCCTAGGGATCATCCACCCTCTTCCAAGGGTCGTGGGCATCACGGTTTCGGTTGAAGCTTTCCGGGGTTGATTTTGGGACACTTGGCCAAAGTTTCGAGAGAAATTTTTGTGGCTCCCATTCACCCCCCCTCTGGTCGCCTTGCTAGTGCTTTCTCGGTCCTTCAATTTTAAGACCAAACACATTGATGTGCGCTTTCATTTTCTGCGAGACCACTATGAGAAGGGTGATATCGACCTTCGCCATGTCGATACTCATCATCAGTTGGCAGATATTTTTACCAAGCCTTTGGACCAATCAACCATTGCTAGGTTGAGAGGTGAGCTTGGTGTGTGTTTCCCCTTTTAGTTGGGGGAAACATTTTGGTTATTATATCATAGACTGATTCTTTTTCTTTCGTTTGTTCTTGTTTCTGGTAGGTCAGTCTTTGCATTTCATCATGCATCTTTACTTTTTGAGCTTCATGTATATAATCCTTGGGATGTGATTATGCTCTATCTAGTATGCTCCGATGCTATATGATGATGCTTATAGCTTATGCTCTTTCTGATCACTGATACTTGTTGTGAGCTGAGCTATTTTGTAAATGGTGAACTTGCTTAATGAACATAAAACTTGAATTTGTTCACCATTGAGATATGCAACTAGCATGTGTAGGATGTGTTGAATTCACTCGTGCTTTTCATATATGCTAGGTTGCTATGTCTATAGTTCTGAGTCATTCACTTGCTTGGTATGTTCATATTCCATCATAAAATTGAACCAAGTTTTAAGTTAATAGAAAAGATCGAGATGGGATTGCTTGTCAACACATCACGGTATCGAGACTGTTTCTCATCGCACCTTGAGTTAAACTTGAGCCGTGTAGTGTATGACCGAAATCGACGCTTTAAGCTTCTAATTGCATATGCATAGGCTTAGCTCGGTTGAAAAGTTAGGCAATGACAAGCTTTCAACCTCTCGCAATCATATGCTGAATTCTGAACTTGTGTAATTTCACCGCTGCAACTCCGATTAATATATGAAAACACAAGTCTATGTTTCATTCTATAGCATGGTGATTGAACTTTGCTAGGGGTAGTTCACCTTGTCTACATGTTTAGCACTTGTTTGACTTCGTGTCTATAAATGTTTAATGCTATTTTGATGGTGAATACCTTCTTGGCTAAAATTGCTCACTTTGCTCATATGTTCATCTTTCGTATTTGGTGATCAGTTTGAGCCTTTGCTAGCATGTGCGTATATTGTTGAGTCATCGGATCAGGACTGTGTAGAGCATCTTTTCATTCTATTGACTATACTCCTGAAGCTGCTAACTTGCATTTTTGACTCATATGCATTTTGGAAGGGAGAAATTTGTTTGATAGTGCATTATCAGCGGATACATGGGTGTATGCCGAGTCTCGAGTGATGAGTGATTCTCAACGGGTTTGATGCGCATGTTCTTTGGCTTGTGTTGTGCAGGTGTCGAGCACGGATACAGTGATCGAAGGCAAGGTGAAGGTCAAGTAGAGACGTGCCGTGCCGATGGACTGAGAGCGGTGAAGGGCGGACGTGAGGCTTGGACTGAGGGACCGGTGGCCTGAGGATCAGCTGTGGTGGCTGACAGCCTGGGACAGTGATGAGCTAAGACTGGCGGGGCATGGTGTGGCTCGGGTCGAGGACTTGGGGACACGTGTCGGTGGATGGGGTGCACAGCGGTGCATCCCCTCTACAGCTTGGTTTGGTGGGTGAGCCACAGAAAAACCATCGGTGGACGGTTTCCAGGTTTGGGCCACAAAACCTGGGTGCTGCAAGTTTGCCGAGTTTGGGCCACAAAACTTGGGCTGAGGACGGTTTCCCGGTTTGGGCCTCAAAACCTGGGCGCTGGCTGGTTTCTGAGTTTGGGCCACAAAACTCAGGCGATGGACGGCTGGTTTCCCGGTTTGGGCCTCAAAACCGGGGGTTGGTCATGAAGGCTGGTTTCCCGGTTTGGGCCTCAAAACCGGGGGCGAGGTCCGCGAAAAGGACAAGCAGAGCGGTGGCGGCACGTGGCGGCAATCAGTGAGGTTGCGTCGAGGCAACGCTGCCAGTTGTGCGGGCATGGCCGTCGGATCTCCATCATCTTCGAGTTGGTCCAGGATAGCCTTATGGTTTGGCTGGTTCGCTTTTTAAATAACTAGGGGTAGAGTAGGAATTAGAATTAGGATAAGTAGGGTGTTGACATCTATTAACTATCATTATTTACTGTCAACAATACTTGAATAAATGACAAAAAGGATTGCCAACTTAGAAATAGGAGGTTTAAACTAACAAATTCCATGAGTTTTGGTGATTCTACATTTTCCAGGGAGTAAACAGGAAAATTAACCACATTGCTTCCCCAAGAAGGAACCCGACGCAGATTTCTTCATCGCCGCGTTGGGATATTTCTAGAAGACTACAGAGGACATCACCCGACACCACGAGGCAGGGCACCACAGGAGGCTGACCTATGGGACCGACCGGTCCCACAGGGCCCACCGGTCGGTCGTCCACAGAGCCCCCACGCCTCCGTCTTCTGCAAGCTACTCCCACTGACCTCTGGGATGCATCTCGACCGTACCTCGAGTCGGTTTGATCCAACGATCGCGATTCCTCGCCCAGGGCTATATAACCAGACCCCTGACCCCCCTCCAGATCAGCAGGCACATCAAGATCAGAAGGCAAGACAAAAATTAGGGTTTCTAGAGAGAGAGAGAGTTAGAGCTCCACATCAAGATCAGAGTTTAGTCTAGTTAGATTCAAGTAGAGGCAGGCGACTTCGTCGGCATATCCGGCTAGAAGCTTCGTCTGAGTCTCCGGATCATTGTCGAAGACTCGGTAATTTGTATCTTTATTCGACTTTATGCTACTTTAATATATTTCAGTTTATTCAGTTTTGGAGTTTATTCTAGTTATATATTTAATATAGATCTGATTATGATAGAGTTTATGATCATGTTCGTAAAGTACTTAGCTTTATTCCGGATAGAGTTAAGTGGTCAAACTGGTGTAAACATGGTGTTTACGCTAAGTTTACCTGCGAATACATCCTATGCTCCGGGTCGAGAGGTAGATCGCAGGAGTGACAGTCCTGTTGAGTCCTTTGTAGTCCTCCCCCCGAGTGTAGATCTTAGT